>WOVY01011530.1:0-600000 GCA_013436015.1 Rhipicephalus annulatus | reverse complement strand
CTGGCAATGGGCGCTTGTACCACCTATTATTGCTGCAAAATTTCGCGTTGTATTGTGGAGCATGTATGCTGGACGCATGTATGTATAAACAATGAAAGTTACTTCCCCTGCATTTTCATGCTGAGGAAGTTATCTTGACTTAATTTAAAACAGACGCGTGACCTTGTGCCTTTAAAATACTGCCCACCTTACGGGTCTTCTGTCAGGGTCACAGTGAAATCTAGTCACTCGAGAGCTCCATGCACGATGCAACACAGTCATTATGATCAAATGAAAAGGTTATTTAAAAAAAGCATGTCAGCGTTTATCGAGATAGTGTGAGCAAATGAATGTATTCCGTCATCATTAGAAAGGGTAGGAGCCCTGCTTACTATGAAGGCATTTTAAGGTGAAATGTGTTTTTTTGACGGCCTTAGTAACTGTTCTGTCCGGTGTTTCGTGTATTCTATTTACCTTGTCATCTCACGTGTGAAGTTTAACCGAAAACAAAGATAAAAAAGGTGCGTGGCCTTGTGGCAAAACGTCCGCTTGCCACGCAAGCAACCCGGATTCGATAAGGGTGAACCGTGATTTTATTGTTATTTATTTTATTTGAATTGATCACAATTTTTTGGTCACGCATAAGATGATGATTTTTCGCTCACCACAAACGATGCTGAAGCCGGGATTTCTGGGCAACGAACTCTTAGCGCTATCGCGTTAAAAACGTTTCACTCGCCCAAGACCATGCCTCGTGTATAGAGGAAAGAAGCTGATCGAGCGATTGACGCATAGAGCAGCCTGACGAGGATTTTAGCAGCTGCAGTCCAACACGCAATGCGGAGGTGCACAGAGAGTTGTTCCAGTTTGAAATATCGTTTAAAGTGCTGAATGAAAATATCCGCTATGAATCTGACACATATTAACTGCTGCGGAAAAGTTTAGAATAAATATGGCTTGTGTTCCTTGCAGCTGAGTTTAAAAAGCGTCAAGTTTCAAGCATGACAAGATGGCAAAGCGGGAAAGAAAAGGGCTGTGATGAGGGGCCCTCATTGCTTTTTTTGGACCAGGACGTCCGCACTTTTATTCCGGCCCTGACTAGGGGTCTCCTTCTTGGCGGGCTTCCTTTTTCTCCAGTGGTCTGCGCTGTTTAATTATGAGCGACAAAGCGGCATCTCGGAGGGCTCGTAAAGCCGATACAACGCGCACCCGCCGACAAGACCCGGAATGAGAGTCCGCGAAGCTGAAGCTGCAAGGAAGCGCCAAGACGTCGATCTCGAACTGAGAGCCCAAGAAGCCGAAGCGGCACAGATACGTAGGCAAGTGGAGTCTTTGCAAACTTCCCACTATACGACCCATCCAAGAACCTCATCTCGCCACTTCACCGACCATAAAGCCATTATTATAATGAAGGGTGAACAGAAGTCATGTCTAGCTACAATTTAAGAACAATGAAATCATTTCGTTGTTTATGTACAATGTTTGTCATGTATTTCATAAGGTACTTGGCAAGTTATCAGAAAATATTCACGGTTTGCCGATAAATCTTCTGGAGCTTCGCCAACTTACATTCATACACCTCGTGGATATGCTGTGATTTTTTTTCAGTTTTGTGGACCAGAGGTTAGTAGTTCGACTAATTTAAGTTCTTTCGCACATACTCTTTCGTAAATGACGATGCGGCACACAAATTACGACTAGCTTCAATAAACAGTGTAGCTGTTAAAATACATTGCACACAAAGTTTCATAACTAAATTTCGTACTGTGCTTTATACTATTGCGCAGAAAACACTGAATGCACTTGACATGTCTTATATTTCAAAATAACCGCTGGTCGTTAGATGTCACGGACTGGATTCCAAGAAAAGGCAAGTGGATGAGAAGGAGACAGAAAGTTGGGTGGGCAGATGCGACAATATAGAAAGTTTGTGGGTATCAAGCGGCAGCAGTGAGCACATGACCAAGTTGACTGGCGGCACAGGTTAGAGACATTTGTTTTGCAGGAAGTGTAGTCAGGCTGATGATGATTATGATAAATATGATACTTCAAATAGCCACCGCAAAGCCTGGCCACTGCGTAGAAGCCAGCGTACCCTCGAAACCATCACACTCTGGTCGCTCTGGGCTTCCACAGTATGCTCACTTGTGTGTTATCAGACACTCGTGACACCAACGGCCAGTGAAACAATGACGTTACGGGCAAGTAATCATGCGGCTATAGAACACATTCGGTTCACGTCACTAAAAGCGATGCCGTCCCCTAGCTCGCACGGTCGCTTTTGAATGGCAAGATCTGAACGTCCATGAGACTGGCTGTGGCTAACAAAAGCGTATGATATACACTGTGTATCATCGTATACCCCTCTGCAGTCTGCTCTTGAAACACTACCGCTTTGTGACTAAAATACACCCCCAAGGTTTATCGCTACATAAGAGCGTGTTGTCTTCGCAGCGTCTTTTAATCCCTTTATTTGAGATTGTTGTTCCCGAATTGTGGCGATGGTTCTGTGACTGGTAGCATTCTTCTGTTTGCTCAGAAATTTGTCAATAATTCCAGATAAGCAAAATGAGATGTCCCGAAACTGAAACTGGAAGCTGCTTCGTGCCGTGCCTGCAATGGAGTCATACACTACCCCGGCTCAATCTAAGTATAGCCCAAATCGTGCTCGGGTGAGAAAGCAGGAGTGCATCCAGGTCTAATGGTGACGTCAGTTAATGTTCAAGACGCCATGAGGGCTAAAATAGAGAACAATTTTTATCCGACAGACCCTGCAGGTGAGTCGCTACTCCGATTTAATTGCACATACATTTAAGACTGTTCAGCGCAGGTCATTTCTCCTCCGCGGACCACACCAATCGACAGCAGGAACGACCGTGTTCTCTGTGTGGATGTAAGCGTGGATATTTCTGGTTAGCAGTGGCATAACAAACAATGGGATATATTCCCATGTCAACCCGATGTCGCACTCTGTCGCATTCTTTCAATGATGGCTGCATTCTTCCATATTAAGTCCCATCCTTTGTCTGTGTAGTGCACAAGAATGAGACACATCAGACACAAAAAAACGGCATGTGTCCTCAAGCAAAAAGGCCGTTTATTTTCGACTGGGATCTCGCTGAGGTATAAGCCATCGACGTTCTTCTTCTAAAGCGTACACTCTGTAAGACAAAAAAAAATTGTGATTACGCTTGGTGAATATTCAGCACATGTAGTGCGGTGTGTAGAAGGACAAACGTGGGCATGGCAAGAGTATTTCACAGTGCTAATATGAACTATTGCAGCTATTTTGTCTTACTAAGCTTGATTTTATATGTATGCTCGTTATGATTGATGTAAAATGAAACAGTTCTTTACTTAAGTCCAGGTCTATCCTGCCTCCCAAGGGTAGCTTCATCCGCTCTTTGATTGTAGTCTTGATTATTCACGGCAAAATGGGACTATATCGTTGCATCGCGCAATCCTCAATGTGTTACGTACAAAAGCAGTTCTTTCTATCTACTTTTGCTTTAATTATTAGAGCTCATTCACGTCTACCCTGTTTCCCAAGGGTAGCTTCATCCGCTCTTTGATTGTAGTCTTAATTATTCATGGCAAAATGAAACTATATTGTTGCACCTCGCAGACCTCAATGTGTTACGTACAAAAGTAGTTCTTTCTATCTACTTTTGCTTTACTTATGAGAGCTCATTCACGTCTACCCTGCCTCCCAAGAGTAGCTTCATCCGTTCTTTGATTGTAGTCTTGATTATTCATGGTGAATCGGGACTATATCGTTGTACCAGGCAGTCCTCAATGTGTTACGTACAAAAGCAGTTCTTTCTATCTACTTTTGCTTTACTTATGAGAGCTCACCCAGGGCGTACAAATCACCGGGGGCCAATTTCCCGGCTAATATCAGGACTCGATCCTGCCAAGACGGAAAACCAAGCACAATGCCTCCCTACGACTGAATCCGAGAGACATCCGCTTACATCAGTATTCTATACCCCGCCACAATTTAGTCCAAAACATTCATTTTGCGAAAAATGTTACTTGGAAAGGTTTCTGTCTCTGTTGTAATGATCATGTGGCAATACATTGTTGTGCTCTGCGTCTGACATCCAGCCAAAACATCCACCGCCATAGCCACTTCCAGCGTTGTGTTCGGAACCTGCTTACATTGACTGAAAGCTCCGTAACAGTAGCCTAAGCCTCAACACGCTCATGTCGCAGTTCAATCAACTCGCGATTGCATTTATTGATAACCGTTTTCTACAGACCCTGCGTCTTGATGAAGTGTTAGGCATCTTCAAAACACGCTGTTATAGGGATTGTTGTGAGTGTGACGTACCATAACTTAAAGGAAGCGGAAACCCTTCGTTACAGCATGAATTTCGTTGTAAAGGCGTTCGACTGCTTTGTGACAGCCTACATGCGTCATTACAAGATTTGCTTCGGCGACAAACTTACATCTAACCAAGGTATCCACCACCGTAGCCAGTTCCAGCCTGGTGTCCGAATGACTGTGATCCGAAGCCTCCCTGGTGTCCGGCAGCACCTCCTTGGAAGTCAGATGATCCCTGCTTGTATCCAGAGCCGAAGTTCTTGCTGTCAGATGCAGAGAAACCTGAGCTGTGGCTGTAGCCCTTGTTGTCATTGTAAGCATTCACGTTCCTGTGGGAGGCACCACCAGCGAATGCGCCTGAGCCCTGGTTGTAACCGCCAGCGCCATGCTGGAATCCAGCCTGGTGGCCACCGGCGGCATTGCCGTAGCCAGACTGGAAGCCTCCGCCATATCCGCCGAGGCCAACGCCTCCGAGACCAGCCCCGACAAGACCGGGTCCACCGACACCAGCGCCGTAGCCTCCGAGACCAGCGCCCAAGAGGCCACCACGAGCTTCAACCTTCTCGTCCTTTTCAGCGTAAACGCTGCAGACTAGGAGGGCGCAGACAGCGGCGGCGAAGGTCTGTGTTTTGGAACAATGCAAATGACGTTATTACTTGTGAAACAATGATTGTGATCACGATTGCACAGTGGTGACGCTTTACGCAAATCTTTGTTATGGACAAAAACACTGATCATTCTGAAATGGCGGAGGTTCTTGAAAGGGGGAGGCTGTGTTTCACGTCATGTTGGTGTACTTAACACTCTAACGAAATTGGGGTTCAGTGATTTTCGTATATTGGTGCCTTATATGCACTTCGGCCATGCGAAATATAAATCATATTGTGCACTGGGGGGATCCGTGTTCATGCCATACCTCAACTCAATAATCATTAAGCTACACGAAGACAGATTAGAAGGTGAGTTATGTAAAATAAGTCTTAAGCCTATGAAGTACAACATTCTAGATATTCCTAGGAACCGGTTTGCTACGGTACATTGATCCGGACTTCCACGTAACGACAATTGCACGCTTAAGGCTACCATGTACAAGATTTCTCAGCAGAGAAAAACACCGCCTTGCTGAGCTGGGGCACGGGAGTACAAAAGTTGACGTCACAGCTTCGGCAGTGCATGAGGAGGGGAAGGGGGGGAGGTCATGCATGTTTAGCACAGCCGAGAAAGGATTATAGCGGCACACAGGGAGCCATCTGTGAAAAGGTCTATAGAACGAAAGCTTCGAGGCACATAAGGGCTCGATTCAGGAGAACCAGGTACGTGCAAAATACAGCGACCTAGATTATCTAGAGCGTTGGGGGATCTATGCAACTATTTCTTTGTTTTCCGAGGTATACAGCTCGCCAGCTAGGACCTAAATGTACTACAACTTGCGCTCCTGGGCCACGTCAGGCAAGCGGGAGTTGCCCTAAGCCTGGAACTTGGGGTCCCACCCATCAAGCTCATGAACCTTGTCCCAAGCCCTTCTAAATAGAGCTCTTCTTTCTCAGTATCTTTCTCGCATCCTGAACACCATCTCGAAAAAGAAAATCACAACAAACTCGTGTATATTACCCCTATACTGCAAAATTTGGCGCTAACAAAGTGTTGAAGAAAAAGTAAATTACAGAATGGTACCTCAATAAAATTTGGTAAATCAATGTGCTGATGACGTAAGAAAAGCGAATGCTTCATATAAAGCTATAATGATTGTTGCTTAATACCAATCTCTTTTCCAATAAAACTGTCAAACGCTACTCTAGTACAAAGGGTCCCAACACATACCTTCATCTTGGAGGTGATGGGTCTTCTGCGATGAACTTGGAAAACGCTGATGCCCGTCGAAGAGTGGCTCTCCTTTTATATCTGACACAGGGGAAGCAGCTAGAGTTTAATACTTCAAACAAAAACAAAAAATCTAGTGCGCTAGTGTGGAGGAAGTGATGTAATAACAGTTCTGCGAACCTGCCGTTGCCGTTACCGCTGCCAGTTGAAGAAATGAAAGACAACCGCAGGAAGTCTTCGTTATCGGTGAAGGTGAAAAACACTAAACTCGCGGGAAGTGGCTTTCCACGGCAGTTTCGTCACATCCGCTCATCTCTGTCCTCCGATCTCTAGAGGTTCGTACCTAGCAACTTTCCCTCCTAGCTTGCTTGTCTCTCTCTTTATTTTTTCTGGGGGTAGGGGGGGTAGGGCGTTGTACCGGTGATCAGGAATGTTGGCTCGTCCCACTCTTAGGATATCCGAAGGCATTTGACCCCTGCGCCCATACGAGAGCTTCGTGTGCTCATTTCGAAACACCAAGTCGATAGAACGCACAGCTGACGCTTGCCCTAGCGAAACCCAATTTTTCAATGTTCCCGATACATGAATTTTAATAGCTTGATCTAAATGTCTTGTAAGTTAGTAGGACGGGCTAAAGGTCTCGCCTAGGTGAAAACCAAGAGTTCTTGACTTCTACCGGCTTCTTCGGCCCGCTGGACAGCTCATAGTTGGTCGTGAAGGGCAGAGATGTGCAACACGGTTTTCCCCTCACTCGCAAAGGCGATCGATAGCAGCTGCGTCTCCAATATTGACCCTTACCTCATAACATTCTCATTGAATGTGCTCCAGAGTCACTCTCGAATCTGACAACAAAATTTCCATTCCTCAACCAACTTCTATGAATGAATGAATAAACTTAAGTCCGGCAGTTGCCTTCGGGTGAGGCGGGGTAAGAGGGGATTAACCCCTGTCCCTTCCCGCTCTCATTCGATTAAGATGGAGGTGCCTCAGGTGACCGCTTGAAGTCCTTGGACTTGGGCGGCATTTTCGCCTTGCCGGACGGCCCAAAGATGGTCGGCCAGCTGGTCACTGGTGAGTGCCACCTACCAGCGGCAGCGACGCTGACGCAGCCGAACCGCAGCAGTGAACGCAGCCGCGGTGGCGGCCGGCCCCTGTCCTCGCACGGTGGTGGCAGTAACAATTCGCCTCGGAGTTCGTCTCTTCCCAACATGCGTCGAGCAGTGAGCGGCGGCAGTGACATTAAGTTTTCCGGCACGTTCCCAAAGCATGTGCCGCAGTGTGACCCTAACACCTATAGATGTCAATTTATTCGTCCATTCGTAACAATTTTTTGCCAAACCTGATTTAACGAACTTTGTTCTGAAAACATTAAGAAACTGCAGTTCTCTTCTAATTTTTACAAAGACTGGTTTTTCTTCGAGCATACACTTTATGCTACTGCGTTAAAAAAATCTGCATGCCATACCTGCCTACGCGTCACGTGTTTGTCATGTTTGTCATGTTTGTCAGGAATTCTCTGACAGGGCCACAAATTGAACTTTCCTGATCTGGAGCAGGACCGTATCACCGCAATTGTTTGAATCCTCACCTTACATTGTTGGTATATACCTTTTCTACGAATAGAAGGATCCTCTCCATTCTGGGCTGTTGCTCGGGAGTACAAAAGCTGGTGTTACAGCTTCGGCCCTGCATTTTTGGAGGGTCACGCGCATGTTAACAACAACTCAGAGAGGACTATGGCGGCTCCCAGGGAGTCTTCAGTGAAAGGTCTACAATTTCTGGAATCCGTATTATTATACGAGATACTGCGATAACTTAATAACCACTGGTCATTGAGGCTAACTGACTAGATTTGAAGAAGAGGCTAATGTGTGAGGGGGAGACAGAAAATTAGGTGGTCCCGTGAGATTAGGAAGCTCGCGAGTACAAAGCGGCAGCAGCCAGAACAGGGCCCGGTTGATTGACGAAAAATGAGAGAGGCCCTTGCCCTACAGTGGGCGTACTCAGGCTAATGATGAATAACACTTTTCCAACTGGCAAACAATTTCGCCTCAGTAATTTAGCTGTGGCTACAGCTCTGCTCGAAGTTTATGAATACCTCACCGAACTATTTCCGAATTCCAGCCGTGAAGTCTCGCTAGATGTGACTTTTTTCTTGTGGTAGTTTTCTAATAATGATAAGAAGACACGACCTCGTGATCGTAATAAATGACACATATCCTCTCTGACAGTACCTAAAGGTAGAAAGTTGACTTGCCCGAACTGCTTTATAATGAAATATAAATATAGTTAAAGGAACATTTTGTACTCGGTGGGCATTAGTTGTACGTGTTCCAAGGAAGTGCGAGAGATGGGTCTTTAGTCTATCGGACATTTTTTTACTGGTTCACATGGTCATTGTGGAGGCGCATTGCCAGATCGACAAATAGATTGCTTAAATAAATTTTCCAATATTGCTTGTGGTGGCGACATAACTGTCTCGTATCACATATCGCAAAATGTGGGCCTGCGGTTAAAAAAAGAAACTGTGGCGTACAAAAGATAAATGCAAAAGTAGATCGCTGTAAAGTAGCTTATTTTAAAGCCTCGATCATACAACATTTGTCTAACCCTAGGCTCTTTGCACCACCGAGACTATGCTTTTTCAGATACGGCATTGCCACGCCTGCATATTTTTCTATTTTTCTGGTTTCTGCTACAAAAAATGTTCCCGCCGCTGAGCCAGCAGTTTTCAAAATGGCGCGATTGTCGAGTTTAGTCCACTTCCACCACCACGGACTTAACTATCAAACCCTTGACGTCCAGAGGGCCCTTGAACGGGCCGCCAAGCTTAGCTTGATGGTCCTTAGGTGAGATAAGTTGGGGGGTGCGGGCTCCCTCTACCCTGCGTCTTCTCTGGACCAAAGAAAAGTTTATAATCATAACCATCATCATCATTGTAGAGTGTAGTCATAAAACGAACGCGACCACCACTGACAGGTTCAATCAGGCGCGTACAAATAAAAGCCGACGCGTTGCGCGGATCACCAGATTAGGAAAAACCAATGATTGCGCTCGTCGCTGTGAACGTTACTTCTTTTGCGGGGCGCGTGGTTCGCCCAATAAAAAGATGAATGCATACTGGGATGCGTTAGCGTATTATCCTCTCACAACTTCTGGAACGTCATGACAATATTGTACATAATTTAGCACCCCCCCCCAAAAAAAATTCAGGCAGCATGACACTAGTGGTATCTGGAACAGCTGGAGATGCTCCCTACGAGAGGTTTGCCTGCAGTACCCTATACAGGGACACTAATTGATCCTGAAGTCTGAAGTAAGTGTGGAGCTAGGCAGCGCCTTCTTTGTTTCTCTTTGGTTTTCTCTTCTGCAGCTTATTCCTTCTTTATTTCTATTTTCTCTTTCTTTTTTCTTTTTCACGTGCACTTAATTTCCTCTGTTTCTTCTGTATGTCTTCATACGTGGGTTTGCTTGCACTACGTCAAGCTACGACATCCTGGCCCCCTAAAGTGTTATGAACTCAAGTGCTCGATGAACAAACGGAAGGAGACTCCTGAACACATACACGCCCACACACGACCACCAGCCATAAACGCCTCCATGCTGAAAAAAAAAAAGATTTTTTTCAGACAAGATTGTGCACTGAATGGGGGTCCCACCCGCCCAAGCAAGCTCTGTCTTTTATCACCATATTCTCTGTGGAGCATTGAGGTATACGCCTGCCTGGTTTCTCTAGATATATTTTTCTACTTCTACTACTACTACGCCGATAAATATGAACAAGCTCTGATGCGGCTTCAAGCATAAGAATGGACATGAAGCCTTATTCTCTCGAAAAGATCATATACATCATCTCATCAGAACTTAGAATTCATTTACTTAAATGCGCTCATTTTCAGGTCCCAAAGCTGCTATTTTGAATAGGTGTGCGCTCGCGTAGTGTCGGATATCTAACACGTGTTTTAAATTTTCAAATTTGCCGCTAACGCCTCCAACAGAGCATAAAGTTAGACTCTCAAAGGCAACGTAGTTCGCAACTCTCTACAGTAAAACCAGAAACGCCCAAAATTTTCCGAGCTAGCCTCAACGACAAATCACGTAGAATACGGCAGCGGGTTTTGAATGTCACGTTACATTAGCTTGGCGGGCGCTGCCACGAAAAGTGCGCCAGCTGTGCTGGCAACCACGTGGCCACCATTTCGAAGGCCACCATACCGGAAGTATGACCAGCGGCATAGCGGCCGTACAGTCCGGTTGTTCTAACAGGTGCACACAAGTTACTGCGGGCACGTTGCTGTTGTTTTAATTTTATTTGGCTTTATAACGTACAAGATAGAAGCTGCTGCAGCCATGGGCAATGCGTGCTCGGCTCGCTTGAGCGTGTACACCGATGCTAAACAGCAATACACGGACTAAGTGTCTCTCTGCAGTGTGCGTTGACCGACTCATTTTGACGAGCGAATAGGCCGCATTTGACGCAGCACTTGCTTCGAAGGTAGAACTCTGAGACATAAAGGATTGCTTGTTGCATATACGACAAGCTTCGTGACGCACGAACGACTCAAAGCCAAGAAATTATTGGATGCTTCACTATGGGTTTGTCCACAAACTTTCGCTGAAAAGTCGCGGTGACTGCGTTGCTGTGCGTGCAAAGGTAAGTTAATCTGAAGTTATATTCTGTCTGTAAGCGCTCAAGTCGAGTTTCACCAATAATTTCATTCTAGTACGATGCGTTATGAATCTAGTTGAAGCGGCGGGCATAACAGCGCTTACGAAGTTGCACGGGGCACATTCGATGATGGTAGAGTGCGGACTAGACTGAAATTTCGACCTGGTTGGCTCACCTACAGCTTTGAGAAGTGGTTATAAGAGGGAAAAGAAGAGAAAAGGGAGCCCCGTAACTGTCTGCATCAGGGTGCGACACCTCAACAGTAGCTCACAGGAATGGGGGTGAGGAGGGATTAAAAGGATAGGATTAAAGGTATAGATAGATAGATAGATAGAGAGAGAGAGAGAGAGAGAGAGAGAGAGAGAGAGAGATGCGCTGGGACAGCGAGCGAGGAATATGATGGATAAGAGAGATAGGAAAGATGGAAACACGGTCACAGGAGTCCGAGGACGGGACACCACTTGCGAGAGCTCTTGTCGGCGTCAGAAGATGGAATAGGACAAGTCCAGTAGGTCAGAGCTCAAAGTAAAAGTATCTGGAGCGTCAAATTATTCACTAGACAAATTTTACAAACCACCTGTGCTTTGACGCAAGTGTACTGAACCAGGTCACTTTAGCGAGAAAAACAAAAGCGTGTTCTTCTAAATTAGGCTGGCAGGGTACCGCACATGTATTAATTGCATTTGCTGTGTTTTGCGATTTGTTTATTTGTGTGTTTCGTTCGCATCTAATTACTCAAAGCTGTCAGAATCCGAAACCAGCTGAGTTTTCATACGCAGGAGAACCACTTCCAAGTACTCATCCCAAAGCATTGTTAATAATATCACCCCGGCAAAGACGGCTGAATCACTCGCCCCGATGCTTCGCCTCAACCTCCAGTGTACGGCTACATTGACCACGAATAACGTTCGGCAAGGAATAAAATTTAACTAGTTTTGCGTTTTAAGGCTCGTCACCTCTTCATTTTGTGCGATGGCTGTACACAGGCACAGTCACAAGTGATAAAGGATGGTGGGCGCCAAGAACTGCTCAACTTTAATATCATGCAGAGGCACGCACAGTGTACATGGCCCGAGTCATGGCGGCCGGAAGACGTCCCTTCCCAACATTACCTACGTGCTGTGCGGATATGCCATGAACGTTACGTTATCGATTACATTTATGACAAAAGAGTGCCTTCCAAATAGCGTTCCAGCCAAATTGGCACTACTTAAGACTCAGGAATTGAGGTCATATCATGGTTTCTAGACTCTATTCTATTGTCTCTAGCACTGTCTGCGCAATTCAATCCTGCAGCGCAATCATGGAGGCCCAAGTCGCCAGAATGTGTCAATAACCACCGTACTTCTTTCTTGAGTAGTATCTGCTTTTAACGCGATAGCGTTAAAAAGCTACTGTCGCAGAAAACCCGCCGCCGGTGTCAGCCGCGTTGGTTGTGAGCAAAAAATTGTCTGTGCGTCTATGACCAAAAATCAAGTTACCGAGATAGCCGCGGGAGGCCGCTACTTGTCCACGTGTGCTAGAGTCACTGTATATACAGCACGGAGGAAGGAAAGGTAAGGAGAGGCCCAGACGTCACTCGTTGTGAAGCTGTGATGAAGCCGGAAGTTGGCCATATTGACTGGGCAAACTCTCCTCTCTTGTTTACATATGAATGCGAAGCAGAAGGCGCGACTCCCTCTCTGTCTGAAAAAGCACGTAGCCTGCGCGCCGAGTGCGACGGTGCTATCCGAAACCAACGGAACGGATTTCAACACGCTGTCTTGCCGCGATACGGTTGACGAAATCTCTGCGTATGGCTGTTGTGCTCTTGCACTGCCGGCGTTTACGATAAACACGGCAAGTTGTACGTTAAGCTTTTTTTATATTTGATGTGTTCTTTGTGAAAATAAAGATGATATTTTGGACATTGCCACGCGACGAACCAGTTACCGAAATTTGTACAACTTCTTTCAGATTACTTTTTCCCCCTTTTGCGTTTCTCTTTAAGCTTTATAAAATTGTCGGTCAGGCTGTGGGCAAGACACAACGATAAAAAAAAAAAGAAAGATGTCTTCCCTGCAATAAACCCGGAGGTCCGTAACTATCCCAGTAAAGTCGGCGTCGGTGGAGCTTGTGTGCGTGGCAAGCCGTTGAGTTTGCGCCGGCCTCTTTGTTTCCGCCCCTCTTTTGTCCGACGCGCACTGGTTCCTACGGATATCCCAGAGGCCATGATTTAATTAGGACGAAAGCAGCGAAGACCACCCGAAAGTGCGTGGGAACACGTCTCCAGTGTGATTCACGCGCACTAGTAGCTACAGAGAACGGAGACCAGGATCGCGTTAGGGCAAAAGGTGGGAAAGTTAGCCGAAGGAATGCGTGAGAAAAGGTCATTATCACTTGGTTAACATCGTTCGAACGGCTTTGTCAGCTTCTGAATGCACAAGCACGCGCATCTAGTGAGGTGCACCTAGTTACCTTGTGCAGGTGCGTATAGACATTTTAACGAGTTTTGCTACAATACAGACAATATTGCGGAGAGCGAGACAACATTGCGAAGAAGGAGCATCGCAAGCGAAGTAGAACAGGAACTTTAATGCGCAGAAGCATGTGGTAACTGCACAGGAACATCAAAAGCAAGATTAGATTACAGTCTTAACAAAGGCCTGTGAACCGCAAATGCATCGTCCGTTGTCATAAGAAGCAACACCGCATAACTGTCACTAACCTGCAAGGCAATCATTGAACGAATTCTTGAGCACAGTCGTTACCTTCTATGATGGCTTTTCAGCATAATTTTGATGGACGCTGCAAATTCGGAGTACGTATACGCGCGCTCGTTCCGTGGTTTCTAGTTCAGACACCTGGTTACAACCACCACCGAAGTAAAATCGCGTAGCTAACAATGCGGCACAAAGAATGGATGTGGTCGAACACCTGCAGTACGCCACGGTTAGGTGCGAGGCCCATGAAAACCGCGCGCACCGCCGCTGGACCGCCTGAACGGTGCCGCACCGCACTACATCAATAATAAAAAACGCCGTCATTGTGCCCAGTAAGTATGGCCGCGCGTGACGTAATTTCCGCCGCATTTTTTACGCCCTGCGCCGGCTGGGCATGTCCTCTCCTTACCTTTCCTTCCACCGTGATATACAGTAATTTAACGCGTGCGCGCGCGATCACACTGAAACAGCCGAGCATTCAAAGAAAAAAAAAAGCGCTCAAGGTCACGAGGCGCAGTAGTTTCTTTGTCCTGCCACCCCTTCCTGCTTAGCTTCCAGCGCTTTCGTCGGGACGAGAGAAGAGATAATTCAATTACAGCATGCGACAAACCTTTGTAACTCCACTCGCACATGACAGATTCTTAAAAATTTGGCGGTGTTGAATTAGTGAGGCTACAAGCTCTTCTAATGAATTCATTCCATGGTTACTTGAAAAAGTGTTTCAGGACCCATTTAACGCATTTTGTTCGACAGCTGTCACGACGAAAACGAGCCCATTCGGCGCGCGCAGGTCCAATCTACTGTGTGCGTGTTTGTGTGCGTGCGTGTGCATGCAACAAAACATATGAATAAGTCATGCACTTAGCGGTTGAAGGGTGCACTAGAGGCCGGATTTCGCTATCACGTTCAGCTCTTAAAGGCGAAGATTAAGGGTCCCCTATTTTTTTTGTAATAGTGGTATTTTAGGCCATTTAAAAAGGCCGTGGCAGACATTTGATCCAATCTGAGTTGACAAAAGCCGAAATTTGGCAACCAACCAAACTTGATAAAGCAGTCTCAAATCCAACGCCGATCCAAGCCGATCCAGTCTATCGTCAGCTGTGATGGCAGCTTTCAACGCGGTTTCGGGCGCGCCCAGCTGCAAGTGTGTTTACATCCCGTGATCTTCGTCGATCGCTTCGGCCATCGTGCAGTGTTTGGCGCAAAGGCTTCGACGATGCCCGAACATCAGAGTAGCGTCACTGGCTGGCGAGCCACGCACGTAGTCGCCTACCTGTTGGCGATGGGAACCTCCATCGCTGCTCTCGTGTGCTATCGCAAAATGAACGCCAGGCTTCACACCACGGTGGACAAGTGCCTGTTGTTCACGAAACCCTGGATAGACGTGGACGCGTCCACCGGGAAGTGCCAGATCGATTACACCCGCATCGAGTGGAGCAGCGACACGCTGTGCAATTACGTCACCTTCGCTCTGCTCGCCTCCTTCGTGTACAGCATCGTCGCCGTGTGGTTTTTCGTCATGTGCGCGCCTAGCCGCGGATCTCAGCTGCATGACAGGTCAGTCGTTGCGCAGCCGTGGTGCACGTTACCGGCAGAAAGTGACAGCATCAGCTGGAACTCAATAGTAACAGCGTTATTGCTGCAAGTTTTTAACCGACATTTCCAATCATAACAAATAAACTTGCCACTGCCAATTACATATGGGCAGTTTTATAATAGGCGCACGCAAAGATGGCATTCGTTGCGCGTGCACGCTATTTCCGTCACTTAAAGGGGTTCTGCGACACTCTTCTGGTGCTGTGGAACGCGCCGATATCGACGCTGTTATAATATTGATTCACGAGTCAGAGTGCCTTGATTTCAGACTACGGCGACACACATCGGCTGTTTTTGTTGCGAGAAGTGACGTGAGAGAAAAGGTAAAAAGCACTGTTGAACAAAATGGCAATAAAAGCAATGTGCAAACATAACTAAAAAAGAAATAGGCAAATAGTGTTGTGCGAAAAAAATATAACACCTTTGTTTGGTCACTGGCTTATCAAGGATTACCAATCAATATATACGTAAACGGCTTTGTCACATGAGTTATACGATAAAATATGGAGAGGCATGAAATCGCGCCACTGCACTCATCAATATTTATTTATTGATGCCACCATACCACAGCTTCAAAGTAGAGGTCCTTCGTTTGCGTGATACGCTGCATCTTTATGTGGCGCCTTCATCGAATAGGGACCCTTCACTTAATTGCGCTCTTTTCCCCTAAAACCTCGATGGTCTTGCGGGGTGGAATTGACCTCCTTGAAATCACGTGGCGAACGCCAAGTTTTAGTTATGACGCTTACAATAGCACAGTTCTCCATTACTTTATTGAAGAATACCACAGTTGAAGAGATAGCTAGAATGGTCGATCGAGTAACACACACAGAAACGTTGGGTCTTGCCACAGAAAGGGAAATAAACTCTAGATTATGTTCTCTTTGAAAGCAGTTTATAAAACAAAATTTTGGCACTGAGCAATCTCCACACTGGTAAGTGTTACTTTCAATGCAATCACATTTTGTGCAGCTCACAAACCATGTCATTAAAATGATGCGCATAAAGATAGTTGGATGAGACAAATACAAGCCACTCATTATTTTGCCCTTGCGCTGTTACGACATATACACCCAACGCCCCCCCGCGGTGGTCTAGTGGCTAAGGTACTCGGCTGCTGACCCGCAGGTCGCGGGTTCGAATCCCGGCTGCGGCGGCTGCATTTCCGATGGAGGCGGAAATGTTGTAGGCCCGTGTGCTCAGATTTGGATGCACGTTAAAGAACCCCAGGTGGCCAAAATTTCCGTAGCCCTCCACTACGGCGTCTCTCATAATCATATGGTGGTTTCGGGACGTTAAACCCCACAAATCAATCAATCAGAACAATGAACACAACACCTAGCCTGCAAACGAGGCTATGGTACTCCAGCAACAAAAAGTGGAAACGCATCCCGCTTTTTCAGCTAGAAAAAAAATGCGACACACAGTGGGTGCTGGCATTGCCGTAGGTTGCGTCTTGCAAGCAAGCCGAGAAGTGACCTCCCCCAAAGCATATGTGCGTATCTTTCACAGTTTGACCGTGGGAGCATCTGCTACCCTACGGACATGGTTTGTAGTAACCATGCTAATGACACTCTAAAGGACTTGTAGCGAGGTATCGTGAAAAGGCCTACATGAGGTGACATTTCCGGTATGTCTTTATCGCGCTCTGTGATTGGAAGTGGTCTTTCACGTCAGCAGGCCAGCGAAATGCGAAAGAGAACGTTTCTCATCATTGTCTGCTTGAGTTTTCAACATTGAGGAGTCATAACTTCACTTTCCGTGCACCAATTTTCATAATTATTGTTTCATTCGTCTCATTAACCAAGGCTACATGCGTTCCCGTGTTAAATAAGGCTGTCCCAAAAGTGTCGCAGGCCCCTTTAAACGTGGATGTCCAGGAAGCTATCGTATGATACATGCATAGTGGCAACAAATGCTAAGGCAAAGGATTGAGCTCACGTTTGTTGCCAGTGCGCATGCTTCATACACTTACTTCTTGGGTATACACGATAAGCGACAGAAGTAGCACACTTACGCAATGGGCGTGATTGTTGTGAACCTGGTCATAAAACTGCCTGTTATTTATTTCCGTTACCCTAAAAAAACAACAAATGAAATTACACGCATGCCTAAGAAACACTTCATTGGTAACAAAGGCAAAAACAAATGATCCTATTTCTCGGACATATGTATGTATGAGTATTATCCTCTCCTATTTTTTTTTTGCTCTTGTGCTTGCATATGCCAACATTGCAATTTGTAAATATAGCCATATGCGTTTCAGCTAATGTTTCCATTACTTGTAAATGTAAGCAACGTTACGGTGACAAGTTCCTCGAATTAAATAGGAACAAGTTGTAGATGTAAGTTACAGGAAAAACGTCATCCAGTTCCCTGTAATGTGTTGTTAGTGACTAATTAGTGCTCTTGGAAGCTTTTAAACATGAGTCATTAAGCCCGATATTTTTAGGTAGCCAATATGCATGGCAGTGTCCCTAAGCAGGGCTTTTAATCTTGTTTGTTCGGCTGCTTGCCTGATTTCCTCAACCATCCGATTAGTATACATCGAAAGAGATGTCATTGAAAGCAATCATCTCTTGTGGTGTGAACCCGGGACTAAAACAAAGCACAAGGAATCCGGTGTGGTAACTCCACAAATCGCTAATTTTTACGAGGTACAGAATAAGCAGACTGTCGGCTGTGTAATCCTGTGCAATAAATTGAAATGTAGAGAACATAGGGAGCATCTGTTGTAATACTGAAGTAGCATTTAATAATGCAACAAGTTTCTGTCCTGACAAGACCTGCGACTTGCGTGAGCTGCAGGAAATATTTACAAGTTTTGCAAAATTCATTTCATGTTAATACGGTTGTTCTAGTCTGACAGAAATAAAGACTAATAGAACAAGCAATTCATGCACCAGCATTCGACTTCCTCCTTCGAAATTGCTGTTCAACTTTACTAACGCACACCATACACCTATTGCAAGATTGCGCAGTAGAGTAGCATTGTTTGTTCACTGTTGACGTACATCGGGATCTCTAGTTGCTCTTTTCCAAGGGCAGCTGTACCGCTACGGCTACAAGATACGACACACATGTAGCAGCGAGCAGAGCATCTATTGGAAAGCATGGATCTGAAGATGGAACTGTTTTTTTTTTCTCTTTTTCTTTGATGCAAGGTGTACGAATAACAAACTACGGGGAACGGAGCAGAGAGGCTATCTTTCTCGACATCTCTGTATAATGTGAGGCAGTTCGGCATCAGTGGGCTTCGTCCTTTCTGATTGTAGATCACAGGACAAAACTATTCAATCCAGTTCTACAATTTATAAAAACAGTCTAAATGTACTGGATACAGGGATTGCAACCTTCGTGAGTACTGAAAACTACTGAAATGCTGTAGCACTAAGCAATGTATGACTTGACAGGTAAAATACAAGCGCATCATCTGTTCAGACACACATCTGTCTAGCACATCATTTGTTTAGAGTGACTTCAGGAAATATTCTTGCAGATTTGCAAAATATGAAATGGCGGCAGAGCTCACTGTACTAGTAACAGCTTTCAGTTTCAAAGCAGCTACACATTAAATTTGGTAACTGTTGATATCTGACATCTTGCATATTGTGTGAAACATTATATCAGGAGGATCTTCGCCAGCTCTGCCATGAATTTAGAGCCAGGTATTCTCATTTGACAGTCGGAAGTTACCCTTCCATACTTTAGAGGAAGAATTAGCATTTCGTTATGTCACTCAGTTTGACTTTTTTTTTTTGTGTCCCTCAGTTGCTGTGACGACAGAGCAAGGAGCACTTGGGAGGTAACAAAAAGCTGCTGATTAGCACTCGTTAAGGTGGCCTTCTTATTGCATGAAGAAAAAATGTGATCCAATCTAATAAACCTGAACAAAGCTTATGATTGTGATGCAACAAACCTGCTATAGGACGCTTTCATCATATGTTAAAATTACAGATGCTGCTTAAATTATTCAGGTTGCTCTAATTTTTGCTTCCCATCTGCTAACTGGTTTTGAAACAATGTGATCCAATGTGAAATTATCACATTGTTTCAAAACCAGTTAGCAGATGGGAAGCAAAAATTAGAGCAACCTGAATAATTTAAGCAGCATCTGTAATTTTAACAAATGATGAAAGCGTCCTATAGCAGGTTTGTTGCATCACAATCATAAGCTTTGTTCAGGTTTATTAGCACATACAAACATTTTAGTGGGATGTGATTCATTAGTTCAATACCTGTTGATTTCAGCAAAGGAATTCTAGGTTCAGAGAACAAGCTCATGGAAAAGGCATACTACGTGGCTGTGGATTAATCTTGACCATTCAAGTTTTTTATACATGCATACATTTTTTTGCTTTATTCATCTGTGTACATGCAGCCCATCATTGGTTGCCAAACCCATTACCATGTGCACACCAGCAGGTTGCCATAGCTCAGGGATCTCAAGCACATTGCCAACAAACTTTTCCCTATTGCCCGTGTCGTCACAAAAGATAAACCTTCATGATTTTGTAAAATGATACTCAAATTACTTTGTTGCCCATATGGATTAACATGGCTTCCTTCATGTAAGTCAGGGGTATAAGAACTTGTGTCTAGACATTTTTTTTCCTGAGGGTCCCTATGGGTTTACTGTGCTGAAACATTGTAGAACAAAAACAGTAGTTAAGAATGTTATTCATCCTAGATATCAATTTCCTTGTCAAAACCTGATACTAGATTCCTTTCAGGCATGACCCATATGTGAGATATGAGAAAAGTGTTCTTTCAAATTGCAATATTTGCTCTATGGACATAGCCAGGGGGGAAGGGGTGGGATGGTTCAGACCGTCTCCCTCACGCCAAAAATTTTCAATGTAGCTTGCGTATATATACAAGTGCACATAAAACTCAGGTATGAATGTACGTACGTAAAGGATGTTTGAACCCCTCATCTTGCAAGGAACATTTCTGGCTAAACCACTGGTCCACCCCATTTTTCTTCACTCTCCTTGGCCCTTGTTGCGCCGAATTTCGTGATTCCAGTCAGCTGGCTGAAGTGAATTTGAGATCCCTGCTATAGCTTCTTGGCTGCTGTAGTAGCTGTTCCCTCCCAATTTAATCAAGTCATGATTTCAGAACGCACAGGCCTAAGCATTAATATTACCCTGCATTTACTCCCAAGTGGTCCTGCTGTTTGACTGTTAAACGGTGATGTTTGTATTGTTTGATGCAAAAAAAATATTCTAATGTCCCCCTTTCATTTCAGCGAAATTTACGCAGTAAACGGCCACACGATGATGAGGTAACACACTGGAGACCGGAATGTTCGCTCATTGCCTGCTTTCTTGGAGGTCATGTGGGGGAGAAAAGAGTAGCATGCTGCATCGACCCTCCAGCACCTTTCGCCGTTCTTTATTTTGTCCCACGTTTTGCTTTATGTAACTTCCACCGCAACTTTCTCTCTCTTTATTTTTGTTTAACAATGCATGTCTTCTCTCCCCTCCTTGTTTCTGTTATCAAACTGTCCTTGCAGCCGTGAGTGCGTGCACAAATTTGTGCACTTCAAGTGTGCAAGTTGTATTTGTTCGAAAATTTGTTTTTTTTCTCTTTTTTTCTTGGTTACGCAGCCAAGTCAATGCTTTCTTTTTTCGTTGCGCATCGGCATCCGAGCACAGACACTCTTTCATTTTCGTAGCTCCCTTTTAATTATTTTGTGAGGTCATCCTGCGTTGCTGATGACACTGCTTGAAAAACTAGTCGCGCAGTTGAACCCTTTGATGCGCTTTATATACGATTGCGTACACATGCTTGTGGTAGTTCTGTTGACTAGACACTGAGAAAGAGCAAGGTTCATTCAGATTTGGATCAACTGAAGCTGTTGCGTGATAAACATGTTTTAAGTTAACTTGAAGTTGTCCAGCAACACTTTTTGAGCATGGTCAGAAAACGCTGCCGATTGGTCGTCGAGGCTCCCAAGAACATGCCAGCCTAATAATATAGCACTGTATGTGGCCTAGAATTCATATGAAATTCTCCAAAAGCACTTAAAGTCACCTGTCTTCTCTTGACCAATGCTGCTATATACTCATAAATCGCACCATAGGCCCAGGTACCACGCCATTGGTTGATTTGAGCTCGACAGTTACTGCGGCCACTGTAAAAAGCTGTGATGTCTACGTGTGTGCATGCGATTGCACTGAAAAGCCAGGCTCATGAAGAAAAAATTCCGCCATATCCACGAAGTGAATGATGATGAGTGGGCAAAGCTCCGGAGGTAAACCTGGTAAACCATGAATCTTCTGTACAATTTGCCCACTCGATTTTATTACATCGCTCCCCCTAGCGTACGTCGCCGCACGAAATCGAACGATTGCCTTCAACCAATGACACGCGCCATATGTGACATCATTCCTATTTTATAAGATCTCGCGTCTTTCATCAACTACAAGTACCGCTTTCTAGTTTATAACATCTTGCATCTTTTCATCATCAGCTACAAGTACCACCATCTAGTAAACACTACAAGAACTAAACGAGAGGTGGCTACATACAGGAGACGGTACCGCCATCTAGTGAACACTGCAAGAACTAAACTAGAGGTGGCTACATACAGGGGACGGTACCGCCATCTAGTGAACACTGCAAGAACTAAACTAGAGGTGGCTGCATGCAGGCTACAGGGGACGCACAGCCCACGCCCTAAGGAGCTTCGCCCCTAAAAACAAAAGTCAAGGTCACGAGGCACGTGTGTTCCACCTTCTTCTCCCGTGCCAATCCTCCCTGTTTAGATTCCAGTCCTTGCATCGTGACGGGAGAAGAGAAACAAATGTCAGTGTGTGAGAAATCTTTGCAACTACGCTCATGCTGGACGGATTCTCAAAAGTTTGTGGCAGTCACTTAGTGAGACAGGAAGCTCTTTTAGTGAATCTATTCCCTGGCTGCTTTGAAAAGTGTTGCAGGGTGCCTTTAATTGTGCAGTGCACTCTTCCATATCATCATTTTTCTGTAGACATTACCGTGCTCAACAAGTTATTGAACTTGTTTCCTTCCACGAGGCACATCAAAAATATGATTCGACATTGCTCAACATATGACTGCAAACAAAATTGTACTATATTTCAGTTGTGAGGTTTAATTCTATTTATTCAAAAACAGTATATGAACGACTTCCAGAGGAGTGGATAAGTAATTACAAAATGCCCAACAATATTTACTATTAAATAAACAAATATAAGTATTATGATATTATTTTGTTGACATTGAATATTAAATTTTTTTAGAATGATGCTGTGTGAATTTGGTAAATTATTGGACAGCTTGTCAGAACTAGTGCCTGGAAGGGTCAAGTTTTGCAGGCTCCCAAAAATACAATGCAGTTGCATCATGACCTATGAGCAGACAATTGTGATCATTGTAGTTTCTTGCAAGCTCAATTCTGGTTATGTAGTTTAACATTACTTACTAAAATGTTGGAGAGAATAATACCCTAGCTTACATCCTGGTTACTTGTGTGCAATATGATCAGGTTTTATTTAAGATCAAATAACGTGGAGCAGCATTGGAAAAAATTGACCCATTTGTTTCTAAGACAATTATATTGGAACGTCGCAAAAGACGAAGCACAAAGAAAGACTGGACAACACGAGCTAAGAGATAAGAAAGATAGCTGAAGCCTTTGATATCTGCACTAATGTTGACACACGGGCTAGCCCACCATCGATAGGCGTTACACGATTGCGAACCGATATGCTTGAAGACGTAATGATCTTATCGAGTGTAGTCTTTCATCACGTGCGTAGGTTATGCACACCTATTTTTTATTCTATCTTTCCTTTCTTTTTTTGTTTGGCTTAAATAAGGCAAACAGTGGTCAGTCAACGCTCGTATTGTCAAGCCTTTCTTTGTGCTTCGTCCTTTGCGCTGTTTCAATATTAAGACAAACCAACTAGCCCAACTCTCCCTTTGGTTGCCAAGATGAACCATAAAGTGGATAAAGGCTCGTTAGAGCTTTTTTTAGAGCACATTTTAGCTAACATATCGATTCCTTTATGGACCAGTATGACCTGTATGGTAATAGTTCCAAGTAGTTTAGTTACGATTGCAATTGCAAATGTTGTTATCTGTTCTTTCAGTCCCAGCAGGCTCACATGTCTTGGTTAACCATTTCCAATCATCTCACTTGGCTGTAGCGTGTTCTCTCCTACGGTACTATTTTAGTCCAAGTATTTCTGGACTGGGAGCATCTACGCATCAAGTTGAACCTTACAGCATAAATTATAGCTCAACCAGACAGCTGTACTCTTTTACAGGTGGTGAAGCCACTCATGACAAAGCTGGATCGTAGATGCCTAGTATTTAGACATCCATAACGTGCAGTTATCAGCAATAAAAAACGTAGAGATCTCAGCCTATAATAATTAATATAGGAATGTAAATTCTTGAATGTGTCACATCTTTCACTGTTTTGGCACTTGAATGCTTGCGGGGGAATTTCGCACTGATATTGAGCTGCATTACACATATGTATTTGATGTTGAACAACACGAGTTTGATCTGAGTGCTCATTTTACAGTTTGGTGCTTCTGAACAGTGAGAATTCATCATTTCAATTAAACTTAAGGAGGAGCAGAAAGTTCGCTATGTCAATGTTTGTGTCCACGTTTTTGTCTAACCAGCCTTCAAGTCTCTTGTGGTATCCGTCTGACTTATTCACATGCAGTGCATGACGAATTGTTCTCGTCTGCGTCATTGCCACTGTGACCACTGTCAACTGCGTGTCCATATCATGTTGTGCAGATGGAATGATGTGCATTTCAAGCTCACGCAGGCCTGTCATTCAGTGGCCCATGAGAAGTGATTATGTACAAATGTGGTGTGATTGATTGTCATGAGCACATGTCTATATCAAAATAGATTAAAATATCTATGATTGAAAACTTATTTCATCATGTGACCTTAAACACAAAGGTCTTTGCTATCAGTTCCTCCTATTGATATATGCTCTTTCTTGTGCTATTTTATCAAACTAGCTGAACAACCGCAGAAAGTTGCTGCGTATCTGAACTTAGTTGGCAGAATTACTGTAAATGTCAGGCCAGATGCGTAGAGTATATCGCAGTTCTTTAACTTTTGCATTGATAATGACGTGTTAAGTGTGTTGATCATGATGTATTGATCATGATGTCTAATCATGATGCATTGTCGCTGAACAAGGGACAAGTGCTAAAGTGTGAGAGGGCAGTAAGGTTTTCTAATAAATAAGCCATATTTTTTCTTTCATCATAGAAAGCACAAGATGGCAACTTTCCATTGTAATGTGGGACATATCGCTAGGATCAGTTAACTAAATAAAGCCGTAACATTACTTTCAGAGGGCTAAACTTAGCGAAACATTTTTAAACACTCAGCGTCTTTCCATCTTACAAAAACCTCTGTATTGGTACTGCTTTTATACTGAACAAAAGCACTTCTTTGTTGTTACCACTGTTTCACTGGAAATTTTATTTCTTTCAATCGTTCTCCTTGTCACCAACGTGTCATGTGACTGGCTCAGCATCGTGCACGTGTGGAAGATAGTGGCACCGGCATCTTTGCTGAGTGGTGTGATGGCCCTCATCACGCTCGTCATGGCCTGGAAAGTCACCAACGGCATGAACATCTTCTTCCACGACCTCAACATGGGCATGCAGAAAAAGTGAGAGACAGCGCCAGTTTGCATCAGCGCTAGTGCCCTAATTCGACCTACTTTGCTTCTTCAGCTTTTCCTTGTTTTCTGCCTGCATCTGTGCTAAGTTTGAACAGCATGACTGAACGTGGAGAGAGAAGAATGCGCGCACACAGCTCTGACTTCCAGCTTGAAGCGTTTATTTTTATGTGCGCATGATGCTTGTATATACACACGCTGGCAGGTGAAAACAAAGTGGGCGAGATACAGACCCAAACGTGCATGATTTTGCTGCAGTCACAACCTGTTAAAACGCAACTAGAGTGATAGGCCTAAAAAGTTCACTTCCTTGTCAGTGACTAAGATGGCATGCTCAGACACTCATCATTCCTTTTTTCTATTTCACAGGGGCTTTAATGATTGCCCTTCTCAATCTGTCTTTGGCGCTGTTTAAAATACTAGTTTCATCAAACATGAAATGCAGCCACATTTCTGACAGAGACTAGCAAGTGTCCTGAAACCACTTTCGGGACAATGTACTTATGCTCTTTCAGCCTTTGTTGGTCCGTCTTTTTAGTCTTTCCACATGTTTTGCACCATATTTTAGCCTTTCGAATTGCACCAGTTATTGGAGATACATTTGGGTTTGCTTTTTAGTGTTCGTCATACTATATCGAGGTCTCTTTGGCACCCTTTCAGTTGCACCACCAGCAGCATGATAGGCTGGAAAGACAACACCGTGGCCTTGCTTCTCGCCGACCGTGTACCAACAAAGGTGGGTAAACTTGGGCATAAGCTTTCCTCAGCTTATGCCTGTTGTCTAGCACGTAATGCATGCACCACGCATATATCACATGCCAAAAACTGTTTCTGCAGAGTATTGAACTGTTCCGTAATGCACAAGCAACTCTCGCTTTGCATGAATTTATTATTTGTATTGTGTGGGCTGGTGCGTAGAGGTTAGCTGTGATGATAGCATGTTGGCCATGGAGATAGCCTTCTGGTGGCATGGCGTTGCATGGCGATCATTCCATCTTTCCGGAAATGCATTCATTAGAAAGATACATTTAATAGTATGGCCTCTTTTAACGTCATCATAAATTACTCGCTTTTATTGCCTTCATGCGGTAGACGTGATGTAATGCGCTTGACTGACAAATTACACTGATTAGTTGTCACTCACAAAAATATTGTTCAATCTTGGACTACTTTGAAAGAAGTCTTAGAAGTTCAGTGAGGCGCTTAGTTTGAATAACACCCATATTACATGGGCATTTGAAAGACATTTCAGCTGATATTTTGATGAGTCAGTGTTTTGGCTCGAGCTATTACCCAGGATGTTTCAAAGGTTGCTGAGTCAATAGTCTTAACGAGTCGCTAAAGCACCCCGTGCCTTTATGGAAGCCTTGATAGCCATTGAGCAACAGAACTGGAAGCAGCACAAACATGGCTTTTTTTTTCGTAGTGTGCTCGTACTCATGATTAAAAAAAGAAAATCTAACCAGTATGCTTCGGAGGCAACGTAGTGAGTGCTGTGAACCAGTATTTTTTCTGCGTGAAATGTACGAGCTGTGCCTACTCTCGGGATCAACAATGCACGTGTCTTCTTCATCTCACCGTCTCTTGCTTGTCTCAGTTTGGCTGCTGAACAACTAAAAAACTGAACAAGTGTTAATCGCTACCAATAAAAAATTTAGAGAAAGAAGTTACGGCATCGACAGCAATATGATTCGGACGCAAAGCTCCGACGTGGTGCCGATTTGGTTGTTTTGTCAAACCTCTGCCAGATAGCAGCAATTTTGCTAAAGTCATTTAAATTATTGCAATTGAAGAGCAGTTTCATAACCTTATGTGGTAGCATTTTGTGGCCGGCTGCTGTATGCTTTAAAATATCACATTTATGTGATATTCAACAGCACTTCTGTTTTCGAAGTTATTTCTGCGCAAAAACAGTAATAAGCAGTGATCGAATGGAGTGCGTACTCTCAAATATCATAGTAGAGAGAGAGAGACAGTGTGAAAGCATAAGCACACCTTGACATGCGAAGTCACAAATAAAGTGATTGCTTAGTGTTAATGCTTTCGTTTCCTTCTCTCTTTTTGTTTTTTGTAATCTTAGATGTGATATGCTGTTTCAAGCTAAGTTTCGCTCGCCAATTTACCATTTATGTTTTGTTCGTTGCAGATTTTTGTGTGGCTCGTGTTTTTTTGTTGGGCATTTGCCACATTGGCGCTCTTCATACGATGCAGCACTGCTGCCGACTTCAATGAGACCAAGCGGGAGGTGAGTGGATTGACTGTCACTGTGTTCACAATATACTTGTTTCATTACTTTAATGCCTTTTTCTGCATATCTTTTTCTCACGCTCTCTTCTCACATTTATGGTGCCTGTCTGCCTCAGCTCTTTCTGCCACTGCGATGTTTCCATTCCCCAATTTTCCTGCGTGTGTCTCCGCACTGAATATTGTACACTCAAACCTCATTTTAACAAAGTTGCATCTTACACAAAGTATACTTCTTATATTCTAAAATTTGGTAAAGAAGTACATTCCTAACACTATCTATTGCAAGACTATCTTTCATATGCATCGTTATAACTGATATTTTGCTATATACGGGTTTGTTATAGTGAGGTTTGAATGTACACATGTTGAAAGTGCCCTTCCAAGAATTTAGGTCAAGTCTAAACCAACTACCAAAAGGGTATACCATGAATAGACGTGATCCCACTGCCAATGTTCAAGAACTTCTGAGGAGCTTAATTGTAGTATGGATGTAAGGATCCCATATAGACGGCTTAATTCACAAATGTGATGTCAAATTGAGAACGATCACCAGTGGCACTGATAATGAAGACGTGTATTTAATTATGTGGAGTGTATAAAAGTATGCATTTGTTAAGAAAGGGAAGGCATTTTCTACTCTGGTAGTGGGAAATGACATAGTAATATATGTGATTTCATACAGCAGTCCGAGAAATGAGATAGAGTGGTTAGTTCCTATGTAAGAGCCACAACTTCCTGTAGTTACAAAATGAGAGTGCGGACCATACACAAGTCTATGTCGCATTTCACTAAGGTGTGGGTTGGATCATTCATAATTCAACTGACGATCAAATGCTAGGCACTCATGCTGTCAGCAGTCAACATGTTAAAGATGAAAGTCTTTATGTGGCCGAACATTTGGTTGGGAAACAAACTCAATCTAGAGCAAGCAGTGCACACTGTACGCTGATATTGATGAAAACTCGTCTATAAAAACTGGTCATTGTTGGAACGTGCCCCCTTCAATACACCACTCATCGAACATTGCAATCTTGTCAGTGGTCATTCTGCGAGCTCTAAAATAAGTGCGAGTGTTCGCGTTGTGCGCGTCCTTAACAAGGCGATCTACTACAATTGTGATGCTTCTCGAAAACTTGTGGCAGTGGAGGCGGCACATATTTACGAGGGTAGGTGGTGCAGAGGACATTTTAGGTTGATCAAACAGTAGTCTGCTGCCATGTTTGCAATGAGAACAGAGTCTTAGGAAAGATGGTAAAAACTGGAGCTTTTATACTCCTCCTATGCAAAAGAAGATCAGGATATCAATATTCATTAAAAAATTAGAAGGTATTGTTGAAGTATTGCCTCATTATATAACAAACATTTGTTTATTGTTTTCTTGATACTTTCAATAATTCGGCTTTTGAATAATTTGGACATTTCTTCCGGTCTTGTTAAATACAACTTATCAAGTTTTT
This sequence comes from Rhipicephalus annulatus, assembly GCA_013436015.1. Classification (NCBI taxonomy): domain Eukaryota; kingdom Metazoa; phylum Arthropoda; class Arachnida; order Ixodida; family Ixodidae; genus Rhipicephalus; species Rhipicephalus annulatus. The sequence goes on along the minus strand of WOVY01011530.1, from coordinate 571,514 downwards.
ATTGTATATTCTGCTTGGGGTATTGAAAAATAGTTCAATAAATAGATAATTCTTAATAAAAAATATACTTCTCGGAAAGCTGTGCTCACCTGTCACACTGTTTGTAGATAGTGTAATGCGGATTTTTTAGAACTTTTTTTATTCTCCAAAGCTGTGGAAATGGCATGAGAATTTTACTGTTATCTTTAATTTGAGCTTTGTGTCAGTGTCACATCAAGAGGCCTTTCGAATTCTGAACAGGTGATGATATAGGCAGTTTAAATGCCATTTCGTATTATATGCAGCTGTTGCATTTACATATTGTTTATGGCTCGGAGTGTTTTTTGTGTCCGCATAGTGCAGTTTCTATAAATGCTGGTTTATCATTTGGCTTGTCAGTTTTTTTATGAAATCGTTTGACAAGCATTTCGAGGTGCATGAGAGGCACTGCTTTGCACTGGCCGAATGCCGCCATAGCCACTCCTTCTGACAGCTTAACTCCCGTGTTCAGAATTGCTCCTTGACTTGTCTTGCCATTGCCTTTATTGCAGTGCATTCCACATGCGTTTGTGGTGCATTGAAGTTGGTGGCAAATTAAGTTCAAATCAAGGAGTATTTCTGAATACGGGGGGGCGGGGTAAGTCTCTGGCACGCAGTTCCTCCTTACAAAAACACTGTTTTTTGTGCATCTCTTGCATGGTGAGCACAGGAACAGTTTGGTGAGCAGACTCGGATGCAATAGAGGTTGAAAAAAGTCGCACAGTATTGAAATCAAAGGCCAGCCTTTCTGACTGCTGAAAATTACACTGTACAACTTAGTGACATCATTCATCGTAACTTGAGCGTTTTGTGCCCTTCTGTGGGACCAGGTCCAGGCTTCAACATCTCCCCTATTAGCAGTGCCTCCGAAGACAACTCGGTATGGTTTGTGAGGCATCCTTGAGTGGATAACGAGTTGATAGTGTGGTGTGTTGTGACTGCATTGTGATGCACAGCTGACTGTAACATACAAGACTAGAGTTTCAGGATGGGAGTGCCTGGTAGTGTGCAGGCACTTCCATCAAATTTTAGATTGTAGTCAGACAAGCAGATTGGGGCAGCGCATTTTTCAGCGGCATGGAAACAAGCTTCAGTGTTCCAAAACTTAAGGTTGACCTGCAAAATAAGTTCTCGTCTTTTTTTTTTCTGTGAACGAAAAGATTGAATCTACAGTTATGGTTTATCTAATTAACAATTACTTAATTCTGTGTATTTAATCTTTAAGGTAAGGTGAGTGATAGTTTCCTTCAAGCATGGGGTCTTTATGGTTTAAGTTACTATATGCCTTTAAGCATATGATTCATAGAGTGTGATTGATTCACAAACAAGCATGGTTAATTTTTTTTTCAGAAACTGTCCACTAAGCTTAAGAGGATAGCAGCATAAAGGGTCTATGTAATGCCCTAATGAACCACTTTTAGCATGTTTAGAAACTCGGTAATTTCTTTGGGACATAATCACAACTTTGACGTCTAACTTCCAGTAGTTTTCACACTGTATTATCGTGACAGTTCACAGGTTCTCAAGATCTCGCTTGATTGAAAAGATTACTTCACAGTCAGATAGTTTTTGTTTTGCAGGTTCAATCAGCATAAAGTTTATACTGCCTTTTCTAATGAAAGATGCAGGAGCCAGAACTAATGTCACTAAAAAGTATGCAATAAAGTGTCATGAAGACTCGTTTCATACAGTCAGAAAAAGCAGACGAATGATGGTCATTCGCATGATAATAGAATCGAAGCCTTTAAAACAAATAAAGTAAGGTTGTTAGTTTTCACTAAAGTGCATTTTTTATTTTTGTTTTCGTCTCTGTGTGATCGCAGCATGTTTTTGGCATGTGTGCTTGTGTGCTTTTAGGTCAGGGCAGTTTTTGATTGCCTGATACGTGCAAGTTCTGTAACAGAAGTCTTTCATCCTTTCTTTCACTTTCTTGTTATTTTATTTTGCAAACTGACAGAGTATGTTTGCTTTATGCCTTTTGTGTTTACATTATTTACTTGCATGTAAAAGGTTTAGAGTAACAGTTGCCAACTCAATTTTACACGTAATGCGCAGAAAAATTTCATGGACATGAAAACTGACCAACAAAAATGATTTTAGGCTTAGAGACAATGCAGTAAAAGTGATTCAATACGTGACTCAGTCATTTGAATTTTTTCATAATGCGGAATGAGAAGCGCAAGCTTCATAGAACCTAATGTATTCAAAAGCTTCACTTCCTAGAGTGTGCCTGTGGCTCTGTAATGATGTCGAATTCACTGCACAAAAACTGGTTTTAAAAATTCCTTGTACAACAATGCTGCGACATAATGGTTCCGACCATGTAATAGCGCCATTACCCACATTTACATAGATTTATTGCCAAAGGCCAGTAAGCTGCAGGTTTTAAATTACTACTAATGTACACCCAGCCTCTGTAGTAAACACCATCATGGACATGTGCACAAGGGGCTGGGTGGGGTGACCCATTAGTCACCTTAGAGGGGAGGTATGAATTCATCGAAGTGCACCATTCAGGCCGCTTGTCGCGGGTCAACCTGGACTTATTCACTGCCCGCGCGAGACACCGCAACAGGTGAAATACACAATCCACTGACGCCAGTAACACGTGTGACGTCTCCCATTACGTACGAAAGTCAGCCCCACTCATTGACATTATAGGAAGGGGCAGAAAGTCAGCCTCATACCAGGACCAATAAACCATGCCAACCGTGAATGCAGTGTAGCGTCTGATGCTGCAGCTGGCACCCCATCTATGTGTGAAGTTTTTGTGGTATTTCATGTCGAAACACATACTTTTCACAGTCTAGCTGAAGTGGAGCATAGCGTTGTGCTTCATGCAGGCTGGCAACATTTTTTTTTTCAGTTTTGTGACAAATTGTGCTTGTACAAGATGATTATTTTAAAGAAGTGGTCCACTGTGAACTGTGCCCTTTTTTTGCCATTTCACTATCGCATTATTTTTATGCGAGCATACATGTTCGCTTGCACCCAGTTCAATGCTTTTGCACCTAATCTGCTTTGGGTAGGTCTCATGCTGGTACTGTCGATCATTCATGCTCAGCGTGATGCTTTTCTGTTAGTATGGTTTCATGTCGCTTTACAGTTGTGCAGCTAATCGCTCATCCTCCACCTCACCCTTTTCTGCCAGCTGTGATTTCTTTTCGTGTTATGACGATACTCGACTTTGCGCTTTTCTGCTAACTTCGCTTCGTGTCATTCTTCGACAGTACTTTGTCTCATTCACTGTCCATTTGGTGCGTTTTTGCCAAAAGTCCTGCAAGCTATTCTCACAAAGCATGTTCCCACTCAACATGATGCTTTCCTTCCAAGGCGTGCTTCACCTTATACTCGTGATTGTGTAGCTACTTGTCATGCTCACCTCGCCATTGCTCTGTCAGCTTGGCTTCATGTTATTACGGGAGAGTTCTGCTAAACACACTTTTCTTTTGTTAACATGACATCATGTTATTCCACCCAGTGCTGTCATATATTTAATGCTCAACTTGATGCCGTTGTGCAAAATATGCTTTACACTATTCTTCAGATCGCAGAGGCTTGTTCACGCTCGACTTCATGCTTTTCTGCCAGTTCTGCTTTATGTGATTGTCATGGTAGCACAGACACTTTTTCACACTCAAGATCTTTCTACAAAATCTGCCTCGTTTCATTCTCATGACAGCGCCATCACTAGTTCATTCTCAGCTTACGTTTTTTCGTTAACATCACTTCGTGTTGTTTTGTGACTGTGGTGTCATTCTTTAACACTTTTCTGCTGAATGTGTCTCACGCTTTGCTCATTAGGGTACAGCCACAAACTCAACGTTGCGCTTTTTGGCCGAATGTGCCTCCTTTTCATCTCCTGATGGTACGCTCACTCGCTTATGCTCAACACGACGCGTTCATTTTGCTCTACTACAGTAACTTCGTCGCCAGAGCCACTGTTTGCTTTCAGCTCGACTCTTTTGCTTGAACTCTATGCTACTTTGCGTGTCAACACAGCCGCTCATCAACGCTCAAGCTCAGGCTGGCATTCCACTCCGTGCTGTCACTGTTCACCCGTCTTCGTGTATTGCAACAGTCTCCGTTACCCATGACCATGCTCCTTGCTGGTCGTGCCCTCCTCTACCCTCAGTACACACGTTGTGTGCTTCGTGACAGGTGACTCTTGTGGCCTCGTCTGGTACTTTGGAGCAGGACAGCACCGAAAAGAAGCTCTCGCAAAGTTCGCGGAGGTAGGAAAAGACTGCTGTCCATCAAGTGTGGGATTTTCTGAACCAGTTTTTTTTTGCTACACTTTTAGAAGCTTAGAGTCAGACGTACAATCTACTAGGCTCTACACACAGTACATATTTTAACTCCCGAGGAAGGCCTGTGGGGACCTAAAAAATCTGCCTTAAAAATCTAGCATTACTACTAGTTTGAAGACACCTAATAAACTGACGGAAGCATTTGTTTCATCTCTTGTTATAAGTTTTAATATTTTCTTGGGATGAAACTTAATCAGAATGGTCAATGCAAGAAGAGCTAGAATCCTATATCGTCATTTTTTTACCATTAACAAACTTTTAGTAGGATTAAAAAGTCGCAGCTTTACTGCAAAGGTGAAGCAACGAACGCGATAGCAATAAATTGGAAGGTCACATGCAGAATGGCAAGCATATCAAAATCTGTGCCACATTTCTCACGCATAAATGACGCACGAAGCGTACTCACAGGTACAGATGAACGTGAATAAGCATCTCAGTTGTGACTTCGCTGTGTCTGAAAAGCACGCCCTTTTTGCAAACGGAGACCGTGCAATGATCCCTGTGATCTTTGTGCACTGCGTAACTACGTCAGAATCGTTCCAGTGAAAGCCCAAGATAAGCCAAGACATACGATTCTCCCCACCGTGAGGTAAGGGCACACGAGTGAGCATCGCCCCTCCTCCCCGTGGCACAAAGTATTTGTGGCAGATGAAAGCGCTTGCTGTTGCATTGTGACGATGTGGCGACGCATGCTCATTGCGCCATCTTGCTGGTAATGCTGAAAACATCATAGTTCTCTCCAAGATGGCCGTCAGCAGTGGTAAGCAGTAGATATAGATAGCTTGCCGTTTGAACGTTGAAGGAGGTGCTCCTCTGGGGCTCAGTGGTTAATGCCTCGCACTCTTGATTCAGAGGTCCCACGTTCGAATCCGCGCATCGGAGTCTTTTTCTGGATTATTTTTCTTTTTTACATTTACATATATATACCTAGTTATGTATACATGTACGACGAGTAACGATGCCGGCAGCAATATCCAGCCAAGAGTAACCATATAATTGCTATCGCAATAGGACAATCTAAATCATGGTGACAGTGTTGTTTGCATTCCAGTCCCCACATTGGCAGTATCGGGAAAAAATTGTATGGAGATAAATGTGCCATTATTCTGCGTGATGTCTACAGGTCATTGTTTCTGTGTGACTAAAGTTGCTAATGTTTAGCGCATTGTGTTGTCAACATCTTCCTTCTGTTCTCGTTTCGTTGTGGTAAATATGTAATAAAACAATATGCTTTTTTTCTCGATAATGTGGTTCTTCAATGGTGTGCAGTCAGCATTTGTGCTGTCTTCATTCTATTTTTCTTTACAGCAACTTCACACTTTTTGTCTGGTTTCAGTGTCAGTAAGGTCTATAACAATGAAGTAAGCAATATAGTATTGAAGGTAACAGATATATAAGGATATAACAATGAAGTAAGTTTATACGATAATTATAGTAATAATACCTAAAGTTTTACATCCCAAAACCACCATGTGATTATGAGAAACACCGTAGTGGAGGGCTCCGTAAATTTTGACCATCTGGTGTTCTTTAACGTGCACTCACATCGCACAGTACAAGGGCCTCTACCATTTTGCCTCTGCCGAAATGCAACCGTCATGAGGAGTAAAAATATAGTATTAGTAATAAAGAGGTAAGGTATATGATCCTTAAGTTTAGCTACCTTTGCAATTTTGTTTCAGCGATGTTTTACTGCATCCATGAACCCATGCTGCAGTATTGAACTGCTTGCTTCTATTTTTTTTTTGGAGCAGCTTGGTAAGCATTGCAAAACAAAAAGCTTAGGGCGCATGGCCACTCTATGCACAGGATGCCACACGTACTATGCACAGGATGCCACATTTCTTTTATGTATGTTTCTGCACTCTTATCTGATATGAGGTCACCTTTCATTTTTTGATTGTGCCAAATGCATGTATTAACCCTTTTTTTCTTACTTACTCGGCCTTACTTTCACGATTGGTTGCAATGAAGCAAGTTGTCTCCGAATGTTGACATGATCATTGAATGAAATGATTTATTGTGCTTTCTTTCCATTTCCTTTAGTTCCAGTATGAGCCTATTTGCGATGAAACCACGAGCACCTCAACTTGCGAAACCTCCCTTGCTGGATCAAGCTCACAGCACACCTAGTCAGGAACAGCCTTACGAAGGCCTCTACCAGACATCCTCGCTCTGAATTCCGACTGGACTGACTGAATCCTGACTGGACAACATCCGGTCAGACTGGTCTCTTCGTCTACATGGGGCGTGCACGGCCACTCTAGTCTACTTATCGCATGCGGTCTTGTTTCTAATGGACAACACAATGTTGTATTTCTCTATGTGTATTTTTGTTTTTTGTTGAAATGACGATATTATGCTTTGATAACTATTCTGCAGAGTTCCTCTTTTCGAAGCATATTGAGCTACCATGAAAGTTGCTGTAGAATCTATAATTACGAATTGTGAGACTAGCGAATGCTTGGAAGTACATGTTTTCAGTGTTCTTTCTTTCAAATCTCTGTGTAAACAGCGCTCAAACTTACACGGCTAGCATCTGTCTAGTGGCAAGGTGTTCTATTTTGTGAATGCTCTAGCTATCTATAGGACGAAAAGTTGCAGTATGCGCTTTCAAAGAACACGAAAGAACTTAGAAATTGAGTGGAATTGGTGAAGCATTTCTCCAAATGTGTTGCCTGTTCCATCTCAATCACATCTCTTTCTAATGCGCCTTTTCATGTACTTCTTACTGATGCTCAGTCATGGAGATTACTGCCAAAATAAGCAGCCAAGCCTTCCAAACTTTTCGGACTTGGTGAGCTGCAGAAATCCACAAAATGCACCTCAATAAAGAATTTGTCGGCATTGATGTAAAATTTGTACTAACTATAGTGATGCATTGCTCATTCACTAAAATCTAATAAAGGGATGTTTGAATTCGTTTTAAGATCACAATGATTTTAATCAGAGTGAAAGGACCCTTGAACTACTGTTTCTTCTATTGCTTGGCACAGTTTTCTTTGGGTAATATTAAGATATTTGAAAGATCTTAGCATTGTTTGAAGATTTTTATCTACTGGCTGTTTACTGTCAGCAGTGCTTTTCCTTGCTCACAGACAATGTTCTGATGACTTCTAGGTCTTGAAGACCTGCTCTTACAAGACCATATCAACTCAATTTCATAGCTGTGCTCTTTTCCATAGATTGTATAGCTGTTAGTAATGTAAACAATTTTGTTAAACATGAAGTTTGGCATTACAATGCTAGGCTGTTAGTAATGGAAACAATTCTGTTATACATGAAGCTTGACATTATAACGCTAACATGCTAAGTGACATAAGCTGTGACATTGCACCGAGAAATTTTTAGATGTGATCGCTTTCAAGTTCGCTTGAGTACCGAACAGTCTGCCACTATTTATATCAATAGGGCCTCTTCTCTCCGTGTAAGACTATGTGTACAAAAAGCATCTTCAATGTGCATTTGTGCCTTTCAAAGAGACCAATCGTGCTATCAAGGCTGATAGGTACAAAAAAGAATAATATTCAGACTTTCAGTGCTCGTTCAAGTGACCCGCACATTTAATTTTTTCCACCAAAATCCCCGCTAATTAGGTAAGATGTTTCGTCTACTCTGCAAGTTCTATTTTTCTTTGTACAGACTAGATGGTTGATGCTTTGACATCTGGCAGCTCTCACAAAACGTGAAAACTGTTAGCTAAGTATGTTAGATAGAAATACGAGATACACACTAGTTACTTAAGCAGCAAATGACTTAAGTCTTTTGAACAAGCTTATCATGTGGCTAGTTGAGCCAAAAGTGTGTACAAAGAACTTTTTTCATGTCGTTTTGTTTCATTCATATGGTGCCCCTTGTAACTAAGCATGTAATTTGTAAGCATCTGGGATTCAGGTGAGGATTATTCAAGTGGAGTTCTGTGTTGTGTGAAGTGCTTAGTTTGAATCATCACTGTTATTAAGCATCAGTGTATACAAAAACCTGTACAACGTTTTTGCCAGGAGGACTATTTTGATCGAAAATCAAGGGTCTAATTCAATTTGCAAGGTGCAATGATGAGTTGGGAATTTTGTGGGGGCTAATATTTTGATAGGAGAACTAGGAGAGATAGTGAGTTGTTCTAATCAAACTAAAGCTAGTCTAATTATCGGTGCTTAAGTTTATTGCTACAGATTGTGGGCCTAATGATTGGATGAAGAGAAATGTTAGCGTGCAAACAAGTGACGAAATTCGGTAAATATTGTTTTTCACAAGCAGCAGAGATTAGGGATTAAAAAGACACATTCGATAGCTTTACGAATCTATGTTTGTAATTCTTGCATGCTTTTTTTCTGAGATAGCACGTTCTTCCAATAGTTATCTCTAGCAAGCTGGTTTATTTTGTTCTAGAACAAGTGCACTAAAACTGAGTAGAAGGAACTTACCGGGAGTTCTGTTTGTTCTGAATGTAAAATATATTTCGCTTAGCACTCTGCAATGAATGAATACTTTGAATCTATATAAGCTATTTATCATTTAAATACCTTTGATGCAGTTGAGCATGGTACATAGTCTATAGTACATAGATTCAACAAGCTTTTCCCATAGGCTTTTGGAGCTTGACTGGGTAGGCGATTTTCGTATCAAGGGTTAGGGCTGTTATACATGCTGTCATGCCCCACTCCATAACACGGGCAAGCTGACTATCATTTACATTCAAAGTAAGTTGTTTTACTTGCACACTGTATGAAATGCCATAAATGCCATGTGTTCGATGCATATTAATCTTTTTCAAATCGTATGTTAATTTTCACAAAGGTTTGATTTCTTCTCAGTCAATGGTAATTATCTCATCTTTCATAATCGTTAAGAAGACTGTGTGTGAAGCAGTGATAGTAGTGCCTTATGCACCTCAATGTTATGTAGTAATCGTTTGCTACATTTTGCTTGTATAGTATATTACAGTAATTTGCCTACCATGTGGTAGCTTTCTTATGAACTTTTAACTTTGTTGGCCTGCTAACCAAAGGCATTTGAATGCTGGGTACAGCATGGGGTATCGTTAAAGTCCAGATTAAAAATTTCATCATTGCTGCAGGGCAGTAATACTGGTGAAGAGAGGATTTAGAGATATCTTGTAAAATCCTGTGCTATCTGTTCATTCCTTCCTTGCGTTTCACTTCCAACTTTTGTATTTTCCTTTATGCAAAATTTTGTGCTAAGCCGTTGGCATAAGACATTGTGGGAAAGTGTATAATTCGGCAGTTAAAGCTGCTGACATCAATTTTTATATGGCTTTAGGAAAGTGCATGCCTTGACAGTTCAGCTGTCATTGAGAGCATCTGGTTGTCTTTAGTTGCTTCAAAAGGCGGCACATCAGGCATGTAGAAGTGTGGGTTCAAACAGTTTTGCAGTTTTGTTTCAAGTATGATCGATATGTTCAGAGTTGAAGAACTTCTAGAAATGTTTGTGGAAACTCGTCGCCTTTCTGAGCTTCTACTGTGCTCAAATGATTAATCTGCTCAAACGAATGAGCAGTGAAGTACTGTATTATGTTGCAGAATGTCACATAGTATACTGCTTTGATAAAGCTATACGATAGCTGTTGTTCTGACCTCATTTGTTGTAAGGCACCTTTCCTTAGACAGTTCACAATCATCACCAGTTATAGTGCAGGGCAGCTGTGCATGAAGACAATGCTACGGACTAGTGCTGTGGTAAGTGACATGCTATGAATGCAATAGTACAAGGGTATGAGTATTGGGCATCTCATATACTACTTTTGCTGTACGAGAAGTTTGAAGATTGTGCAGATGTCTTTTATTTAACACAGTCTTCGAAGACAAGATCTGCCACACGAAAATATATAGAGCAACAAGCTACTTCAGCTATTCACTTCAGAAGTCTCAATCAAAGAGTATTTCAAGGGTTCTGGTTTATATGCGGATTTCTGTAAAATGGATCACCATGTCATTTGTGTACGTAGTGGTAATTTAGCTCACTGTAGTTGATGAACTTTATGCTCACCTTATGCTAGCGAAAAAGACAGCACTGTTTAAATAGCCATGCTCACATTTCTTGCTCACTTTTATTGATTCTTTCTCCACAGAGCACAGACTATTCCAGCTCACGCTTAATTAAAATATCCCTTTAAAAGCAGCATTTGTATGGTGCAATAGAATTGTACAAAAGAAATATAGAGGTACGCATGGTATGAGAAGTTCTGAAATTTTTCTTCAAGCACTTGTTGCATAAGTTTGGCTTGTTCTAGAGCTGTTTATCATATCTTAGAGTATCCATCGAGTTCTAGGCGGTTAGAAAAAGTTAGCTTTTTGACGCAATATGACATAACCAATAGCCTCATTGCTGAATCAGGCGTATTACTATGCCATAAACCTAAGCTCTTTGCTAATCTGAACTATAGTGTGTTTGTCTCTTGCAGATGTTAAATCACGCAGACTTTCCATGTTCTGAAAACACCTGTGCACAGCTCAGAAGCCATCAGTTTAGCATAAGCAAAGTACAAAACGTGTTATCACTGAAGGTTTCAGTGGCTTTCTACTGGTAAAGCTCTAAGTATACATTTTTTTACAACTGCCACAGTGAAAGACATCTGTCATTATCAATGTCTGATTGAGCATTACAGTGTATACGTCAGTGCTTATTAGACTGCTCATTTCATGGCACTGGGAAAGTGAAAAATGGATAAGGATCAATACATAACTTTGTTAAAGTTTGGAAACCTCTTATCATTCGAGAAGATTGCCTTGGGTTGTACAGTGTGGCTTCTATGATGCCTTGTATGTTGCAAGCTACAGGAGATGAAAGAAGTGATGCATACTCGGGAAGAGATAAAGCTGCTACAAACCCTACCGAAGAACAGAGTTCTTTAAACTTTTAGCCAGCCTTTAATGTTTTCACAAAAAGAACTTCTGTCTCCAATTTACCTCAAGCGTAATCTTCTAGTTACATAGGGCTACCCAGTTTCAGGCAAACGCCAATGTAGCCTTCTTTCAACCTTGATACTAAAGTGCTAGTTCAATGATAGGACACTTGCTCACTACTGGTACATGCTCCATGCTGCATATTTTTTGTTGCAGACAGACTAATGAACTTTTCTCAAAGTTTGTTTTCCTAACTGACGTAGAACCTAATGGAATCCTATATCTACATTTTGCTCAAGTCACTGGTGTGCACAAGAGTTTATTGTCATTACTATGAAAAAATAACGAGATACCATTAACTGAAGCAATGACATCATAGAATTAGTTACCCCATTGATGTGTGGTCATTTCCTAGGCTTGTTCACTACCGCTGCCAATCTTTCGTGCTCACCTTTGTCTCCCCGATTGTTTTCATGCTGGTTAATGCCAACATTCTTCAATACCTAGTACCGTCCGCGTTGAAATGTTATGGAGCACAGAATATGAGAAAAGATTTGTACGTAAAATGAGCTTCCGAGCAGAGCTGAGATTTGATACTTTTTTTCTAGACCACTACAGTGCCATGTTGTTTAGAATATGATAATCAGTCCCCGCTTTGGATTTTTTACACCCGCATATTGAAAAAAGTTTTTAAAACGGACTTATTCATTTAATTCTTTGATGCAGATACTAAAACATTCTGATGTCAGAAATTTAAGGATCATTTGAAAATTGTGTGTTGTGTTTATGTTATTTTTGTGTGTGTAGTGCAATTTATGTGGCTGAAGCCAACACCTAAGTGGGGGAGTTGTAATTCGAAGATAAACTATTGATATATTTGATCTCGCGTGCTGCTATCATAACCTATTTGGACAGAAGTACTTTTTGCGTTACTGGACATCATTATCATGTGCAACCTTACAAATGCAGTGAAAAAATGTCTATAAGGCCTGCCCAACAATTTCAGTTGGCAACATTTTTTAGAATGAAAATCTCACGGCTCATACCAAGCGCACTTCTTTAATTGTAGCATTATAGGCTACTTAAAAAATATTTTAGAAGAAGCTGGGCCATGTTGATTTTTTTTAGCTATTTGTAAAAGAGTTTGAAAATAGAAGTGTTTGCTCGTGCCATTGTTACTGTGTCCTTTTATGTGCAAACAATCTGTCAAATGGTAAAAGTTCAACGATATCACAAAGTTTCAATGATATTGTGGTTCAGTGATTGGGAATGTATAATTATTTGCATACCATAAAATACTACTGTAGTACTTGACAACAATCTCCATACATTTTATGCTTACAACGAAAATAAAATATGATGAACATAAGTTCATGGCACATACAACATTGCTAAAACAATTGTTAACTTACAACATAGTTAAGCTCAAAGTTCATAGTTTGTTTTGTTTTTTTCTAGCTTGTAAGTGGGCCAGAAACACGTATTTTGGTTTTGCAGTGCTCTCTGCCATAATAGCAGCAGCACATATCTTGATAGAGCTTGACATTGAATGCTTGTGGTGTGGTTGTTGTGTTTATGATAGAGCTAACTGCGTTTTGGTTTTCATGTTTTGTGAATCGCAGTGTAAATATTCTCTCCATATGCAAAAAACTTGCATTGTTAGCGCAGGTGTTCTATTAGGTCCTATAGGCATCACGAATAGGTATTATATTGCTTGAAGCACATCGAACATTGTTGTACCTTTTTTCGCCAATCAGAATAAAATTTGTTTGTTGACAGTCTTTTTCTCATTTTTTTGCCACAGCAACATGGAAATATTGTGTTTGGCTGTTTAACTTTCATAATTTTCTGACTGATTAGGCTGTTCAAGTGCGGTAACGAAGTTTGTGCACTAGCACTAAAGGCAGTGCAAAAATTTGTATTTGTGGCGATGAGGTTTAAAGACAAAACAAATTCGGGAGGTCCCATGTACCTTGGGAATCGACGTTATGCGAAACATGCAGAAGGAAGTGACGGTGTCATAATTTTTTACTGAACTACACATGCAATGACGGTAAATGTATGTATAAATGATGCATGCACAGATATATGTTAGAGTTGCAGATGTTTATAACAACCAATGGTTTGCACTAGCAAAACGATGCCAACAGGACCACGAGTATTAGCACCACCACAAGTGATAAGCTGATTTGAAGAGCTGGTGCTGGCATGGATGGTAGCCCTGGACACTGCTGCATAAATAAACTTCAGTGCAAGGCACTGACAGCTGTATTATGACAGTTGTATTATGCCAGTACATATGTAATGTTCATAAAATGAGATAGCCAGTACTGCAACCATCAATTGATATTTCATGAGCATTAGGGTCTATTTGAAAAGCAGTTCCGATACCTGGCGTGGATCTCTTATGAATACCATGCAGAATGCTTGGGTTGGATTCCTGCTAGGATTCTGACATTTATTTGCTTTCGTCGGGTCAACGCTGCTGACGTCAGTTTTTTCTTTATGCCCACGCCCTAAAATTTTCCATGTGTGTTCTCGTCGTTCCTGGGTAGATACGAAGTGTCTTATCACCTCTGGCACATACCCACCCGCGGGTATGTGCCATTGTCTGGCGGGAAGTGTTTGACGACGTACGCGAGGGGGCTGTGACATTATTCGTCTTTCCTAGCGCGTCATATTCGTCAAACCATCTTACCCTCCCATACTAATTTTGGTTCCCGCCAAGGTAAGGGGGTGATCACGAGAGCACCCAGATGTAAGCGGCTAAGTATTTAGATCGATACATTCGTAAATAGACGCCAAAAGCGCTTTCAGTACGGAAAGAAATGATTAGCATTTAATATGTCGGCGGAAATACTTGTCACCGTCCGATGTGTTCGTCTAAGCAGATAACGACTTCACATATATGGATTGGATGATGATATCCTCCGCAATGCTTGTTGGAAACAGCCAGGCACGAGCTTGTTGGTAGAGTGGTGGAAAAAAGCGGTCAAGATCGAGATTGATTGACGCACCTATGTGCACAATACAGAGACAATGGTCTGCATGAGAAAGGGAAAATCTCGGTGAAATAGGCGAAATACTGTGTTATGATATTGTGGTTATAAAAGGAAAACGAATAAAAAAGTGAGCCCCGTAACTGACTGCACCTGCTGCGACACCTCAACAGTAGCTCACAAGGGATGGGGGTAAGGAGGGATTAAAAACATAGAATTAAAAGTATATATATAGGTGCACAGGGACAGCGAGCGACGACGGAAAGACAGAGAAAATGGGAAAGATGAAACACGGTCACAGGAGTCCGAGGACGGGGCACCACTGGCCTGGCGAGAGCTCTTGTCGGCGACAGGAGATGGCGTAGGGCTAATCCAGTCGGCCAGAGCTGCGCTGTCGTCGTCGTATGAGCTAAGAGTAAAACAGGAAGGCCAACTAAGCATATTCGTGTAAATCATATGCTATGCCCTGAATGGTCTTAATAGCATACGACCGCCTGTGCAAACAAACGCTGTGACAACGAGCACGAGGATGGTGGCCACGCAAAACTGAGAAACGCAGGGAAGGGTAAGGAACTATTTGGTGTTATTCTCCTTACCTTTATGTTACTCCAGACCGCTTTTCTATCCCTTGAAGGACGGCCTGTCGTGCTGCTTTATTAGTTTCATAGACTATTTCACTTAAAACGTGTGGGCATCGCCATTGGGGGGGGGGGGGGTCGATGTTTTTTGTTTGTTTTCGTTCATTGCGATGTCAATTATCAAGGCCTTGAAATATCGTATGCACCAACTCAAGAGCTTTTATGCGTATGCGTCTACCGTAACGCTGTTGGTTTAGTTGTTAAAGATGCAGAACTGAAATGAAGGTTACAAACCAACATGGCGGCACTGAAAGCTCTCCCTAAAATATAGATCTTGGTAATGAAGGCAAGGATACGGAGACGAAGTGGGAGTGTGTAAATAAAAGCAGCACGCACCAAGGGAACATTCATATTTCTTTTACTTTGTACAGTTTCATTTCGTGTTTTTTCGTGCGTGCGAAAAAGTCTCACGTTTTGCGTGCACCTCAATTCAAAATGGCTTCCTCTTCAAGGGAGCGCTGGCCGCTGTCCGGCTATTTCGACGACTCGCCGAAGCAGCTTGTGACAAATTTCATTCGCCAATGACTGCACAAACAGGCTGCTCAAATGGTATGCACTGTTTTTATTCCAGCTCATCCGTCATTCGAAACGCGAGCCCATCAGGACTACATCGCGGATGAGTACATGTGCAGTACTACTTCACCCTTGTATGTTTCCCTTCATGGCAATGAAACGAGGTCTCCGAGTATAGAAATAAACGCCTTCCCTCTCCTCAAATCGCCATTATTACCACCACGCTATATAGCACACGTGTCAAAGCTAGCGCCAGACGTTTTGACATCCAACAGAGATCAAAAGCCCGACAACATGCAACAAATTCCTGGGGGACGTCGCTAGGAAAAACTACAAACGGATGTTTGGCGTATGCCGATCACAGCCTTTTCCGGTTGTGCATCGTGCATTAAAGGAATTTTTTTCTCTCAATGTAAACACGAAAGGGACCGATGTTAATTTATCAAGTACTTTATTACACAAAATAGCGCGTACAGTCTTATGGTCTACGACATCGAACAAAAGCGTTTCTCGACAGAACGTGTCGCGCGGGTGTCAGTGAACTCAACTTCGACATATCCGCACAAATTAGACGCATAGCTCAGTCGTAATACACAATGGTGGTATTTCAACGAAAATTACTCCTTAATCTCATCAAAGAAGCAAGCGAAGCGCTGATATTTTTTGCGAAAAAGCTGCTGGTACACCATTACAGATAACATAGCAATGGCACCTCACATCGTGGGCTCGCAGCAGCAACTGCCTATAGTCGGCATAAACGCCGGTGGTGTTCTGTTTTCGTTCCTCAGCGCCCACGAAATTTTCCCATTTTAAGTAATCTTTCTCTCGAATAGCTATGAAATATTCCAGCTAGTTTTCCTGCAAAGAAACATAACGAAACTTTCCTGGAAGAGTGACTTCAAAACGCTGATCAGTTTTCAGAGTTAACATGAGGAACTAGGGATAGACGTTGTCGTGGTGTTTTTTTTTTCTAAATAGCAACAATACAACGTTCTGCACCAACAACCAGCGGCCGATAGGTTGGTCACGTGGCACACTACCTCCCCTAGAATTTTTTTTTTCTGTCATAGAAGGCACAAAATGACACTCAATCGCACGTGCTTACCCGGCCCCCACAAATGTACTAGACATACCCTGCACGTCGTAAACTCCGTGTCTAGAAGCATCCTTTTTTTTCGTTTCTTCTAAGGTTAAACCTGAAAATATCTCAGAAAAAGGAAAATATTTTGGCTTGTATGACCTGTCAACAGGCCTGCTAGAGTGAAAATAGGGTCCCTGAGATATCCAGAGAACCTTCATTTGGGTCTTCCAGAGAGCCCACGATGCGGTGGTCAGGTTTATCCTCCCGGCTCCAACGTGGGAGAGGTCGGCTGAGTGCTAGTTGCGTCTCTCAGGACTCAAAATAAAGTTCATTCATTCATTTAGTAATCTAGGGATCATAGCAAGGACAGTATAGAACGCATTGGAAGGCTGTGATGTCTAGCTCCACGTGGCGATTTCAACGCGGCGAAGCTCGCTTACTCATATGTATCTTACTGTGACACGAGATATTATTGTAGAAGTAATGACGACATAGAAAGGCCAGCAAATTGATGGGTGAAAGTGACAGAAAAAGTAATTCACCAGACAAGGAACCTTCAGCAGACCTCTACGAAAACACAAACACATGCCGAAAGGCAGGTTCTACAGTTTATCTAGTAATATTGCCAATTTGGGCTTTTGAAGCTTGTATTTTTATTAGATGTACAGCGAATGTTTGTGGAAATTGTAGAATAAGCTTTTCGGGTCATTCGTTGTGAGCTAACCTCATTACGTGTGGTCTATATGGCTGCCAATGAGACAACCCTGTAGCTATACCAAGCGTATATGTTTTTTTTGTTTTTCACCTTGTTATTTTGCATTAACAAAGAGAATATAAAAATTACGAAATACTTTAGACTATAGATATAACAAATGGTAGCCAATTTCAAACTCCATAGGTTTATTGATAGTTGAGAAAATCAGTGTCAGAACCGTTATTTCAAATTTATTGTAGATATCAGTGATGACGTCACGGGTTTCAATTTTTTTTTCACACTTTCATAACACCACCTAAACAAAATTTTCTGCAACGTCATAGATTGATCTTTTGGCTCTTTCAAAGCACAGCGCATTTTATTCTGATCGATTAGCCCCTACACAGGCTTTAGAAGGCGCCTTCCAATTCCGAAACGTCACATGACCAAATAAACATTATTTCACCTCACGGTGACTCATTGTTGTTCTCCTATTGTTAGTGGCGCATACCCACTGTGGGGGATTGGCCAAGAATCGAGTGGTTTTAAAATTTACTGTTCAGATTTGGAATGATGGAGGTATTTTTGGAGGAAATTCATCGTGGCGTCTGCAATGACATTTTATTTTTGCACGTTTTCCCTCTTACCAAGCATCTTCTCGCCGGAACTGTAACGCTCATGGTATCGTGAAAGAGTACTCCACTAACACGAGAACAACACATTTTTCTGTTTAAAATTCCGGGAAACGAAAGTTCGCAACCCAATTATTTAGTTATCTCCACTTGACCGTCCTCATGATGTCCCCCCTTACCCTCGCGAAGAGTAGCAGGCCAGAATCCCACTTTTAAGGCCAACGTCTTCTTCTTCTTCTTCTTCTTCTTCTTCTTCTTCTTCTTTGTTTGTTTGTTTGTTTGTATCCTTTAATCCATGGCTCGTACCCACTCTGGGGGATTGGCCAAGAGAAGAAATAGTCTCATATGAACGATAACTCCATTATTGCTTAAAAAGGAAAAAAAAGGGGGGGGGGGGAGTTGTATAGTTAAGACAGTATGTTGGACAAAAAAAGAAATAAACTAAATATTTAGATAGTGAGAGAAAAATCAATAACAAAGTAGACACTAATAGCTACAACTTGATTTTGGGAGCCGACCAGACAGCTGGTTTTGCCAAACCCGATTAATTTGGTATGTCACGGATTTATCCAGAATAGAAAATTACTTTTCGACATTTTTTTTAGTATTTGTTAACGAGGGCTTTATGTTGAAAAACGTTTAGAGTCTTGAATAAAATTACACACCGCATCGAATGCATCTCTGTGGCAATTTCCCAAAACAGAGGCACCAAAACTTAGAACATTTTCTGTGGTTAAATTTAAACCTAGCTTCGCAAATGGAATATCTAAATGTCGTTTCCTAATTAATGCATAGTTGCGACATGAGCCAAAATAATGTTCAATAGTTTCTGATTCTTCGCAGAACGGACAAAGGGGGGAAAGTGTCAGACCAGCTCTGTGTAAATAAAAATTTAATGGGGGGACACGGCACCGGAATCTAGAAATTATAATTTCAAGTTTTTTTGACGGACTCCACTGGGCTTTCCATGGAAATTTGAGGTGCTGATAATCTGTCCATTGTGTGATATTTTCTAAACTATCTGTAAAAATAGCGAATTTCCTATATCTAACCCCTGATAAGTATTCTAACTCGGGAAGTACTGAAATTACTGGTCCATCGAGTGATGCTCGTGCCAAAGCATCTGCCAATTCATTTAATTGTAATCCGCAGTGACCTGGGACCCAAACTAATTTGAGGAGTTTTAAATGCGGCGGTGCTAATGTGTAGAACGCTGCTAGGGCACGAGATTGTTCAGAGTTTGTCAGAGCTGCACACACCGAAAGTGAGTCTGTTAGGATGATTGCACTGGTCTCTGTCGTAGGAATTTCACGAAGGGCTAAAATAATAGCTACTAGCTCAGCTTCAAATATAGGAGTAAAATCTGGAAGCCTTACTGAAAAAGACCAGCCGAGGGAATCAGACGCAATTCCTACCCCTGCCTTTTCATTGTTGACAGAAGCATCTGTAGCTATTACATTTTTTGGGAGACGCAGCTGAGCTGCCGACGAGAGCGGACGCGTTTCGACGGCTCCGTGAATATCGGCTGAAGCATCGGCTCGCGCGACCATCGCCCCACCGGCGTTCCCCCACTCTCTGCGCCCTGGCTCAACGCAACGACGCCCAGCTCTCTGGCCCCACCGGCTAAGGACAGACCTGCCGGACGCCCTGGACGAGGCCGTGGGGTCGCCCCCAAGCACTCTTCTTCCGGACACCATCGACGACCTGGACTAACCACCCTTGGTGCCGTTCACTTCAACATTGTGCGTGGGACGCTCGCCAGGACAGTTCCGGCGTCTCGCCGGTTGCATCTGGCAGCGGCAACGCTCCCGTGTTCTTCATGTGAACCAGTAACGATGGCTGCAGCGGAGCTTATGACGCAGCCATCACAACCATCATCCGCTCAGAAACGCAGTGCGAAACGCGTGGCTGACTCACAAATGGAAATAGATGAGTTGTCTGCTTCAGCCACACCGGCAAGCAAGCGGGAGTGCCCCTCTCCGGCAGCTGTCGCCTCGCCTGGCACCGAGTCTAAGTACAAAGTCGTCGTAAAACCTCGTGAGTGCTTCGACGTATCAAAATTGTCAAATCGCCTCCTTCAGTCAGCCTTCGACACCTGCCTCAAAACCACCGCGTTTCAAGGTTTCTCCATTCACCATCCCACCAACAGCGTATCCGTATGGGTGCGTTCGCTAGCAGACGTTGACCGCCTCACCCACCTGCAAACTCTGCCAGTCACAGCTGATTGTACTGTACAGGTGCAAGCGTACTTGAGTTCCGGCTCGGACTTGCGTCGGTATGTGGTCTCTGGGGTTGACCCAGGGGAATCGCCGGAGGGCCTTATCACTGCTTTGACCTGCTCCACACACAAGATTGTAACAGCTCGTTATATGGGCCGTGGACGCACGTGCCTTGTCACTCTCCAAGGGCCTCGAACGCCACCAAGCCGCATTACGTACTATGGATGCATCCTGAAATTTCATGTGTACAAGCCCGGTGTGGTACACTGCTATCGGTGTTTTCGTACCGGTCACATGCGAGATTCTTGTCCCCAACCCGCAGACACCTCCATGGAGTCCGTCGAGACGCGCACGTACAAATGTGGGCTCTGCCAAACGGACGATCATGAAATAACGTCCAAAGATTGTCCAGTTAAACAGAAGGCTCTCAAAGCCCGTCGCCAACGCAAGCGCCGCCAGCGTTCGGTGACACAAGAAGAAAGGGACGCCGACATTCCGACTAGCAATCGGTTTGAACTGTTGTCCCCCTCCGAAGAGGACACACCAGCGTTGGTAGAACCTGAAAATGCTTGCTATGAAGTCCCCACGTACAGCGACGCCGTCAAGCGGGGCAAAAAACGTGTTCAGCAGCCTGCGAATACGCCTAAATTGAGCGTTACGGGTACAGACGATCTGGCGAAGCTTGACCAACAGATACAGCAGCTCCAAATGGAAGTCAAGCGCCTCACTCAACGCAGAACCCATCTCGCTCGACCCGCTGGACCAACTGCGATGCGCGGTACAGACGTGCCGTACGCTGCCTCTGTGCCTGAATTATCCTGCGCAAGCGCGTCAGCACCAGTCAAGATGACTCCGGCAGAGCTCCTCCACTTTGTTGCCCGGCAACTGCAAGAGCTTTCAAAGGTGGTGCTCGCCAACCTTCCACCGCAATGACCACTCCTTTGAAAGCAACGCGCCACCACTGTGTCCTGCAGTGGAACTGCCGAGGACTTGCAAATAAAGTTGGTGAGCTTCGCTATCGCCTTGCGCTGGGGAAGCTCCCCGCTTGGTGCCTGCTTCTACAAGAAACGAATTCGCTTCCACGCATCCCTGGATTCACTGCGTATGATTCCCCAACCATCCCTGATCGACGCTGCACCAATGCGTTGGGACCTCCAGGCAAGGCTGCAGTGTATGTTGTGACTACATATCCTCAAACGCAGGTTCCCCTGCTGCAGTGGTGTAACCAGTGGCAAGAAGTGGTGGCAGTGCTCGTTAGACTTCCGCGTACTGACGTGATTGTGGTTTCAGTCTACGTGCGTCCGTATAGTGGCAGCGCTCCTCGACTGCGTTTGGGGTGGCTGGCTCACCTGCGTCAAACCTATCCTGGGTGCCCAGTACTAGTTGGGGGAGACTTCAATGCACCTCATCAGTCGTGGGGCTACCCTTCTTCCAGTGCTAGAGGCAACATCGTGCTAGACACATTTACAGACGCGCACTTTGTCCTTCTGAATGCCCCGGCTACTTCTACACGTCGGTGGGATCATCCCTGTGCTCCACCTTATGCGCCCGATCTCTCGTGGTGGTTGGGCATGTGTGACGTTTCGTGGGACCTAGAACCAGACTGCTGGGGGAGTGATCACCATCCGTTGAAAATTGGTTTGGCCGCGTATAACCAGCGCCGCCTCCGACGTCGATGCTACACAACCAACTGGGACTTATTCCGCAATGAACTGAACGACTCGATTGCTGATACATCGTCTGATCCATTGCAGGTGTTAACCAGAGCTGTACAAGCCGCCACGCAGTCAAGCTGGGTGGAGGAGAACCGACCACATCCAAATTTACATCTTTTGCGTCTGTGGGCAGCACGCCGTCGTGCAGAGCTGGCCTTAAACCGAGATCCGGCAGCCGCTGAGCTTCGTGATAACCTCAACAGACTCACCGCTGCGGCGCGTCGCTGCGAGAAGCGTCTCGCCCGCGAACGGTGGATGGACTGGTGTGCGTCACTCGGTCCATCGTCTTCAACCGCCTCAATATGGCGAACGTTCCGGAGTATGGAACTAGGCACCCGTACGCCGGACCCAGCGGCCAGTGCGTGTCTGTCTTCTGGATGCACGCCAAGCCAGTTCGCTCCAGAAATAGTTAAGGCTTTCTTCCCGGCCTACAACCTGGCCCCACCACAATTCGACTGTCCGTGTAACCTGCCTCCGGAGGTTGGCGTGACTCCCAGTCCGTCGGACATCGAAGGCATGCAAGCGCCATACACGATGGCGGAGCTCCAGGCAGCAATTGACCAGGCAAAAGTACGCAAGGCACCAGGACCAGATGGGATCTCCTATGAAGTGTTCAAGAACATGGATGGCCCTGCACTGCAGTGGCTGCTGGACACGCTTAACGCAGTCTGGACGACCGGAGGGCTGCCTGAATCGTGGAAGCATGCCGAAGTTGTGCCGATACCTAAGCCGGGAAAGCACCCGAACAGCCTCTCTAATCTTCGGCCGATTGCTCTAACGTGTACGTTGTGCAAGCTTCTTGAACGCATGTTGGCGTCGCGCATCTCCTGGTGGCTGGAAAAGCACGCCTGGTACCATCCGGCCCAGATTGGCTTTCGACCGCACCTGGGCACGGAAGATGGCCTAGATCATTTGACGTCCATGGTGCTTGTGGGAAGAAGATCAAGCAGCATTCGAACCCTTCTCGCCATGGACGTTCATAAGGCCTACGACAACGTCAGCCACTCTGCGATCAATCACATAATGCAATGGCTTCAACTTCCGCCTCGCGTCTGCGACTTTGTGGAGTCTTTTCTGGCACACCGTACCTTCTGCATCAGAGTAGGCAAGGAACGAACCGGACACTTTGTAATGAAGCGGGGTGTACCGCAGGGCTCGGTTCTAGCCCCGATACTCTTCAATATTGCCCTGTTGCCCCTCGCGTGGCAACTAGCACGCATTCCAGATGCCTTCTTCCTCCTGTATGCCGATGATTTGACTGTGTGGACACTACATCCAGACCTTCAACGCCAGCAGGAGGCACTCCAGAGTGCTCTCGACAAGGCGTCGGACTGGTGTGCGCGCATAGGACTGACACTATCTGCCACGAAGACTGCATTCATGTCTATCACCAACAGACGAGGTCGCCGTCGCCTCCTGCAGACGCCGATATGTTTGAACCTAAATGGCCATACCCTCACCCCTGTATCCACTATACGTGTGCTCGGGGTCGAACTGGACGCATCTGGCTCTGCGAATGCGTGGGTTCGCTCTGCTCGCCGGAAGA
Organism: Rhipicephalus annulatus; assembly: GCA_013436015.1. Classification (NCBI taxonomy): domain Eukaryota; kingdom Metazoa; phylum Arthropoda; class Arachnida; order Ixodida; family Ixodidae; genus Rhipicephalus; species Rhipicephalus annulatus. The sequence continues at coordinate 548,286 of WOVY01011530.1, read as the reverse complement.
GTGCTAATACCCTCCATCTCATTCGTCGCATCTCTCAAAAGACGGGGGGTGCCTGTTCTCGAATGGCCCGTATCTTGGTGCGATCAATCCTACAACCTCGGCTCGTTTATCAAGCTCAGTTTCAACGACTGACTTTGAGAGACTGGGACTTGCTCGAAACCGCCAACCGAGATTCCATGAGGGCGATTACATGCCTTCCCCGTATGACACCTATCACGACCCTCCAGGCGGAAGCGCAGCTCAACACCATCGACGAAATTGTACACCAGCGTCGAGTCGCTCGCTACCTAAAGAGTCAAGCTGTTCCTGCGGCGGCAGCTCTAGCTCACTACTATGATTCAACGCTGCCACAGCCTGACGCACCCGTGGCAGAAGTTCCACCATGGCTCAAGGCACAGGCCAGTGACAACCGACCACTGACCCGCCTGCGACAATCCACCCGACAAGCGGCGCAGGAGGGCATCGTCACTACCACCGAGAACTCACTAGCGGTATACGTAGACGCAGCTATCGATAATTGCGTTCTGCACACCAGTCTCGTATGCCCCGCGCAACCTGAAATCCAACATATCTGCTCTTACGTAACAGAGGCACCGTTCCCATCCGTATTAGCGGAGCTCACTGCTATACGGGACGGGTTAACAGTTATGATATCCAAAATGGATTCTTTGTCACACGATAAATTGCTTGTATATACGGACTCCACGCAGGCAGTTCGAGAGCTGCGAAAAGTGACCAGCTCCATCGATATAGCCTCCGATATACACCGACTGATTCACTCATGTGCCTGTCCTGTCCGCGTTCTGTGGACCCGCCGGTCTGCACCGGCTCAAGTGGAAGCAGATGCCGCTTGCCATCCAGCGACTGTTCAACACCCGCTGCCTCTACTTCGTTTGTCCCCGAAGGACAGCTTGCTCGTGCACAAAGAAACCCTCCGGCGCTCCACGCGTGCTCTCATTCCTCCGCGTGGATCCGACCTTCCCGGCGGCTTAACTCGCCGAGAGGAGGTTGCGCTCAGGAGGATTCGTGTGGGCGCCGCCTTGACTCCTGCAATCCGGGCTACATGGACATCTGGTGCACAGCCTCCCCCAACGACGTGCCCATTCTGCGTTGCCCCAGCCACAGAGGCAACGCTTGATCACCTATTGGGAACCTGCCCGGGCCTTCACCAGGCTCGCACTCGCCACCTACGCGGCCTTCACCACCACCCCGGCCGACCACCTGACTTGACGCGCTGGACGCACGGTCCACTGCATCGACAACTCCTGGCCTTCATACAGGAAACAAAACTTCTCCTTTTTATTTAACTGATGCCGTAGGGCATACTAGCGCCAATAAAAAAAAAAAAATTACATTTTTTGTTGCTGCATGTACCAAGTAATCGTTTAATGTAGTGGTCAAAAATCTCAGAGATTGCAACTTGGCTTGTGGGGGGAAGATTTCATCGTACTCTATTCTAATGTTGATGGTAGAAAAATTAGTTTCAATTACTGTGCTAATGTCTACATTTATGCAATCCAGTTTCTTTTTAGCGAAAATTATCTGAGGGGTATGAAAACGAGGCCAATGTGCAAGAAAGAAAGAGTCAGGGTCGCTGATAAATGCGTACTCTGATCTTCGCTCCGGTAAACTGTAGAACTTTAAGAAGGTTTGAACCGTTAGAATGCGGAATCGACAGAGGAGTGTTGGCAATCGCGCTTCTTGATACAATACACTATTCGCCACGAACCTGGGAAGTCCCAGGCATATTCGCAGGGCTTCTCGCTCTAACAATACTAGCGGTTTAATTTTATAATCAGCGGCCCCCCGAGAATAATACACACCCAAATTCCAATATTGGTCACACATACATTTTATATATCATTAACATCGTGTGTCTGCGCAGCCCGTATTTTCTGTTGCTTAACCTGCGTAATAAACCTAACGCCCGTTGTGCCTTTGCTGTTATATATTCAATGTGTGGGCTCCAATTTAGTTTTTCATTATAAATCATTCCCAAGTACTTGACTGAATCTACTTGTGGAATAGGTTCTCGATTATACAATACAGAAATTGAAACTGTATCTGCTATAGGAAACACCAAGAGCGCACTTTTACTGATGTTCAATGACAATGAAATGGATTGCAACCAAATTTCTAGTGTATTAATATATCTTTGCAGTTTTTGATGTAGTGAGTAAATGTCGCTCTCTGCAGCGAAGAACGCGATATCATCTGCATAAATGTAGACAGTGACATCCTGAACAATTGGAATAGAGCTCATCAGTATATTGAATAATGCTGGAGATAGGACGGACCCTTGTGGAACACCACGTTTCTGTTTGAATTTATGCGAACAACAGCCATCCTTCACGCAATACAATTCCCTTGATTTTAGGAATTCCGCTATCCACTCAGTAATATACTGAGGAAACTTAAGACTCTGCAAGGTGGTCAGAAGAATAGAGTGCTCGACACTGTCGTACGCTTTAGCTATGTCGAGAGTTTACTAATGCGGCGTACTGTTTCCTTTTACGAGCAAGCTGTATTCGACTCTCTAAATCCGCATGGGCGCACCAAATTGAGCATTCACCACGAAAACCAATTTGATTTGGCTTTAATATGACCTTATTCGTCATCCAGGAGTTTTATTCGGGCCCTTTAGAACCCTCTCTATGAGTTTCACCATGTTCGAAGTTAGCGAGATGGGTCTGATATTTTCTATGGTAAAACCTACTCCTTGCTTTTTTATTAATCCCACTTTTAATCCCACTTTTAAGGCCAACGTTCTTCTTCTTCTTATTCTTCTTCTCTTTCTTCTTCTTCTTTTCTTCTTCTTATGTGATGCTTCTTTTGGTCTTCTTCTTCTTAGTCGTCTTCTTCTTCTTCTTCTCTTCTTCTTCGTCTTCTTCTTCTTCTTCTATCTTATTCTTCTTCTTCTTCTTCTTCTTCTTCTTCTTCGTTATCTTCTTCTTCTTCTTCTTTCTTCTTTCTTCTTCTTCTTCCAGCGTGGGTGTGTGCCATACATTCAAAGAACTTGACCTGACTTGACTCATGAGCATATTAACAACACCACCACCATCACGCGCTGGCCGTTAGCGATAATTGAAGAAGAAGAAGAAGTTCTGTCGTCCCGGTCGGTCGAATGCGGTCTCCCCGTCGGACTCCTTTTCCGTAGCCCTTCCTACCATGGCCCAGAACCGGACCGTGAGCGTGTGGCGCGCAACGCAACATCCTCCTCTACACCTGCGCCATCGGGACGTCGCTGGGCGCGCTGCCTGAGCTACCGCAACATGAACTCGAGCCTGGAGACGACCATGAGCAAGTGCATGCTCTACACGCAGCCCTGGGTCGAGCTGAACGTCAAGACGGGCAACTGCCGCATCGACCTGGCACGCACCGAGTGGGGCGGCGACGGGCTCTGCAACTTCGTGCTCTTCTCCATGCTCGCTTCGTTCGTGTACGGCGTCATCTCCGTCTGGTTCTTCATCATGTGCGCGCCCAGCCGGCACCCGCCCGAGGATGACAGGTGAGGCAACCTTCATTTGCTGCGACGCTCTGTGTGCCTAGGCTCATGGTAGATTTCGTCCACGGACTGCTCAGCGATGACGCTGCTCTTACAACGCTGGGGCTCATCAGTTGATATGTCGATGGTCCGGTCGTCATCAAACTTGTCTGAGTTATGTTTTTTTGGTCAATGATTTATGCCGCGAGAACAACGTACACGCTATATTTACATCATCATCACAACCATCACCAGGACTGCACCACACGGCAGGAAAAATGGACGCCCCAATGTTTCGTCAACCAGTCTGTTCTCTGATTACTGCGGCCACATTATCCCCACGCAGAGCTATACTTCACTGAATACGCTATGTCTCATGATTTCACTAACCGAGAATAGAAAAAATAATGAGCCGATTTTCTTGGAATTACCAGCTTAGAGTGATTCATAACGAAACTCGATTTGTGAGGCTGCAATTGTAGGTTATTATACATACCGCATGGCAGCAAAACAATTCATTATCGCTGCTGCCAAGTCTTGCGTGCGACGACGTCCTGCGACGCTATAGAATGTTCAGTGAATCATCTATCATAGCTGACCCACTTAAAGTTAAGGTGTATATCAACTATTTCTACATGTGGGCCAATGAAAAGCGTTGCCTCTATGAATTTGATGTAAGTGTTTAGTTTTCCTGGGCACAGACTCACCCAATTAAGATTTGACCATTCACTCGTTTGGCTGCTGCATTTCGCACTGTCACGGCCATGTTTCAAGAGAGAACGGATACACTTCACAGGCGGTCACGCACAGGTATCATTGATAAATTTTCTCTTTTAGAGATACCCGCGCTGCGTTCCTTCAGAGCGCGTGCAGGTGTCGTATCTAAGAATTCTACAAAACATTGTCGGGGAAGTTTATTGTCTTGGCAGTAAAGAAGAGTTTGCTACAGAGAACAATACATCAGGAAAGCGAATTCATAATTGTTCTTTGAGGTGAGTGCTTGTTTACAGTCTCAAATACAAACAAGCTTATTTCGCAACTTTCTTCCTCCAGAAAAGGCGAGGTATCCCACGAAACAACGTCGCAGGAATAGCAGGCGCGTTGTTTATTGTAAACGCATTCCCTTGCGCAATAAGAGCAGTGAAACAGTGAAACGAAACTGCATTACTTGCTCTTAATTTCTTAAGGTGAGTGTTTCAATATTGCCTGGACAATGACATACTTTCCTTGAAAGCATATACTTCCCGAACAGCTCGTATTGTGTGCTGCACTGAAGCATGAGTTAATTTTTCATTGCACCTGGACGACGTCTGTGTGAATGATGTTATATGAGGAATGGTGTAAGAAATCGGCACTAAGAACATAGTCGTCATGGTGATCGGTATTACTGCAGAGTTATTTCTACCGCTAGTCAATACGTTTTTTTAGCGATGTATAGTGACGTTGATTTCGAATCACAGTGCTCCTATGTGCATACTGAGTGGAATGGTTTTGAACATTTGCAACTTTTTGACACCACCTAATTGACTAACCTATCTCATTTTCGTTTGTTACATTCATCTGAAAGTAACGACTACTCTACCGCAAGTTGCCGCCGATAATCCTAAAACCACTTTTTAATAATATTTTCGGGAAGAGGCGACTTTCTAGTGTCGCCACGTCATTGCGGAGTAACTAAATCAGTGCACGTAAAACGACACAATGCTTTCGTTTTAGTGTGTAAACGTCATTACAAGGAAGCGTGTCAGACGTTTGTTTTGTATTAAAACTTGACACGTGTATTGTTTGTATAATAATTTAAAATGCTACTAAGTGAATGCGGAACCATTAGAAGGAAGGAAAATGTGAGGAAAAGTACGGCAGGGAGGTTAACGAGCCTATAGGCAGCCGGTTGTTTTCAGGGTGTTCTATATGCTGAAATAACATGTGTGATAGTTTTCGTAACTCTTGTTCTCGTGCCTGTGCATCTATGTACGTTATAGTTACGTGTGGACATACTAGCATTATGCTGAGGATCCAGACGATTTGACAATGTATTTGTTTTAGCATAAGCCATTTAATAGGGTTAATTTCAATTCGATAATCACAATATGCTCGTCACAGAGGGTGACAATAGCGTTGTATTGTGGAAATTAAGGCACGTGCATAAAGCAGCTCTTAGAACGCGATTCTTGATTTCTTTCAGCATTGTGCACGTGTGGAAGATAGTGCCACCGGCCACGGCTCTGAGCACCATCCTCGCGCTACTCACTCTCATCATGGCCTGGCTGGTGACCAGCGGCGTCAACACCTTTTTCTACGAGCTCGAGTTACGCGTCCTGAGGAAGTGAGCACGGCTAAGACAGTTTCGATTCAGAACAAAAACTAAGCAAACGACCATGAGTGTTTCTGACTTCCAGATGGTTAAAATATCAATAGTATGTGGGGTTTAACGTCCCAAAATCACAATACGAGTATGAGGGAACGCCGTAGTGAAGGGCGCCGCAAACTCCAACCGGACGGAGTTCTTTAAGGTGACCTACATCAAAGTACATGGGACTCAAACACTTTCGCCTCCATCGAAAATGCAGCCGCCGCAGCCGGGACTCGACGCCATGACACTCGCATCAGCAGTCGAGTGCCATAAACACTAAAACATGGCGGCGCGGCTGGATTTTAGAAGGTTGCTTGAATGAAAGATGGTATTTGTGATATTTCAAAACAAGAACTTTGTTAGTTAGTTATATTGGGTTTCTCGACGCATGTTAGTTATATTGAGTTTCTAGACTCATAAGCTTACTTTGAGTATCATACAAACATTTACGAATGTAATATCAAAGAGGATAAGACGAACGCCAGATTTCAGCCAACCTAGACAGGACCGCCTTTGGGAAGGGATTTTTCTTACTACGGTCTGCACGCACGTGGCCAATAAGGTAATACCTATGCTCAATATGGCGTACAGTGGCCGTAAGATGACTCGATCCGTTTATACATTCCTGGAAGGCTTTCAATTACATTTACTGAGGCCTTAAAGATAATGCTATAGTGGTCGAATGTTTCATTTTCTCTTTTTAAGCTCATCCCCAGCCTTCCGTTTGTACACTACTGCTTGCAATGAAAATATTCCCGGCCACGCAGTGAAGTTATTCCCGTAGATTCAACAGACATAGCTTTTGGATACGCTTTGCCATGATAAGACCTCCTTACTTTTTCACTTTGCCGAAATGGAAATGACCATCTGACTTCTGAAAATCTGATTGATTCTGACTAGCTTCCACAGTTGTCGAGGTGACATCTCGTAATGCATGATGTAACGTAATTTTTTTTATAAATCTGTGGCTGGTCGAAAGGCAATGAAATTAGCAGAATGGAGTTCTTGTTCGTACTTCTTGTGCAGTCCATTCCAAGCGATTTCAATGAGGTGCTCTTTCTAATACATTCTCCGTGCGTTCTTTATAAATGCCGAAACTTGTTTTCGAGATGATTCATGGGTGAATCAGTGGTATAGTCTTTTTCTGTGAAAACTTATGTTTCAGTTGGGGAAGCTTCTCTCAACACTTGAAGTGGGGACTGAGAACGTCTTTTACTGGAAGTTTGCCGATGAGGCATTGAGGTCATCAGCCTCTCAAGCCGCTTGGTCGAACCTTTCACCAGAAGGTGTTTCAAGCCAGTATAGTCCACCAAGGTGTCCATGTTTAGGTTGATGTCTTGAAGGGTTCCACTGCCTTGGTTCTGATGTCCAGAATATTGACTAAGGATGCTTATTCTTTGGCGTTCAGCAAGAGACGCTCCCGCAGCCACTGAGTTGCCGCACAGTCTTGAATGCACTGTTGACTGTGCGGAACCACCGCCTCTGGCAACTCCTCTGCATGGTTGCCCAGGCCATTCAGTTCATGCCTCTTTCTGTCGTCTGCTGACTCAGACGTTGTATATTGTTGTATAGTGTTTGTGTTATGCGTCTTCTGCTCTGTCCTATTCTGTATGTGTTACACTTCGGATACTAAGGATAACCAACAAGCCCGCCGTGCAACTTTAATGGTATAATGCGTCCTGCAGACTTTTTTATTTTCTAAGTTTAGTCTGATGTTGTTCAACTCACTTTCGCTTCGTCTTGAGCAGCATTAGTGTATTTTCTCTTGTGGTGAAAGAAATTAGTGCTTTTGGTATGCAAAAAATGGTATGCAAAAAATGAGCAGCTCTACCCTATCGGAGAAAATATGGCAAGCGAAGGTTTTCGAGGACGATCCTAACGTGTGGCTTATCTCTGTAGAACAACAGAGAGGTGGGCGAATGAGTTTGCGTTCGTAATGGTTGAAAGGCAGCGCTAGAACAAATACAAAAAAAGGCGGGGGCATGTGCTTTTTTTTCTTTTGCTTGCTTTAAAACTTACGTTCTTGAGATATGCTGGGAGCGAAATATTTGTTCGAGTCTTCTCTGCTTGTGAGACTCCTTCCGATCCGCACGCCATTGCGCACACGTTTTTCCGTCAGTCCTCCCCTTCCCAGTGAGCTAGCAGCGTCGAAGAGGAGATGCTTTGTATGGCAAAGCTCGTACTCATACCTTATTGCAGTCTACGAGAGGGAGGAGGGGTGTAATGCGCGACTGAAAGTGGGGACGGCAGCGTACAGAAGATTGCCGCAATGGCCTCAACTACGCTTCATTGGGCAAAGGGCGCTTGTCTTATTCTCTTGCTGTACTGTCATGGTACCATCTCAAGACCATCGGCTAAGCTTACCTTAGTGCTCATCAGCTGTGAGTGAGGAGAGTTTTAACGAACGTCACCAGCTTCACAGAGTTCGCCTCGCTTGAAAAACATCTGTTCAATAAATGATCTAAGCGGGCTGGTACGTAGAACATTATTGTGATGTTGATCTTGTATGCTGTAGTTGGTGTGCATTGTGGTAGCACCACTTTTAGGCGCACACCTTCGGATTTCGAGCTATTTTGTAAGGCGTGCTGTAATTCCCCGTCCCTTTGGGGTACATAACGTGTTGCTTTCATGCGCTGTAATAAAGGAGCGGATGTTTCTCTAAGAGTATTTCTTCAAAACAAGAACACGGATTGCGTGGAGTTTGACATTAGTACATTACGTACGGCGACATATTTCTACAATTTACCGAGGTTTGTTTCGACTGATTTGTTCTTCTCCAGTTGCACCACCCGTGCGGGCGGACCCGCAGCCTGGGAAAACGATAGCGTGGCCACGCTCTACAACGAAAGACTCACCACGCAGGTACGTTACAAGGAGAATGATTGATTGATTGATTTGTGGGGTTTAACGTCCCAAAACCCCCATAAGATTACGAGACGCCGTAGTGGTGGGCTTCGCAAATTTCGACCACCTGGGGTTCTTTAACGTGCACCCAAATCTGAGCACACGGGCCTACAACATTTCCGACTCCATCGGAAATGCAGCCGCCGCAGCAGGAATTTGAACCCGCGACCTGCGGGTCAGCAGCCGAGTACCTTAGCCACTAGACCACCGCGGCGGGGGTACAAGGAGAATACAGATACAACATAGACACGCAGACGTGTTGCGAATGGAATGTGCACTTCGTGGCACATTCGTGGGAAATATCTATATATAAACGTTTATACCTACATTTTCAGACACATCGGGGCTCTCAAGGAAGCAAATATTTTTTTCTTTTCATCGTTCAAAAGATAGAAACGATGGCTCAGTCATTCACGCATTCTGCCGCAAATAACGCATCTCCCGCCGAGAAAGTGAAACACCTTTGAACTCTGGGCAACATAATCTGTAATTCAAATCCCCTGCGTTCGAAGATTTTGTGCGGCTTACGCCACGACCACGTAAATAAGAGTCACGCTTTGGAAGAGCAGAAATATGCACACCGTCTGGAACCTATATCTCAGAAAACATTCTTGCACATGGCTTTACATCTATACTACCATTGTAATTTCACGCGAGTGGATCCATATGGTCCCATTTTTTACGAGGATCCACACCAAGAATGTGTAGTCACGAGCACCGACTCTCAACACAAACTGTCGTTACATTTGTGGTCTGCGTCCTCGTCCTTTCTTGTTTCTTGCGCTGTAAGCTCATCAGAAATGAAATTCCACCTATACTAGCCGTAATTTCTCTTCTTGTTCAGTATATCTGCTCCTCTATGGTGCAGTCTTCAAACTATTATTATCTGTTAGAAAACAATCGTGAACTCGCGTATTTTCTTATCATAATATTTCTCTTACAGATCTTCGTGTGGCTTATCGTGCTCTGTTGGGTAATGGCGGCCTTGTCCCTTGTGTGCCGCTGCTTGACGGCTGCCGACTTTGGCGGTGGCGGAGTGGTGAGAAACTGAGTCTTTATTCCGAATCTTGTATAGTTCATGAACTAAAATTAACAGCGCAAACACAGAACATGCCCCATTCATTCATTATGAATAGATCATCATACTTGTTCTGAACACAAATACAAAATGGTAAACAAACAATTCAGGGACCTCTGTCATATTATATTTGGACTGAGTACCATTATGAATGATTCGTCCCAGCCCGCCCCAATCGCAACTGCTGTGAATACAATCGTTTCATTCCATTATGAACTGTTGACTTACAAGACAGATTGATGTAGCGAATCCATGAAGATGTAGCTAGGTAAGTATTATTTCTGTAGTGCGAAGAAAAACTTATACCTCATAGGGGTAAAAGGAGCAGTGTTGGCGGTAATGCGTGAAAAGTAACGCCGCAACCGGTAATGCTACGCTTTACATTTGTCGGTAAGTGACGTACTCGTCAAGGTTTCGGGACTGTAATGATTCGCGTACTTACGTTACTACTTTTCGGTAACGTATGGTGTCCCATTACCCATTACTGTTTTCTTTTTTCTTTTTTGAAACGAATAGAAATCTTAGGCTATCGAAATCGAGCATATATATATTCTTTAAAAGCATTACTGTTTTCTTTCTTTTCTTTCTCTTGTGTTGAATTGATCAAAAAAGTAATTCCAAAACAATCTATTGCTAAACATGTTGACATTATGAACTAATTCGTTTATATGCATCGCATCGCTCCCTTAATGGCCCATCCCCTATGATGGGTTTTGCCAGATTGAAAGGGTCGATCAATCAAATTGATCAATAAATAAATCAATCATTTGAAGGTAAAACTTTCCCGGAGCTTGACTCAACCAATTTCGTTTGTCCTAGTGTCAAACTGTTGCCTGCTTGCCAGGTATGAACAAAGAAAGAACATGCGCAATGACTTTTGTTTGTGGAAATCGTGGGTGGAAATTTCTTATGGCACGCCGTATACCAGCCCATATAAGAGACAGCCGGCAACTTCAACCGGCCTACAGGTGCGCTGCCGATAGAGTCTGCGTCAGCGGAAATTTGCACAGCATACAGAACAGGCGTTACCTAACGGCAGGAAGAAAAACCTTAAAAATATTGCGAGACGCGAAACAGCGATTTTTCCCCTGTAACGCAAAAAAAAACACATAATTAGTCTGCTTTTAACGTGGTAGTTTTATTGGCATCTCTCAGTTTACTAACAATACCAATGTCTCACAAACAAAACGGCTACCCGCGGTTACAGGTAGGTAACCACTGGTAACCACACAGTAGGCGTTTTTGCAGTTTTTCTCCTAACCGTGCTTATCGCAAACGGGTGATTCCGTGAGAGATCGGCATGTATATGAGAATGAATATTTTAGTTTTGATTGAGTGTTTAAAATTTCATGCGCATGTCCCCGAGCATCCCCCCCCCCCCAAAAAAAAACCTTGTTTTCTTTTAGGTTCTTGATTTACGAGTCGTGAGATCTTCACCATAGTCCACATGGTGGAACCAATTTCATTACTCGTCCTTCTCGAAAGTTCGTGAAAACGCAACACAAATATTACTAGTACAAAGCAGACATTTCGTGTATGAAGTGTATTTGCGACAAAGAGTAAAGTAGCATTATCGGAAACTTGTAAAACGAAGGAAAGTAGTTTTAAAGAATATCTCAATATCCGTAATTTTAAGATAGTTGCTAAATAACAGTTGCTACAAAGTTTATAAGACTTCTCAACTCTGTCCTAGAAACAAATATTGCTTCTTTCTTTCTGCAGCGTGAGCTGCGTCTCTGGTTATTCAACTCCTCGTGGCGGCGAAAACTTGCGATTGTAAAAGATAAAACAATACAAAAAATGGCAGCATATCCACGGGGTGAACGATGGAGAGTGGGGCGAAGGATTCGTCCGTTCATTTGTTCTTGTTTCCATCCGTCCATGCGTCCGTCTTTGTCACCGTCCGTGCGTCCATCCGCCCGTACGTGCGTGCGTCTGTTCGTGCGTCCACACGTCCATCCGTGTGTCCATCCCTGCGTTCGTCCATGTATCCGCCCCTGCGTGCGTCCATGCGTCCATCCATCCGTGCAGCCATACATGCGCCCGTCCATGCATCTGTCTGTGTGTCCGTTCGTCCATCTATTCAACACTCCAAGTACCACCATCTCGCATCTTTTCATCATATATTCCCCATATAGAAGCACCGCCATCCAGCGGACATTCCATGGAACTAAACAAGAGGTCGCACACGCACTTTCTTACGGCTTGTGCTTCGTGTCTACTTCCCACCTTTAACCACCTCGAGTTCATGGTATATACTAGTTCACTGTATTCATGGCACTGCGGCCCAACGCTAGCTAAACCTTTCTAAAACCAAGGAGGTTACGCCCAGCGAGTATAACGTAGCAACCCTTTCTTGTCAGATGGTGCTCAATGTACATGTTAATGGCTGCTAATGGGGAATGAGAGACAGGAGAATTCGGAACGCGCACGCTACAATATTTTTATCGTTCAATGACGCGCAGGAGAAATCTCCCACCGGCACCACCTTGCAGGTCAAAGTGTAAGACATGTTATGCACTACTATGAAGGACGAACGGGTGCCGCTTGAAGGAGCTTCGCCCCTAAAAATAAATGAAGCATTATGGGTCGCCTTGAGGCTTCTGATTAAGCGAGGCTTGTTAAGGCATTTCTTTACTACTACACATTTGCGCATCCAACTGAAATTTCGATGTTATATAGTTGCGATGCTTCCTCCCAAATGCCAACACTTTTGATAGTATCACATCTAATAACAATAACGCATGTTTACAAGTCTGACAAAAAGCAACGTGTGCACAGCAGCACCCGAACTGCGGCACTTCTCGCACGCTTTTGCTATGGCTAGATCACAGTTGAGGGATCCATGTAGGGCTAGTTCTTCTTTTCGCCTCGGTGGAACAGTAGTGTCACTGCTCGGCTTGTGACCCAAAAAATCGCGGACTTGATTCCGGCCATGGCGGTCGCATTTCAATGAATGTGAAATGGTATAGAAGCCTGTGTACTGTGCGAAGTCAGAGTACTTCAAAGAACACCAGATGGTCCAAATTTCCGGAGTCTTTCACTACGGCATTTCTCGCAAATATAACGTCGTTTTCGCATTTACAGCCTCGCGTATTATTGTTATAAGTGCTAGAACATCTAACGGCAGTATTCTCCCTTTGATGTTAAAGCGAACAACTCCGAATTGGCATACTGAGGAATCAGTGTTTGTGTCTTCTGTATGTCTATGAGCGTTATGTTACGTGGAGTACAACAATACATGCGCACAAAAAATGGTGCATGAGTAAATATTAACCTTTTCTTTCACTTCCTACGCCACAGAGTGTGCACCCTGGTGGCGAATTGATCTCCTATCTCGGTGGCTTTCTATCTTCGCTCTACCGGACCAGACGGGAGCCTGCAGCAGCCGCGGCTCGGGTGGCTGCCAGGCCGCGTCCTACGCAGCAGCAGGAAAGGCAGGTGTGAGTATTAACAGCGCATCTACTCTTTAACCTTTGTAGCACTAATGTAACAGCAACTTCAACATTGAACTGCCTCATAGGCTATCTGTAGCTAGGTTTGCAGCGCGTATAGCTACTCGATTATATGAACGCTTTTTCGCTGTGACCATGGTTAACATTTTGCAGTGTAGGCAGGGGCTTGTGTACTTGAGAGTAGGTGCTCGCCTGGTAATACATTCAGCATGTCGGCGTAAGAGCGATGGACAACGCAGGAATCTATTTACTCGTAGTATACGTCAAGTAAATGTACGTAGAAATTACGGAATTTGAAACACGACTACTAGTAAGCAATGAATGTCTATTTCTCAGACCTGCTCCACAAAAGAAAAGGTTCGTCATTGCATCGTGGGGTGGCGCGTGCAAGGTGCAAGGACGGCGTGACTCGACCTCTCTGCTTAGTCAATCACGTTCAAGAATAATGCTTTTAGCTGTAAAAGCGCGTTTGTACGCAGATAAATTGAAATTATTCGAATATTTTGTAAAAGGTAGCAATTGGGACCAAATGTGTGAATAGTTGAGCAAGTTTTTTTTTTGTGAAAGCTCCAGTTTTAATAGGAATGCCAACTTCTTGGTGTTAGTCGTTCGGCCTTTATGTTACGCTGGTCATGGGACTCAGCGAATATAGGGGAGAGATAACAGAGCACTGGGCTGTAAAAAGCTAAAAATAATAAAATTGTTGGAGCCAGCATTTTGACAAAATGGCTTCTTCATCAAGGCGGTTGTCAGTCTGACGAAGACAAGCTTTCATATAGAAAAGTTCGCTACAGCGACTTATCTCAGAGAACAATTTTTCTTCTACTTCTTCTAAGTGAGGTAAGTAGGCTGAAGTAATCTGGGGAATTGGGCTAGCTTTTGCACTGACCGCCATGAGGTAGATAGGCCGATGTGTAAACGCTGTTCGGGCGTGCAGTGCACGCAGGCTTGTCTGGCTGATAGAAATCGCTTGTATGCGGAAGGTGAAGCATGAGCTCCCGCTTCTTAATGAGAGCTGACAGGTTTCTGTTCCACAATTATCATCATTACTGTGTTCACGCTGATCGAACATCACGACTAGACAGCTATCATGAGTTGAGTAGGAACTGACGAGCCCAAAATATTTCACCATACTATGACACTAAGTACGCGAAATGCAGTGCAGAGTGTGGAACTCACTGTGAGAATATTTAACACACACTAAGGCAGTTTACATGAAGGAACTTTCAAGCAAATATCCCTTTTGCATTGATGAAGAGGTGATATGCTAACGTAGGGACAAAGCGGTCATTTTTTGCATCGCTCGTTTTGGCACCGCTGCCGATTTTGCGGGTTTAATAAAACATGCAAGGCATGCGTCAATATATCTCTTCATAAACCGTAGGCACTGTACCAGGGACAATGTCGACATTATAGAGCACACTCCATGAGGCAAGCGAGATCTTTACCGAAATCAAATAACTCACCCTTCAACATAGCAATGTAAGAGTTAGCTACCCAGATTTCGGTATTATAGAACTGGCTAGCTCTCTCATGGGAGAGCGTGCCGGATGGCTGCTTTTTATCGGGCCCTAAACTGATGATTTAACCCACGCCCAGAGACCATTGAAGTACTGCGTGGTTTATCTTTAAAAGTAACCAAAATTTTTCGCTTTGTTTTTCGCCATTTCAGGTGACAACAGCCGACGAGTCAGAAGACTCGTTCCAATCCTGCGCCAGTCGCGTAGACGAAGATGCAAGCTGCGTACGTTTGTAGCATCCTGGACGCGTCATATCACACTGTGATTTCTGCTTTTTATTCTTCTCAATGCTTTGATTACCGCAAAGAAGTTGTTATGCCAGGAGATGTCGTGTAAATACAAATCTTGTTCCTCCTTGAAATGATGTTTCATATTTCTCTCGCGATTCAGAAATACTTCGAACAATATTCCTTTCACCGACATAACGCCACAAATAAACGCAACGGTGCTGTCTGATTCATGAAGTGTGACTTCTGGCCAATAAAACCATGATAGCGGCGTCTCCCGACGTACCTTTAGTAATGGCTGTGCTTTCTGCGTCCACTAGTAGTAGTAAACAACTTTATTAAGGCAGCTGACGGTTCCCTAAGTGGCGAGGGCTGTCAGGACATGCCTGGTCGCTACCTCGTCTGCACGTTTGATGGTCTGGAGAAGGGCGTCCAGGCTTGTGGTCGGGAGGATTCTCTCCCAGACCTTACTTGAAGGTGACTGTCCTAGGAAGTTAGGTGGGGGAGAGTCCTTGCTGCATCCCCAGATGGTGTGATTCAAGGTTGCGGTCTGTGTATTGCAAAGTGTGCACCTAAATGTGAATAATGCAGGGTATATGTGTCTGTATATGTACGGGGAAGGAAAATAGTTGGCTTGAAGCTGCCACGAAGTGATTTGTTGAGCTTTGCTTCGTTGCGGGTGCGGAGATGGTCTGGTTTTGCTTGGTAGCTCGTAGTACTGCGTGATGTAAAACGTTATGAGTGGTTCGGTGGATTCGGTATCGTGGTCCGAAGTGTGGCTCCTGGAAAGGAAGACTATATGTTATACGACTGGGGACAAAAGCCTGAACCAGCCCTTGAAACCTTTTCGGTCATTCGTGACTCTATAAATCATACGGGAGATCTGCTTCACCGTTGTTCTGAGGGTCACGCCGGCGTTGCCACGCCAGGCGCCGGTCCTGGCATATAATCGCACGCACGCGCCGCGCTACGTTGATTTTACGCATACGCGTTTCAACGCGTCCGGCGTCCCTCCATCACGAAAAGAGGGAGGCACAGTGTCGTTCAGGGTAACGCATCGGCGCGAAATGCAGCATGTCGCAATTCGCGCCGGTTGCCTTCGGGCCACGCCGACGGATGCTGGTTGCGTCTGGCGTGAGACTATAGAGTGCTCGCGTTTTGCTAACGTAGCGTCACTGTGCCCAGTGTGCGCGCGCGCGCGTCAACGCTATATTGGAGAATATTGGGCCCTTCATGATGCGCTCGAGGTCGTTTTGCTAGCTCAACATATACCAAATTTGGTATTACGTGACGTCAATGAATGACGAAATATATGACTGGTTCAAACATGTAACCCTAACACGCGTGTCATGTAAGAGCATGACAACATACCATGGTCATAGTGTGCTCGCGGGTGTTTCGCTATCTCCATATATACTAAATTTGGTATCACGTGACGTGAATAGATGGTGGAGGTAAACGACACATCCAAACATGATAATCATGACACGGAAGTCGTGTACGGCATCATTTACCTTCACCTCGCAACGTTGTGCTCATTTTAAAGTGACATATCTACCTTTCGCATTAGTGCTTCGCATATAATCGATTTTTGAAGACGTGTTCGCAGCAGATATGTGATCTGCAATATTCTAAGAATTCTCGCTATTTTCTTGTCCTTTGCTTAAAGGATAGATTTAAAGCTTAATCTGTATTGTTTTAACTTGTCGTTGAGTAGCTTCCAGATAAATCTTTTTTGGTTAAGCTACCTAACTTTATGATGTCACCTGACCTTGCATGGAGACTTTTGTGGGTGTGTAAAACCAAGAGTATCTCGACGCAAACGACTCTATCGACAGACGGTCAAGTCCATGCCGCGACGGCTTAGTGCTCTCCCATACTTGAGTACGAAGTACTCGAAATTGTTAAACACATTTTTCCAACAGTTGTGTTGTACCTGTGTTTCCTTCGAACGAGACAGCTTGATGCTCTTCCAACCTAGTGGTCGGCGAACCCTAAGTTGTCGAAAATATTTTATAAAGGGGTACCGACACCTGTTTTCGTAGATGAGTTTACTCTGGCATAGAAATATCTTGTATACAGAGACGGCTCTGAGCGAGTGTGACGCTCAGCAAATGCTGATATTTTATTTTAGTAATGAAGTCAAATTTCTCGTGACGCCTTTAACAACATCGACTCTAACTTGACGTCAGACTACAGTACCAATCCTGGCGAATTCACACAGCAGTCTGGCAAGTTGTAATGACGTCAAGAACTAAGACACACAAAAAAATGGCGGCTTGCGAGTCGCCGTCTTCATTGGCTGCTCGCGCCCAGTGTGGTCACTAGGGCCCAGGGACTATAGCTTGTACGGATACTTGTTTACGTTACCGTGTTACCGGATACCGAATAGAGTATACATGCGCATACGCCGGCATTTACGGAACGTAAACCTTTACGCAACGTGAGCTGCTCACCAGATATGCTTCAGGTTTGTGGCCCTATCTCGCAAATCCACTTTCGTTCGTAGGAGCGCTGCCTGATAAGCAGTGATGTGAGCCACGCGATAGCGGGTTTAGTGAACTTGCGTTGTTGACGTTGCGGAGACTCGAGCCGTCAAGTCAAAATAAGCCGAAGTGCGAGCGCCACTTGCCACGACAATGTTTGAGCCGGGTTGCTAAAGCTATATTCGCAAGTTTTGTTGCCTATAGGGGGCGCATCGGGTGGTTCAATATTGGGTTACACGAGAACGTTGGCCAGAATACAGCAAAAGTATTACTGGCCGAGACTAACCACAGCCGTGAAGCACCACGTTCGTACCTGTCTCGACTGCCAGCGACGCTAGTCACCACCGACTAAACCAGCTGGCCTCTTGCAACCCGTACAGGTCCCAACAGCTCCATTCTACCAGATCGGCATGGACATTTTGGGCCCACTGCCTACTTCTACTGCAGGGAACCGCTGGGTTATCGTCGCGACGGATTATTTGACCCGTTATGCTGAGACAAAGGCTATCCAGAGAGGTACAGCAGCAGAGGTGGCAAGATTTTTCATCGAGAACATTGTACTGAGGCATGGTGCACCAACCGTCGTGATCACAGATAGAGGAGCCGCATTTATGGCAGCTCTTTTGGATCACGTCCTCGTGCTGAGTGGAACAGCGCATCGTAAGGCCACCGCCTACCACCCACAAACGAATGGGCTGACAGAGCGTCTAAACAAAACCATTGAAGACATGCTTTCGATGTATGTAGACGTTGAACACAAAAATTGGGATGAAATCTTGCCGTACATAACGTTTGCGTACAATACGGCAAAGCAAGAAACGACGCGCCTGACCCCGTTCAGCCTCGTTCATGGACGAGAAGTACGAATTATGTTAGATGCGATGCTACCGCACGAAGGTGACGACATCGACCCATACGCCAACACGTTTACGGAACGCGCGGAAGAAGCTAGGCAACTTGCACGTATACGGATCCACCAGCAACAAGAGTACGATGCAGGCCGCTACAATGCTCACCGCAGAACAGTCGTCTGTCAAACTGGTGACAAAGTATGGGTTTGTACACCCGTACGGAAACGAGGACTTTCCGAAAAGCTTTTAAGAAGATACTTTGGGCCTTACCGAGTACTGCGACAACTGAGTGAGGTTACTTACGAAGTTGTTCCCGACAGTTCGTGTAGTACCAATCGTCGCCAGCCCCATCCTGAACTCGTTCATGTAGGGCGCATGAAGCCTTACGTCAGCGAGTGATTGCGTGAGACTTTTCTTTTAAAAAAACTGCATTATTGACTTCGCATCGAATCGATGCTCTTTGACAGGGAGGCAAATGACCCGAGACTGCGTGTGAACGATAACGATGATGTGGGGATTTAGCAGACACCATGTAGTGGGCCTCTGGCTTGACTCTACAACAAAGAAGACAATCTTGCGGCTTAGCAGTTGAAAACACGCTGCTTACGCTGCCTCAAGGCGTACTTGTGCTTTGTTCGCGTTGTACTGCGACAATATGACACCTACAGAGAGTATCGAAGTCGCTGAGCACATTTGCGGCCTGCACTGCAGTGTTTTTTTTTGATGCCCCAAGAATGGGGTAGTTACACTCGTCCAAGGCAGACGGGCTATCGTCATTTGAGGTTCGCTGCGTTGCTATTGACTCGCTTTGTAGCATCTTTTGTGCTTGTGCTACGTTAAGTGGTTCAGGCTTTTTGGCGAAGCGGTACTGGCATCTTGAGCTGTTCGTCACGTGTCCTCCTTGACAGACGATACAGCACACTTGGCATGTTGATGGCGTTTCTTGCGGCGGTGGCTCGTGGTCTTCTCCGCAAAGCAGGCAGCGTGAGCGCCTAGTTTGAGGCGTTGGTTGAGGGCACGCATCGGAGTGGTGCCTGGTCTTGCAGCAGTTGAAGCATGCGTCTACTTTGGGATAGAAACAGTATACTTGGATGAGACCTCCACGGTGCAGAAGCCATATAGGTAGGTGGTGTCCGAGCAGCGTTATGAGTAAGTTCTTCGTTTTCCCCATGCGCATCATGCGTAGTCAGACGCATGGGAAAAACGCCTCATGCGTAGTCGTGCGTTTCTCATGCGTAGTCAGAGTTGCTTTCTTGAAGGTCCTTCAGCGTGTTATCATCAGTGGGGAATGTGTGGGCGTAGAAAGCGATCCCCGTATCGCGTCGTAGGGTGGCGGTGCATACATGCATGTGTAGCTCAATCTGCCGGTCTTCTCCGAGGAGGATTGACGTGATGCGTTGGTACGCGTTTTCTCGGTCGGTGATAGCCACAATAACGGTGAATGTGTTATTCATTGGGTGTATGCGTACTTGGTCACCCGTGGTGGGGTTTAGGTCACACAGAGATGCCGCTTTAGGCAGTGCTCTGCAAGTCTCTGGGTGATGTGCACGTGAGGTCAATGGGTGTCTTGCGGTATCCCACAATGTGGTACGTGTGCGACGGCAGTCTTGGCAAGGAATGGCGTTTCAGTTCCGGCGACGGCCGCGGGGTTAGTGGAGTTTTGGGGGCTTGAAACTTGCGCGTCGTTCATTTAGGGCTTAATGCTTCAGTGCCTGGTGGCGTTTCGCCTGGGCTCGGAAACCTTGAGGTGGTGTCCAGGAATCGTCTGACCATTCCTAGAAAGATATTTCAACGCCCTCGATCACGATTTCTCTGTCGGCTGGTGTCCTGGCTGCCGCGAGAGTGGCGTCCGATGCAGCGTCGCTAGGCCTAGGCGTCCAATGCCGGGGCTCGCCGGTGTGGCGTAAATAGATGGGAAGCTTGCTTGAAAATAGTGACCAATATCTATCGCAAAGTTTTATCTTCGGGACTGGTATGACTTGCGGTATCACAATAAATCTTGAGATATGGGCACGTCTTCCTACTGAAACATCGGAAAACACCGGAGCTTGGTGCAGACGCGTCCGATCGATTTCAGCACTCGCCGCGTCTCCTCTGCATCCAGCGAAGTGTGCGCAATTTCCTCGAGATTCGTGACATGTGCCACCTCTCGTTTAGTCCTTGGAATGTCCGCTGGATGGCGGTGCTTCTATATCGGGAATATATGATGAAAAGATTCGAGATGGTGGTACTTGGAGTACTGAATAGATGGACGAACGGACACACAGACAGATTCATGCATGGATGCATGAATGGACAGGGGCGGATGCATGGACGAACGCAAGGACGGACGCATGAACAGACGCACGCACGGATGGGCGGATGGACGCATGAACGGTCACACAGACGAACGCATGGACGGACGAATGCTTAGCCCCACTCTCCATCATTCACTTCGTGAATATGCTGCCAATTTTTTTTGCCTCAATCTATCGCGTTTTAGACGACGTCATATGCTAACATCATGACATGAGGATTTTTCGTATCGCTCGTGCGGACACCAGCCGTCACTTTTCATGTTGAATGAGACATCTAAGGCTGGCGTCAATATACCTCTCCACGAAACCCGCTCACTACCCGGAAGAAATTCTCAATTATAGTACACCATTCATGGTTCCACCATACCGTGGAAAAGTTTTGCCGCAAAACAACAAATACAGCCTCCACTACGTAGCAGGGGAGAGAACCACTGGTAGCTTGACATCCTAGGACGGGCTAGATATACCCAGTTGAGCGTGCTGCTGGTCCGCTGCTCGTTGGGCACAGGACTGGGGGCTACAGCAACGACCAGAAACCATCAATTTGCCAGTGCATTTAAAGTAATAAGATTCTTTGTCTTTCTGAAGTTTTCAGGTGACAACATTCGAAGATACACACGACTCGTTGTATTCCTGTGGAAGCTGCTAGCTGTGGACGTTCTTAGTTTCTTGAACGCTGATGATTGATTTGTGGGGTTTAACGTCCCAAAACCACCATATGATTATGAGAGACGCCGTAGTGGAGGGCTCCAGAAATTTCGACCACCTGAGGTTCTTTAACGTGCACCCAAATCTGAGTATACGGGCCAACAGCGTTTCCCCCTCTATCGGAAATGCAGCCACCACAACCGGGATTTGATCCCGCAACCTGCGAGTAAGCGGCCGAGTACCTTAGCTACTAGACCGCCGTGGTGGGGTCATCTTGAACGCAATTTTACAGAGGGACTTATGCTTTCATATTCAAAGTGGATGCATTTTACTATCACGAAGTTATTACGCCACGAGGCGTCATACAAGAAAACCTGTTCCCTAACAAGTTGATATCGTTGCATAGTTTTCTCAGTTAAGCGAAATTTGAAAAGGTTGCTTTAACGGACATACCACAGCCATCAATAGCAAATGTGTGGCGTGACTCATGAATTTTAACTGCTAAAGTATACACGTTGGATAGCTTCGTCACTTTATACACTCTCTGTAATGACTGCTCTTTAAATACAGAGATCTCACAGGGGTTCTACAGATACTTCTCGTGCTGGCTGTGTATTCAGCTGTGAAACACCAGTTTAATGAAGAAGTGTGAGGAGATATTGGATCAATGACTTTCCGTTTTCTTTTTATGTGTATCGATTACGACAGTTTGTCTGGATGCTGTAAAAGACTTTACAACGTACTTTCTTTGAACAGATGTGTGAAGTGAACTACGCAATGACCCTTAGTTTCAGTGGGAACGGTTAGATGCTGAAATATAGGTGATGAATGAAGCAGTACTTATTGCCGTAAGAAAAACAGCTCTGTCCTCGCAATCTACAAGTCAGAAGCCCCCCCCCCCTTTTTTTTGGGGGGGGAGGGTGAAGGGTAGCATGGAGAGATCTTCATTTCAACTCAGATAATACGTAAAACAGTTTCAAATCTTACGTTTTCAGAAAAAAAAGGCTGATACTTTGGTTACAGCAATCGGCATAACACGAAAGTGAAACACATCTTAACAGAAGTAGTGGAATATATACTATAAATTGAAATCCACGAGCTTGCACAATGTTTATTAATGTTTGAAAGTAGCATCGCTGTTCAACGTGAATGCACCCATGTTGACCCTTGTTGATGAATCTCCATCCCCACAGCTGTCATCAATGACCAATAATAAACGCACCTTTTTGGTCATATATTTTTCTAAAACTTACTAGAGGGGACTCGGATGCTGCTATCGTTCAGCTACCATAGGAATTACGGGTATGACATGGATTTGCCTTGGCATCGTGTTTGCGGGCAGCGAAATGCACTTTTGGCATCTTTCTTTGCTGTGCTTCATTTCGAAGAAAAGAACAATCATTTTGAACTTCGTGACCTGATTTGAATGTAAGCCTAAAAAATTAAGATCGTGAAGCATAACCACCGAACATTTAGCGATTGTTTCATGACAAAGCTACCTAAAGCCACACGAAGCCAGAAGTAACGTAAAGTACGAAAACCAGGCAAATCCATGTACTAGCCATAATTCCCATGCTCGCTGAAGCGCGTTGCATTTCCCATAAACAAGAGCGCCAGAGTGCCCTCTATTGTATATTTAGGAAGTTATGTTTTGGTAGCTGTAGGAGATAAACGGTGAGAGCGTAATGAAAGTAAGTGGCGTGACAGCCAGAAAAACATCACTGATTCGACAAAGAAATTGGAGTAAGGTCACCATCGCGACGACCGGACTAGAGGAAAACGAAAAGTGCGTCTAGTGTACTGTCGAGGTCTACATTTTTGCGCAGTGCAAGAAAACGTGCAGTTATAGCGTAACTGCGGAAGGGAAAAACATGGACACGAAAGAGTGCTGCTAGTAATAAAGCGTTTTAGAATAGCCAAGGAACAATCGCGTGCCCAACAATGCGAATTGAGTAACGAGTGGGTCTTCGGATGCCCGAAGGTATATTAAAGTTTCAGACATAATTCATTGTCTTCGTCAGTCACTGCATCGAAAAATTGCGCAAAATTCCTTGCAAGTGTGTAGCAGCTAACAAGCTTCTCCGAAGGATGACGAATGATGGCGTAGTGAGTGCCTGCGTAGAACACAAAATGTATGCATGGTGATGTATGGTGTAGTTGGTAATCTGCAAGTGCGCTTACAGCAGTCACCTAAAGAGTGTTTCAAACTCTGAAAGCCCGGGATCACTTTTCTGATCTAACGACACGACGTCTCATATCTCGACTATGCCTGCTTCACAAGTTTTATCATGCTCCCATCAAAATTCCAGCCATCCTGCCAGTTCATCGCACATCCAACGGCACAAACCATGCAAAATCAGTATACCCTCCGCCAGCACAAATGACCGCCCATCTTCACTCCTTTTTGTCTCAACCGCACGGCATTGGAACCGTCTGCCTGCATCTGCCGTGCACCACTCCAACTGTCATCAATTCATGATCGCCCTAGAGTCACTCTTTTTTGTAATCAATAATACCCATCCCTCATGTAATACCCCAGCTGGGGCCTTTGAGGTATTCAAAATAAATAGGTAAATAAATAAATAAATAAATAAATAAATAAATAAATAAAAATAAATATGCCTGCTAGGCATCATCAATGGCAGCACTCCGTTTCATTTACCGTATTTCTTCTTTTCCTTCTCGTCACGCTTACATATACTTGCTGCCCTCTTGTTAAATATGTCTATGTATACATTGCTTTGCATGCGTGATGCCAAGCGACAACATAAGATGACTGGGTACAATGACGGTATATTCCTTTCTTCTTCCTGCTTCCTTCCCCTGTTTTCTTCTCGTCGTCACAATGCTGCTCCTCAATTTCACTTCTCTTTCCTTCCTTGCTATAGGTGGTTACTTGCGATTACGTAGAATTCCTTTAGCATTACGGAAATAGCCTCAAATAATAACAGATGCTATCATTCTTTCAGACTGCCTGTCTGTGTGTAGTTCATTAACTGTGCCTAATATTTCCAATGCATTAAACGTATTTTACGCCCTTTTCCCAAGACATTTCCGACTCATTTGCATGATGTGGATACCAGGGCATGAAGGTTTATTCCTCAACGAATATGCAGACGCACTCGCGGTGGCCTCACATAATTATTCCATAATTTCTGTATTACCGACGCTAGAATTTATTGCCGTGGCACGCTTCTAAAAAAAATGTGACTTCAGATCATTTTGAAAAATCTCGCTTAACTACGTCGGATTTTTCTCATCTTAAGTACCCTTGAAAAAACTCATGGTGCTCTTCTAGAATGGTGAAGATATCCATTACGAGACTATGTTGCCGATTCCCCTTTTCCCCCTCCCCCCGAATTTTTATCTACACAGGTCTGGTCTGGCACAGTTTCCCCTACGCCTCCACTGCAGCGAGAGGGAATCCCTTCATCATTTCCTTTTAACATGCAGGTTACATTCAAATCACAAGAGACTGTTTAGAAGTACCTCTCTATAGGTTGGCTCAAAATTTATCCCTTCCGGTGGCCCTTTCTTTTGGAGCAACTGAAAAGAGACTTAGCCACAGGAACGTTTGCGAGGCCGTAGGCGATTTTCGAAAGGCAACAAAACGAATAGAGGGTTAAGCTGAGGCATAAATTCACTTTATTTCAAACCAAATTAGCTTGCTCGTTTTTATTACTTCTATTTATTTTATTTCTAGTCTATCGTTTACCAATTGGTTCTTTGCTTAAACATCCCTATCTAAATAATCCGGCTGTTAAAACAGTTCGATCTCACAAATGAGGCACCATCTGTTTCATGGTCGATCCCCCGTGGTGGGTTGCGCCAGGACTCTGACGAACAACCAACCAACAAACCACCTATAAACAACTAGCTGTACGTGTTTTGAGTGCGCTATACGGCAAGCGACGCCTACGGCAGCATACGTCAGCTGTCGGCGAGTAGTAGGGTAAAACCCACTACTGAGCAATGGTGCACTAAAGATGAAGGTAATAGTTAGCCCAACAAACGGGTATGTGCCATGGAAAACTCTGCGACCTATCGGAAACTCATGGTTCTATTATAGTGAAAAACACTGATGTGCCACAGAAATAGGGTGAAACCCGCTACGCACAACTCCCCCTAGAGAGAAGGGAGGCAACAGCCAACAGATAGCACACACGTTACTCGAGTGGCGCCACTGTCGCGTGATATTTTGGGGTTATGAATTGTGGCGGATATCTAATTACCTCGGAAACCACCTCAGAGCTTAATGAAGAGTGTTTATTAAAAAGCTGTGGTGCAGCATATCGAAGCAAAATATTTATCATATGCGTCTATCATAATGCAGCGCAGCGTAAAAAAACGACGACGAACGAGCAAAGAGACGAGGACCCTCGTTTGTTGTCTGCTTTTTGCACTGCTCTACATTATGGTGAACTTGTTCGAACTCGCCCAACGAGCAACGTACCTATGTAATATCTTATAAGGTTTCATTATCTCGTTTGGAATAATAACAAATTATCGTCCACCTAACACAAACTAATATAGTACATTCTAGAGGATGATATTCAGTTGTATGAGAATAGTGTATGCCATATAGAAGGTATATAATCAATAATAAAGACTTTTTTGCCTTCAACATGCATTTAAACTATGTACGTAGATGTATTATTTTGAAGATGCATATCACTGCCGTGTTTACTTGAAGATAGGTCAGGCACAGATATAGGGGGATATATGTAAGTAGTACTCTCCAAGTATACGAAAAAAGAATAAACATATTCAAAGGTTCGTTGACCCATATCTTTTGAGAAACGGAAAATTTAGAACACGACTCACCATCGCTTGCTAAACAATAAACATGCTGAAAACCAATGACGTTTAACACTTGTACACAAAAAAGTGCCGCCTTGAAGAGTTACATTTTAAAGAAAACAATAATCGGGACTTGTTTCATGTAAATAACCAAAATGACGCATATTGGGACCCTTGGTTTTATTCATTCGTGAGAGTTTCTTGGCTGTCTGTGCTGGCGTGTATAGTCAGTAGAATTCACGATGATCTCCGAGTGTGTTTATTACAGGTCTCCATGTTATCTCTATCTTTTTTCTTGGGGGGGGGGGGTTGTTTCAGTGAACTCCACATTTCAAAACAGGGGACCCTAAAGTTTCGCCTTTAAGATTTCAACGCGATAGCGACATTCTGTTTGTACTGCGCACTTCAAATACTGAGTGCGCCAAACCTTTTTACCCACTACGTGGCTTTAAGGGAATAGGCGCAGTAGCGTGTTTGCGTTTTGTAGTGGGGTACCAGCTTTCAACCATGAAGTCATTATGATAATCGCATGTTCTGACGCCGACGTTAATGGGTGCTTTTAACACGCAATATAACTGCTATATGTCATGCTTCATTGTGAAGCATGTATGCAGGACTCGTGTGTTTGCAAAGCATATGTTATTTTCACTGCATTTCTAAGCAGAGGAAGTTTGTTTGTCGCCTAAAAGATCTTGGCTCATACCCACAAGGTAGATTGGTCACACTGTACGTTAAAACAAAAATGTAAATACAATGTTTGTTAGAAGACAGAGAAATCAGATAAGAACGAGAATAAATTAAAAATTAAAGAAAAAGTAAAATAAAAAAAAGAATTATTTTCACTGTATTCACAAGAAGACGCGTGGCTGTGAGGTAAGACAACCGTTTGCCACGCAAACGTCCCAAGTTTTATCCCCACTCTCACCGAGTATTTTATTATTATTATTTTATATGCGCCGTTCTCAGTTTTTCGGTCCCGCATAAGATGAATTTTCGCTCACAACCAACGAAACTGACGCCGACGCCGATGCCGACGCCGACGTCAGAATATCTGCGAAAGGAGCTCTTCAACGCTATCGCAATAGTATGTAAAGCATCAATGTAGCTCGCGTTGCATCAGCCACCACAGTGATTAAAAAAGCTGAGGCTTGCGGGAATGAATCAAGGTCGTGGCAGCCGCAGAGAGGCCTATGTGCTAAAATTCAAGTGAATGAATTGTTTAGAGAACTGTGGCAACAAAACGTGTGGTCTCTTCGCCAGCAGAAGCGTATGAAGAGTTCTTCGCCACAGCCTCACCACTCCTTGGTTGCATGATTGTGTAAGGGTCACGAAACTAACTTTTAACTTTAGACGTGGTACTGATGTTGAAAAATTTGCTTCTAAATTTTGTCTTCACTGTACTCCAATATAATAGGCTTCAGTACAGTAATTTATAATATTGCATTCTTTATTGCGTCAAAGTTAGTCCCTTAAATGGTTTTGTTGTCGAGGTCCCAAAGACCAATTTTTAGAGCTCCCGTTTGAATTTCTGTGATATATTTACGGCTAATAGTGTGGTGGCGTATGTTTCTAAATAGCAACAGTTCTGGGCAAAAAAAAATGAAATATTGATATTTTTTCTTTGGATAATGACTTATACTTGATTTCAGCTGGTTCTGAGGAAAGTTCGGCTAGGTAGTTCAGGAAATTGCCGTTACGTGTGTCACATGTGTTTCTAAGTGTCGTGCACCAGCTTTATAGAGTATGACGATTTTTTCTGCGAAACAACAGCACAGGAAAAAGAGACACTTTGATGGATTCTTATAGCGAAACAAAGACAATGTTCCTGTCAGTCAAGACGTTATGGGTGCTCTAGGCATTGTAGGGAATTAAACACAGGTGGAAAGGGTGGCAAATTTAAAACCACTCGATCATAACATGGCCCGAGAAAGAAATACTAATTGTGCCTGAGAATTTCACAGCAGCGAAACGTCCCAGTAGATGAAAAATTTGCCTTGGTTCTGGGTTCGAACCGGGAACAACGACGTTCTGGGACAGTCGGCCGGCTAATTGAGCTAATTGGGAAGCTGTCATTGCCAATTTTCTTGGGGCTAATTGAGCTGATTGGGAAGCTATGATTGTCAATTGCCTCGGGGCTTGTTGCAACAAAAGAGTAGCGGTCAATTTGCCCCTTTAAACCTTCTACCATGTTGAGGAATTCAGGAGAACAAATGGACAAAATGTTGGCGTAGTTCCAGCACACGCTGCATTTAATTGACATTACTAGTGGAGATATATTTGCCAAGCTCATGCACTCACTCATGTTAAGCACAACAACTCTACATGCTCGTAAGGTAATGGCAAAGACTGGCATTATTAAGCTTACTTAAATAAAATATTGTGCCGTTCGTGAAGAAGTAGGTATCTATCTAATAGGTTTTTCCAGCGATGCAATAGTTGGAGCCGTAATCTAATCTGTAGCATTATAGGAAAAGCTTCAGGGCAATTAGTGGGAATTTTCTGCTATGATTTTAGAAATCAGGTACTTAATTGAAGTGCACTACGTTTCATTTATACATCGAACAAGCCGTGATCCAATACAAAAACCTCAAGCGCAATCTTGTTATATTGTTTCAAGTTGCGTGGACTGTTGCAAAGCCGAAAATAAAATCATCACGCATAATGTACACCGCTACAAAAATGAGACCAGTCATTGTAGGCTGCCTTGTACATCGTGAAAAATTCACAGCATATCCACGCAGTGAATGATGATGAGTGGGGAGAACCATCCGTCCGTCCATCCGTCCGCGCGTCCGTTCATCCGTGCTTGCGTCTATGCGCCCGATCACATTCGAGGATGCAGATGGCGCGCGGGTAACACCGACGACTCGGGAGCCAAGGAAGCCAAGCGCAAGCGTCTTGAACGTGCCCACCACTCTGCTTCATCCATGACCCACCAACGAGAAGCCAAGGCAATATGGACCTCAACCTCTCCACAGCAAAACAGTTAGAATAGAACAGAACAGAACAGCCGCCACGTACAGCGATTCTCCAGGATACTGAGAGAGGCAGTAGTTTTCCGCACACTCAGGCAAAGCGCGTGCAGCAGCCAATATAAGAGTAGTGGCACTTCGGAGAGTAGGGGCAGAGTAACGCCATCTGGGATATGAGATGAGGAATAGTCATCCAATTCTTTTGCCTTCTTTTCTTTCTCGTCTCTTCTCTCGGTTGCGCGTGACGCTTGACAAGGTTAGACTAACAGGAGCTTCGCCCCTAAAAATGCACACGACCGAAAAGTGAATAATAAGAAAATTCATAATTGATATTGTTGTGATTTCAAAATGTTCTCAAGCTTCGGGTTCTGAAATGTCACATTTTCATCATCATCTGCAGGTCGACTGCAGCACTTCTACAAGTTTTAGGACTACTACCCGTCTTGAATGCAGATGGTCGACATGCAACGTGTGTGACAGGGTGGTTGACAGACCCTTAAAAAGTGTGTTGTTACTATAGGCTATCTTCAAGATGACGCTAAGAGGCGGCACAATATTGCGGATGTGAGTAGAATGTCCTGGAAGAAATGGTGTGAACAACTGATTACGGCTTTTGGCTCTCATTCAAGTATCTGCTTGGAAGTCCGCCCATATCTTCACCTGGGGTGGGACCTCTGAAGGGCGCAATCTCATTCACGCGCGCTGAAGCAGCAGCCATCGCCCGGCGGAATGTGTTATGGACTGCGTCTATGCCACTGATACCGATTTCAGGCTGTTTTTTCGGTTGTGCGCCCAAGACTTTGAGCCGGTATTCATAACAAGACTGCCACTTTCAAAGCTGAACAGCCCTTTTCACCCGAGAAAGTCGGAACAGGTGCCTCCATGCTAGCGTCGTTTTATCACACCTGCGACGACTCCGCTCACACTCAGTGTGCATACCGGCACGCTCACTAGCACATATATCTAAGGAAAGAGACACTAGCTCACACGCGGAGGACTCGTACTGCTTTGTCAGTGCAAACATCGCTGGAACGCGGAGGTACACATTTCTCGCTAAGTCACATCTCACTCAATAACCCCCTCCACGCCCCATAAAATAAATAAATATTCTGGAAAACAAAATAACATGGCAACAGAAAGGACAAAACTGGGTTGGTTGGCGGATCATCGCAGAGACATTTGCCCTGCAGTGGGCAGAGACAGGCTGATGATGATGATAATGATGATTATGATGATGATAATGATGTTGATAATGACGATGATGATCATGATGATGCGGAAAAATAACCTTCCAGACGACCTGCCCCCGGCATCGCTTCAGACTTGAGACGAGGTCTGAGTGAAGTAAATGAAACAAGCCGACGAGCATGACTGAGTTGATAAGCCTAATAACTGAGACCTGTCTATACATGCAGCCCGAGTCTGTTTGCTTCTGACCTCTGCTCGCATGATCTTTCTAAAGTATGTCAATTTTGTCGGGACCCATTTTTCTGCAAAAAGTAATTGTAAAAACACTTGAAAGACAAGGATAAGGGAAGGAAGAAAACACGAAAGATACTGATTTGTTCTTCCTGCCGTTTTTCTATTTGCAGTATTTTGCCCTTATTATGTGACATTAGTAAAGCCAAACATGACAAATCTTTTGGATGATCAGGTTGTACTAGCCTTGCCAATGCGTAAATTGTGTAACACACCTGCACGAAGACTCACCTTCATTTCGGTGATGCGTAGCATACCACCAACCAGAAAACAGTTAACGATCGTGATGCGGTCGACTGAACAGTTTTTCGGTAGCAGAAAGGGGTTTGGTGTACATAATATCACCTGCCCTTCTCCGACGTGCAGCAGCACATTCATCTGCGATATCTAAGAGGACAGCAGTACAGCCAATGCTGCCCGCTTGAGTCGTCATCAGCAACTTTCCGAGCCTGATCCTAAGGTGGTCAAGACATACAGCCACTATGAAACAAACCACTCACCACAGTCATCATACGCAATCTTACAAGGCAAGTGGTACAACCACTGCACCGTAAATGCTCCCCCCCCCCACAGGAAGCCATTTCTGTGGGCACCCTTATCACAGTGTGTCCGAGTGCCATATGGCAAATAGCAGAGCTGAGGCGCGTCTGGGCGCAAGAAATGACGAATGAAAATAAAGCAGCTTGCTCACCAGATGACCGTAGTAAGTGTGTAATATCTTGAAAATTTTTGATGAACCAGTATCGGACATCTCTGGCGCACTCTTACACCTAGGTTTGGGGGCGAAGCTTATTCAAAGTAGTCGGGTCTTGTCCATTGTCGGAGTTGTGCGCCATAGCCATTGCTGAAAGAACAATGAAGAACAAGCGCGTTGCAGACCACGCTATGCCATCACGGCACAGCACGTGCAAGGTACCCACTATACGTCACAACGATGGCGATGACGCTCGTGACAATGAACAACAAGCGGGGTCAAGACCAAAATTACTGCCATCATGGATCAGCACATGCAAGGCACCAGGGTTGCCGCTGACTTTCGAGTGAAATTGGCCAAATGGCAAGTGGAAAGCCGCCAAACGTTGCCACGTTCCTTGAAGTTTAGCCAAAAAGGTCACCACTGCATATATGTTTGACAGGCCTAGTAAAAACACATGCTAAATATGTACAGCTCCATGTATACAGAACCATCCATAACCTCTGTATTATATTGAGGTTTTTCAATGCCAGTCGCATCACCCGCTTCCCCATGGAAGCGCTGAGAAAAAAAAAAGGCATGAATGTACGAGCAGCCTTCATGATTGCTATAGCAGTCACAACAAAAGTTTGTGATGGTTTCAGTTGAACAAATTCAGGGCGAATCAGGCGCTATAACAAGAGAGAGACTGGGTACTTAGCCTTCCTGCAAACTTAGAGAATTCTGTAGCAGTGTATACATGTGTCCGATAATCAAACAACCTGATCACAAAGCAAGAGATATAAATTCGAAAGTATGCGTAACCGTCGCAATGCCCGCACCACGTTTTCAGGGTGGTCATGCTTACGCTGCACAGTCACCTCAGTGCAGTTTCTTGAGCCTGCCCAAAGAAGCTAACTTCTACAAACCAAATTAGGAGATACTACAGAAGTGAAGACATCGACAAGCTATTCAGGGTAAGTGAGGCTGTGGTTGGAACACGGCCTAATCGTCCCTGATAGCAAGTTCGGTAGCGAAACTTTATAGAAACTTAAAGTGTTTAAAGTTCTTAACTAAACGCCTTATTATACCACCACCGCCTCGCGGCACGCGAAGCAGTCGGCCGATCTACGTTTTTCTGGGAGGTTGCTGGCGGATGCATCAGTGCGCTAGTGCCTCAAGGATCTAGGCGAATTAAGCAGATGCACACGAGAAACAGGACAGACGAACTGAATCGCGCGTACAGTGCGCCTTGTACTAGGGGGTTTATAACTACGGAAAAATAGAAAAAAAATGTTATTGCCATTTCGTTTGGAAGACACATAGTAGTAGAATGCATAACTGCATTGAGATCTTTATAGGTCGAAAATAGCCGAAAATTTGCCATGTCGCCATTCATAATTCTAGGTCACCGTGGGCCTCTCAAATTCGCCCATTTGGCGAAAAGTACCCAACCCTGCAAGGTACCAACTATACGCCATGACGTTAACGATGACACTGAGGGAAATTAGAATGGTGACGATGATGATCACGGACAACTACTGCCTTGTGCAGTGCATGATCACTTCATAAGCTCCACGATTTATATCGCGTAAACTGGAAACAACCAACCACCACTAGGAATACGCGCCTAGACTTCGTCTTTGCCAACTTCAGGCTACATCCGATGCCACAAATAAGCAACAATGTAGGCAAAACAAAATTCACTACTCAACACACCATAGCAGTTATGACCGATAAACATGTATATTACTGTACACCGCTTGGCTCCCATTTACACTCCTGAGTGGTCTATGTCATGGCTCACTTAAGGAAACACCGAACAATCCCACTGATATCACCCAGTCACCATACACTTTGTGGATGTGTCATGATTTGTTATATGCAGGATTTCGTAATTCGTTGAAGCGTTTTTCATAAGGCTATACTGCTCACTCGCATGCAGTAGTTCTCTGCATTGAGTGCTTAACCAATCTTATGATCATGCCGAATTGTGGCTGTATATATACCCCCGAGTAAAACTATACAGACAATAAGAGCGAATGCCAATTTTGCCATATGCGCCATCTGATGGCTAGCTTCTTGCTCTTGAGCGTATCTTTTAGGCTGTATTGGCCGAAGCAATGCATTCGACAGCGTAATAGTGTCAACAGCAGACGAATGAAGGGTAGACGACGCCGACAGCAGTTTTCGACAGGTATTCTCATTGTCATTAAAGTTTTGCTCACCAACGCACGTAGGATTTCCCACAGATTACCGAAAACGCTGCTATGCATAGTAAATTGACATAACTGTCACTACTCATCATAACAGTGACGCGTGCAAAGTTCTTCGCTAAGAATTCATTACCCTTCTGAAGAAGAGTGTTGTTCATCACCTGGATTTAAGGACATCTGCATGTAGCGCCATCTCTAGTTAGCCACAGCGGTAGTCTGCCGTAACTGAATTGCAAAAGGAGAATATATATATATATATATATATATATATATATATATATATATATATATATATATATATATATATATATATATATATACCATCATCATCAGCCTGACTAAGTCCACTGCAGGACAACAAAGGCCTCTCCCATGTTCCGCCAGTTAACCTGGTCCTGTGCTTGCTGCTGCCAATTTATACCCGCAAACTTCTCAATCTCATCTGCCAACCTAACCTTCTGTCTCCCCCTAACCCGCTTTCCTTCTCTGGGAATTCAATTTGTTACCCTTAATGACCAGCAATTATCCTGTCTACGCGCTACATGCCCGGCCCATGTCCATTTCCTCTTCTTTATTTCAACTATGATATCCTTAACCCCCGTTTGTCCCATAATCCACTCTGCTCTCTTCTTGTCTCTTAAGGTTACACCTACCATTTTTCTTTCCATTGCTCGCTGCGTCGTCCTCAATTTAAGCTGAACCCTCTTTGTAAGTCTCCAGGGCTCTGCTCCGTAGCTAAGTAACGGCAAGATACAGCTGTTATATACCTCCCTCTTGAGGGATAGGGACAATCTACCTGTCATAATTTGAGAGTGCTTGCCGAATGTGCTCCACCCCATTCTTATTCTTCTAGTTACTTCGATCTCGTGGTTCGACTCTGCGGTTATTACCTGCCCTAAGTAGACATAGTCTTTTACAACTTCAAGTGCACTATTACCTATCTCGAAGCGCTGCACCTTTCCGAGGTTGTTGTACATTACTTTCGTTTTTTGCAGATTAATTTGAAAACCCACCTTTCTGCTCTCTTTGTCTGACTCCGTAATCATGAGTCGCAATTCGTCCCCCGAGTTACTCAGCAATGCAATGTCATCAGCGAAGTGCAGATTACTAAGGTATTCTCCATTAACTCTTATCCGTAACTGTTCCCATTCTAGGCTTCTGAAAACCTCCTGTAAGCACGCGGTAAATAGCATTGGGGAGATTGTGTCCCCCTGCCTTACACACTTCTTGATTGGTATTCTGTTGCTTTTTTTATGAAGCACTATGGTAGCAGTTGATCCCCTGTAGATTTCTTTCATAATGTTTATATATACTTCATCTACGCCCTGGTTCCGCAGTGTCTGCATGACGGCTGATATTTCTACTGAATCAAACGCCTTCTCGTAATCTATGAATGCTATGTATAGTGGTTGGTTATACTCTGAACATTACTGTATTACCTGATTGATAGTATGAATGTGGTCAATTGTTGAGTAACATGTTCGAAATCCTGCTTGTTCTCTTGGTTGATTGAATTCTAATGTTTTCTTTACTCTGTTAGCAATTACCTTTGTGAATAGCTTGTATACTACAGAGAGCAAGCTGATCGGCCTGTAATTCTTCAAGTCCTTGTCATCTCCTTTCTTATGTATTAAGATGATGTTAGCGTTCTTCCAAGACTCTGGTACTCTTTCTGTCAGGAGACACCTCGTAAACAGGGTGGCTAGTTTTTCTAACACAATCTGTCCTCCATCTTTCAGCAGATCTGATGTTACCTGATCCTCACCAGCAGCTTTGCCTCTTTGCACAATCTCCAAAGCTTTTCTGACTTCTTCTGTCATTACTGGTGGGGTGTCATCTAGGTTACTGCTTGTTCTTATAGTATTAAGGTCATGCTTGTCTCGGCTACTGTGCAGATCTCTGTAAAACTCCTCCGCTATTTTAACCATCCTATCCATATTGGTAGTGTAATGAATTAATGAGTCTGAATAACGGACGCTCTGCTGGCAATGAAGAAGACGACGATGATCGGTGGTTGCAGTAGTAGCTCGCCACGAGATTTGCGTGCATTGCTGTTCGCGCTTTTATCCCCCCTCATCTTGCTTGCGTGAAGGGCATTGTTCGTGGTGTTCCAACTAACATTATACCTGAGGCATTCTTAAAGATGGTCTCTCCGGCTGGCGTGACATCTGTCTACAGATGCACTAGACCTGTAGGTGATACGCGAGTCCCTACTGAAAGCGTCATCGTTACCTTTGCTGGTCTGACACGCCCCTCTGAACTGAAGGCCTGGCCTTATCTATTCCGTGTAGAGTCATTGACACCTCGCCCACTGCAATGCCGTAACTGCTGGCGATTTGGACATAGCGCTAATGCTTGCAGGTCCCCATTGAGATGTGCGAATTGCGGTGGGGCACATGCCGCATCAAATTGTCAAGTAGACAACTGCAGGTGTTGCCTATGTGATGGAGCACACACAGCCACGGACAATAGCTGCCCTGCTCGAGAACGTGAAACACAAATTCTAGATATAATGGAGAAACGCTGTTGTTCTCGGTCTGAGGCAACTTCCTTCATTAAAGAGCGTGAAGTGGGGTACGCTGCTGCTACGTCACGCCAGTGTGGGTCAATTGAAGCGACGGTCGCTTCCGCAGTGTCGGCAGCCATAGATAAGGCCATGCCGATGATTATGGAACGGCTTTTCAACACATTTGCTGAAGGTCTGACCAAAATGCTCGCCACCAGGTTAAACAGCCTTATTTGCTCCTTCGCTGCACACACTGTCACGGTCCAGGGTGAAGCTGAGCACCCCGACAATGAACAAAATAATCAGCGTCAAGAAGATGTTACCCCTGAAACGCTCGTCAGTACTCAGTCGCCGACCCCTGTGGGGCCCAGTGGGTTGTTTGGTGACATGAGGCTTGGTAATATCACTCATAAACGACACAATGCTCCATTGTCTCCAACCAGTTTGTCAATGTCAAAATCAAAAAAAGTTGTTACTGATACCAACAATGAGCAGGACGTTTTGCGTTCTGCAGTAGAGTCAACTATATTAAGTCCATCATAGCACCTGTAAAAGTTCTTCAGTGGAATTGTAGTTCCGTATCTTCCGCTTACACAGATCTTATTTATCTCACACAGCAAAGAAATCTTAATATAATTTTACTTCAAGAGTATTGGCTTTCAGTAAACCAAACATTTACTCTGAAATATTTTCGAACTTTTAGACTGAATCGGCCAGGTAGAGGAGGTGGATTATTGGTTCCAATATCTTCAAAAATGTGTCATCATGTTACTGTAACTTTTGAACATATTTGTCCGGATTGTGAATTGTTAGGAATAGATTGTTTGTTACCTGACTCCAACAGGATTACAGTGATTAATGCGTACTTTCCGAATGGAGTAAGACGCACAGATCACCTAGATTGTGTTATCAAGAATTCTTCGTCAAATTCAATTTTATTGACTGAAATTTTAACTCGCATCACACTTCTTGGGGGCTTAAAACAGATGGCTGTGGCAAAAGATTGTGGAATTGGTTGCAGGATAATAATTTTCGCTGTCATAACTCTGGACAAGTTACCTTTCTACGCGGGATAAGCTCATAAGCTCATTAACATTAGACCTAACATTTTCGTGTGGCCAGTTTATGATTTCATCGTGGGAAAGCGTTTGATAATGGGACGAGTAGTGATCATGTACCTATTACCTATGAAATCATGCTACCACAACTTACCTCTGCTATCCGGCAACAACAGTTCACCAACTATAAAATTTATAAAACTGTTTTAAACTCCGCGCTCTCGTCATTGAGAGGACGCGTCGGACAGCAAAGAGCTGCTTCAGTCGTAGAGTGTCTAAGTGAGTCTGTCCAGCCGGCAGAGTTTACTGTTAAGTACGGCAGCACACCGTCAAATTCAGCTTGGTGGAATGAAGATTGTACGCTTGCGTATAGGCGACGTAAGGCTGCTTGGAAACGTTTACGCCACAACCATACTCCGAAAAATTGGGTTGACTATAAATTCCACGCAGCGCTGTTTAAACGTACAGTTTGAATAGCTCTCTATTTGCGTCCCCCAGGAAGAGTCTCATCAAGAACCAATCACCCACACGTAATTATGCCCTACACACCGAGAATTGACACATTTAAAAACACTTTTCTTGTCAGAACGATTGTCGACTGGAACTGTCTTGCCGCCGATTTCTTTGAGAATGTAGACACAGTTGAATCTTTTGTTGATAAATTAGAATTGTCATTGTATGATGTAGTTCCCACTCTGTAACAGCCCGACAGGGCTTACAGTATTGTGAATAAATAAAATAAATAAATAAACACAATTCTGACTTACATTCGCGTTTATCAAAACCTGATAAAAGATCTGCCCTGTACAGGTTTCTCCGGAACAAAAAATCGACACCAGTACCAGCATATTCGCATTCAGTAGTGCTGTCTCCTAAAGAGACAACAGATTTGTTAGAGGGCATCGCGAAAGGACTTCAAGCGCGTTTCGCTTCGTCAGAGACCTGTGACATTAAAAAGCGCAACCTCGGACTTTCGGGAGGTCACTATGGCTGAACTGGCAGATGTCATACTAACTGTATAGCAAGCGGCTCCCGGTCCAGATCAGAGAACAAACTCTATGATTAAATTGATATTTAATTCCCATCCCGAGGAGCATTTGAATATTGTTAACTGCTCCTTCCAGCACGCATGGATTCCAAGCGCATGGAAAATTGCTAAAGTTGTGTTGCTGCGAAAAAATCCAAGCCTCGGATATGTCCTGGATAACATTCGGCTAATTTCGCTTACTTCAAACCTAGTTAAAATAATTGAAAGAATTCTTCATAGAAGGCTCAGTGAATTCATCGCTCGTCAGGACATCCTTTCACCAAGGCAAGTAGGATTTAGACAGGGGTGCTCTATATGGTCGGCTCATGTTGATTTGGAAAGCCGAATTCGCCTTGCAAAAGTATCTGGTGAGCTTTCTGCATTAGTCACGTTAGATATCGCAAAAGCCTACGATAGTGTGGAATACAGTACATTAATTTCAAGATTAGTGGACTGTTAGGCTCCCAAGTACATTATATCTTGGATTCAGGAGTTTCTCTTTGAGAGACAATTCTTTTGTTGCCACGAGGGAATTACTTAGGCTTTATATAAGCAAACAAGAGGTGTTCCGCAAGGATCAGTCCTGTCACCTCTTCTATTTAATATATTATTATCATCTATTCCCTTTCATAAAAATGTTCCTCTTTACGTTTACGCCGATGATATTGCTTTTTTCTCGTCATCCCGAGATATCAATAGCTTGTATCAAATCTTACAGTCATATTTGAGTGAGCTTGAGGTATGGCTTTGCGGGCTGTCTTTTTCACTTATTGTTAGCAAATGTGCTCTGCTTGTATTCCCTCTATCCGTTCCCGTATTTCTTTCACTGCATTATCGAAATGATCTGATTCCACAAGTAACAGCGCTAAAATATCTTGGTATTGTTTACGTGGACAATTTAAATTGGCAGCAACAAATAGAATCAAACACCCGTAAAGCAGAAAGCGCCGTAAGATTGCTCCGCCGGTTTTGCAATAGGAAGTCAGGGATGCGCAGGGATACGTTACTTATGATATACAAACTTTACGTACACCCAATTCTGGAGTTTGGCTGCGTTCTGTTTTCTGGAAGTGCTGAGTACAAATTAAGACCTCTTATATAGCTGGAAAGGCAAGCTCTGCGGCTGTGCCTCGGGCTACCTAGGTGTGTCGCGAATAGCGTGCTTTATTTGGAAGCTAGAATCATTCCACTTGATGCTAGATTTCGACAGCTTACTGTGCAAAAATTTTTAAAACTTTACGATGCACCCTTCTTCTGGTCACAGACAGTTTTCATCCAACATCCAGTTTCTTTCTTTCAGCGCCCGTGGTTTCGTTTTCAAAGACCCTAAGTCATTTTTGTCGAGTCTTTGTTATCAAATCTTCACGTTTCCCTACGGCATTTAACCCCCCAAACCCAATTCTCGGTGCCAGTTGACTTAATTTTCGATGATACTTTTCCGAAAAATGCCAAGTTACTTCCAAAGCATGTTCTGGAGGGCCTCTTTCAAGACCAACTCAGTCATTTTCCTAAATACGTAGTAATTTCGACGGACGCAACGCAAAATCTTCAGAAGGCTGGAGTAGGTATTTTTTCTCATCAGCTTAATTGGTCTTTTGCGCTCCGATTGCCTGACTTCACACCAATTTATCTCGCAGATTTCCTGGCTATTACATTGGCTCTTCGAAAACTAAATTATCAGCAATCAAAAGCTATTTTTATTTCGGATTCTTTGTCTGTATGTACACATCTCACGTCCGTAAAGAATTCTCCTCTTCTCAGCATATTTTGGTCTCTCGTACCGCATAGCCTATCGAAAGTTCGGTTTATTTGGGTCCCCGGGCATGCCGGAATTGAACTAAATGAAATTTCTCATTCGCTCGCTTCGGCATCTTTAAATTTCCCGGTGGTGCTAGTAGCTCCACAGTTTCCTTTTATTACTGCCGAACGATTCAAACGCCTGTTAATCTTAAAAATCAACGAAACGTTGCTTCTACAATGTGAAGAACTTCGCCACTTGCAATTCACATGGAACACCACAAAATGCTTTTCCCGTCAATGTGAGGTGACCCTGACAAGCTTTCACTGTAGAGTTCCTCTGTTAAATTTTTATCTCAACAAATCAGGATTTTCATTAACTAACCTATGTGTAGTTTGCAATGAACCGGAAACAATAGATCACTTTCTTCTCACATGCCGCCGCTTCGCCTGACTGCGCCGAATAATTCTTGAAAGACCGATTGGTATGCTCGGATTGCCAGTCAATACATCCAGCCTATTATCGTTTGGAGCCAGTCAGTTGGGTGTGAGCCGCAGTGCTATTCTGTCAGCGCTACATAAATTCATTCAGGCAACCGGAAGGATACGCTGCTAGTGGTACTGCGAGATATATCCAATTCTTTCTCCCCCTTCCTCATTCTTGTTAATTTGTTTTATATAATCTGGTTTATCGCATCCTTCTGCAATCTTTCACGTTTTTTCAAAGGAACAATATTATTGTTCCCATCTAATTTCTCTTTATTTTTTTGCGTTTTAAAAGATGATCTATTATGAGGTACAGTGTGGCCAATCCCCGATGTGGGTATGAGCCAAGATCTCCTAGGAGACAAGACAAGACAAGTAGCTCGCGCACGCCGCTCGCCATTAGTCAGACCTGCCTGATAAAGCATATTTTGCCAAGCTGCGTCTGAACCTTTTTCGACGTACAACACCTCTATTTTAAGTGGTGGAGGAGCCAGGGTTCCCATCAACCTGGAACTTCGCAATCGGACGCTACCCTCACCGTTCACCATGACTGCTCCTGGCCCTTCTAGAGCTGCCTTACCAACTACAGTCTACTGTACTGGCGTACCTCGGCAACGCGACCCACCAATTTTTCGCGGCAACGACGAACAAGACGTCGAGGACTGGCTCGTCGAGTACAAGATTGTAAGTGCTTCCAACAAGTGGAACGCCTGCGACCAGCTCACAAACGTGCGCTTTTACCTCGCTGATGTGGCCAGCCTCTGGTTCAAGAACCACGAAGGCGAAAACACCAACCATCGCGCGGTCTTCGGTCGTCCCGCAGTGCGCCGGCTTCGCGTGGAACAGCGTCTCCGTAGTCGAGTCCAGCGCAGAGACAAGACCTTTACAAGTTACATTGAAGATGTCTTGTCTCTTTGCAAGCGCGTCGATGAATCTCTAACCGAACGCGACAAAATCAAGTACATCATCAAAGGAGTTGACGACAATACCTTCCAGATGCTCGTCGCTAGGAATCCACAGACCGTCAACGATGTTGTCCAGCTCTGTCAGGAATACGACGAGTTGCGTAAGCAGCGTGTCTCGACGCGCAGGGCCGCTGAAGATACGGCTGAAGTTTTCGCCCTCGTGCACGAGGTCGCTGCTGATCACACCGTCTTACTGCCCCACATCAAACACTTCATTCGTGAAGAAGTTGCGCGTCAGCTTTCTCTTGTGGCCGAAGCATCCGCGCCAGTGACCTCGTTAACCCACGTTTACGCCAGGTCATTAAGACACAGGTCACGCAGGCACTGCCTCCATCGCCACCCGTCTCTACGCCGTTGACCTACGCTGCCGTCGTTGCTAGACCCCCAGCCCCACCTGTCTCTAGCGCATACCGGGGCACTGGGTCCTCCTACTCTACGACGCTGCCTACATACACGGCACCCCATCCCGTTTCGCAACCTGCACCTTCTGTCGTTAACCCATGGCGCACCTTGGATAATCGACCCATCTGTTTCGCATGCGGTTTCGTGGGACATATAGCACGCTACTGTCGCCGTCGCAACTTCCAGCATGCAGACCATGGGAATTCTGCAAATTACCAAGCTGCCCAGAATCCCCAGCGACCATCTTCTCCTATCACCGACTTATTGTCCCCACGACGCCCTGTCGATTCTCGCCGGTCATTACCACCCCGTCGCCGATCTGTCTCTCCGATGCTTCGGCGCACGAGCCCCGCTCGAGAGAAAAACTGACAGCCGCAGTTCCGGAGGCATGAACTGCGTCGTCGTCGAACTTTCTAAGACCCCCTCTTTGTCCGACCAACGAAATTGATGTGCTAGTAGAAGGTGTTGCTGTACGTGCACTTGTCGACACAGGCGCCGTCGTTTCCGTAATTAGTGAAAAACTATGTTGCGATTTGAGAAAAGTTACAACGCCGCTTACGAATCTTGTTCTGCGTACAGCCACCTCCCATTTCATCGCGCCGACAGCTCAGTGCACAGCACGCGTTCTTATTCAAGATGTTTGGTACGCCGTCAACTTTGTTGTTCTCCCACGTTCATCTTACGACGTCGTACTAGGATGGGATTTCCTTTCTACCCTTCAGGCCCTCGTCGACTGCGCTCGTGCTGAACTCACGTTGACGAATTCGTGGCTTAATATCGACCACCAAAGTCCCTCGAAAATGTTTGCCGCAGCTGACGTCCGCATCGCGCCGTTGTCCGCCGTCCTAGTGCCTGTGTTTTCCCCTGTTGCCACTAACTCGACGCTCCTGTTCCAACCAACTATAGCTAGTGTGCAACACCGAACCATCGTCCTCGCGTTTGCCGTCATCAACTTTTCTAATGATTCGGTGGTACTTTATGCGTGCAACGTTTCTGCTTGCCCATACATCCTGCTACGCGGCGAGTGTCTGGGGAGCCTCGAGACCTTAAATTGTATTTTCGAAGACCCGATCTATGTAGACAAGCCATTTTTACCGACTTGTGCCATTACACCCGCAGCTGACGCTAATGAACCTATGAATGTATTCCGCAAGTCCATTGATTGCAACCTCACGCCTGGGCAGCAGGAACAGCTGATCAAGCTCCTACAGCGTTTTCGGGCCTCGTTTGACCACAATCAGCCTTCCTTAGGTCGAGCGTCATCTGTTGTTCATCGTATAGATAACGGTCAAGAGACGCCATTACGGCAGCGTCCATATCGTGTGTCAACTACCGAACGCTGTGCCATCAATGAACAGGTTGACGACATGCTGACACGTGGCATAATCGAACCGTCAAGCAGTCCCTGGGCCTCTCCAGTTGTGATGGTGAAGAAGAAGGACGGATCCATCAGGTTTTGCGTGGACTACCGACGTCTCAACCGAATCACGCGCAAGGAAGTCTATCCGCTGCCACGCATTGACGATGCCTTGGACTGCCTACAGGGAGCCGAATTTTTCTCTTTTTTAGATCTGCGCTCTGGATACTGGCAGGTATTCATGGCAGAGGCCGATCGCGAGAAAACAGCTTTCAACACGCCCGACGGGCTTTACGAATTCACAGTCATGCCCTTCGGCCTCTGCAACGCGCCAGCTACTTTCGAGCGAATGATGGACTCTATCCTTCGAGGCCTCAAATGGAACGTTTGCCTTTGTTATTTAGATGACATTGTCGTCTTTTCAACTGATTTCTCATCCCATTTAACCCGCCTCGAGAAAGTCCTCGCGTGTATTTCTGCCGCGGGGCTGCAACTGAATCTGAAGAAGTGCCATTTCGCCGCTCGTAAGCTTACGATCCTTGGCCACGTGGTTTCAAAAGACGGCATTCATCCTGACCCTGCCAAACTTACAGCCGTTTCAGCGTTTCCCAAACCGACCACCATGAAAGAGCG
Source organism: Rhipicephalus annulatus (assembly GCA_013436015.1). Taxonomy (NCBI): domain Eukaryota; kingdom Metazoa; phylum Arthropoda; class Arachnida; order Ixodida; family Ixodidae; genus Rhipicephalus; species Rhipicephalus annulatus. Next base: position 504,672 of record WOVY01011530.1, on the reverse strand, counting down.
TCCGTTATTCAGACTCATTAATTCATTACAATTCTATGGCCCCTTCCTTATTACACCTATTTTAACTACAACTCTATTTTAGTAGTTATTTTGCCTTCTCTGTCCCTTAGTGCATACATCCGACTTTTGCCTATGCCAGGTTTCCTCTTGACTGCTTTGACGCTTCCTCCGTTTTACAGAGCGTGTTTGATTCTCTCCATGTTATACCTTATTACATCGCATACCTTACGTCAATTAATTAACTTCGAAAGCTCTGCCAGTTCTATTTTGTCTGTTGTACTTGACACTTTCATGATTTGGCGCTTCTTAATTAGGTTCGTCGTTTCCTGGGAAAGCTTCCAGCGTCCTGTCTAACTACCCTGCCTCCAACTTCCACTGCACATTCCGTAATTATACTCGTCAGACTATCATTCATTGTATCTACGCTAAGGTTGGTTTCCTCACTAAGAGCCGAGTACCTGTTCTGCAGCGACACTTTGAATTCCTGTACTTTCCCTCTCAGTGCTAGCTCATTGATTGGCTTCTTGCGTATCAGTTTCTGACGTTCCTTCTTCAAGTCTAGGCGAATTCGAGACCGTACCATTCTATGGTCACTGCATCGTACCTTGCCAACCACTTCCACATCCTGCACGATTGCTGGGTGTGCACTCATTATAAAGTCTATTTCGTTCTTATTTTCGCCATCAGGGCTCCTTCATATCCACTTGCGGATTTCTCGTTTTCGGTAGAAGGTATTCAAAATCCGTAAATTATTGCGTTCTGCGAATTCTACTAGTAGCTTTCCTCTGGCGTTTCTAGTACCGATGCCATAATCTCCTACTGCCTGGTCCCCAGCCTGCTTCTTCCCTACTTTTGCATTAAGGTCGCCCATCACTATAGTATACTGTGTTTTTACCTTACTCATTGCCGATTCCTCGTCTTCATAGAAGCTTTCAACTGAAGCGTCATCATGACTGGATGTAGGCGCATAAGCCTGTACTACCTTCATCTCGTATTTTTTATTAAGTTTAATTACGACACCTACCACCCTTTCATTAATGCTATAGTATTCCTCAATTTTGCCAGCTAAGTTTCTGTGAATTGGCAACCCCACTCCCAGTTCTCTTCTCTCTGCCAAGCCCCGATAGCAAAGGACGTGCCCATTCTGTAGCACCGTATAGGCCTCATCTGTCCTGCTAACCTCACTGAGCCCTATTATATCCATTTAACACCCTCTAACTCTTCGAATAGTACAACTAGACTTCCCTTACTACATAAGGTCCTAGTAGCGTTAAACGTTGCCAAGTTCAAGTTCCATATATATATATATATATATATATATATATATATATATATATATATATATATATATCTGACGAGGAAAGAGGAAACCAAGCTATCGAAAACGACTCACAGTTCTGTACAGCAGAGACTTATTTGAATATTCTGGCCAAGTGAGAGTGTCGCATCACAAATCGTGTGGCTTCTCAGAGTGTTTATTATTTACCATTGAGATTCGATGTATTTATATTGACAGTGTTCAATTCTCCTGGGAAGTGATACACTTTTTTGTGTGATACTGCAACTTCGTCGAAATGTACCCGTAGGTTTCTGGTACACATAACATAGAGTCGTGTTTTGGTAACTAGCTTATTTCAAGAGATATGGTTTTTCTCTTTTATTTCCTATTCAGTTATGGTAGCCTACTGTTCCTGCCACCGAGAGATTGGGCCACGTCCAGATTTACCCAATTACTGGAAATGTTTCCCGGCTGTGAAAGGAAGATGACGCGAGCGGCATCTGCTGCTGACTAAAGTAGCTGTTGGGACGTGCACAAATTCCCGTAACACAGATATCTATGGAACAAAACGGAGAGCTCGTCACAGATCTCCGTCAATCACAGACTTCCCTCTAGGGGGACGTCACGGACTTCCCAGTAGAATGAAGCATTCAATGAGGGATGAAGGCTCGCTAATGTAATCAGCAGCTCTAGCGCGTATCCTATACGACGTTAAATAAAGCTCCAGGGTTTACAATAATTTAAAGCCACTTACAGGCATTTACAGGCATTTACATTAATCTGAATATCATTTTGAGTCGGACGCTAAAACAATACTTTCTTAGCCGTGCTGTTATATGTGAGTAAATGTATGCAATGTATGTGTTTGCTTTTTCTTGCTTGTTTCCCTTGGTATAGTACATCTTTGATTTCGGTCGTTAATGAAAGTACTGATACATGCTCTTGTGTACCTAGAAATCCGAATGGTTTTACCATGCTACAAATTTTTTTCTAGTTTTATTGGAGAAATTATGCACTGTTTGCAAAATCGTGCTTTTCATGTAAAAAAGAAACTTTGTTCAGCTGTAAATCTCAAACCTCATGTCAATGTTCTATTTGTTCGTTTCTTTTTTTTTCCGATAGAAATTCTGTATACCGATCAATTGCAATTTTTTTGTGTGTGTACGTGTGCTGTCTGCTGTCGAATTCTGTAGAGGCAGGGGCCTTTGTCAAACCGCTATTATAGCGTCTTTTTTGCTTCTGTCCTAGCATTTGTTGGAAATTAATGCTGAAATAAAAAAGCTGAATCTACGTTGAAAATTAGACCACGCAGAAGGATTTTCAGGCTACGCAGATCAAGCTGCTGTGACAGTGATCAAACATGCCGCTTTGTGACCAGAATTATGTGCCATATTTACACTGTGGAATCAATTTATGTGGTAAGAATCTTGCTGATACGGGAAAGTGCCTGTGATAGAGATTTATGTATATAGTCAAACATAGACTATACCGATTTTAAGAGTTAGGTCCTTGCAATCTACTACCAGTCTGCTTTGCTCACAGCCATTTTGTGTTAACATCCATCTGCTCTCGATTATGGGCGTGCCAGCCATTTTCTTATGTGTACTGCTGACCGAGAGCCACTTATACTAAAGTCAAACTTACCGTATCTTGTGCGAACTGTTTCTAGTATGTTGCTGTGAACAAGTTCATTTTATTGCCCGGCCTAAGTCACTGCATGCCACATTCGGCTGCGTATTCTATTCGTTGTTACGTCTTTTCTCCCATTAACTGAATATCGCGGGTTTTCGCTTAATGCCAGAGGTTGCAAATACCGCTGGCATTCAAAGGCAGACCTCCATAAAGCCGCTGACCGTATACGCACAGCCATCGCTGAAAAGAAAAATTGGTGCAGATACGTCGTATAGCTCAGGTATCACTCACACCATGGCGCCACTATAGCTCCTGCACGTTGTTCAAACGCGCAGAAAGTCTGTGGAATTGTTGTCTCTAAGAGCTGCTACCAGCAGAAATGATGTCTACTCTCTCGTGATGTTAACTGGCTTTTACAGAAGACGCGTGGGAGAAACTCGCAGGCCGGAAAATGAAAGAAGAATCGACCTTTCAAAACATGCATTAGCTATAGCGACTAATTAACGGGGTAATTAAGAGCGTTGTCTGACACGTTTACGCGCTTCCTCCTTGGCAGCGTATAGGTGGCAGATAAGCATGTTGGTCTGCTTTATCTCAATTAGTTTATACGCAAATATTGTGATGCCTAATTTAGCGCCTACATATGACACACACACACACACACACACACACACACACACACACACACACACACACACACACACACACACACCACACACACACACACACACACACACACACACACACACACACACACACACACACGAAACCATGTTTCGTGAGGCTATTGAACTCATGTGATTTCTGAAGAAGCAGCGCCAGATGGAAAGGACAGAAAACGTGCCCACATAAATGACACAAGTACGGGTGCTGTTGTCATCTCACTGTTCAAGTAACTACCAGGATATCATCTCACTATTTAAAACATACTTCATGGCGTACTTCATGGAAGTCATGGCAATGTATGCGTAGGCTGTTGATTTATGCTTTAATAAAATTAGTATTTTGCACGTAGAGATTTTATTATTGCGAATGATGGTATAACGTATCGCCATGCCCATATTTTTTATAAGTACTATTATTATGCGGACAATTAAGGCACAGCCCAGACAATACATTGGTGATTCTGCGTAAACTACTAGTAGTGTTCTGTAAATAAATGAGACAAAGTTTTGGGCATCGTTCTCGTGGCTGACGTCAAAAATGATGTTTCAAAAAGTTTCTCTTCTTCCAGGAAATCACTGTACGTCATTCATTGACTAGAAGTATGAGAGAATGTTTGTTTATTTGTCAGAAATAAAAAGAGCAAGCATTTACTTTAAACCATCTTGAATGCCGCTTGTAAAGTAGGTTATATCTAAGAGCAGCTAAAACATAAAAGGTTTCCTGAAATTATAGTAAAGGTATATAAAAACCTAACGGTGATTTCCGATCCAGCAGTCTTTCTGTGTTTGTCAAAATGAATCCAGAACATTTACTTTTTCTCACCTTCTCCATCGCAGCTTCGATTGTGAGCACCTCTACTCAGATATGTAAGTAAACAAAAGTCGTATGTGTGCACGAACAGTTGAATCAATCAAAATATGTTAGAAGTAACACTATATGTGTCGTTTTGTAAGTGAGGGGCAAAACTAACAAAAATATTTAGCCACGATTATGTAGCCAGACTGATCGCGGGAAAAGCTTTCCTCCCTGAAATCAGATATCCGCTGTCAGCTTGAAACTGCTGAATTAATTCACTTGACAGCGCATATGCTTAATTATGCTTGTAGTTCGCGTTCACTTTTCCACCGCACAAAAGGTGAACATAATTAGCTTGATAGTGACGCTTAACCAGGAAATATACGTGTATAAATACGCGGTGTGATTTCACACGTAATTACCTCTTCAAGTACATAGATGTTCGTTGAGAAAGCCGTATGCATTTTCTGTAGCTTAAAGGGGTGCCTCAGATTTCTTTCAAGCATGGTGAGAGTGAGATGCCGATCGGTAATCATGTCTCCAGAGAGCACTTGAGTCCAACGTCACAGTGCAGCACGTGGCCTAGAACTTACAAATAATTATCAAGCTTCGATAGATATTGCTCATTCACGTATCAACAAACGATGCTATAAAGATGTAAAAGTCCCCAGTCATTGGCTCATTTAAGCACCCTAAGCTGCGTTCCTACCGCGGCCACCACGAGATTCTGTCATTCGCACACGCGCGTGTTCACTTTCACACTGAATGCTGAGCTGCGCGTTCGAAGAAAAAAAAAAGTGTGCTCGGTGCTAACGAATGAGCGAATCATCTTGCCATTTTGTCATAAACCCTCCCCCCCCTTTCTTTGCATGTTACGCAGCTTTCAGCGCACTCGCTGGAACTTTACAAAGTTTTTTTAATGCCACGTCTAGTTGAAGAATTCCAAAGAAAATTGCGACAGTCAGTTCGTGAAGAAATACGCACTTTTATTCCAATCCATTTTATAATTACATGAAGCAAATGTTCAGGTAAATGCGAAGTACGCCGCTCGTTAGCACAAGTTAGTTTACCAAATTAGCAACTCACCCAGCATTCTGCGTTATTTCAGTAGTATAACTAGAAAAGTGTTAATTGCAGGGCTCCTTTAACGATTGTTTGAAATACAAGCCCGCAAGGTAGGCAAGGACAGCTAAGACATAAGCGAGCGCTTGTCTAGCTGTCCTTGTTTACCTGAAGCGCTCATATTTTAAGCATTTATGAATAACCAACTCGCGCAATCAGCCATTTGGTACCTTTATTGATAAGTAGCACGCACGCTTGACTGGCTGATTCAACACTTTATGGGGTATTTATCCAATGAAAGAAACACTTGTGGCTAAGAGCAGCTGTGAGTGTGTATTTGGAGTCCGTCTCGAAGTATTTCAAGTGCGACGTCTATTCAAAATGAATACGCTTCTTTGGTGGTGGTGCCCGAAACGACGACAGATCACCATTTAAATGACATAAAAACCACATAGAAAACATACCACACTGGTACTACAGTTTTCATGGCACTGCTTTATTTTGTCGATCTTTCTCCTCAGGACGTTTCAGACAAAGCACTGGGTCGTCTCTGTGACATTTTTGGCAGAGGCACATTAGTCTAAATGTTGGCATACTTTGATTGATATTTTAGTATTAGCAGAAGCCGGTGGCACCTCTTCAGTGAATGCTAAATTTGGGCACGGGCAGCTTTTTTTCTAAACAACGTGCTAGACCGATTAAAATGATCTATTTTGCTTACTATATTTACCCATTTCGTCATATTGCAAACTTGTGTATTCATACTGGAAGTTTTTATGGAAAGGTGCTATACAATCAATAGTTTATGGTGTCACAGTTAGAAAAGTTCTAACAATAAATTCATAGCTCAAATATCTAGCAGGATCAATTCCTGTATTTCTGTATGAATAATCTACCAAATATAAATCACGAGGGTTGCTTAGAAAAATGTATAGGAATGTGAAGTTCGTGTGTCTCCCCAGTGCTGCACTAGCTGCACTCCGCACCTCAAGACAATGACGCCATAAAATGTGGCTGGATGGAGAGCCCAAACTCCCGCTACGTCACCACTGAGGCAGAGGTTCAAACTGCCTAGCTAAATTATGACGTCATAGCAGCCATTGCACTTTTGCTGCGCTTGCGCCAGCAGGCTGTAACTCGGTGGCTGTTCACGAGCCCATGCTTGCGGAGGAAGCCTCGGGAAACGCGGATGTTGAGATGACTATGGTAAAGGTGGAAACGACATCGCACTTCGTCGCATGCGAAATAACGCGGGTAGGTGATGCAAGCAGCGTGGAAGCGCGTCACAGTTCTATGTGCCGTTTCACACGCAAGGTGGCATTAGTTGCACATAACGTTCAATTCAGACTGGCACGGTTGATGAACGTGTTTTTCAAGCGCGCCCGATCTACTTGCAGATAAGTGTATTGCATGTTTTGAGCTTGCTTTTATAATGAATAAGGCAACAGTGTAAACCTTCATAGCACTTATTACATTATACGGCTTTTTCGAGGGTCAGTCACCAGGCATTTACTTGTTTGTATATGTGTGTGTTTTCTTCTACCACCACGTGGTAGAGGTGCACGTACACCGAACACGCAAACTTTTGTAGTAGAGCTTAGACTTTTTTTTTGCTTAGAAAAGGGTTCGTCATACGCCGTGTTTTGTAATTATCGAGTGGGACAATTGATATGGACAATTGTTGTCACATGCATGGTTAAAAAGACTAAGAATGTTAGGAGGCGTGGTGGGTTCAAAATAGAGGCTACTATGGACATGAAGGCAGAGTTGGCTGACGCGAAGTGCAGGCATTGTTAGGTCAAGGAAAAAATGGGGAAAATGTGGTTGCCCATAGTGAACTGCTGATGAGAATCGCCGAGAAAGAGACTGCGTTGGCGACAGAGCAAGAAAAAACGAGGACAATGGGAGAAAGGCTCAGGTCAGCTGAGGGGGCCCAAGAAAAGGGGAACAAAGGAGTGACCGACAGAGAGAATAGTAGGGCACCGGACCCAGAACGGCGGAGAAGAAAGCGAAAGGAGGTTCGGAAAAAACAGGTTCAGCTGGTTCGGTGGTCGCATGACCCAGCTTTAGCGAAGTAGTGGTGGTGGCGGGAGGGGACAAAGCAGCCGGCATCAGAGGTGCAAGTAACCTCCAGGTGTGCAACACTCTAGCTGAAAAGTCACAGCACGTGATATACGCCGGGAACTCGAATTTAAATCGATGCACAGAAGCATTCAAAGAGAGTGTAAGAGGTGACAAGAGGGTTTCAGTAGGGACGTTTCCAGTACGTAAGCTAGAAGCAGTCATGAGTCAAGCGAGTGCAAAAGTCGCATTTAAAGCTGATGGACTAAACCTTGTGATAAATGCGAGAGGTTTAAACAATGTCTTAAATGAATATTTGGCAGGAACACCAACCACACTGGTGAAAAAGGTCGATGACATGTGCGCCATTTACCCTCAGGTACAGGTAGTGATATGCACAATACGGGAGGTACCGGTGCGTGACGGCAACCTTCAAAGAGCGGTTGTCAACGCAAGGAAAGAGATATGGCAGATGAGTTAATAGAAAGGTTTTGAGGTAGCAGAAATTAACAGACAGGTGCATAGGTAGGGTGATTTTCAACGAGATAAGATGAGATAGAATTCACTTCAAGGGAAGGCTAGATCATGAGGTGAGCTGGCAACTTGCAGGACGCGCACTAGCTTTTTGTGGTGCACGTGGGTCCTTTGGGCTCCAAGACAGCTAGTAACGAGGAAAGTAACCAGGAGAACTCTTTGACAGGTGGTGAAGGCAGATAAAATTCCAAAGTAGCACCAATATCTAAAACCCATAGAGCAGCCGGGCTGAAATTGACGTAGCCATGAGGGCCAAACCAATTCATACGTAGGGTATATTACATGCAGGGTGGCAGGAATAGGCTGAAATGGGGAGAGATAGAAGAACAACTAAGGGAGGAGAAGCTGATGGTATATGGGTTTGCAGAAACACATATTAGGGACATGGAACAACAACCTAACAATCTGGACTACACATGGGAATTTTGCATAGAACAGAAGGAAGCAGAAAGGGGGGTCGTATTGAGGCATTCATTCATGAAAGTGCAGACTGGCAAAGGGCAAAGAAGGAGTGCAGGGAACATTTTTGGCTGGAAGAAAAAGTGGCAGTTGATGCTCCTGGCTTTTGTATACTTGTGGACAGGGACAAAAGCCAGAGGAGAAAACCAAAAAATGGTGCAGTGCATAGAAATTGACAGTGATGAACTAGGAGAACAGTGTGAGGTAATTATATTAAGAGATATGAATGCGCACATAGAAGATGTGGATGGATGTACTAACCCAACAGGCAGAATGCTAATAGATATGTGTAAAAGGCATGATTTATTCATTTACTACAGCACCGAATCCGAAGGGCAGATAAAATGGGAAGTGGGAAGGCTGCAAGTGACGATAAATTACGCGATGATATCACATAGAATGAATGATCACCTAAGGGTGACGAACTTAGATGAATATAGGTCCAGAAGCTTAGGTAGTGATCAAAAACGTATCAAGCTCAGTATTGGAAGAGAAATGAAAAGGAAAAGGAGGCATTATGAGCAACTAAACGGTAATATTTATTCAGAAAGGTGAATAGAAACAGAAACTAAAGAGATTTAGAAAATATTCACCGAGGATACTAAAACAGAGTGGACGTACATAAATATCACTTGATTGTTTAAGTTGGAGCTTGCTAAGGTGCGAGTCAACTAAACCGGAAAATGGAGACAGAAACCCAAAATGTGGTGGGATCTGGATGTTAAGAGACGCTTAGTAAGACGTCTGAAAGCCTCCAGGAAGCACACGTATGCTAAAGAAAGGAGTGATTTGGAAGATGATGTCAAAAAAAATGGGGCAACTTTTGAGCTGCAGAAGGGAAGTGTCTGAGCTGATCAGCGAAAATATTAGAAGAAAAGGGCCCAATGTATGGCGGAAGTAAACAAAAAGGATGAAAAGGCAGCTGCAAAGTTTTGGAAACATCTCATTTCTTTGAGTAATAAGCCAAGCATGGAACAGACGTTCATAATTACAGTTGAAAGGGGTCAGACTAGAAGGGGACGAGGCAATGGAATATATAAAAACAATGATGACTGAAAAGTTTAAACACCAAAAAAGCGCTGCATGCGCAGTACCAGATGAGAATGGACCAATTAGTGCAGTGGCTCCACTGGGGCAACAAGAGTGGGAAAGGACGGAGAAAAGGGTTTCTAATAGCATGTAGCGACCCGCTAGATTTGGCTTGCCGGCCGCGTTGAAAAAGGAGTGAGCCGCGTGGCTCGTGTGGCGCAAGCCACGAGGAATTTTAGAATGGCTGAGCAACTGGCCTGGCTGGACGCTGCAGCGGCAACTCCGTCTGTGCCAGCGTCCCCAATAAAAGCTGCGACCTCGGCATCGGCTCTTTGCTGTCGTCTCGCATCTCGTTCCACAACAAGTGGTGACCACGGACCAACGGACAAGCGACCGTTGCCATCTTCGAGCCAGCTCAAACCTTGCAGTCTCACTTTGACTAGCCTCTACCACAGTTCCGCACCTCCAGCATCGAGTCATAATTTAGAGTTCGAGGCTGCCTTGGAGCTCAACAGCATCTGGCTCCAAGAATTCATGCTTGAGGTCCTCGAGTATGTTCTTCCACCTGACCTCTAACGACGCCTCACATACTTCTTGGAGCTCTCGCCCATAACGGACTACGGGAGGCCGTCCTACAGTTTTGCGGTGCTGAACAGCACCTCGGACATTGTACTGACTGAATGGAAGGCGCTTCTCTACCAACCACGATGCACCCTTCTTCACAGCTCGCAGTTCCTACCAGCGACACTATGGCGTCGACTTCGCATCCCACGCCATGGCCAGTCCAGACTATAGTCCTCCTAACAACCACCTGCTACACAGGTGACGGAGATCACCTTGCCGCTTCAAGCGGCCCATCGACTGAAATGCCCACCACCCCGGTGTCTCCACTTCCTGCCTCCGAGGTGTTGGTTCTGCCACCAGGGCCACTTCCATATCTATCCTTGGCAGATTTGACGCCGGTTACAGCTTCTCACTCCCTGGAATTCCTAACAAAATCCTGTCCTGCTGCACGGACTCCCGGATCGCCGATGACAGATGAGCCAACTGATCCACCTGATGACTTCTCAGGCACAACTGCCGAGCCTCCCACTACGACGGTGACGACAGCGTACTTCGCACCAGGCAAACCAGGCTTGAAACCATTTGCGGATGCTCCAACAGAGACGCAAGCAGTCAATCAGCATGCTCCCCTGCCCACGTGCTGCTCGTCACCAGACACTCAAAGGACCACGACCACTCCAGTCTTACCGTGGGGTTTGTACCTCCTCTGTGCGACTTCCTCCTGGAGGAGGCCCGGACATGCCAATGGCTGCAGGCTCCAAAATGCAGGCATCCCGGCTCCTAATGCGACAACACCCGGCCACTACTTCGCACGTTGCGGAGTTGTGACTCAAACACGGCGACGTCATCGTACCGAGAGCCATACGCACGGGCAGCTTTACACCCACCCTTCCAAGGTACACCAGGGTGCAGGCATGCACCGAGAGAAAGCAAAAATAGTGCGAAGGCAGTCTTTAACACGTCATAAAACGCGGAAGACAGGCTGTTATCAGTGCTCCAAACACCAGCTAGCAGTCGGCACTGCACCGACGACATCGAGCGCAGCATCAGCACCATGACCGCCGTATTTCCAACGCCACCTTGCTATTTGAGGTGCAACCAACCGTGGGAACATTACTATACCACGTAGCAGCAAATGTGGACCTGTGTCCCCATTTCTTTAGCATGGATGCCACGCAACGTCGCATTTGCTGTCAGGTCATCGCCAACAGTCACGCCTGCGTCGTAGGCACGTGACTTGGTCACCTGCCCATACGGACGCAGTTTGCATCTCTCGCAACCCTCGACCGCTCCGCTGCTCCCAGTGTCGCCCACCGGAACTACACTGAGCATCCCGGCCGCCGAAAGTGCTCCGAATCCGTTTCGGCGGCGGCGAGTTCCGCCGAAAGGGCCCTCTCCGCGCCGATCGCTCTCAGACCGATTTTTGTGGCGTCTGCCGCCGAATCGATCACCGCGGACCAATAGGAGCACTAGTCAAGGAATTTCGAAAAATGGCGGCCAAGCCCTACTCACCTGTTATGTCGCAGTGCACGTAACTGAATGTTGAAACCAAAGGGAGTTTAACCTACCCTGTTCCTACTTCGCCTCCGTATTTCGTGAAAGAGGTGACCGAGCTTGCTGTTGACGTGACCGAGCTTGTTGCGGTCTTGCAGAGCAAAACGAACCCACCAACGCCGCTGGCGTCGGTGGTTTTTCTGCTCTTCGTGCATTACAAGACAGCCACTTGCCAGAAAAGTAAGCAGTACTGTCTTTTCTTGCTTCCTGCGTACTAGAATCGTCGAAGTATACACCACCGGATAGCGCAGTAGTGTTTGCGAGCCACGACAACAACCAGGTGACAGCGCATCCATCCCGCGTTCGCCCCGTAGTAGATGGCATATTCGGAGGTGCGGGGCGCGTCCAGTGTGAACGACGCTGGGTTTCGGTGGCAGGGGAATTTCGGTCGCTGTAGAAAGCGGATGTTTTCAGTGTGAACTAGGCATTAGAGATCCAACGTTTTTCCCGTTGACAACCTGGATTTTCCAAACGGACACTTTGCGAATTGTCGTTCATGTTTAGAGTCTCTTTTCATATTTTTATTTGTACATATGTTTTCGATCACGCAAAGCGCTAAGTGGGGGAGCCTATGTAGCGCCCCGCTAGATTTGGCCAGCTCGCCACGCTGAAAAAGAAGTGAGCCACGAGGAATTTTCGAACGGCGGAGCTCCTGGTCTGGCTGGACATTGCAGCGGTGACTCCGCCTGCGCCTGCGTCCCAAATAAAAGCTGCAACCTCGGCGCGGGCTTGTCGCCACCGTCTCGCCTCTCGTTTTACAACAAGCACATCAACCGGCCCTGACGGCATCTCAATTATACTAATAAAGAAACTAGGACCAAACTCTAAGCAAACAATAAAAGAGGCAGCGAGCAAAGCATTAATGAATGGTGAAGCCCCCAATGGGTGGAAGCTAAGCAGGATGAGCATAATCTATAAAAGAAAGCGGGGCAAAGCCGATATAAACAACCACCGTCCTATAGCAGTGACATCAGTAGTTTACAAGCTGGTGATGCAGGTAGTAAAGGAAATACTACAGACATCGGTGGAGCATGAGGGGGTTCTGGGGGAACTACAATAAGGGTTCCGTAAATGAAAGAGGTTGGAGGCCAATATGTTTTCGTTGATGCAGTGTATTGAAATACCGGAAAGAGAATACAGGCCTCTGTGGCTGGCATTACTAGATATTAAGGGAGGTTACGATAGCGTGATTCAAGAAGACTTGTGAGAAATACTGGACACACTAGATGTTCAAGATGGAATAACTTATCTTCTAAAGATTATCTATAAAAGTAACAAGGTAGTTATTAAATGAGAAGAACGGGTATCTGAATCTATAAAAATACAACGAGGGCTTCGACAGGGAAGTCCCTTGTCACCTTTATTTATGCTGTATCTACAGGAACTAAAAACCAAATCAGAGGAGAGCCGACTCGGCTTCAGGCTCTCTTTTGCCAAGCCTGGAAAACCCACTGAAACAGTCATTACCAGTGTTGATTCATACAGATGATATAGTATTATTAGCCGACAACAAGAAAAAACTGCAGGGATTGATAGACATCTCTGGTAATGAGGGAGATAGGTTAAATTTGATGTTCAGCAGCGAAAAATTGGCAATCTTGCTTTTTAATGATAACAAAGGCAGTTAGCATAAGATACAGGAAGTCACGCTAAAATAGTGGACAGATACAAATATTTGGGCGTATGGACAAATAACGCGGCTGAGTACTTAAGGGAGCAGGAAAGATACGTAATGACAAAGGGTAACAGGAATGCAGCTGTAATAAAAAATAGGGCACTGTGGAACTACAATAGGTATGACATGTGGGGGGGTGGATTAGGAAATGTGTCATGGTCCCGGGTCTACGCTCGGCAATGGGGTCTTGTGCATAAAATCAAAGGTTCAAGCAAGATTGGAAATTAAACAACGCCGCATAGGTAGACTTGGTTGGGAGCCCACCGGAATAACCCAAATCAGGTGGTAGAGGGTAACATGACATAGGACATCGTTTGAGTGCAGGAAAGCTAACAGCAAGATAGAATTTGAGGAGGCAATAGAGAAAAATTGGAGAGGGGGGTTAGGCTGGGAACGTTTTCAGCTACTTTTACATGAAAATGTGATACTAAATGGAGGAAGAGAACTCAAAAGTGTCAATAAAATATTAAACAACAGCAGAATACCAAGCCAAAAGGAAACATCAGTTAAGAAGAAGGTGAAACAGAAAGGGACATGTGGAAGATCGGAATGCTTACGAAGCCATCACTAGAGACCTACCGCGCTTTCAAGCAGGAAACCGCATAAGAAAAGATCTATACGATAATTATCGGGGTAGTTCTCTGCTGTTCGAAGCCAGAAAGGGAGTATTGTGGACGAAAACTTACTGAGCAAAATACAAAGGCACAGACACAGTATGCAGTGCGTTTGGAGAGGAGGAAGAAACGGCCGAACATATAATAATGTTCTGTAAAGGGCTTTTTCCTATAGTCCAAGATAATGGCGTGTATTTTTCAAAGCATTGCTGTTTGGGGACAGTGATGGCAAAATAGACTTTAAACGAGTAGAAATAACCATAAGGAGGCTAAGTGACTGGTGTCGACAATCAAGGCGTGAGTGACATTCAATCCGTAAACACATAGTGACAGTACTTAACTTCATGGCTAGGTAGCGTGAGCCACCACCCGATCTGAAGGGCACAACCGGATGCATCCATTCATCTATTCATCCATCCATCTATCGGCTTGTCATTCTCGCAGCTCTTTCTCGAAGTAGAACTGAGACCTGTCGGTAGTAAACAAACTGGAAATAATAATCAGTCACGCGCTGCGGCAAGCGTTGTTCCGGTGACATGAACAAGGTACTAAAGCGTGAAAATGCTCCATTGTCATACAGTTACCCCACAAATCTTGTAAGATAACGATTGCGTCGTCATTATATATAGTGTCTTCAGTTGTAAGGATGCACCAATCGAAAAATATTTTGCAAAACTATCATTTGACTTTCTGCCCTTAAAACAAACGCAGGCTATTTATGAATTCGAAAAACTGAATGGCTGTCTAAAAACTTGATGGTGCCCATTAGCGTCTTCCTGATATTTCGAAGTCTCTAAGATTGAGTGCAACGAAACATCAAACCAAAGTGACTTTCAATATAATCTACAAGGTGTCCACAGCTAAATTCATGCACTATAGACGATGTCGTTCACGCTACAACTAAAGAAAAAACGTTCACTTATCCCGACGAAACAGCCCAGCGTTCGTGCAAAGGCATTCAAGTGCTCGTGCAGAATTCAGTGATTTTTGTTGTGCAAAACGCATTCAAGCACTCGTGCAGTATTCAGTGATTTTTGTTCGCTTGTTTTGCGAATACGACTAATCACATAGCGCCACTTCTCAAGGTTTAGTGAAGTGACTCATCGTTATTGTGCCAAAACAAATTGGGACACGTGGATATCGAACTGCGTTGATCTGTAGTCTTTAGAACAACGGTATCTGACTCAGTAACCAGAGTCCGAGGAGAATAGCTAAATCACCAACTCCTTTACTGTAGTGAGTGACACCAAAGCTTACGCTGTCAGACCTCATAGATGAATCCTGCTGGATACTTTTTTTAAATACACCATTCTGTTTGATGGCTCTTAGATTGTTGAATACCTCAGAGAATACGAAGTTCAAACAGGGCTTTAATTGTATAACGCCCAAATATATTCGAATGTTCTATAGACGCTGAAGTTGAATCATAAAACAATAACATAAGCGTTCTCACGATTCACATTTGTGGATTTAAACGTAGTTCCAAGACAAAAACACACAAAAAAACAAAGCTTCACATTTATTGGCGCCACTTCTACGCAGTGAGTCCCCCACTGGCAGCCAAGAATAGTGAAACGGAGCAAAAAAAGGCAAAAAAACGTAACAGAAACCCTTTTTCTGATACGCTCACTCTTCCAGATAATATTATGGGACGGCTACAAGTCGGTGAAGGTGTCACCGTACATGCAAAAATATATTACGACTCAACGGTAAAGACAAATATTGCATCTCAAGAGTATTCTGAAACAAGTCAAGACCCTAGTAAGAAGGACTTTGAAAAGCTTTTCAAAGAGGTGAGGGTAAACAGTAATATTTAATGTTGCTGGAAGCTTTATACTCTGCTGCACGCAAAAGCAAGCAGACGTTTGGTATCTTCATGACAACTATGTTTATTATGGGTATGGCAGAACACAAAAACAACATTTTCAAATACTTAGTTTTTGTGCTAAAAGAATAAAACTTAGACCTACAAGTTTACTATACTGAATGAATTGCTCAAATCACTAAACGCTGAATCACATGAAGGGCGCTGATGGCATCGCCGAGCGTTTTACGCCTGTGTGAGTCAGAAAAGGCTAGATAAAAGATTTATAAGAAGATAGAAGCATGAAAACGAGAACAATGAGGAGTAGCCAGTGTCCTCATTAAGGAGGAGAAGTGTACTTGGACGAGTCACGTAACGCTTTAAAAAGATAACCGATTTTCAGTTAGTGTGAGTTAATGCATACCGAGAGATTGACAATGAAATCGAAAATGGAAGGACGTGATGTACATTGTTATGCAATATTTGAAAGAGGCTTGCGCATGATCGGCAGATGTCTTTGTGCTAGGATGGGAATGCATGAGCTGATAATTTGTGATGGAAACGCCTACGCAGACTGCTTCTCATCGCTTGTGTCTATACAGTTAGAATCGGGAAGGAGAAGGAAGAGGTAGCCTCAACAAAGACAATTGAGCGATTCCAGTGATAGCATTTTTTCAATAGATTATACTGTGAACTTTTATGTTTTATTTCAAGGACACTCAGCTTCATACACGGAAGTTTAAGAATACGCATCGCAAAGGTCAGGTTGTTACCCCACTGCTTTTACTAATGATACTTATCAGAAATAAAAATGAATATGGATAAATTAATGTAATCTGCAACAGTATCGGCAGAGGACAAGGCTTTGCGATAGATGGCGAGACACGGGAAGTTGTAAAACAATACGTCTAGTTAGGAAAGGTAGTAACCATGGAGTCGAACTATAGGAGTGAAAGAACTAGCACAATAAGCATAGGATGAAGCACTCGATGAGTGTAAGGATTCTCGATGAATGTAAGGCAGTCTATAACCATCCCTCAAGAGGAAGGTATATAACAGCTGCATATTCTCGGTACGTATGCCTAAGGATCAGAAATATAGAGGTTTACTAAGAGGGTTCTACTTAAATTGCAAATGACGCAGCAAGCGATGGAATGGAAAATTGCAGGTGTAAACTAACGTGACACAAAAAAAAAAACGGAGTGGGTCAAATCACAAACGGGGGTTAAGCATATCATATAGTAGAAATCAAGAACAAATGGTCAAGGTCTGGGCACGTAGCGTGTAGGAAGGATAACCATTGGTTACTGAGAGGGTAGTTGGCTGAATTTCAAGAAAAGGTAAGCGTGAGAGGGGGATGCCGCGAATTGCGTGAGCAGGTGAGATCAAAATGTTTGCAGGCATAACGTGGTAGACCAAAGGACAGGACTGAGTTGTTTGGAAAAACATGGAACAGGATTTTGCCCTGCAGTGGGCGTAGTCAGGCTGATGATGATGGTGACTTAGCAGGACGGCTGCAGATTACGACAGGTCTTTTATGAACACAGTTCAGAAAAAAGACATGCATACCGGTGTAAACGCAACTCCCAAACTCTCAACAAGCATGCGACAGCTTCAGAAATTGAAAGAAATAAAATTTTGTGCTAATCACGTTAAAGTTAGTCTGTGTAATAATTCATAAAATCATCATTTGCATCTTTTAAGAACTCTCACTGCGAAAATTAAGCCACACAGGGTTCATCAGCTACCTTGAAGCATAGTTTAAAAACATGCGGATGCACTCTATGACGATGCGAATAAATACATGTCGCTAAATATTGCATGAAGTAAATCACAATTGTTTTCACTTATTTGCCTGAACACGCATGATTAATTACATAAGTAATGAATCGACGAAGCTAAGCGAAACTTCTATGGAAAAAAGAGAGTAGATTGGTGCGCAAAACGTCTGATTAAACCGTTTACAGCTCAATATCTGCTGATTATTACAGTTTTACTACTTACTACGATTGTCCAGCGAAATACAAACAAATACCAAATGACATGCCTCAATTGCACACCTGGGAGGGTCGTGATTGAAGTGCTGTCCTAACATACCACTTTGAAACGATATGCTTCACTCGCGACGGTGAGTAGACGGAGTGGTTATCACTTGTGTTAGCACAAGTAAAACGTACAGTCGTCCCACAGCCGCCATCGTTATTGGTTTGTCGACGCAGCACACCCAGCCAAGTACTACGGTCACTTGCACGCTGAACGTTGGAGAGTACTGCAATCACGGCGCACATAAGGAGTCTTCATGTGCGCGCCGTCTTTGTTTTAGGCAGCGCGCATATCAAGGCGCCCTAGTCACACGTTGGCGCACAGGCAGCCTTGTATGTGGTATTTTGTTGTATTAGGAATTGTGTACAAAGTGGAAAAATATACGTAACATACACAAATTTAGGACACTCTCTTCCTTGTAACTTTTGTAAGCTTATCTGTAACAGTTCTGGTAGCAATTTTCACCTAGCTTCATTGCATCAAAAAGTTAGCTGATTGAAATGCCTAGTTAGGCAATCACGAACAAAACGAAAGATAGTGTGACTCACTCTATGCAATAGCCGCCAACATGCTTTCAGTCACATCTTCACAGATTGCGTCGCCATCATTTTAAACTCGGGCTGAATATAGCTTGAGCACACAGCCTATAGAAGTTATTCGGATGAGTGAAGGTCTTGTCATGGTGGAAGAAAATGAAGTGTCAGTTGTCTCTGAAGAAAAACAGGTTAGGTATCACTTAAGAAGCAGGCTGCTGCGTAACTTCGTGCTGAGTTCGCTTCAATCGGAAACGCCATCAGCCTGATTTTTATTGATCCTACGATTTCTTTAACTAAATCTGCAGATAATCTAATGATGCATAGCTGGCGTATGTTGATATGCGTTCGTTAACACCGGCATCTAAGAAAGCAATTGTTCGAGCGTTTATCGTCCTTTACTTTCATGTTAATGTAGAATCGCCTGGTGACAGTAAGCTGCCTAAAAGGAAAAATAAAACTGAGGTAAACAATTTGCTGCATAGAAGTGGAATTTCAGTTGCGAAACGTTGCAGCAATTGTATTTCACCTAAAATTGCAAAAATTGAAAGTTGATCTAGTGCAGGCGTAATTGAAACAGCCACCTGTTGTGTAGAACAAGATCGTTATGTTTTGATTACTATTACAATGAAGCTTAAGCTGTCTGGGAAATTGCTGCGGTGTGTAATATTTGAAGTGTTGTCGAGTCATCACGGAGAAAATGCCTTCAACTGTGGATTTACAAAGGAAGGTAACTGATAAGTTTTTGTTATTTTTCAGGTTGAAAATTATTTCCACAGTAAATTCGTCATGGTAAAGTTTACGGTTGAAAGCGCAAAACTGGTGCGTATATGAACATCGAAAACCCCTAATCCAGTGGCTTTACGAGTCAACTGCTTCTTTTGGAAAATATTTGGTTTAGTACTGATAATACTAATTACAAAATGTCATTTTATATATATATATATATATATATATATATATATATATATATATATATATATATATATATATATATATATATATATAATGTACAGAGTTCCTGCAACACCAAGTGGCATTACTGCAGGGCGGTTTACACACAAAATTCAATGTGATTACTAACATTTCTGTGAGAGTGGCGCTTTAAACAATCGGGAAAACAAAACAACATATAATAATTAGAGCATGCAATAAAAAAAATGTTTCAGTACAATATGACATCTGACAAACAGGTACTAAAAGTGAATAGGCATGTCACGATGTCATAACGATGGAAAAAAAGTGCTGTTGTTACTAAAGTTCACGATATCTTCTGGAAGTTTGTTCCAGTCTTTAATTGTTTTTAAAAAGAATATATATAATCTGGTGGCTAACAGCAGTGGCATGGGGGCTCTAGCGCGCGAGGAGCTAGCTGTGAGAGATAGAGAGAGATGAGGTGGGGAATAGAACAGCCGGCTCGCAGCAAGAGCGCTGCAGGAGTCTCTCACAAATACCCAGAGGAAAGTGTGGCGCCACCGTCTAAGCGAATTTCTTAAGCGGGAATGATGCAGCGCTGGGAATGACGGCATATGTGTCTGCAAGGCTTGTGTTGGCTCGTGTTGAGTGAGGCTTCGGCTCAATAGCGAATACAACTGCGTAAGTAAAGCTTCTCTAAAACAAAACGCTTATAAGCGAATCTCATTCACGTGTATTATATTCTAAAATAAAAGTCCACTCACCTGAAGGCACAACCAAACGGCGAAAGAAAGAAACAGGCGACATAAATGAGGCGGAAAGAACGCTCGCAGTGTCGTCTGCCTGCCAAGTTTAGTGGCCGTTGGTTACTTTTTACCCTTCGTAAAATTGTAGATCGACGTAGAAGATTCTTAGTGTTAAATACAACACGTTTCTGTGCGTTGACAAAAAATAAATAGGTTATTGCGTGCTCTTTTATTAAGAAATCAACCATTTTAACGTGAAGCCAGGCGCGTCTTTGAAGTATACGAATCCGAGTCAAGTTTGAAACTCACGTATCCCGTCATTCCCTTGCATCCAGCAGCTTACTAGCGCCAGATTTCCCTTTAGATATGATTGTGAGAAAGTCTATGGGTGTCTCTGTCCCGTTTTTTGTTTAGTTCTTACAATATATATATATATATATATATATATATACTAATGAGATCTGATAGACAGTAATGCCAAGGAACGTACAGGAGAAGTTATTAGAACCAATGGAATGTAAATAAGAAGAAAGAAAAGTGGATGAAAAATAACCAGCCGTGAGCAGGAATCGAACCTACGACCTTCGAATAACGCGTTCGAGCAATATGCATAGGAGTAACTCGCAACGAAGTATTTTTGCATATAAAACAGCGAGCCGCTGATGTTTCCTCTGTCTTCTTGCTTTCTGCATGTCTGCTTCTACCTGCAGAGGAAGGTGAACTTACACAGAAAAATGTTGAATCTAACATGTTTTGGTTGCAGAACGACAGTCTCGTTGTTAAAGGTCACAGCACATACGTTAATGCGAGTGCCACGCTTGAGAACGTGAAAGAAATTGTGCCGAAACCGTGGAGGAATGACACTATCATCTATTTTTTTACAGAGTAAGTAGAAGTCACGCAAAAAAATATGAAGTTAAAATATACACTGTGAATATGAACACATTCATGATCAAGTAACAGGCAGCGTGAACATTGCTATACTGCTATAATGTGCACAACATGCGCATTATTGATCTTTTGAACACCCTCGTGAATTGTATAAATCAAGCAAGAATCAATTATTTTGTTACATTTGAATGCATAAAATCTTCGCTCTTTCTAAAACAATAATTGTGAGTTTAGCGCTGACATATTATGATAGAAAGCCTGTTTGTATGAACTGCTGAATAAACAAACGAAGGATATTAATGCTGGTAAGTGCCGAAATCAAACGAACATCCGTTGAAGGAAACCTTGAAGACGAATTGTTTCTTAGCATCAAGCCCTGTACGCAGATAAGCCGATGGAAATCGCGCGTACCACGCTGAAGGATAGAAACCAACCACTATACTCAAAAAGTTGTATTGTGAGCGAAGGTTGTGATTTGGGTCATAAAAATCAGAGTCAGAAGGGCACGCACTCCTTGTAAAATGACCGACCATGGCTCGGGGCTTTCTTTCGTTGCGTTAGGTGAACCACCGCCACTAAAGTGCGCCGAGAAAGCGCTCTGAGACGGCAGAAAACAACGGCGAAAAGTGGCACAAAAATAAGTTTTCCAGTCACTCCTCGTGACGTAATAAATTTCGCTGTGTGCTTAACTTCGTGATCATTCACCACCACAACAACGAAGTGGGCTGCTAGCCAGGTGCACATTTTGCGTGTGGGTGTTTCGCTATTCTGAGATCTATTGAGTGGTGGCCACCTCATTTCTGCACTTGAAGGTGTCCCAAGAGAGTTTCCATGGTCTCTATGAAAACTGCCCCACCAGCTCACGCTAATTGTACTGTGTGTTCTGCGCAGACCCGTCATTTTTTGTTTATCTTTTTTGTAGCAGTAACTATCCCATCTATAATTACACCACAAGGCAACACACAGAGCCTGCTCGGAGCCGTCTTCGCTCTCTGGCGCGCAATGAACTTTGATGTCTTCAGCGTCTGTGACAATGGTGGTATGGAAGTTTGATAATGTTCTGCTGTTAAACAGCAAATATGTGATGTGTTGTTGATTGCGACCACACAAAGCCAGCGTTTCGCTGAAGCCGTTTGACTGACATTTCCAAGGAAAGCCAGGTGCTGAAACAATGTACGTAATCAGCGCGCTGATATAGGTTACAGAAAATTTCATGAATTCGATGACGAAAACTCTGCGTGATTACGGAAACAGTGGATGAGGAACTCTCCCCACTGATATGACCTTGGCTATGCTTGAAGATCATATTCACTGAACCAGACGCATTCCGTGCGTTTACTTGGATGAATAGAGCTATCGGTGCAATATCTACTTCAGTGATAATAATACCTGCTGAGGTTTAACGTCCCAAAACCACCATATGATTATGTGATTATGAGGGATGACATAGTGGTAGTCTCCGGACCACTGGGGGGGGGGGGGTGTCTTTAACGTGCCTAGAAAACCAATCACCTGGGATTTAAGCAGTTTTGCTGCCATAAAAATGCGGCCGTTGAGGCCGGGATTCCATCCCGCAATTTGCGGGTCAGCAGCCGAGTGCCTTAGCCGTTAAACCACCATGGCGGGTAAATCTACTTCAACGACTGTGAATATATATGTATATAAAGTACCAACTTATGTGGTTGCTTCTTGCATACTTTGCTCTAACTAAAATTGGTGTTGATGTACATATAAGCGCACATTTTGCCATCACTGACACAAAAAAGTACATGTATATTTGACCGAATTTCGACATGATTTTCTTGTTTTAGATCGCCATTGGTTGAACGTTCCAGTGGAGGCGACCTGTGGGGCCGTGAACTTGACTGTAAGATGATGTTAAAACAAACTGAAAATTCAATAATTTGCTTTACATGTCTTCAGAATACTATGTGTTTTTATATTAGGAGTTCGCGATAAGAATTAGGTATTATTATCTGCGAATCTTTTGTTGTTAACACTTAAAACGAAGAGCAAACTCCCAACATTTACTTCGCAACATCTGTTTTGTCGGCTCTTATAACAACTGAAGAACCTCATTGGTTTGTTTTTGTTAGCAAATGGGCTATCGACAGTTAGTTAGTTTAGCATTTCTTCTGTTAATAAAGGATGTTATATGCGAGAAATAACATTAGGAGAGGCAGCGCAGAAGAAATATCTGGCTTTGTACAAGAACTTAATCTTGCTTTGCGATGCTTACACATGCTTATGTGCCTGTATGGGAGAGCGACAGCACAGAAAAGGCTTTTGTCCGAACTGGGGATTTCAGTCAAGGCTAATTGTTTTATTAAATAGAAGACATCTTCACCTGAGAAACTCATGCTGGTTTTATTTGTAGTTTCGAGAGGCAAAGAAGTATATGTCATTTTTAGATGGTAAGCAGCTCTTTTACTAGCCTGTGCAACACTGCGTCTCCCTCCGCACCGCTCTCCTCGCCGCAGCAAGTGTTCAAGCAGTGCCAAGTAGCTCACGCCCTCGTAGCAGTGCGCAGAGACGTGTCTCTACCTCCCCCACCATGCGCTCGCCGCGTGTCAGCTCTCTCTCACTTCACCCTCTCCCCCACTCGCAACACTCCAGCCAACGCCGACTGAATTTCAAGGCCGAAAGGCTGCCGCAGTGACGTCAGAGGATGGGGGCCTAGTTACGCCGCGAACGCGGCGGAAAGCCTGCGTTTCGTTCACGTTTTAGGAGAACCAACGCTTCCGCTCTCGCAGCTGCTGCGGCTTGATTGGGCCGAATAAAAGATAAGGAAAAAAAGTCGTACTGAGCATGCTCAGTTGGGCAACTGGGCCCCCAACCTCTGACGTCACTGCGGCAGCCTTTCGGCCTTGAAGTTTAGTCGGCGTTGCTCCAGCCCACACATCACGTGGGCATCATTTCACCCATGCTATCTCTCTCCATCTGTCGGTGAGAAGAAGCCGCGAGCCAGCGAGGGTGTGCACTGCGCGCGCCTCGAGAATTTCGCGGCACCGACAATTGTGGACAACGCGCCACTGCTTGCTACGCGATCGCACCAACGGGCGAACGCCACTGCGGCATGTTTCCCATTAGTGTGCGCGTACCTTTCCCTGCTGTCACCGGCGTTGCGAGGGTTAGCGAAGCCGATCATGTTCATGAATGGCGGCGTTAACATCGACGAGGCGCGAGCCAGGGAAGCCGAAAGAGAGCGTCGACACTGGAAGACCTGCGGCACCGATGAGGTGCGAGTCAAGATCGGGTTCGCGAATACAGATGGCGCGCGGATAACACCGACGAGACGCGAGCCAAGAAAGCCGAGCGCAAGCGTCTTCAACGCGTCCCGCCTCCCGTGTCTGCGTTTCAAACAAACGTTTACTCGAGCAAACACTACACCGAGTTTCACTTCAAGTGGTTTTTCCAGCTCCCGCGTCGACGCCCGTTTCAACCGGGTTAACGCCGTGCTCACTGCTGCTGCTTCGCATCACATCGGGGTTCTGCTCAAGGAGATGGTCCATTTTTTATGCGAAGGTTTTCAGGATCGTGCTCAATTTGGTTTGCGGCTTGGCCACCCTTGCTACGCATGGGCGCCCCCTCCCACTACTCTCCAACACTCCCCCTCTATCGCCTCGGAACGCTGATGCAGGCAGCGCCTGCTAGTACATGACACCCCACTCTCTCTTCTAGGCATCTCTCCCCGCTGCATTGGCACACCCCTTGCGCATGCCCCTCTCCTCATCTCTTAAGTTTCGTGCTCTCTCGCATCGGAACGTCGATGCAAGCAGCACCTGATGGCGAGTTTTTCTTTTTATTGAAAAAAAAAACGGCTGCTCACCCTGCAGAACCATTCACCCGCCACCCCGCATATATATATATATGCGGGGTGGCGGGTGAATGGTTCTGCAGGGAGAGCAGCCGATCTAGTGTCTATAGACACTAGATCGCCGCCAGTGTAAGCGTTAGCACCCGCGGCTTCACATATGCACATGGTGTAATTATTTTTTCATGAACAATCCTGCAGGTCGCGTACATCCCTGCAACCAACAAACCGAGAATGATATAGCATTTGTGAAATGCATTGCAAGAGTCATAAAGCTTGGCTAGCTTCACAGAGTGTAACGTTTGGCTGGATCATAACGTTCGGCTCACTGCTCACTCTTTTGTGGCTGCTGTCAAGCGGCAGTGACTAAAAGCCCACTAATCCGTCACCTGTTAATTTGTAAAAATGGATGATTCGAAAGTGTTCTCTCTAGCATATGCTATAATGGATAGCCTCAAAATCTGGTTATTTCGGCCTCAATTGATCGCAATCCGGTTAATATAGAGCTTTAAATTAGATTGATGTTTGCAGGTGTTGCGGGCGAATAGCGCTCCCCCTAGAGAAAAGTCTAGGGACTTTCACCCCGACCGCAAACCCAATTGCACGGAAGCTACACACACCACATCGTGGGCCGCAATCACCACCCGTTATTTTGATTTTTTCTACGGGCGGGCCGTGAGGGTGAATGGTGGTTCGTGTTAGGACGCATGCGCAGTGGCAGCAGCGGCACCGCAAGGGCTCGCGGTGGGCAATTCTAAAGCTCCCTAATGCGATGATTCTCGTAGAGCGCCGAGATCGAAGCCCCGCAAAGATTTCAAGCAAATGAGTGAAAATGGCATTCCTGGACAACTGAACAAAGATGGTGTATTCTAGATAGCCATCGTCATTAGAACGTTCTATATGGTAACGACGGTAACGAAGTATCGGGTTAGTTAGGCGGGTTTTAAGCAAGACATAAATTGTGAACAAAGTCACGAAGGAGGCAACACTCTTCGGAAAATGTAGTCCAGAATTGGCGTTCCCATCTAGAAAATGAAAGTGTATTGATGTAACAGACATTTGTTTATCGAGTTGATGGCACATTCAATTGTTTCATGTTTGGTTAATTTGGACAATTTTTATGGTCCAATGAAATCTGAATGAACACAATTTTGCTGTGTAGGCTACCTTGCTATCATTTTTGATGCTGAAGGAGTAAAAGAAAGAGAGAAGTGGCGAGAGAAAGAAAAGAGAGATGGGCAAGTTAATTTGACAGACATATACAGGGGACAGAAAAAAAAAGGTGTGAAAGGATTAAGAGAAAGAAATTGGGCTTTAGATGCGAAGCAGCTCTTTGACTAGGCCGTGTAACGCTGTCCATCCGTGTCTCCGTGCCAACGCGCTGCGCCACTCTCCCCTCGCCCCAATTGCTGGAACTATGCCAAGTAGGTCAAGTCGCAGCTGCCCATCGACGTCACTCTCTTCTTCACCCGCGGCAGCCGCTGGCTCCTTCGCAAGCTCGCAGCTCATTTCTCTTTCACTTCACCCTTTCTACTGCTCGCAATGGCGGACTGAACGTTGAGTGGAAACACTAGACAGATTTATTTGCGTGTCTACAGCATCCTTACGTACGCAGCCTGCCATTGCAAATGGCTAGCAGGCTGCGGTCCGTACGGCTACTGCGGACGCGTGAATGAATCTGTCTACTCTTTCGGTTCGTTTGCCTGCAATAAAACTTACACAAAACCCAACCAGCCTTTCGTGTTTTTGCGTTCAAAAGAAACATTTGCTCAAGCAATAATTAGTTTTCTCACAAACCGTTATTCCAGGGCCCGCGTCAACGCCCGTTTCAACGTGTTTAATGCCGTGTGCACCATTGCTGCGTCGCATCCCATTGGGGTTCCCTTCTGGAACATGATCGATAACATTTATTGATTGTGATTGTCACAGCGACGCAGTCAGTTTCATGTACACACAACTTGGCCATAGTGACCGCACAGTAGCTGAAATAAAGTGAGTTGTGTGTCCTTCAGGCACACACTACTCGCTTCGCTGTGCTGAATTTCAGCCGCGCTCGCGTCCCGCGCAGCAGTTATATTCCAAACTCTCTGTGACCAAAAAATCAAGTTACCGAGATAGCCGCGGGAGGCCGCTACTTGTCCACGCGTGCGTGCGCGATAACACTAGAAAAGCCGTACATTCGAAGAAAAAAAAAGTGCTCAAGATCATGAGGCGCGGTAATTTTTTTGCCCTGCCACCCCTCCCTGCTTAGCTTCCAGCGCTTTCGTCGGGACGAGAGAAGAGATAATGCAATTGCAGCATGTGACAAACCTTTGTAACTCTACTCGTACTGGACGGATTCTTAACATTTTAAATGCGAAGAATTTCGTAGAGAACTACGACGACGTTGAGCGTATCTATCTATCTATCTATCTATCTATCTATCTATCTATCTATCTATCTATCTATCTATCTATCTATCTATCTATCTATCTATCTATCTATCTATCTATCCGCCTACGACCTTTAGCTCTCCTGGCCGCTTCGATAACGTTATCGATACCAAAATTGGTGTGGCATAACATGACTGTATGACGAGCATACGTGACTAGTCATAACATCAACATTATGACATGTATGTCATCAATGTCATCATTTACATTTCATGGTCTTGCTGCTCTTGCAGTGGTTTCGTTTGCATGAAATATTTCAGAACTTGTATAGTATGACGTTACTGCAGGGCGAACATAAGTGAAAAACCCTAACGTGAAAATCATGACATCCATGTCATGTAAGTCATGACTACACGCCACGCTCATGTTGAGCTCGCGGTCCTTTCGCTAGCTTCACAACAGTAAAATCGGTATTACGTGACATGAATGAACGACAAAGATATATGACTGGTGCAAACATGATAATCATGACATGCGTGCCATGTAAGAACATGGCTACATGCCACGCTTATGATGCGCCCGCGGCCGTTTCGCTAGCTTCACATATACCAAATTCGGTGTTACGTGAGGTTACTGGATTACGAAGGCATATGACTGGTGCAAACACTAGAATCATGACATGCGTGTCATGTAAGAACAAGACAACATACCACGCTCATGATGCGCTCGAGGCCGTTTTGCTAGCTTCACCTATACCAAAATTTGATATTACGTGACGTGAATGGACAATGAAGATAAATGACACGTCCAAACATGACAATCGTGACATGAGTGTTGTGTGAAACGCGACTATATGCTACGCTCACCGCGGGCTCGCAGCCGTTTCGCTAGCTTCACATAACAAATTATGTATAATGCGACGTGAATAGACGACGAAAGCGAATGACACGTCCAAACATGATAATCAAGATATGGAAATCATGTGCGGTATAATTTACGTTCATGTCGTAGCGCTGTGTCCCAAACAAGCATTTCTTTCACTCGCCCACTGTGCTCTCCTCTAAACCCTTAATGTCACACCTTTCATTTTTTTTCATGACTTCCAGCGTCGTCCTAAATTTTGGTTTACCTAAAGCTTTTGGTAAGCCTCCAGGTTTCTGCCTCTTTTGTATGTGCCTTTAAAGTCCAGTTATTACACACCATACTTTGAGGCAAGTAGGTAAACCGCCTTTCACGATCTGAGCAAGTCAGGTGAATGCGTTTCAACAGATTATTATCATTTTTGTTACTTCAGTGTCACGGTTCATGTCTGCGGTCACTACGAGTGCTAAGTTGACCTATTTCATTACCACTTAGACAGAATATTTAAAAGCACTGTGCTCATAAAAACCTGCTGAACATTAGTTTTCTGCGTGTTAATTTTCAGACCTTCTTTTCGGCTTTCTTTATCCGATTCAGCAAATAAGCTTTGCAATTTTTCTCCTGAACTAATCAGCAACTGTAAGGAGCGAATGGCAACCGGCTTAGACACTCTCCTTTTACGCGCATTCTTAACTGTTCACAATCTGGGGTTCTGAAAACCGCAAGTAGTATTTGAAAACTCATACCTTTCAGCCTTTCACCCATTCTGATTTGATTTTTATTGGTTTCTTTATAGCAGACTACGGATTGGGTGAAACACCCGTTGGTGTTCTTTTTGGCACTTTCTGTATGGTTAGTCGACACACTCATTCCGTAATGCTGATTGAATGCTGAGTTCTTGACCGAATCAAATGCTTCTCGTAATCTATGAAGGCCATAGGTTGGTCACTTTCCGCACATTTCGTTATCACCAGATTCGTAGGCGTGTGCAGGCTTCCCCTTCTGGGAGGAGGGGGAAGTGCCTGGATGTTTCTTGGAAAATACTGTCGTTCTTTTAACCAAGCCGCCGCGCCCCACACTCTCCTTTCCCACCTCTCGCCTTGCGGGCCACCACTCAAGAATGCTCACGAACATCGCTCGTGTTATCAGGATGTAATGGAATCCTTGCCAGGAAAGTGGTGAGAGCCGGGTTGCAGGACCAGCGCCTGCATCCATGGTGGCCGTTTGGGAGAGATTATAGATAGGGTCTGGACAGTTGGAAGGGGATATGAAGGGGAGTGTCACCACTTTATATTAAGGGACTGTAGGGGGAAGCTCGTCGCAGCATCCCTAGCCCCTATTATATCAATGAACGGCACAGACTGTGCGCCTCCCTTCTCAGGTGATAGTCGCCAGAGAAGAGGACGTATACAGCCTGCCACCTCCTCCAGTTGCTTCCCTTCCCCCGTGCACATGCGTGTGAACAGAGTGATAGTGGGATATGATGTACCGTCGAGTAGCTTGCAAGTGCTCGGCGGTTGCCAAGCTACTAACCATTGCGATGGTCGGAACTAGGGCGGAGAAATGACGGTGAAACTTGGTGCTGGGTATATCCTTATCTAAGCCATTGCTAAAAGGCCATAAGAACGTAAGAGTTTCTAGAGTTTAAATTAGTTTAAATATGTCTGCGTAAATTTAACTTACTAACCCTCGTAATGCACTTTATAACGGCTTTGTTTTGAAACCTCGTTGCTCAATCAAGCCATGGGCGAATTTTAAAGTTTTACAGTGCAATAATTGAAGCCTTAGAGCGTGTTCTTTCATAATTACAGCAGATGGGATAATATTTGTGCTTATTAAAGATAAAAAATGTATATTTTTTCAGGCGTCAGAGTTATGGGTTGCACTAAAAATGAAGTTAGTGAACAAAGAGATCAGTCGCGTTAGTGCCAATAAACATTTCTGTTGATACGTGGTTTCGCGTAATGAACAAATTATCTGTTGTGCGACGGATTTGTTGCCGTAACAATAATGGCCTTTCACTCCTTATTCTCCTGCATTTTCAAAATTAGAAAAAAAAAAACCGCTAGGAGGCTTAGTTGACGCACGTGGTCAACAGTTTGTAGTCGGAAGCTCTAAACTCTTCTACATCACATATTGCCCACATCTATGTAGTTATGCGGTGCTCCATGGGATTTGAACCGTGGAGCACCGCTATTTGCAAGTTCAATGACGTAAGCATGTAAACTAAAATGACGTGATCTAAAAAGGTTACTGCCACCAACAACACAAAAGAACGAGGAGAAACCAAATAATTGTACGACCCTATTACAACAATTTTTATGCAGATGCGGCTACCTTTGGAACGTTTTGCACTGCTAATGCGAGCGCTGCTGTCGTAAGATATTTTTCTATGGGCAGCCCGGATCGTACTGTGGGCGCAACTGCGTGGGTGTAAGTGGAAGGTTTTTGTACTTAGTTAAATTTTAGCATTTAGGGCACAGCACTGATGGAATGAGAAATACGTAGTTACTCTTTCTTTGTATGCTCCCTAGAGAAACTACGCAATTACGCAACATATTTCCCGAGAATATAAACTTGTTTCTTAGAGCTATTTCTTGCAGGACGAATTGGTGAGTGTCTTTTTGTAGGGTATGTTGCGTAAGAACTGGACAAACACAGGGAAAAAATGATCTAGATACGTTATAGCGCGAACTATTAACCGACTTTATTTTTTTCCTAAATCCGCTTATACAAGCCCAACTGAAACGCCACATTAAAAGAAAAGAGGATTGCAGGACAAGGCCCAATATTCAGGGGTGCCTCTTTTTCGACAAAATATGAGCGAATAGAGGGTGTTCTTTCTGGCAAGCTCATTTATTCTTGCGGTTTTTGTTTTTTACGTAAAATGCATTATAAAATCTACTTTCTGCTGTTTCACTAATTTTCGGCACAAAAAAAAACAGAACAATGAAGGAGTCGCCTGTGTGAATAAAAACAAATCCATAGAGTGAATCCATAGGGTAATTTAACAAATAATTGATTTAGTGAGCATGCTTAACAAATGTTTGCTTAATACGTCTTTGTGCCATTCATACAACGCTTCATCAATGTGTTCTTCATTTTAAATACAGCAGGGCCACGTAGGTAGCGATACCTTATCTGAATGTGCGCTTACTAACAATTTATTTAGTGACATGGAGCACAATTTAGCTGTGGGACAACCGTGTATTGGTTCATAATGTTCTTGTGGAAAGGCGGGAAGATCGAAGGGTCGTTTATTTGTGAGGCACGTGCTAATAAGAACCAACAAACAGCAAAGCTAAGGAAGGCATGAAGAATCCATTAACTTCAGCAGAATGGTCCGTTCTTATACCTTCAGAGCAGCGAGTCACTCTGGCTAACACTGCAAGAAAACACTAATATAACTACCTAATAAAGTGACTGGGAAAGTTACCGCTGCCGTGACTCACTTGATAGAGTATGTACGTATCGGAGACCTTATCCAAATTTTCTAAGCTCGAACACTTTCGGCAGCAAGTTGATTTATAAGTTGATGTTCGACATCAGGGGCAGTGACAATTTCAAACCATACTTTATTTTGTGCAGGTTGGAAGATCATTTTGATCATTAAAAAAACGAGATAACTCCCAACAAAAGAAAGCGATCTCTTGCCTTGGTCCTTGAGATCTTGTGACCATACATGTCTTGCATTTTTCTACACCTCGCTCATCATTGAATGTCATTGTTTATTACATTATTGTTGATGACGTGTTTGAGTTAGTAGATATTATCTATTTCTCTTGAAAATTTTCAGTACAACCTTACTAGTTTAAACTGTTAGACGTAAGCGTACCTAGTGATGTCATTTATTTTTGGTTTCAACCGCCCTGTAAGCACTCATTGTTAATATTCGCAGCACCCTAAGTGCTTTCTTTTTATATTTTGCGCTGTTCCTTCCCAATAGCAGCGAGAAGCTTTTTGCTATTTTTTGCCTGAAGTTGATCATGAGTTGTGTTTAATTATACTGATTGATTGATATGTGGGGTTTAACGTCCCAAAACCACTATATGATTATGAGAGACGCCGTAGTGGAGGGCTCCGGAAATTTGGACCACCTGGGGTTCTTTAACGTGCACCCAAATCTGAGCACACGAGCCTACAACATTTCCGCCTCCATCGGAAATGCAGCCGCCGCAGCCGGGATTTGAACCCGCGCCCTGCGGGTCAGCAGCCGAGTACCTTAGCCACTAGACCACCATGGCGGGGCTGTTTAATTATACTGAAACTACTAAAGCCAGCTGTGTTTATATTTTTGTACACTCAGCTCATACTTCTGTTTAACCTTAGAACTATGTAGATCATTATGTACGTGTACATTTGCTGCTATAAATGCCTGTTGGTGTGTTTTTATGCTTAGCTGTCAGCGTGGCACGACGTAATCAGGCGTTTACTCAGCCTTTAGTCGTGTCTCCTAAGGCAAATTGCAAACATTTTCCCTTAGGTTATTTAAATAAATAATTGTCTACATCGTAAATATTTATCCGTATTTATTAGTGATTAGTAAATAATTACTGTAATAACTTAATACACTAACCATGTCCGCTAACTATTTTCAAGCTCCACTGTTTGTTTGTTTAATTAGGTTGTAGACATGCTGTCCGATACGAGCATGGATGAATGAAAGGTGCTTGTATGCATTGCACTACATGCGGAGAGAACTCGGATGCCTGTAATAAGCAACATGGTATAGGCATGCACTTGTCTGCGCTTGTGTTCGATGCACTGAGTGTTGGAATCGTTCTGCGATATGGCTGTCGGCGTATATAAGTGCCATGTTTGTGTGAGATCTAAAGACGCACAGAGATGGACATGTCTATAAAATCCAGGAGGCACTACTTGCTGAGTACGCCACTTGCTGGGCTCGACTATGACTGCCCCGGAGAAATACGTCGCTGATGACCTGACTGCGCTGCTTCTTGCCAAATGTGCAACCTAATATAGCAGGCAGTTTCACGGCCTGTATGATTGAATTCTCTCTATGTTTAATTTGCAGCGCTAAATATCTCAGATGAAAAGTTTTGTGACCGGCAATGCGAAAGGTAAAAAGCAAAAAAAAACTTTATATTGCAACGACAACTTTCATGATTAGAAGTGCGGCCGAATCAGTACTAAAAACACTAACAGTAGTACCTTACGTTGCTGTTATAAACCGCGGGTCTCCATATTTCTCATCTTCTATGCATTATGAGTATGAATATTTAAGGCATTGAGTTGTTAAATTTAGAAACAGTTCATTGAACCCCAGGTGGTCGGAATTATGGAGCCCTCCCAGTCAGCGTCCGTTATAATTATATCGTGGTTGTGACACCGAAAATCCAAGCAACAATTATTATAACTCCAATAGCACATTAATTGCTACAAGTGTACAAAAATTTTGTGCTAAGTGTAAGAAGCTTGTCAAGAGCACGATAGACTACAGTTTAAAGCCTTGATTAGATTTTCTCAGCTATATTGTAGGAGAATATGATATGCAAATTTATTTGAAAGGTGACTCCGCATATGTACGGATAACCAAATAGCACATGGAAACGAAAAAAAAAATTCAACACACACCTTTTTACGTCTGCTTTATGCAAATATATTGTACGCAATCACAATTTATTGCAGCTTCGGCGTGAAGAAACACAACCGATTCACCTACAGGGATTATGTCCATATGAACAAGACGTTCTCGTAAGTATGCGTTGAACTCTTAACATTTGAACACCCGGAAATATTCACTCACACACTCGTTCAGAAGCGTTACGCCCTTTGCAAGCATCAATTCTAGGTGCAAGAAGAGCAGTCTGACTTTGAGTGCTAACATAGAAAACGTACACATACATTCATTTTCTGTGAATCAAAGTCTTCTTGTCAGCAATTTCGGCAATTTGGGAATCCATGAAAAGGCGACAGCTATTAATAACAAAAATGGTGGAAACATTTGAACACATAATATATCGCTATATCATTTACATGCGTCTACAATAGGCAAGGAAGCATTGTTCATCCCCATCCTGTACGGCCCATTCCTGGTTATTGGACTACTGCCGTATAGTTTATGTGTCAGACATGTGGTTATGAACATAGTTTTCTAAAGTTAACTAGAGGGGACTCTTTCGCTGCGATCGTTCAGCGACTATGCAAATGATGAGGAGTACACGGATTTGCCTAGTCCTCGTATTTGCGGGCGGTGAATCGCACTTGTGGCTTCGTTTATTGCTGTCTTGCGGTTTTGTTTCGAATTAAACAACGAACCCTTCTGAACTTTGTTACCCGATTTGAAATGGTAGGCCTAAAAGATTATGGTGGTGAAGCGGAACTGCTGAACATTTGCTGATTTTCGTTTTGTGACAAAAAAGCTCCAAGCCACACAAACACAAACAAAGCCAGAAGTACGAAGATCAGACAAATCCGTGTACTACATATCATTCTCATTCTTTCCCAAGCACCCTGCGTTGCAGCTCCCATAAACACTAGCACAAGTTTCGTCTAGCGTATATTTAGGAAACTCTATGGTTCCGAATGTCCACACTTGAAACAATACGAACGACTGGTTAAAAGGGTTCTCAATAAATGTTGCGTATTGAAAAGGACAGATACTAGGGCGAAATTTTAAAATATAAAGTGTATGGAAACAATGAATGAGAGCTTATTTGCAACAGATGTCACTAGATCAATTGTTATAAAAAGCGATTCCTTATAACTTTTCAACGTATAGCTTATCATACTGTTGCCTTGAATGCTGGTAATATTGCATCGATCAACAGTTTTTCTACAAAAAACCTAATTGATTTACCAAAACTTGAAATTTGCAGAGCTGGTGCGTAGCTAACGGGAATGTTAAGCCCCCCCCCCCCCCCCAAAAAAAAAGAGAGACATTCGCTAGAACGAGAAAACAGGAGAGGTTGGGGGAGGGGTTCCCATTTAGTTTTTTCATTCTTTTAATATGTTGTTTTTCTGCGCACGAAATTTAGGTTAAAATAATTGCAAAACTCATCTTTGAGATTGTCCATACCTTTTTTTGTGTGTTTCATGCAAAAACTGTCATATTATCTAGAAATATCTCTTTTATTCATTCCTTGACAGAATACATGTAGATACTGACAGTAAATATACCAAAATTCGTAAAAATATTGAAATACGTTGATATCAGCTCGTGTATTTATTATTTTCTAGTGTTGCCATAAGGGAATATATACATTCGCATGTATTTATTATTATGCGATGTCGCTAGCAGTCATCGAATCCAGGGTTTTTAATAGGTTCCTAAAGATCATTATGGGGGTCAACCAGAGAGAACAGAACACCGCAGGATAACTGGCGAACAAAGAGAGGCTGGGAGAAGATGGTAGTGAGGGAAAGTTAATATCCGAACCATGATCTAGGCTGCATTGTCAAAAAAACTTTTATGGCAAAGCACGTCAGAAGTAGATTTACAATAGCATACTTCTAAACCATGACTGGCAGCTATCTGACGTGTTCGCATACGCAAATTAGTTTCTGTTGAAATATATGTTACATCCTACTTCAGAAATTGTGCAAGAAATACTCACTGAGAAGAATACCTACAAAGAACTTCACTTAAGAATTCGCAGAATAAACAGACCTAATGGAGGTGAAGAACAATTTGTGAAGAGGATCAAGCGAAGGAGAATCCCGCATTACATACGAGTCAATAAAGTTTCTTTCTTTATTCCGTGGATTTCGTTGCCAATTTTTTTCAATGTAAATGACTGTGTTTCATGCAGAATGCCAGAATGTTGTAGCAACACGTACGTGCTCAGGCAGCACAATTGTTGCATTTGTTCCTTAGGTGCATAAAATTATGAACAATAAACTAAGATGTTGAACAAAATTCTGCGTATATAATTGAGGAAGAAAATATTTTTTTAAAAGGAGGTATTGAGCCATTTTCTTTTCTGGACAGCTTGTTGTCAGCTTTATCCAGAATACCCACTCCAAGACGTTTAGTTGAACATTGTGCTTTGCCGTATTGGAACAGTGACTTATATACTTGCTTTTCAAGCTTTATATAAAGTGCGGAAGCAACATGAAACTTTACAAGTATCTGGAGTTTGTGAGAATACAAATGAAATATTGCGAAGGTTTGCGTTTCGTGAAAAAAACTTCACTGGAATCGCGGCCAATGAAATATGCATGTAAAGAACGCTTAGGACGTGGCCATCATCTAGAGCTATGGCATGCAGGCAACGCTCATGTACTGTTATAGTGAGTAGTGCAATAGTGTGTTTGGGTCGAGCTGTTTACGTAAAAAAAAGAAACTTTGGCGTAGTTTTTAAGCCTGCTTATTGTTAAGTAGCTTTTCACTAAATGTCGCATTTTTGCAACTGTATGAGTCTGTACGTCACAAAACTGTCATAAAACAACTGTCGCCCACGAAAACGCTTGGAATAAAAGATATATATTTCACTGAAAATTCATCATCATCAACATCATTATCATCATTATCAGCCTGACTACGTCCATTGCAGGACAAAGGCCTCTCCCATGTTCTGCCAGACAACACTGTCCTGTGCTTGCTGCTGCCATTTTATACCCCCAAACTTTTTAATCTCATCTGCCCATCTAACTTTGTCTCCCCCTAACCCGCTTCCCTTCTATACAAATTCAGTTAGTTACCCTTAATGACAAGGAGTTATCCTGCCTTTTTTATTTTTGACGAAGACTTGCCTTTAAGGCAAGTCCACGCGCTACATTCCCGGCCCATGTCCATTTCCTCTTCTTGATTTACAGACAATTACGACCACCTATTGTAATTTATGTGCGCATTGATTTTCCGATAAGTTGAGGCAAGCGATTTCAGAGAGACATGTTTGTATGTAAAGTTGCATACCACACCATGAGTAGCGTAACCGGCGCGAACTATTTCGTGCAGCCCGATTTACATCAAACCGCTGCAGACGAAGTGTAGCGAGAGCGGGACTTTCTCACAAACTGGGACACCGTGGAAGGCAGCGCGTGTGCGAGCTTCACTACAGCCGTCACGGACAGGCCTTTGTTCATGCGGTGCTTCATTTCCATGTATGTCTCATTTTTTTTATGAAAGAGTGAAATCAACAAACCGATAGCAAACTTAACTTTATAGGAACGTGGAGGATGCCGAAGCATCTTTCGCTTTTAAAACGCTTGGTAATCAAAATGAGGGGACTCGATCCTGATTGTGAGTTGAATTACACAAGCAGGTTCTATTATGAGATGAGCCAACTCTTGCCCCTGCTTCAATAATCTGGCTATGCCCATTCCCCTTATTTCATTTACTTTTTGTTTTAACATTTCCTTTTCCCAGAACTTAATATATATATATATATATATATATATATATATATATATATATATATATATAATCTCGAAGCAAGACAAGCTAGCATCCTATAAAGTCATTATTCTACCTTAGGGCAGGACAGGTTAAATTATGGTGACATTGTTGCTCAAATCTCTGGCCCAACACTGGTAGCATCTGGGAAAAATTGTGTGGTTATAAGTGTGGTTTGACTCGTCGTGATGTCTGCAGGTCATTCCTTTTTAAATGAATTAAATTGTTATTGCCAAACATTATGTAGTCAACGTGTTCTCTTTCTGTTTTGTTCATTGCTGCTTGCTAAACATCTCACGAATACCACCACATTTAGAGTATGAAAATAATGCAATCATGACGTATCGCCGCTCGGTGGTTTTGGTTCGAACCTCTTCACCCGAAATGAATGGGTTTGCTTCTGTCCGTGGCGGCTGCATATCGATGGAGGCAGAATGCTATAAGCCCATGTATTGCGTAATTTACGTGAATGTTAATGAACGCCAGGTAGTCGAAATTATCTGGAGCCTCCATAACACTGCTTTCATTGCCAGAATCGATGGGGAAAGTTAGACCCATAAAATCTAATAACCACCCAGCTATAGCCGTAAGTACCTTGAGATTGTCATAGAATTTCGTACCTTGGAAATATAGTTAAAATGACAAAATTACTCAGTCGCAAATGAGAGTTAGATGAACATTAGGTGCTGAATTGGCTGAGACCTACTGACACAAGGTGCTACTTGTAACTTATGGTCATCCATAAGCTAGATGAAAGCCGATAGATGGAAACAAGTAGTGGGATAATCAGGGTGAACAGTGGAAGTGCCTCAAACCGGCTGGCCGACGTTTCAATAGGAGGACCTATTTTTGTCAAAGGCCGCCTTTGACAAACATAGGTCCTCCTTACGAAACGCCGGTCAGCCTGTCTGAAGCACTTGCGCTGTTCACCCTGGTTATTTCACAACTTGTACCTCACATGATTTAACACTCCAAGCGGTCAGCAAGTAAGTGCACAAATCTGGCTACTCTGCTAAGGTTCGAGTCCTATTGCAGCCGCGACCTTGTTTTTTCTCTTGTAATTTTGTATTTGAGCCTACCAGACCTGCTTGATCTATAAATTGCACTATGCTTCTTCGGGATATGTCTTTCACTATGCTAAAAGAAAATGTGCTGCAGTAGGGAGCAAAGTCTGCAGCAGTGGTCGGCAATCTGTTCAGGTTCAGGGCCCAGTTGCATATAGTCAATGTGGCCGGGGACGGACGGAAAATCGAGGGAGAGGATAGTTTTCTGGGGCAAAAATATCTCACAAAGCGGCATATTGTACAATGTGGGCACAAATTTTCGTTCGGAATTGGTCCGTGCGAAGAAACAGAAATTGATTGTACCTGTCTGCGCAAAGATAGGTGTTAGTGTGTCAGGGAAACGGTGCCGTGTTTGCATTGAGGAAATATTTTCTATATATAGCGAAGGATTCTCTTGCTTTACTGTTGTGGGTTCTTGTCATGCGATATCGCCATTTTTGTCACGCGGTGGCAGCAACGATAATTGACGAAGAAGAAGAGTTCCATTGTCCTGGTCGGTGGAATGCAGTCTCTCCGTCGGACTCCTCCTCCGCCGCCCTCCTACAATGGCCCAGAACCGGAACGTGAGCGTGTGGCGCGCAACGCACATCCTCCTCTACACCTGCACCATCGGGACATCGCTGGGCGCGCTGCTGAGCTACCGCAACATGAACTCGAGCCTGGAGACGACCATGAGCAAGTGCATGCTCTACACGCAGCCCTGGGTCGAGCTGAACGTCAAGACGGGCAACTGCCGCATCGACCTGGCGCGCACCGAGTGGGGCGGCGACGGGCTCTGCAACTTCGTGCTCTTCT
This sequence comes from Rhipicephalus annulatus, assembly GCA_013436015.1. NCBI lineage: Eukaryota > Metazoa > Arthropoda > Arachnida > Ixodida > Ixodidae > Rhipicephalus > Rhipicephalus annulatus. The sequence goes on along the minus strand of WOVY01011530.1, from coordinate 465,552 downwards.
CCATGCTCGCATCGTTCGTGTACGGCGTCATCTCCGTCTGGTTCTTCATCATGTGCGCGCCCAGCCGGAACTTACCCGAGGACGACAGGTGAGAAACCTTTCATCATGATAGCACTTACATGGCCGCTCTTACACCTAATATATCCGGCGCGTGTCTTCTTCTTGTAAAATTTAAAATTTCTTTACACCACCAAAGCTGCTTTACTTCAATTCTTATGGGTTCTTCCATTCTTATTACGTAAATACTGCTTTTGGTCTTCGTCGATAATCGCAACTTTTTTAGATAATCGAGGGATGTTGCCGTAATAATACTGAGATGAGGAAACGTCTATGACGTTTCCTCATCTCAGTTTGTTGCATTTATTGTAGCATCGTGCAGGTGTGGAAGATAGTGCCACCGGCCACGGTTCTGAGCACCATTCTTGCGCTGATCACTTTCATCATGGCCTGGTTGGTGACCAGCGGTGTGAACACCTTCTTCTACGAGCTCGAGCTACGCGTCCTGAGAAAGTGAGTTCTGCTGAGACAGCGATGTTTTGATTGAAAACGGATACTAAGCGGAATCCGATATATATTTCCCGCTCCTGAAAGTCAACGATGCTTGACGGAGAGCAGTTATTTTCTATAGGTCGGGCCTTCGTAAAACAAGCCAATGAAATTTTATGTGCAACTACATATTCGGTATAAGGAAAGCTATATAAGTTATATAAGAGCAATAAACGTGGTCAAATATGATAGTTTACTCAAATACTGAGAGTATTACTGAAATTAGCGGCATTCTAAACTCAATGTTTGAAAGCTTCGAGTTAGTCAGTATTTAAGAAAATGCTAACATGAGAGGAACACTAAAAAGCATGGTATAAATTAGGCTAACTTAAAACCAAAAAAGTTAATGTGAGATTCACTAAAAGATTTACTAAAAAAATTTCAACTGGATAAAACTAACGCTAGGCTTCAGTCACCCTAGAGAGCAGGCAGGCTTACAGAAAAGTTATCTACGATGCATCACACCTACGTTACCAATCAGGAAATAAAGATATAGAATAATTTGTACAGAAAGCGCGGAATGACCCCATCCCGCACCCCGAGAAAGATTTTCATTGCACTCTCTGGGCATTAAAGACTCTTTTAACAGTCCAGAACTCCAGTTTTATTTTCTCGTGCTAGCCGACGCTTCGTTTTTCGGTGGTCAGCGGGAACGCCTGTGACGGAAACAAAATTTTCTGGAGTAAGTTAATTGCTGTGTTCCAGCAGGCGTCACTTTTGCATACGAACGCCGCCTTCCTTTCAATCCATCACTGGCAGACTGGCCGCAAGGTTAGCTAACTGGAGTTGTAGTTAGTATTTGTTGTACCTTCACTTCGAAATGATTTCAGTCAGATGCTCTCTCCACTGTATTCTCTGGACGGTCTCCGTAAGCATTGACCTATGCGGCCTCGGTGCCGCGTTGTTGAATCGTTGCGAGCATTCCGTTCAAACACTGATTTCTGGTTATGAAGGTTCTCTCCGCACTACGTATGCAGACCAAAGGCCTCCTATCCAGCAACTCGCAGAAGAAGGCATACAGGTCAATAGGTCTCGAGTCCAGCTTGGTTGATTCAATTGTAGTAGCGGGAGGTGCTTGCCAAAACAGACCAGCAAAGTGGACGTCTGGGATGCTGCCCCAGGAAGGTACATCAGCTGCCCTGATACTGATGCCCAGAATATCCTCTAAGATTGCTTGTTTTTGGCTGAGTGGCAAGAGATGTTCTTGCAGTCGGTGGATGGCTGTACGGTCCTAAATGTGCAATTGATCGCGCATTCTCAATGCTGAGGGCAACTACTGCAGACATACTTCCAAACTCGGCTGTCGCGGCCCACTTCTTGTCCGCTGATGTAGACATCGGACATTTTGTTACGTCCGTTCGCGCATTTCCTTCCTTCTTTTTGTCCATCTTGGTGTTTCTCAGTTTGCGTAATATCTTGCATGACATGTGCGATATTTCCCCTAATGCAATCATCATCGCGATTTTTGCACAATGAACTTAAGAGAAACATCTGCTCTACACTTGTTTACTTGAACTAGTTGGTGTGTAGAATACAAGTGCTGCAATTTTAATGTTATATGTTGTTAATATGTTGACATCTTGAGATTGTGAAGCCACAGATGTTGGGCCATTCAGTAAAGTGTATTAGATGCGAAATATGTTAAGCTGGTTGCTTTGTTAATCACTCCTTCCCGCGGCATCCACACCACAACTACGCATGCGCGTCCCTCCTCTCTCATCTTCCACGCTTCCTCTCTCTCCTGAGTCAGCGGCGAAGGCAGCGAAACGCTTCCCCAGAAGTGCAGCGTCCACACCCCACTGCGCATGCGCATTACCATCTCCCCCTCTCTCCTCTCCTGCGTTCGCCCCCTCACTCTCCCGAGTCGGCGGCGAAGGTGACGAGACGCTTCATCAGTACACGTGATCAATTCGTAGACGTTGATTGTTGTTCTTGCAGCGTCCCACGTTTCCGTGAGACAGAGCTCGTATGCTTTGGTTACAGGGGGTCACGTTTGATCTCTCTGGCATGTGCGTTTAGGAACCGACTGTTCAGCAATGCTATAGTCATACTCACTGGCAGCGTTCACGGCAGCGTTCACCGACACCAAGCCATAGTCACCATCAGCGTTAAGTAGAGATCCTGAATGTTCGCATGCATACTCAAGGGGACGCAGACGAGCTTCTGTGGATGCGTTCACCATCTACGTGTTCCTTCGCATTTACACATCGTTCTCTTCAGCGAGGGATGGAATAATCTTTATATTTACGGATCTTTATAAGGTGCATGAGTGTTGCGCTTTTGTGATAAAATCAGTGGGCTAAATGTTTAAGAAGAGAAGCACACACATTACGCATTAGCGCATTGTGTATTTAGGCAGTTCTTGCCTGTCTAACGAAATTAATGGTATGGAGTGGAATAAAAATAACTTTACTTTAACGAGAATAATCTTGACTTGATCTTTCTACTACAGTTGCACCACCCATTCTGGCGGACCAGCAGCCTGGGAAAACGATAGTGTGGCCACACTCTACAACGAGAGGCTCACCACGCAAGTGCGTTTAGAATATCTTGATAACAGCAATGAACAGTGCTGCTCAATGCACTCTTCATGGCCCATTCGAAGGAGTGGTCTTTATACAAGTTCTCATATCTGAAAATGTCTCACTGATAGGAACAGTTCTGGTCACTCAATAGAGGTAACCTTTTTTCCATGCTGATCGCAAGGACATTAGGCCGAGTGCTCAGACATTTATGCATTACGTCGCGTATTTCGCAACGCGTACTGAATAGAAACAGCTGTGAAGTCTTGGCCACACAATGTGAATTTCAAAGCTTGTATACGTAAATATATTTTGCCGCCTACGTATCAACCACTTGAAGGGGCCTTCCAACGCTTCAGAACATCGGTGCTGACCACATCAAGACGCAGTGGCGCTCGCCAGAAGGATCGCAAGCGGATGTGACGACAGAAGGTGCAGGCCCGTCATTAGACGAATGTAACCTTAGATGTACAATCGCGGCATTGCATCAAAATAGGGGTCGTTATGCGGTCTTGAAAAGTGTTGGAGGGCCCCTTTAAACAAGAGACACGCTACAGAACCGCGGAAATTCACATATCTTTTGGAACCTGTATTTTGGGAAATATTTTCCCACGTGACTTTACATCTGCAGTTACAGCGTAGTTTTGAGCGAGGACACACTTTTGTGTTTGCTCCTCCATGGTGCAGTTTTGGGATCACGAATATCTGCTGGAAAGACTATTCGAGCTTGCGTTTTTATTATGCCGATTTTTTCTTTCTGTTACAGATCTTCGCGTGGTTGATCGTGCTCTGTTGGGCGATGGCAACCCTGTCCCTTGTTTGCCGCTGCTTGACGGCTGCCGATTTCAACAATAGCGGAGAGGTCAGAAACGGAGGTTTTACGTTGAGTCGTGAATACATAATGCATGATGATGCCGAGCAGAAACATATGGTGATAGGCTGTGACGCGAGGACGTCTGCGGCCTTTCGTTTACGATAGTGCCTTTATGAATGATTCATTCCAACTCACTCAAATCTCAACTCTCATGATTAGTAACACTTCTCTTTTATAGTTAATATTCTACTGACTCGAGAGAGATTGATGTGTGATCGACATTGCGGAGGTGTCGTTATAAGTACAAAGAAGTATAAGAAGCACCCCGAAATTAATAGGTGCCAGGAACTATATGGGGCGCTGATGCTTGACTTGAAAGCTCTACAAACGCACTAAGTATGCACAGGGCTACACCAGGGCCACGTGGTGGCTGGTACAAGTAAGCCGAGTATCATGGTACGATAAGAAAGAAATCTACCAATTTGAAGAAGGCCGTATCGGATAGTTTGTGTGAGAATGGGTGCAAAATATTTTTGGTAAGCAAAGTGCAGTACAGGCTTAAGGAATACAGAAGAAATCACTCGCTAATTATTATTTTTAACCTCAGAACTTCTCGTGCTACTTTTGTCTTGTGACGAATATTTGGTTATTAATCATTTGGGTTTCTTTCTGTGTTCTTACTTCTATAATGCTTGTGATTATATAAGAGCTTTTGCTTTTGTTCTCGCGTACCAGTGCCTCCTAACCTATTGTATCATCAGCCGTAGGCTTAATCATATATAAAAGATGCACTAAATAAAAAAACACTGCTACATTTACAGATTACTAGATACAGAGAATCAAAACTTGTCACGAGCTTTGTAATATAGAAAAAATACGTACAGGAATGGAGGTATGCATGCTGAAGCATATGTCTAGGAATAATTCCTGAAGCTTCTGTAGTGTTGGAGTTATATCCCAACCAGAGTTGCTGGGAATCCCCATTTTTCAAAAGCAATAAATGAAGAAGTTGATGGCGCTTCAAAGATTTAGCGATAAGAATAAAAGAGGAACAGTATCTGTGACAGCAAAATAATAAATAAAGTATGGTGCCGAGAACATTCCCCGTGTGAACCACTTAAAAATATAAAAATCCAAAACGATGATTGGAGCCGACTGATGGAAAAACGCAGGGTGATAATCATGGTGAGCAATGGGAGTGCCTCAGAGAAGCTGGCCGACGACAGGAGGACTTATCTCTGTCAAGGGCGCCTTGTCGTTCTTGAAGTGTTAGTTTTGAAGGAGTTAGTAGAGATGTCACCTCTTGGTGTCGGCGTGTGTTTCTGTACGCGTCTACCAGTACAGGGACACCCGACACGACCAAGAAATGACGTCACAACTAATCTCTTTAAAACTAACACGTCAACGATGACAAGGCGCCTTTCAATATGCCCTCCTATCGAAACGTCGGCCAGCACATTTGAGGCACTTTCGCTGTTCACCTTGATTATTCAATTAAAAATGGGAGGTATTTCTTCAGCAATTCACAATAGATCGGAACCATCATTGCGGTGTTTCTGCCGAGTTGGGGTCCGCAAGGAAGACCAAGCTTGACCGAAGTCATAGGTGACGCCGAGGTGGGCAAACTGAAGCGGGTAGGCACCATTTCCGGCGTGAAGTCCAGTTGTTGCAAAAACTGCCCCACTGCCAAATACGACGTTGATTTAAAACGCTGTGTTTTCTAGTAAGTGGCGAGGATATATAGTTCCTTTTTTTATTTCACGCCCACTGAACACTAAAAACCTATATCAACGCCATGTCTGTAATTCCATGAATACACCACTGACTGAATGCATCCTTGTTTTGGTATTCTGAGGTCCTCCCTTTTAAGAAAATAGGTACTAAACATTTCTCAGGCAAAAACAATATGCAGAGATGAAAGGGCTATTATGCTACGAAACTATTTGTCACTGTCGATTTACAACCGGGAGCTCATCACGAGCCTTAAACATACGACTGTTTAGACAAGGCAAACACTGAAAGGCAGCTGACATGATTATGGTCGCAGCCATGGCGCTCAAATGGCCTTCCGGTCTACCATGAAAAAAAATGAAGATTGACCTAAAGTTCATTTAAAACTTGAGCTTTAGTGAGTACGTTCAATTTTGTGTGCTGTGACCGAGACGACTATGAAACGCACACTAACACACACGTGCACAGGTTCTAGGGCTCAGATTAGTGCGCAACCAAAGAAATTTCAGTGATATTGCTCGCCTCTTTGCTCATTCCATAAGCAATGGTAGTTTGAAGTCTCACTTTCAGGGAACACTAACGCGTGCTCGAAAGCGAGGGACACGCCAACTTGTTTTCAGCACCGTAAGTTCATAGAAACCACTTTGTTGCGAATACAGTAAGCTGAATGACTGTACAAAAGGCCTGAACTTCTTACGGCAGCGCCCAGCGCATGATGCTAATAAGGACAACAAACTGTCAATATCGGTGTATAAATTGTGCTTGGCTATGCGTCTTCTGTTCGTCGAATGACTTTGAATGCGGCCGAATAACGGAATTTAAACGCACAAATAAGTACTTCCTGCATAGAGGGTAGCATATCTATCTATCTATCTATCTATCTATCTATCTATCTATCTATCTATCTATCTATCTATCTATCTATCTATCTATCTATCTATCTATCTATCTATCTATCTATCTATCTATCTATCTATCTATCTATCTATCTATCTATCTATCTATCTATCTATCTATCTATCTATCTATCTATCTATCTATCTATCTATCTATCTATCTATCTATCTATCTATCTATCTAGTCTATCTATCTGTCTGTCTGTCTGTCTGTCTGTCTGTCTGTCTGTCTGTCTGTCTGTCTATCTATCTATATCTATCTATCTATCTATCTATCTATCTATCTATCTATCTATCTATCTATCTATCTATCTATCTATCTATCTATCTATCTATCTATCTATCTATCTATCTATCTATCTATCTATCTATCTATCTGTTTGCATTGTTGTGCGCGCCACAGAGCCACCTCCGCCGTGGTGGCGAAGTGGTGACGTACCTGGGTGGCCTCGTGTCCTCGCTCTACCGGGCCGGTCGGGAGCCTGCAGTCGGCGTGACAAAGATGACCGCCAGGCCACGTCCTACGCAAGAGCGGCAAGGCCAGGCGTGAGTAAAAACACGACATCAACCTCCCTATTTCGGCCGGGCTTACAGACCTGCAACATAAACTTCGGTCTGCTTAACCGGTCACCTTTAGCTCTAGTTACAGCGTATAGTTACACGTGGATATGCAATTTTTATGAGTCAAGCTCCTCAGGACCTCACGATGACCATCCGGCTTCCATTCATCCGGGCGCCGTGCACAGTCGAAGCGCAAGTGCAAAACATCTGTGCGCAGATCTGTCTACAGAAATTACACATCGTGCCAATTTTTAGGGGATATAAAAGGTCACAACGCCGTCAAAAAACTGACATTTAACCACTCATCAAAACAAGCATGTGGCAGAAGAAACGGTTAACAATAGCAAAATGAATGGCGCTTCCTTAGAACAAATTAGAGGGTCACAATTTGTGGAGTTATGCATACTGCTTCGCTCCAACTAGGTAGGTTCTTTTCGTAAATCTGCCTAATTACTTTTTTTGTTACTGTTGAAATAGCTGAGAACATGCGCTGCAAAGACGGGTGTACGTGCCTGCACCAATGTAGATGCTCCTCAGACTATACACTCGGAAAACTAGTTCAGGTAAAAAAATTGACGCATTACTAGCACGGCTGGCAGAACTTTGGTGTCTTGATTAGACTGGTTGTACATTTGAAAAGCTACTTCACTGCACGTGATATCTCGTACAAGCTACAACAAATGTGTTGCTCGAAAACTCCGACCAGTAAAATTTTAGTTACGCTTGAAAAAACTTTGCCGGCTGCGAAACTCGCATTCAGTGAGAGAAATTCAATGTTTGCGCAGTTTGCATGAATGAAGCATGAAACAGAGATTGCATGGAATGCGTAGACTGCGTGGATAAGCTGTCCTGTCCAAACCTTTGGATATGCCGGCTGATGTTTCTCATGCGGATGCTCCAGTTGCCCCAATGTACATGTAACTCGTAGAGATGCTTCAATAGTAGCCCATACGTTCAGTAAATGACAGTCAATTAGCTGCTCATGCTAAATCCATTAAAAAATACATGCTAAGCAGCAAAAAGGTTGATAGAGCATGTCCGCGTTTTTTTTATGCCCACTATTTGTATTCCGCACTGAATCTGTAAGACCGTGCGACTGGTTTGATACTTACAATCGAGTTTGACAGTGTTAGAGTTTCTTTTCTGTTTCAGGCGATTGCAAGTACATAAGTCGCATGCCTCACTATGTCGTAATGTTGTATACCACTCCGCATGTCAAACGGAGACAAATCAGATTCTTTTTTTTTCATTTACTATAGTGATAAAATAAAAACTCACAGGTTCTGTCATGCATCCACACGAGACGACTGAAAGGCAAAAACCAACCTATTTTACCTCCAGTTCAATGTAATGAACGTTGCTTGCTCCCCCCCCCCATGAGATATTTCTGTGCCTAACGTGGTTTTGACTACTTCAAATATTGCCCCCCCCCCCCCCCACAGACAATGCTACCTTTTTGTCTCTCAGCTGATTATGCACTGCTTTTGTGATCGGCCCATTTTGACCCCGCAAAGAAGCATAGAGTTTCATACAATAATACCAAGTGAGCAGTCAGGTGCTGTGATCATGTCCCATGGGAATTATGAGAAGTACGGGCTTCGGAGTGGATAGCCTTATCTAGCAATTTGCCTACAAATCTCTCTCTACGGTTTTAGTTTCGTTCTTCGCGCATTCCGGGTAGTGGGGTGTGGTGAAAAGCGCTGAAGCAGGGCCTTTGTCGTTTGAAGAGGATGAAGACCACTAGGTTTCTTCATTTGCTGTGACGTTGGAGCTTCACGAGTCGTATTTGACAGTTTAAATGAAGCGTCGTCCCCTGAACGCTTCACATAGATGTAGCGTCTCATGCCAGTGCAAGACATTGCATTGAGTTGTGTTTTTCACGAGCATTGTCTTCCGATATTCTGGGGATCAGTGGCATGCGCTCTCTGGTATTGGCCTAGCAAGTGATGCGCGCGCACCTCGATCAAGTAGCAGCGACAATCCGTTTCCAACAAGCCGTTGGAAAGAGCTAGGTGCCCCGAACGTCCAGTACTTCATCATTCTCGTTTAAGTTTTCATTATACTTTAAACAATGCGAATACAACCGAAAACTGAACCAATAGTACCTTTGAATGCAGTCGCGGCATTGGTTAGCGCGAGAGATGACGCGAAGGCGAGTCTAGTCCAGTGGCGGCGTCTATAGGTTGAAAGCCGCACTAACGCCGATGGCCGCTACTCAATAAAATCCACTTCTCACCCGGGCACTGATAAAATGCTTTGGTTAAGCTGCACGTAAAGAATCCCAGGTGGCCAAAATTTCTGGAGCCTTCCACTATGGCGTCTCTCGTAATCATATCGTGATTTTGAGAGGTTAAAGCCCCGACATTATTATTATTATTATTATTATTATTATTATTATTATTATTATTATTTGTACAGGCTGCTTCATCCTGAAGACTTGTCACTTTGAAACGTTCGCTCAAGTGACATCCTCAGCTGTGTTTTATCCATGTAATATAATGACGGTAGATAGGCATGCCTGGCTGTTCGACCTTACGTGTACAGAAGAATTGAAGCAAGCGTTCGCCTATCTTAATCGGAGCTGGCAGGCATTTGTATCACAATCAGTACCTAAAACGATGAAAAGCTCTTGGTTTTATAAAGATATTGTCAACACTGATTGAGCAACACCTCCACACTACAATCATTAGCTGAGGTCGGAACCGATCAGCCCGAAATATGTCATCGTTATTCGAAGCATTTGGAATCGCACCACAGCGCAAGATATGCTCCTCACTGCATGCACACCTCTTCCGCTCGCAAGCGATTTCGACGGAGGTCCTTGCGAACAACCACATCTTAGCACAGCACACAGGTCACCAAGTTTCTTGTATATCTGCCTATGACGACGTGAACGTGTAAATCATCTCCTTTTTCTGTTCAGTCTATTGCTTTGATGAAGACTTCATATGCAGACGTTATGATATACTATGATTATAAGTACCGTTAGTGTTGACACCAGCGGGGTTTCGGGTGTTAGGGGGCTTCTAAGGCATGTCACTGTATCTGCCCATGCCCACAGGAGATTCCACGGAACATTCTCGAGATTATAGGGCACCGTACATGCTCCCACCATACCATGCTAAATCAGTGGCGTCAACCAACGAACACCGTCCCCTACTATGCAGCAGTGAAAAGCAATACTGCCTAGCTTGATGTATAGCGGCTTTATTTGCCCAGTATAGTGCGCTGGCCTGCCGCTGATCAATGGGACTTAAATTGATGGCTATACCAATGACCGTACGCTGTCTATTTGGCAGTTTCTCTTTAAAGTAGTGAAGTGCTTTCTCTATTTTTCCCTTTTTCAGGCGACAACAGTCGAAGATACAGACGACTCGTTCCGCTCCTGCCGATGCTACACGCTGTGGACATTCTTAGCATCCTGAACGCAATGTTACTGCGGGACTTCCAATTTTTTTGCAATTTTCATGACGTTGAGTGTCGCACGCATTGTTACTGCGGGACTTCCAATTTTGTTTTTTACAAGTTTGATGACGTTGAGTGTCGCAAAGTAGTTATTGCACCATGAGGCATCATTGTAAATACAAGAAAACCTGTTCCCTAGCAAATGTATATCACTGCATGCTTTTATAATAATTTTAAAAAACTTTATTTACTGAAATACCACAGCCATTAATCAAAAAGTTCGTTGTGTGATTCATGAAATGTAACTGCTAGAGTATTCATGGTGAATACCTCCGGCAGACAACGCTCTATCTGTAATGGCTGGTTTTTAAGAAAAGATTCGCTGTTATGACAAAAGGCCACTTTTCCAACATTTTAAAGCGGCAATAGGGTTTTCGCACCTAGGACTTCGATTCTTCCATTTGGCTTAAGCGCCAGACTTCACTAAATAAAAGCTTGATTGTTTAAGTTTCCCACTTACTGTTCCAACTGATGTCTTCAACCTTCTTGAGATGCCTACCGCTATAGAAAAAGCAACTTTGAATACGGCGAGCAAATCGTGCCTTCTGCCGATTTTTAAAGAACATTGGACACATTTCTTAAAACTCCCTATATATGACCCATAAAACCATATTTTGAAAAGGTGTACACCTACTATCATCTCGCCATTTCAAGCTCTATTGTGTTCGGGCGTTATCTTGTGTATCTTTCGAAAGACGTGCTCTCATTGAGATCTGAGCGATGCATACGTAGGTTCTCAATTTACACTTTAATAAATTGGTATTTCATACGTATAGTTTGCATCATTGCCCACAGAGCTATGGTGTAAGAATGTCCTAATAGCACTTAGAAACAACAGTTATGACGTGGGTACAATTGGCAACTATTTTTGTAAATTATGAGTTTTTTTTTGTTAGAAAAAGAAGAGGAAGTATTGGGCACTGCTTTTCCAGCTGATGTTGAAATGTCGGCAGAAATACTTTTCCTGGTCAAGAAAATGGTTCATATCTTGACGAGATCAGTGAACGTTTATCGATCTGTTGGAATAGAAACCGAGCATTTCGTTCAAAGGTCTTAATAAATTTAGTTACACCTAAAACCAGCTCAAAGAGATGGGGGTTATAAAATGGTCTAAAAGTGTATTACAAACCACCAGTTTTCCGGATGAAGTAAGTACTCTTTCTGTGCGTGTCAATATGGATACGGCAAATTTATTTGTCACCTTGTTCATGGCAGCTTCAATTTTGAGCACTTCTACTCAGAAAAGTAAGGAAACAACATAAGATGTATGCTTACTGGAAGCAATTGAATCGATCAGAACGTGTTAGAAATAACTAAATGTTTGATGTCGTAAATGGTGGGCAGAACAAAAAGATGTATTCTGCATGATTCTGCAGTAACAATAGGAGTGGGAAAGCTTGTCAGTATAGTCTCTTTTACAAGCACAGCCAGAAAACGCTGGCAATCAGTAACTGAAACTACTGAGAGCTCTTGACAAAATTTCAACAACTTTTTTTTCTTTCATTCCGGGAATGGCTGTCAGAGCTTTCAGTGGATGTAGACGCTACAGTGGCTACGAAGGTCTTGCTGCGTGCGTGAAGTTTGCGGGAATAACCGTGCGATGTGGAGCAATAGTAGTGCAGAACGCAGAGCGTGGCCTGGAAGTTGGAAGTGAGGCGAGGTGATGCAATAGAATCCGGGTGGCATGTCTTATATGCGTTCTTAAATTACCGACATGAATGTAGGTTGTGATAGGGAGTTCATGAGCGATTGCGACAGTCGCTACTGAGGATGCGCATCTTGGAAGCTGGAGGCATATTCTCAGTGCTTGAGATAATATTGGCTGGAGGACGCGTACGTTTGTTTTTAGGGGCTTGCGAACACATGTAGGCTGTAGCGCATCAAGCCGAGAAAAAGTGCATTATACAGTTGAAGCATGCCTCATACCGATGCACCCCATGTTTTTCCCGAAAGAAACCTTAGGACGTGGGTGATCATGGTGAGTTTCGTTTTCACGTGAGCGATGTGAGGGCTCCATAACAAAACGCGATCTATTATTACTCTCAGGAAACGGTGGGTCTCCTGATAGCTGATCGTGTGTCGATTCATTCTGATGGCGTATGGGGTCATTGCCTTGCACGTAAACGCAACCAGTGAGCATTTCTCAGATAACAGCTCCAGTCCTCGTCTTTGAAGGTAGTTTGACGTCAGTGTAGCCGCTGTCTGAAGCGTGGCTCGTACGTGTAGACGCGTGACCCCTGATGCCCAGATGCAGATGTCGTCCGCGTATATCGACACATATACGGAGTGTGGCAGGACGTCAACGAGGCCGATGAGCGCAAGGTTGAAAAGTATGGGGCTTCGGACCCCACCTTGAGGTACGCCGCGATAAGTATGATGGTGCCTTGTTGCACCATCTTCTGTCTGAACGAAGAAGGTTCTGTCCTTCAAATAGATGTTGGTTCATTGGAAGATGCGGCCCGGAATCCAATGTTGCCAGAGGCGTCCAGGATGGTTCCATGCAGTACATTGTCATGTGCACCATTAACATCCAAGAGCAGTGCCGCTGATAATCTCTTTATGCTTTTCTGCTGCTGTACAGACGTGACAAGGTCAACAACATTGTCTATGGAAGACCGTCCATGCTGAAAGCCAGTCAATTCATCGAGGCACATATTGTTACGTTCCAGGTACCACTCTAAGCGAGTCAGCACCATTCTCTCCGTCACCTTTCCAAGACAGCTGCCAAGTGCGATGGGGCGATAGGAGGCCATGCCCAGAGGCGATTCGCCGGGTTTGTGCAGGGGCACAAGTCAGATGCACTTCCACGAAGGAGGAACCAAACCGTTGCTCCACGAGTCATTGTATACAGCTAAAAGGGCACGCCAAGCTGTTTGTCCGAGGTTGGCAAGGGTAATTTAAATGACTCCATCGAGTCCAAGAGATGACGAGTGCTTGCATGCTGCCAATGCTGCCTGAAGCTGCTCTAGAGAAGACATATTGTTCATCCAAGTGTCTGTGAACATCGGTGCGTTTCGTAGGTTACTCTCAGTGATCCCGGACCTTGTTGGCAACCCTGGCGCAGAAGTGTTCTGTTACATTAATTTAACGTCGGCTTTAGTGGTGAGCAAGGTATTTGAACGGGCGATGCTGTTGTGGCAAATTGGTAGGCAGGGATTATTCTCCATATTTGCGAAAGAGGTTTGTGGGCATCGAGCGACTCGCATAATGACTTCCATCGTAGCTACTGTAGTGCATTGATTTGACGTTGAATCTTCTTATGTAGACGTCTCACATTCCTCAAGCCGTAGATGGGTTTCGTGCGCCTATAACGTCGTTAGGCGCAACAACGGATTGCTCGAAGTCGCTCCAACTCCCTTTCTTATTTGCAAAAATCTGACAAAGGTCCAACGTTGCCTCTTCAATAGTGGCTTTCATTACACCTTATAGGCTTTCAAGAGAACGTTCATGGTTTCCCTCGCATTGCTTCTCTGTAAATGACCTGCACTTTAACCACTTGATCCGTGAAGAGGAAGCAATCTGCGACTTGCTAAGCCCCTTGATCTTTATATAGGTGGGGATGTGATCACTGCCATGAGTTTCACTTTCTGAAAAACACTGCACCTTGGTACTTGGGCTACTTAATTGACACAAAAAGTAAGTCGAGACAGCTACTATATGTCAGACTCCGTAAAAATGTAGGAGCGCCGTCATTTAAATATTATAGTTCACGGTCAGATACAAAGGAGGACACTTTTCTTCCCCGACAGTCCAACTTCGGTTTACCCACAGCGGGTGATGAGTGCTGAAATCACCAGTAATAATCCATGACCCAAAGGCCGCTTAAATATCATGGCACTTAATCTTGCACCTTAATCTTGCAAGGTTAGGTGGGCATATGGGAATAAGTTTGCGGGTATAAATTGGCAGCAGCAAGCACAGGACCGGGTTAACTGGCGGAAGATGGGAGAGGCCTTTGTCCTGCAGTGGACGTAGTCAGGCTGATGATGAATCTTGCATGATCAAAGTGGCCTGAAGGTGAAATATTTACTGCCACTAGCACGAAATTCACTTTCTTACGCCTAACTGTCAGGCACACGTATTGGTTGCTGTCATCCGGTGTTACTGGATGCTCAATATAGGTGAGTTCTCCCCTGATGTAAACAATGACCTTACTGTTTTCGTTACAGGTTGCAGATCTGAAAGCTTCGCATTTGAACAGTCGTATAGCATTGTAAATACGTGGTTCCCAAATGACGATAATTGGAAACTGATTCTTGAATACAAAAGATTTCACGAACATTGTGGTCTATCTACAAAGATTTTTCAAGACCTAGCAGGGCTCTATGGCTGAATACTCGATTGCCACGCAGAATATTAGGGTGCGATTCCTGCTGGTACACTGAAATTTATTCTAGCATTCGTCTGGTCCACGCTGCCTGTGTCAACATTTTCCTAATGCTCAAGCGTTAGAATTACCTATGTGTGTTCTCACCGTTCCTAGATAGATATAAAATGTCCATCACCTGTGGCACATATTTGCATATTAGTGACCCATACCCGCCCCCAGGTATGTACCACTGCTTTTCGGAAAGTGTTTAAAAACGTACGTGACGAGAATGTGACAGTATTCATGCCATGACCAGCGCGTCGTGATCGTCAAACTATCTTGCCCTCCCGTACAATTTTGGGCGTACCTCAAGCTCAGGGGATGACCCTGATAGCACCGAAACGTAGGCGGCTAGATAGAGATAGATAAATGGGTACGCAGATAGACGCGAAAAGTGCCTCGAGTACTTAAAGAAATCGTTCTCATTCAAAAGACTAAAGATAATGACGCCTGTAGACGAATACATGAATCTTTTTGCCCCTTTGCGCGTCCCCTACCTTATCCCCCGTGCGTTTTATGCAAATTTCATCGAACTTGCTGGCACGTAAATTACAACACTTTAAGCGCAAGACAAATATTTCAAACACCGCTTGTGTTTGATGGATTCTGAAAAAAAATATTGCCCCAGTCAATTCGTGAAAGAATACGGTATTTGCATGAAGACATTCTATGATTATTCGGAAATCATCTTCAGGCAAACATGCTGTGCTTTATATAGTAATACACGTTCTAACTTACCAACTCGCCCTCCTTACTTTATTCACAACAGTATGTGGGGTTTTATGCTGCAAAACAACGATAATGCCATGAGAGACGCCGTGGTGAAGGGCTGTGGAAATTTCAACCAACTTGTGAAAACGTCCACTGACATCGCACAAAAGACGGTCCTGGGGCATCGCACCTCTATCGAAATCTGACCACCGCGACCAGGACCGTACCCACGGCCATAGGGTGAGCAGTTGAGCGTCATAAGCACTGCTCCACCGCGAAGAATGCTGGGTTTATTTATTACTTGATAGTGAATTGGAGGGCCCCGAGGTTGCTATGTGGCGTGCAAGCTTGACTAGCCTATCGGACGCTTCGTAGGGTATGCGCATAATTAAACACACACTTGTATTTAATCCGTCTTGGGCTTTCGCATCTGAAGTGAGGCTCAGTCTAAAGACTTTAAATGTTGTTTTTAAAATGAAAAAGATCATGCTGCTTGGTGGGTGGTACATTTGAGAAACGCACATCATCAATTCATCGACACGAGGACATTTAAAGAACGCAGCTTACCGGTAATACAACCGTCATGGTATTTTATTTCCTTTTCTCTCACTATTTTTCAGTATCACCTTTACTACAGTGCATTGGTTTTCTCAGTGACATTTTCGTCTAAGTCACGTTGATATCAAAACCGCCATATACTTAACAGTATAATTAAGCATTCACGGAAGCAGCTGCCACAGGTTCAGTGAAGGCGAATCCTATTTTAGGCACTAACTCTAAAGAGTTAAAGCGTTAACTCTAATTAAAGAGTTAACTCTTTAACGCCGGAATTATGAAACCGCTGAGCAAAACGCAAATTCTTTTCATTTCCCAGCTTTAAGAACAACATTTAAATGATTCCGCAGTTATAGTATCTGAAAGTCAACTTTAATGCATACTTTTGCGTATGTCGCAAATTCTTCATATGCCTGAGAAATAAGAACCTTGCAACAAAAACGTACTTCCGAACTTCGTAGCGTGTTGTGTGCCACCTCCTGACTGCGCACACACTTAATAAATAAAGTTATTGAAGGGAGGAATTACGGTACGTTACCAAGGCGAGAAAAAACGAAGTGAGAGTTGTTGCACGCGCTTCGCGCTGTCCTTCATGTGCTCCGAAACAATTGGTTCTAGCCCAAAGTACCTTGAACGAGACTGCGCAAGATTTTTCGTACTGAAAGCTACATGCCCCGTGAGTACATGGCTTTCGGCAATAATGGTGGCACACATTTTGTGAACTACTTGCTCGAAGTTCTTCGGTATGTCGCGTATTCAGCGACATCCGGCAGTAAAGGGTTAACACGAAAGTGGTAAACAGCTAATTTCACAGGAATTCTGGTGTCGGCGTCGACCTCGGCGTTGTTGGTTCTGAGCGAGAAACAGACCCTTTACAAAATCCAGTCTAGCAACATGGCTGTTCCATCATGTCTTGTTCACTCGCGCGAGCGGGCGGGCTGTGTATCCCAGTGATGCCGATGAGCGTTCCCTGCAGCGCACTCGGACACCACTTGCGTTCCTGCAGGACGTGTACCGCTTTCGGACGGTACGCTATTGAGCGTCCTTTAGGTGAACAAGACATGGCGGGAAAAAAGGGCATTTTTGGTTTAGTTCGATAGGTGGCGCTGAATTTTGAAAAGTGTCTATTACGTCCATGATCGCAAAACCGAAGGTTCAAATAAAATTTTAAAAATGTCCCCAGCTCCTCGAAGGGAATCTGAAGAAATGGGAATGCATTTCTTGCACTTAAAGTACACGGTGCAGTAAAATTAATGACAAGACGAGGATTTATACCGTAACCATTTATTTACACATTTATCAGCCCCTCTTTGTGTTGTCATTTTACCTGACGGTCATAATGTCAGCGTATTATCAACACAAACGCTCCAGTTGCCAGGCTCGCGCACGTGCCCGCAGCTGTTGCTATGGGATAGGGTGGAGGACGGATCCCGACGGACGCCTGACATAGGCCGACTAAGAAATCCTTTCGAATTAAAAAAAATTCTCCATCTCCCCGAAGAGAATTGTGACGAAATGCGAATGCATTTCTGTCGCCGAGAGGTTACCGTCGCCGTCAGATATTCGCCTTTATCGACTTCTGCCATCGCTTTAAGAGGAGCCTAGCCAGCGAATGGTAGAGAGTGAGGCCCAAGAGGACGGGAAAGTGAGGCGAGGGGAAGAGCGAACGGTGAGAGAAAGAGAGCCGAACAACTGCGCCTACCCTCTGTCACACCACATGCTCCGGTTGCTAGGGGCGAGGATAAGCACGTGCGCCCACAGCTGTTGCTATGGGAGAAGGAATGACAGCGGGGAAATTCACATTTAATGTTTCGGCAGGTCCATCGTACTTCAGGAATAGATGGTATGCGATGTCTGCGGATGAAGGTCACTGTGTTAAAAAATCTTTTATTCCGGGTAATGTTATGAAGTCTGAATGCAGATATGCACAAATGGACGTACAGAAATATGTTAAATAGCTGCAAACGTTTTATACCACCAGTTGTTTAAAGTTGCACAACTATGCCAACAGAACATGCACATGTACAAGAAGCGGTAAGCTGATATAAAGCACGTGCTCGCGAGGATGGAGGCCCTGGAAATTGCTACATAAAACAACTTAAGCGGACATCACCTAACTACAACTGCCAATAACCTGATGAGACGTGTGTATCATAGGACTATATATGAATTGTTCATAAAATTAAAAAGCAAGCACTAACACCATAATTTACGTTTCATAAAGATTAGCGTCTATTTGAAAAGTTGTTCCGAAACATGTCGTGGGTCTGTCTAAGACTGCATGATTTCCGCACACAATTTTGTCGTTTGATTTACGTTCAGACCCTAACATTTATTCTTTGGATTCGTCGCATGTATGCTGTGGATGTCAGCTTTTTCTTAATGCTCATGGGTTGAAATTACTCATGTTTGTTCGCGCTGTCTCTGGGTAGATATAAACTGTCAATCACCTGTGGCACATACCAGCATACCCTGGAACATGCTCGCCGTAGACGGATAAACAAACATAGACAGACAGACAGACTCTCAAAGTATGCCTGCAGAACACTAAAAATGTTTTTTGGGCCCGAGTGAGGATCAAACACTGGCTTTCTGCGTGTCAAGCAAGTGAAGCCACACAACCCCGAAAATTTTTGCAACTTCTTTGAAAAAAAAAAAAAACTGGCGGATCCCAGGTACAGTGGGAATCGGTGATATATGAAGCACAAATGAGGAAGGTTGGTATGCCCCTTTCAAATCACCACAACGTTACGGGGTGACGGCAAATTACGCCGTACACGACTTCCATGTCATGATTATTATGTTTGGATAGGTTATTTACCTTCTTCATCTATTCACGTCACGTGATGCCAAATTTAGTATATGTGAAGCTAGCGACACGGCCGCAAGGACGCTACGAGCGTGGTATGTTGTCATGTTCTTACATGACACGCGTCTCATGATTATCATGTTTGCACCAGTCATATACCTTCGTGATCCATTGACGTCATGTTACACCGAATTTTGTATTAGTGGAGCTAGCAAAACGACCTCAAGTGCATCATGAAGTGCCCTATTTACTCCAACGAAACGTTGACGGACGCGAAGGCTGGGAACAGCGACTCTAAGTAAGCAAAACGCAAGCACTCTTTAGTCTGACGCCAGGCGCGACCAGTGCGACCAGCGTCCTTCAGCGTGGCCAGACGGTGACCGGTGCGATATGCACCGGTTGCCGTCTTTGTAGGCGGAATGCATACGTACCTGCCAATAGCCTGATTGAAGGTCCACAGATGAAAAGTGAGATGCCGAATGTAGACAGATGATAATGTGGTCTATGCGGGGAAGCGGATACACATCCTTTTTCATCACCGAACTTAAACGCTGGTAGTCGACGCAGAACCTTCAGGTCCCGTTTTTGTTTTGACGAGGATGACCGGTGCAGCCAAGGGGCTAGAATGAGTCTTGGATGACGCCAGTAGCTAACATGTCTTCCACCTGTTCGCGATCACCTTGCGCTCCGATGCAGGCACACGGTATTTTTTGCTTTATGGGATGCGTGAACCCCGTGTCAATCCTGTGGCAAGCCCGCGTATGGGGAACACGAACTTTGGTAGCGTCCTGCGTGAAATCAAACAATGAAGCATGCCTGCTAAGGACGCTGATCAGGGCTGGACGCTTCTCAGAGGGTAGTGCCTATAGCTAATAATGTTCAAAAAATGGCGAAGAGTCTTCGGAGACAACAGGGCTATAGTCTCATGCGCCCGGGATTTGTTCAAGGCGTGATTGCTCAAGGCGTCAATATTAAGGCTCGTATGTGCTTCAAAACGAGGCAAGTCACATAACGCTTGAAAGCACAAACGACTGGTTAGACTCACCCAACACACCCACAATGTACTTGTGCCACAGGCCACAGAGACAATACAGCGAGGCACGAGCACACCCTTCTTTGCGACGATTAATGGCATTGGCTCAAGAACAACGTCGAATACATCTTTGTCGGCACTAGCAACAGTAACCTGAACGCTGGATAATGAACGGGGTGGTACGAAGGAATCCTCACAGACGGTGAGGGTGTGCGAACAAGTAGCAGGTTGGTCGGCCAAAATGTAGAGACTAAAAGCTCGCCAGTACCGCAATCAAGAGTGGTACCACACTGTTGCAGGAAATATAGACCCAGATTCACATAATGCGTTGATTTAGCGAGCGCTGTGAATTCGGCTTGATCGACGTTATTAGAGAAATAAACGTTCTCGGTACACACACCAAGAGGTTGTAGCAATTCTCTAGTCACAGCATGAAATGTGCTCGCATTCTTCCACTTGAACATTATCTTATGGCCTAATTGGGTTTTGAAATTCATGCTGATAACGGAGACACTTGCTCCCGTGTCCACTAAAACTGTCATTGTAACATTGTCCACAGAAACACAAATCTTGTTATGACGCATAGTCACTGGTGGAGGCGTAGCGGCGTGTAGCCGAAGATGACTGGCGACCTCACCTCCATCGGTCGCGCCACCTAGTTTCCCGGCGGCGGTGAAGTGGGACGTCGTCGATGAGATGGAGATCTTAGGTAGCGTGAAGGTGGTGGCGTCAAGCTCCGCACAGACGCCGGTGAGTCTTTGCGCTGATTCCCCTGATGGTTTGACTTGCTGTCAGAGTCTGAGGGCCAGGGTGTCTCGTCCACGTGCTGTTTGCTGCACCCGTAGAAAGTGCTGGTCACCCATAGGACGGTGCTGCCGTGTGACGGCGATCGGGGCAGAATCGGGTGACATGACCGCGGATGCCACAGTGAAACCATATGGGATGTTCGCGAGGTGCGCTGATGTCAGCAGAAGGATGAATGACCCGGCTGTTCCATGCCTGATAAACGGTAGGTGTTCTGCGTGCGCACTCGCCATCCCATGGGCAGTATGGACGAATAGTTTGGCTTGGCCTTCGAGGCTGAGGCATACGAGGCATATAGTTGTAGGTATCAAGGGACGCGGCGTTGATAGTCGTAGCGCTAAAGTCACAGGGAGGAAAGGGTTCTCGGACATTGGGTGCCGGCCGACAAGCCGCCTCACTTAGGTCGAGCTCTTCGCGCACTACATGGCGAATCATAGACGCGACATCCGATGGGGTTAGATGCACGTCGACGCTGGCAACACTACTGACGTTGGGTAAACGGCCGAACTTTGGTGTAATTCGCCGCGCTTCAGCGCTTCAAACGTACGGCAGTGCTTGATAACGTCGCTTACACGCTCCAAACTTTCTTTTGTGATGAGAAACTGTTAAACGTCCTTCACGATCCCTTTTAGAAGATGACCAACCTTGTCCTCTTTTGTCATCCAGCGGTCCAGTGCCCTGCACAACTTGAGCACCTCCTCGATATACGTCTTAGAGGATTCCCCGGGACTTGCGCTCGTTGCATAAGAATTTGCTCGGCACACTTCTTCGCTGCCGGATCCCCGAAGCACAACTTGATTTTATCGACGAACTTCCACCACGTCATCAAGCTTTCTCCATGGTTTTCAAACTATACAGATGCGGTTCCTTTGAGAAAAAGTCCCACATTATTGAGGTGGCTGGTGGCATCCCAGCCTTTAAACCGACTCGCCCCTTGGTAGAAGCTAAGACATGAGTCGACATCTTCTCCAGCTTGTACAGCGAAGGATGGAGGCTGGATGTAGGGCTGCCACGGAATGCGGGAAGCGAGTGGCTCGTTGTAATTGTTGTCCCGACACGCTATCGCAAGTGGCAGACCAGCAAGTTGTGAGCTTCGGCGAAGCTCCGCGTATTACACCTTAGCGGTCGACGAGTCACCGTTCGTCGGGGCGCCGTTGTTGTACCCAGCACTTCTCACCAAATTGCTACGATGGGGCGTGTTTATTGAAGAATGAATGGCGAAGGGCAGCCGCGCCGACAACGAGCTGCTTCCAAACAGACCACTCCGTTCTCCTCTTTCTCCCTTTATACGTTGCCGCTTCAGCGTAACACTATGTACAACGCCCCCTAGTGGCCAGCCAACCAGTTCCAAAACCGGAAGCGAAACCCGAATACCACGTCACCCCCCCCCCCCTTGAAATGAAGAGCATTCAGAGTCGTACCAATTAACATGATGCACAACAAACATAAAATGAAAATGTACAGCATGCAAACTAGAACAAGAATTAAAGCACACTGACAATTCTACACGTAACACAGTGCATAATGTAACGCAGTGGACGTAGCACAACGAATTATGAAGAAATAAAAAAAATGAAAAAATGCACAGCATGCAGTCCAAAAATACAACAGCAAGGCACATTGCCAAGTCACTACATCATCCTCCCTTCCCCCTATAGAGGATGTCTGCATAATAATTGTCGTATTTGAGTCCACGGCATCGACGCCTGTAGTGATGCCATTTCCACGAGAGGCACTGTCGCCACCCAAAGCAGTCCGCTGGTACTTAAGACTCAGCCCATGTGTTGTCCTACCAGTGTATTTGTGGCACAGTAGGGGCCGGAACAAGCTTGTCATGAAGCTCCGATGTGGCATGGCTCGGCGCCACCTATGCAGACGCCTTGCAGAGAACCGAAACGGGCACGGCCCGCGCAGACTTGACTGGCAGAAGCACCTACACCGTACGCAGAACAATGACCACCTCCGGAATCCCGGCTGGCACGCTCGGAGGATGCCTCTCCGGCGAACCGAGAACTCAAAGAGCATCCCGGAGACCACCACCAGCCGAAGGAAGCGTAGCCGGGGCTGAAGCAGCAGCATGCAATACGGGAGCAGCAGGCAGAACAGAAAGCTGGGGAGCTCATGTAGGTAAAGTGTAGTCAGCATCAGCAGACCTAACCGGAACAGCCATCCTCACAACAGCACTCCCAATCGAAGCAGGTGGAACCAGGGTACGCTCAACTGCAGGCAACCCGGCAGGAGCAGGCGCCTCAGGAGCACAGATTGCTGGGACGCTAATAAGTGCAGCACAAGCAAGCATGCTCTCAGTCCGAGCAGCGATCGTCACACAATGTGGAATTGAAGTACAATCTGGTAGAATTGGAAAGAGGTCCGCAGGACTCAGAAGAGCCGATGGCAAAGCAGGGTTGGAAATATATTGTTGTTGAAAAGGCAGAGGAGGACGAACGCCGCGCCGTTGATGCTCGTGTCGCATAACGGAGTCGACCTGCAAAGCAGAAAGCTGTTGCAACGCGCAGTCGACGCGCTCCTCTTCCCTGGCATGTTCTAACGCTGCCTGGACTGTGAATGCGTCCCCCATTTGAATGAATGAACGAAGCAGGTAGGGGTAATGCAAGCCGTGTAAAATGTGGTCTTGAATTATTGTATCAGCTGCGGTGCCGAAATTGAAGTGGTTGGCCAACCGCCGCAGCGCTAGAATGTATTGGACGGAAGTATTGTCTGGTTCTTGAACTCACCGCAGGAATCAGGCCCGTGCGCAGAAAGCGTCTTCAGGTGGTGCGAAGAATGTGTCCAGAACGGCTAATGCCTGATGGTACGCGTCGCATGATGCGCCATCTCCCGAAGCCTGGACGCCGGCAAGCAGCGTCTGCTCGTCAGCAGCCTTTTAAGCTTGCAATCCCTCTACTCCAAGCGCGTTGAGCAGCAACGCCTTCTTAGCGTACGGCATAGCGTCCGGGGCCACCGCGTCGATGTACGCTTGTAGGATGCGACGCCATGTCTTCCAGGAAGTTCGAGGCACGCCAGGGCTTTGCAGGAACGGAGTAGGTGGAATTGCGGGGAGCATGCTGCTTCTGAGACAGATCAGATGCGGAAGAAACAAAAAGTGGACCGCCGCACGTGTAAAAAGTCCACAATCCCGTCAACCCGCCGAAATATCCGTAGGTAGCGTCTTGAATGTGAGCCACACCGCAGTATAAAGTAGAATGAAGAATGGCAGGATAGACGCGGAGAAATGCAGGCATGGCCTCCATGGTCACGAACTGGTGATCCACAGAACTGGAGTATCGGTGGGCTGTATCCAGGGAGCTGAACATGGTAGCACTAGTAGCAAATAGTCGTATGCCCGCCTTGGTCGGATCAACGCCTCGGATGCACGCGGATGCCATCCTCGTCGCCAAATTGTAGTATTGCATGTCGGACGCGACAATGAAGAACACTGGGCACGGCGCTGAAACGCCGGCCGACAAGAATCCACACGCACAGCATACCATGTCTACTCCTTCGTATCTGGTCCGCTATGTCTTGGTTCGCAATACTCTCGTCCTGGCCTCCAACAGTCGAGAACTACCCCGAATATTATCATAGATACTTTCCTTGGCCACCTCCTGCTTAAAAGTTTGATATATCTCTAGTGCGGACTTCTTAATCATGCCATTTCTCCACATATCGGTCTCTCTTTCATTCATCTTCATCTTAACCGATACTTCTTTTCGGTTTGGCACCCTGCTGTTTTCCAAGCATTTACCCAACAGTTTTCTGGTTCGCTTCCTCTATTTTGTATCGACGTTCTTCATGTACAAGTAGCCTCATGTACAAGTAGGGGCGTTGTACATATATCCATTTGTACAACGCCTGCTAGTGGTCAGCCAACCAGTTCGACAACCGGAACAGAAACCCCGATACCACAGCGGGCGTAGCCACTTAGTGGTACAACAACCACGCGCCTGATTTCGCAACCTGGTCCGATTTTAAGACCACCGTCATCAGCGTTTTCGGCCGCCCTGCCGTTGGTAAGCTGCAAGCCGATCAGCGTTTACGTGAACGTGCTCAGCAGGCGGATGAGTAATTAACCAACTATATTGAAGATGTCCTTGACTTGTGCAACAAATCCAACCACAGCATGTCTGAGTCTGACATGATCCGAAACGTAATGCAAGACAGTGTGATGATGCCTCACCATGTTGCTCGCCTAAAACACTGCCACAGTAAATGAGGTCATAACACTGTGCCAGAGCTACTAGGAGCTCCGCCGGCAGCGTTTGACGACCCGTCGCTTCCCACCACGAGCTGCAACGCTTGCTGGCTTGAAGGCCAGCTGTGACCAGGTAGCGTTGCTGGCAGACTTCAAGTCCTTCATACGTCGAAAAATCGCATGCCAGTTCTCTCTCCTTCCCTTTGCCCACCCACCGGCTGTTCAAAAATCGGCCACCATCCTTCTCCCTTCCTTCCGCTGAGTGATTGAGCAGGAAATAGCGGACGTCTTGCCTGCGTACTACCCCCAACAACTTCCCGCTCCAGCGTTCCTGAGTTACGCCCAAGTGGTTGCCAGGTCGCCTCAAGTCGTTCCAACGACCACTCCTCTGACTCGCCCAGCTCCATATCCTCGAAGGTCACCGCCTCCACGACGTCGTTCCCTGTTCACCAAGTGGAAAAGTTCGGCAGCTCATGAGCGGGATAACTAGTCGTAGTAACTAGTCGTGTTCACCCTACTATAACTAGTCGTAGTAACTAGTCGTATTCACCCTACAGCAGGGTGCACAGTTCGCGTTGTCGTTCAAGATGTTCTGTATGTCGCCCAGTTCATCATTTCTGCATGCTCTCATGACGTCTTCCTGAGATAAGATTTTCTCTCCCGCAATGACGCCATCATCTATTGTGCCTCCACCGAAATTGAACTCTCACTCTTCTCACATTTGACGCCAGAAGACAGCCTATCGACTATGAGTAAGATTCTCATGAAAAACGATACAACAGAGCCTCCAAATTTGACGACGGCTGTGTCGGTCTACTTCACCGGTCTCTCCGACAAAATTGCGCTCGTTTCGCCATCCGACCATGCTTGTTGATGAAAACGGTTGCTAGTACCTTTCGCAACCGGGTAAGTGACCCAAGACAACACCGATATTTTTGTAACCAACCCGTTTTCGTACACTGTTATTTTGCTTCGCGGGGGATGTCTCGGCAGAGTGGAACCAGTAGACTAGGCACAAGTCCTGGACATACCCGATGACTCGCATTGTCTCAGTTCGCGTACCACCAGTGCTGTTTCCACTTCTGATCCGTCACCTGCTGAAGTATTTGGCCCCTGCATTGCTCGCAACCTTACGACGGTACAGCGTTCTCAGATTCTGGACCTTTTGCAAGCATATCGTTCTTCCTTCGACGTCGGCCGAAGTTCTCTCAGTCGAACATCCGCTGTTACGCATCGCATCGACACTGGTGGCCATCCACCGTTACGGCAACGTTCATATCGCGTGTCGCCTGCTGAACGTCGGGTAATTAACGAGAAGGTTGACGATATACTCCAACGTGACGTTATTCGGCCCCCCAGACAGTCCATGGGCACCTCCTGTTGTTCTTGTTGAGAAGAAAGACGGTTCTGTGTGGTTCTGTGTGGACTACAGAGGGCTCAATGAGATCACTCGCAAGCATGTTTCTCCACAGCCACACGTCGATGACGCGATTGACAGCTTTCACAGGGCCCGATTTTTTTCCTTCTCTTGATCTGCGCTCGTAGTACTGGCAAATACCTATGGCTGACGACGCTCGACCGAAGACCGCCTTCGTCACATCTGACGGCTTGTACGAGTTCAGCGTCATGCCGTTTGGTCTATGTAAAGCACCTGCCACCTTTTAGCGCATGATGGGCACCACTCTGCGCAACTCAAAATCGCACAAGTGTTTGTGTTACTTCGACGACATTGTTGTCTTCGTTCCGGATTTCTCCACGCATCTCCAACGTCTGAAAGAATTTTTTGCAAGTGTGAGCAACGCCGGCTTGTAACTAAAGCTGAAGATATGCCCCTTTGCAGCACGGCAACTCACCATCCTAGGGTACGTCGTGTCCAAGGACGGCATTCTTGCTGATCTGTCGAAGCTTCAGACTGTGACCGCCTTCCCCAAACCTGCATCTGTCAAAGAACGGCGCAGTTTCGTGGGCCTGTATTCATACATTTGACGCTTCACACGAAAGTTTGTCACGATCATATCACCACTGACGAAGCTCCTTGAATGTGACGGGCCCCTCTATTCGTGGTCGCCGTAGTGTGACGACGCGTTCGCAAAGGTCCGCCGTTTGTGGAGGTATCCAACCATTCTACGCCACTACGACCGTACGGCCCCAACGGAGGTTCGCATGGACCCCAGCGGTGTAGGCCTCGGCGATGTCCTGGCGCAGTGCGAACTCGAATTTTCTGAATATGTCGTGGCATATGCAAGCCGTACGCTCACGAGAGCCGAGACAAACTACACCGTGACGAAAAAAAGAGTGCTTGGAGATCGTCTGAGCCCTTACAAAGCTTCGACCTTATGTGCATTGTCATCCATTCGATGTCGTCACCGGCTATCATGTGCTATGTTTGTTGTCATCATTGAAGAATCCCTCAGGCCATCTCACCCGTTGGGCTCTTCACTTACAAGACTACAACATCCGCGTACTGTACCGCAATGGACGCCAGCATGCTGACGCCGACGCCCTCTCGCGCTTTCCTCTGCTTGAAGAGGACGTGCCCCGCTCAGTATCGTTCATTGATGTTTCTGCCATCGATGTTGACATCCTTGCTACGAAACAGCGAAAGGATAATTGGATCGCCCCACTGATCGCCCCTCTGATCCGTCCGCAACACCATTCACACGTGCCTTGCGTCGTCGAGCTCACCGTATAGCCATCTGTGACAGCCTCCTACACCGACGCAATTACGGCGCCGATGACCGGCAGTGGTTACTCGTGATAACCCGCAGTCTGTCGTCCGAGATATGTCATTTTTTTTTCTCTGATTTACAATGCGCGCATTCTGGGGTATCCAAAACTTACCACCACATTCGACAAAGCTACTTCTGGCGCGGGATGTACCACTACGTGCAGAAGTTCGTTTGCTCTTGACTCGCTTTCCAACGCCGCAAACCGTAAGCACACACGTCGCCAGCCGGTCTGCAACCATTACTTCGCCCTGACCGTCCATTTGAGCGCGTAGGTATCGATTTGTATGGGCCACTCTCTCAAACGTCGGCAGGTAACCGCTGGGCCATGGCTGCCCTAGACGATTTAACGCGATGCTCCAAAACCGCCGCTCTCCCAGCGGCTACTGCGCGCGATGTTGCGTCCTTCCTGCTGCATTGATTCATACTGCGCCACGGTCCACTCCAGGAGTTTCTCAGTGATCAAGGCCGTGTTTTCTTGTCGGAAGTCGTCTCAGAGTGCCATTTTGTCCACCGCAAAATTACTGCTTACCAGTCGCAGATGAATGGCCTCACCGAAACCTCTAACTGCTCCCTCAGCAACATGCTTTCAATGTACGTCACCACAAACCACATGAATTGGGATTATACACTACCCCTCATCACTTACGCCAACATTATCGCCCTCAGAGCACGACCGGTTTTTCATCTTTCTTCTTGCTGTACTCAAGGCACCTGTCGCACACCATGGACACAATACTCTCGTACACGCTGGATCCATCTGAGCGTGCACCTATTTCTGAGACAGCTAGGCTTGCTGAACAGTGTCGTGAACTTGCCGAAGGCTTTTACGACGCATGAGCAAGAGCGGCAGAAGAGTATTCGGGATGGCTCCGCCACTTCTGAGCCCACGTTTCTTCCTGGTTCCCTCGTATGGCTCTTACTACAGACGTCTATAGCTGGCCTCTTTTCCGAACTACTCCCGAAATACAAAGGACCCTACCGTGTCATCGAGCGCACATCTCCGGTCAACTATCTGATTGAACCCATCGAACAATCTTCGGGCATGCGCCATCGGGGGCGCGACATCGTCAACGTGGAGAGCCTGAAGGCTTACTATACCCGCTCATAGTAACAATCTGTTAGGTCGCCATGTGGCTCCGTCTTCGACCCTGGGGTAATTGTAGCGAAGCCTCTGAACTCTGAAATGGGTCGAACTTTCGAGCACCTTCTCGTGGGGCTGCCCAAAAAAGGACGCCACTCGCCCTGTGAGGCCGTGCTTGGCCGTGACTGTCGCCATAGCGTATGATTGCTGATTGCCGGCTAATAAACGCCTTAACATTGTTTTTTGTCAAAAAACGCGATACACCATGGCTTACTAGTGGCTGTGCCATAGGAAACGACGAATGAATCAAAATGACGACAAAGGCAGGAAATGCAATATCGACTCGAACGCAGAAAACATGACTAGACTCACTCGTTAAGCAATTTACACGAAGGTAATAAGAATATAATATTACTGATAGTGTTTTAATCGACTTATGTGCGTGAAGCGAATCACAGAGCAAATTTTAGAAAGCATGCAAACTACCAGCAACTCCGCTGTAATGTACGCACCATGACTCATGTGTCAAAGGATCATGCGATGCACTAGTTTTTGACAGCGAATGGCGGTGATCGCCGCTTACGCAGTAGTGTGACATATGTGTGCGGTACTTTTCTTCACAAAGCTTTCATCAGTAAATATGTTATGCGTTACTGGCTTGCCATCATTACTACTTCACGGAATGATGATTTTATAGCTGGCAGTTCTCTTTTTTTGGTATTATACTTCCGTGTCAAATATAGTAAATTTGTAATCGACGAGAAAGGACCCTTCCCTCGAACAATTACTCTACGCTGAAGCTGGGAACAGTTATTAGACACATGCGGCAGGCGAAGCGTGTGTAGAAAATACGTGCGAAGAAAATATGCACATAATCACCCGAGGCCTCGCAAATGCCGTCTTCTTATGGTACCTTCACCACACGCAAGTGATAACTTCTGCCACTAGTACAGTGCCCTTAAAACGACGAACTACTCTACAATCGCGAGTACTGTCGAAACAATACCGTCGTGAGACCTCGTTAGGTACGTTTTGCTAGAATATTTATTCAGGTGAAATGACTTTATTTGATGGCGCTGTGGTTGTCGAATAATTCATAAAAAAATTAACCCCCGTATTCAGAAAAGCTTCTCGACTCGACTTTCTTCTTTCACTTGACAGAGCTGTGCACTGCGCCACCACTCAGCTGAAAATGACGCTGCGCTACTCAAGAATCACAGCAAATTATTGTTGATATGCAGTGACTTGCCGTGCCTAGAGACGGCGCTCCACTCTGATTTCTCAAGTGAAGGTGAAACGTTGAGTGAAGAGACGTTCTAGAATACGGGGTAAGGCACACCTTAGCTTCGCCTTCAAGAGTTGATTGCGATAGCGATATCCTGTCCCTAGAGTGTGCTTCAAACACCTAGTGAATGAAACCTTTTCAACTTTCTATGTACTCAATACGTGGCCTTGATGGAATAGGCACAGTAACGTGTGTGTCTTTTGTAGCTGGTGCCTGGCTTCAAGCAAAGATGTGTTGATGATCACATGTTATTTCGCCTGATTACTATGTACGCCTGCACCCCGAATTATTACTGGAATATTTATTGCTGTATTGCGAAACATGTATACAGAACGCGTGTGTCTGGAAAGCATGAAAGTCGCTTTCTCTACATATTCAAGCTACGGAAGTTAATTTCACTGTATTCATCAGCAGACGCATGGCTCTGTGGTAAATCACCAGCTTGCCACGCAAACGACCCCGGTTCTATCCCCACTCTGACCCGGAATGTTTTGTTATTTATTTTATTATCGATTTTCCGGTCCTGCACGAGATGATTTTTCGGTCATGCACAAGGTGTTGAGTTTTCGCTCATGCGCAACGTAATTTTTCGTTTACAACCACAAACTCTGACTGCCGGAATGTCTGCAAAAGGAGCTCTTTAACGACATAGCGTTAATATGACACTGAAACGGAACACCCACCTCACATTAAACGTCAGATTGTATGACTTCCTAATAAATTTTGACCTACTATGGAATGTGAAGTAGCATCTCATAAAAAGAATAAAAATATTTTGGCTTTTCGCATGCCTAGACGAAAATGCACATTTAGGGCTAATATGTTAAGAAACAGGGTATCATAATAATTGGCACTAATTGTACGTGGTGAGTCTCTTACGGGAAGGCGAGAATTGTGACACAAAGTGTAGGAGTAACCAAAACTATTGGTCATGACCGTTTGCTGCTGTGTTTATTCCTTAGATATGAGGCCATGGCAGCGAACTGGTGATGGTGTCACCGTACGCGCACAAATATTTTATGATTCAACAGTAAATACAACGGGCGTTTCTGAAGAAAGTGTGGAAGCGATACGGAAGCCTGGTAAGGCAGACTTTGAGAAACTTTTCAAAAAGGTGAGAAAAAAATACCGTAAAATTTTTTTGTCGTAAGTGGGAGCTTTATTTACTGACGCACGAGAAAAGGAGGTGGATGGTTAGGACCATCACAAATGTCATACGTAATTTTTGCACACCATAAGACAAGTAAATATTTTCAACTATCTCCATTTCGTGGTGAATACATAAAATAGTGCCAGTAAATGTACGGTACTGAATAAATTTCACAATTAGATAAAATGTGTATTATGTTGCGGGTTTCCATGCAATCGTAAAGCTTTTTACGTTTGCGTAAATTAGAACAGGCCAGACGCAGCATTTTCAGGAAAGGAGAAGCATGAACCGGGGAAAAACAGAAGCAGCCAGTATCCAAGTGATCGTTAGTATAGAAAAATTAACCTTGGTGTTCCACATAACACTTTGAAAAAATTACCCGTTGTCAGTTATTTCGAGTGAATGGATAGTAAGAGAACGAAAACGAAACCAAGAACAACAGGAAATGGGATGTAATGCAATGCATCTGTAGGCAAAATTCTCAATAAGCTTGCGCAGTAGGCATAAACTGGCAGATGCCTTTGTTCTGAAGTGGGAATGAATAGGTAATGATTTTGATGATATTGACAATGTAGACAGCATGCCTTCGCTTGCTTCATACAAACTGAATCCAAAATAAGAAAAAGAAAGACGCCCAAACAATGCACTTTTAGTGATTTCATCAAAGATCAGATTGGTGCTAGATTTATGCACGTTACACAATATAAGCGTTCTATGCAAGACGTTTTTAGCTACTCGGGAAGACGAGTTTCTTCCGAGCCCGCTATACGTTACGCATTGCACCAAGACAGTGTGGAGCACATTATTAGCCGCAAGAACGAACACTGGCGTTTCTGCAGTCGCCGTGATGTGACGGCACGGAAAGGACTTGTCTTCTCCACCGCACCTCGTCTCCTTTCTCTGTGCCTGCCACGTACCCAGTAATATGCGATACGTTGGTGATTACTCCTCAATTGCATGACGCGAATCTCCCAAAAGTAAGAGCAAAAGAGTAAGCGTTCTTTATTTACAGTAAGCAAATTACAGAGCTCACTGCAGGGGCAATGACTAAAAGCAATCAGCCTGACAAAGGCCCTTGTTTCTCGGCAGTTCCTGATAAGCTTTGATATTAGCACAGACAGTCGCAGACAAAAATAAATACATTGGTTACATAGAAATTGAATACAAGTAGCTAGTAGCTTGCAAGTGCGCTTGCATAATTCACACAAAAACAAAGACAAAAAGTATACATAGACATTTACAAAGTTAGACGTCACTCAAGTGGGGATACATAATCAAGTAAAATTGACAAAAAAATAAACACCAAGGAACACAAAGTACATACAGACACATCGAGATTAAACTGTACAATACTACAGTCAAAATTAATGAATGATTTCAGGATTCGTTGAGGCAAGAAACTCCACCTATTAGTTTTTATACCGTGTACCAGTGGTTAGCAAGAAGTTCGTTGTTGGTTTTTTAAAGGCTGTTTTGCTGGCCTTAAAATTCATTTTTTTAGTGAGTCTGAGTTAGTCGACTAACTCAGACTGAGATCGCGCCGTGAATCTGAGTCAGTAATGCTTTGGTGACATTAAGTACGAGTGAGCCCGGCTCGAGAAAAATTTCGTGAGTTTAAGTACGAGTGGGTCCTGCTCAGGAAATTTTTCGTGAGTCTGAGTCCGACTGAGTGCTAAGCTGAAAGTGTATTTCGTGAGTGAGTCAGAGGGAGCTCCACAAGTTTTGCCGACATATTCTTGTGGCCCTTGATGAGCTGTGTCCTCTGTCCGGGACACTGCAAAGCTTAGCCGCCAATATTGCCCTTCGGACCATACGAGCGCGAGCTTTTAGTCTAGAGCAGTCGTGGACCTTGTTCTACCATGCTTCTCGCGTGATAGATTAGGAAAGTGTGAGACAGGGGTATAGGGCGCATGCTCACACCACCTGAAAAACGCTGAAGTCTACTTCAGTATGGGAGCTTTCCGTCTGAGTTATAATCTCAGAAACAAATTATTGTTAGGCACAGCAGAGCATTGATTCGCAGCCTACGGAGAATTCATCGCTCATGTGCCCCACGAACAACCTTAAAGGGGTCTGTGTAGATGGTCAATGGCACTCTATAAAATTGAGTAGAATTTCTTTAAAGGTGAGTAGTGGCGTCCTGGTCTTCGAGTCCGCAAGAGTCGGGGAACGAGACACTCGGGAGGTGGGTGCGAGGGCTGTTCCCTCTGCAGTCGCGTTACCCTGCCAATCCAGGTATCCCGGAGTTCAGATAATGTGTTTGGATTGGATGCAATTATTCACTTTGCCGAATTTCTCAAAGTTTTGCGGATGAGAAGTGGTACCTCCTCCACCATGTATTGTAACCTGGCCTACACGAGTTCGTGATTACCGTATTGCAACTGGGATCAGAGGCTGGTATTGCTACTGCTACTTCTTCCGCTCATATTGAATTTGGAGCTCTGAAGGAGAGTTCATTGACTGTCTTTCAGTATCCATTGACTCGGAAGGAAAGACAATGGACTCTGAAGGCTGGCATTCGGTGAATCACAGCCGTCGTATAATTACCGTGCGATGGTGTTTGGCCCCACCCACGTAGAAGACGTTTCGCTGAGACCCAAATAAGCGCGCCAAGTCTTTTGCTCAAACATGTCACTGGCCTTCGGGATAGTGAGCGTCAACGTTCAACGGTGGGGGTCGGAGATGACGTTTTTACCTCAACGCTTCCGGGACATTATCTTTTATGTTTAGACGGGCCTGATGGGCGATACCCAGACATTGCAAGAGACGGACATCTTCTTCACTACACCCAAGGCAGGAGTATTGATTTTTATAATGGGCCTCGCACAATTAAAAATGGCATTGAAAACGTTTACATCCCGGCGGAAATAATCAGAGGTGGTGATAGAAAAAATCGTAAACAGTTTTTTCTACATTACACTGAAGGTCATAAATGAATGTACGAACAGTGCAACCTAGACGCATAGTTACAACTTAAATAGGGAACCAAAAAACAAGAATAGAAAATAGCGCTGACTTTCAACAATTATTTCATAGCAGAGTGTTGTTCATATATACTCTTCTATGCATGCCTATTCTCTCGTTTTTTCACCTATATATGTGCACCACTTCACTCTTAAATCATTTGAAAGTTAGTGCTCTTTTCTATCCTTGTTTTTGGCTTCCGTAGTTACGTTGTAACTACTTCTAAGTTGCGCTGTCTGTACATTCAGTTATGTCCAACCAACTTTCCAAATTTTCATGCTTCACACTGAAGGTTTTTGCGAAATGGCTGCCGTTTATTATATTTTAGATGGCTTTAAGTAATAGTAATGAAAATGCCTTTGCGTGTTGGTTTAGAAATGATCACTTCAGATTTTCCAACTCTCCAGGTTCAAGAGCATTTCCACAGGGAATTTGTCATGGTCAACTTCACAGTCGAAAGCGTAAAGGAGGTGCGTATATGAACTTACAAACTCTAGTACAGCCACTTTATTAATCAACTGATTCTTTAGCGAATTGCGTGGTTCAATACTAAATATAAGGCTTCATTTTCAACACCTAGTGATGCGTAAACATTAACAACGCCAAGAAAGTGAGAAAGAAAGGGGGGAAACTGAAAGTCGGAAATGAGGAAAGCTCGAAAATATTAGTCTTTTCAGGCGCCGTACAAAAGGGTACGGGCAACACAATTGCTAGGTGATGAGTCCTTGAAGTTTCTCATATTCAGTTTTCATGATCGCTTATCGCTTACGCGGTACGGGAACACCGAATAAGTATGATCTCTAGTGTATTGGCCTGAGATGACTCAGAGGCAAAAACAAAACAGTCAGGCTATCCCATACCGTGTAATTTACATCGACTTCCGACGTTTACTAACCAGCTGTCACTAATTAAATTTACTATAGGTTTGTTCGCAGTCAAATGTCTTTCATTATTATCCTATTATTATTTATAGTAATTTAGTTTTACTACATAAACACTGATTTGTTAACTTTTATTGATAAACTTACATTAATTCACTCAACACTCCCCTAAATCTCTTTGACTATTATAATATAAATGCGCAAACATGCTTCAACTCACTTTTGTTCAACTTTTGACACCCTGGGCATCAGTAAGCGCAGTCAGGCTATTATAAAGTGTTCAGTCGCAATCACATATTGCCTCTCCGAAAAAAGAATCGCTAGTGCATCTTCTCAGTCATTTTGCCTTCTGCACGTTTGCGTGAACATCCAGATGAAGGGAAACTCCTTGACACAAATCTAGTTGAGTATAATCTGTCTTGGTTGCAGAAAGATGAGCTTGTTGTTCACAGTTATTTCCACGGATACATCATTGCGATTGAGACGCTTCAGGAAGTGATAAAAAGTGAACCGCAGCCGTTAAGAAATGACTCTATCACCTATTTTTTTACATCGTAAGTACAATGCATGCATACAATATTAGGTGAAGTACGAATTGCGAATCAAACGCAATCGAGAGCACGCAACAAATAATGAGAAGATTACCTTTTTATTGCGAGGGACGTGCGTTCATGCGTTAATGGTACTCCATACATATTCAGGCACATAAGGGATACAACCACACAATGCGCCAATGCTGCAATGTGCACTGCATTGTGTTGTCGTCTCTCTTAAGTCTGTGTTTAGTAGCTCTCATTACGTTTTCTGGTTCCGTTTACCAACCCTACAAAAATGGCAAAGTGTTAATTGTCTTTTGAACGTCGTCTCCCATTTAGATAGTAAGCTAGCATAGGTGTTTTTATACGTTTGAACCCAATAATTGTTTGCTTCTCCGGAAAGCAGGCTGTCGAAGTGAGTGCAGGAGGAATCTGACAAAACTATGAAATATGAAATTAGCGAATACGCAAAACAAAGGCACTAACGTTGGCAACTGCCAAGTTGGAAGAAAGATTGGTTCAGGACAACGTTAAGCGCTGATAAGTAGCAAGCGCTAGAGGCAGAAAGCGCGAAGGTAATTGAGCCTGTGAGGTCCTCTCCAGGGCTTATAAACAGTCGCAACAAAGGAGAAGCCAATTACTCTTTCTAGAACTTGATCCAAGGCTCTCCTTCAAGCCATCTTAGAGTGAAGCGGGCATGCACTGCTTGAAAACGTTCCTGTCATGGCTAGGAGCTTTGTTTCGTTATTCATTGCAGTTGATCAAGCACCACCATTGTCACTGCGTCGAGAAAAAACGTTAGAACAGCCGAAAAACTCATTGCTTGGCAGGATGGGTGATGCTTTCTATGCCACAGTGAATCTGCACGTTAAACTGAGTGAGACAAGGAGCTTAATTCTTCAGATCTGATTTAGCGTTTATAAAGTAAACGTGGCTGCTGTAGCGAGAAAAGCAACCAAAAGACGGAGACAGATAAATTTGTGTGGCCAAAGTTTAATCCTAAAATAATGAAAATAAAATAAAGAATGCCTTGCCTGCTGCACGAAGTATTGTGGGCTACCGAATGAAAAAAAACGAATAGGACAAATGTGAAATGTTAATTTGTAGAAGAAAAGAGACAGAAAGAAAACAAAAGAAGTTAAGCAGAAAGTGCCACCACTATTGCCAACCACCTTCACGAGAACGTGCAAAGGCTCCGCGATGTACTTTGCGAAACTATTTAACCTAATAGACAAATATTCAGGCTGAGTACTGACTTAGAATTTCTCTAATTACAAGTAGAAACTTTTCGCTCATTTTTTCTTTATCTTGGCTTCAATCTTCCATCTTTTACGCTGAGTGCTTAATCTTCCTTGTTATTTTCCTCCATGTTCTTCACTCCACTCTCTTGTGTATCACCGTCCGGGCTGACATAAATTGTTCAGTAGGGTTGAGAGCTGGGCTAGTTGGTGAGACATCATTTAACCAAATGGTGTAGTAGCGCAAATTTGATGTCACCCAGGGCTGTTTTAGTTATGTCATCTAAAAGTGTCTAAGCTTATCTGCCGTGTACTATCGCTTGAGTCTGCACAAAAGCTTCTGTTGGCAATGATTCAGTGTTCGTAGTTCTTTTCTGTGTCGCTAGGGTTATGGGTTATATATGAAGTGCTGTTTCTGAAATAAAAATTAGTTGCGAGTGTAGCGAGTGTCGTGTTTTCTTGTCCTCTTCGTCCCCGTAAATTTGCGCTACTACACCATTTGGTTAAATGACATCAATTGGCTTGGACCTCCTGATTTCTTGAGTTCACTATTGGTTCTTCTTTTTTATGGTTTTGACGCCAGGCAGGTTTTATCGTTCCAACATCTTGCCATGATCCTTTGCCATGCTCCAGTAACATTGGAGGGTGTAATCCACCTCATTTTACGAGGCCCGAAATAAAAGAATGGCTTGTGCTATTTGAACGCCGTAATTCAATTCTTCGTCTACCTTCTGAGAGAGCTGATTGATTGATATGTGGGGTTTAACGTCCCAAAACCACCATATCATTATGAGAGACGCCGTAGTGGAGGGCTCCGGAAATTTCGACCACCTGGGGATCTTTAACGTGCACCCATATCTGAGTACACGGGCCTACAACATTTCCGTCTCCATCGGAAATGCAGCTGCCGCAGCCGGGATATGAACCCGCGACCTGCGGGTCGGCAGCCGTGTACCTTAGCCACTAGACCACCACGGCGGGGTCTTCTGAGAGAGTTTTCAACGTCTGGACGAAGTGTCCACGTGTCTTGCCAGTGCAGGCCTTCAAGTGAACACGAAGAAGCATCCTTGTGTGAGAGCAATAATTAAAGTGTGCGGGAACATTTTAAGCAAGGAAGGCTTTCGTCCTCATCCTGATAAAATTTTCTGTCCAATACTTCCTGCGTTCTGAAAAGGCCAAAGATATGCGTAGTTTTCTCAGCCTGGCTTCCTATTTCCGCCGATTTATTAAAGACTTTGCGTGAATACATTGGCCTTTGCCCAAGTTGTTTGGATCAAGCACTCCATTTACGTGGTCTCGTGAACGTGAATCGGCATTTGTCAAATTGAAGCGCGCTCACATCAGAATCAGTTCTTCACCCTTTCGATGAAGACACACCAACACCCCTGCTTACGAACCCTAGTGGTCATGACATTGGTGGCATCATCCCTAAGTGACCCAAGTCTTCACGTCAGAGGGTCGTCCTATACGCAAGCTGTGTACTGACACCAGCCGAAATGAACTCTACCATCATCAAGGAGTGCCGAGCCATCGTTTGTTCTGTACAAAATTTCGACCTTATCTTCACGGCCGCCATTTTATGATGATTACGGACAATCACGCGATGAGCTGGCTCTCGACACCAAAGAACTTGCATGGCGGCCTTGGTCGCTTCATTCATCGTTTCCAAGAATGTGTGTTGATATAGCGTATAAATCGAGGAAAAAAAAAGAGACCACGACACTAACGCGCTTTTGCGCCGCCCGATTCCTTCCGAATCATATAACGGCACTACCTCAATGGTGTGTGACGAGCTTTCCGAGTTTCCTCCTGCACACGTTTCATTCTTACGAGCTCTGGATCCCACTGCCTCGAACGAGCGTGGTTCATTTTCATCCCACGGATGCGTTGATCTTCACTATCGTCAATACATGGACTGCTTTGACGACAGTTCGCAGACCCCTAACGCCCGTGTTCGTCGACGGCTTACGCAATTCAAGCTTGACAACTGGTCCTCTATATCGCGATATCTTCCACCCTAACAAACCATACTGGAGGCCTATTTTACGTTGCTCTTTCGTGCTCAAGTCCTGTAGGCGTATGATGACATGACTCCTGGACACCAGGGCCTCCAGAAACCATACGACCCCATACGATGTCACTACCACTAGCTATGCTCTCTCGCTAGAGTGTAGCTAATTACGTTTCTTTACATACTAAGCAAGGGCGTGGTCAGTGACTTCATGCTGTCATAGCGCCGCTCAAGCACAAGAATGGAACGTTAAATTTCAAAAAGTACCAGCTTAGTCTACAAAAAATTGTATTCCTAGGTGAAGTAGTTAGTACAAGTGGAACTCGGCCACCCTATTTACTCGCGGCAGTGGTGAGGGTCTTTCAACCGCCAAAAAAACAAAAAAACAAGACAGCTCTCCTCAGACTTCTAGAATTGGTGGATTGGTTCTAGGTGGTGAGACGCACTATAGTCTTTTAATACTTTGTTACTGTGTTCGCTGACCAAGCGCAATAGTTTCTTCGAGTGATAAGTACCTTTCGAGAAATAATGGTGAGGACCCAAGTATTTTTGACTAAACCACTACCCTTGGCCATCTTTGATTGATCAAGAGGTATGAAGCTGCAGACGGAAGTGAGCCTAACTGGTATAGCCATAGAACCTGGTAGGAGAAAGCTTCGGCCAAATAAACAAGCAGAACCACCTGGTTGCATAAGACGTATTCTCAAAACTTCTAAAAATTGAGCGACTGTGAAACACTAATGGCCGCGAAGTTCTTGATGTGTCCGAACCATGCTCAGTGGACACCGCATCTCACCAGAGAATGTTACTGATAATGTTCCACACTTTGCTTGCTACGAATTCAGACAATTTGCCAACGTCGTTGAATTTGATCCCACAACCTCCCATGTACGATTTGTTCGGTCGAATAGCCCAGCTGAAAATGGTGTGCTCATTGCTAAGCAGTTGCTACAAAAGGCAACGAGTTGAAAAGAAAGCTTCTGGTTGTCTCTGTCAAACTATAGAGCCTCTCCACCTAAAGATAAAAGGTACCACAGTTAGCCTTTTGTGGGACACCGCATGAGCACGCGGATACTGGAGTCTTCGGCCGATGATCCTCAAGAAGTGCGGAAATGTAAGGAACCAAAGCGAGGAGCTGTGCTCCCGCTGTTGAAGAAAGAGAACGTAGTACATGCTCGCGAGGACGACGGGTTTAGAATCGAAGCTCAAGCACAGCAGCGTAGGAAATCATGGTTGTGCCCTGTGGTCATGGAAGATTCCATAGAAACAGACAGCACCTACTGACAACCGAGAAGCAGTACGAACCCATGTTGACCCAAAGCTGGCGTACCACAGTGAACAGTTTTAGAAGCGTGGAATAGGAAAGAAGTATGGAAGCATGGAATCGGAACTAACGAGAATTGAACGCTGTTACCGGCGAGGCCTCGCTTCTCAGCGAAACAAACCATCTACAGTCTCAGTCTCAACAACAACTCTCAGCCGCACAGTCAACACCTGCGGATGTAGCGAAAGAACGCAGATCAGCCAGACACCCTGGGTCCCCAGTAAGGCTGAACTACGAGAAACATTTCCACTAACTCGCCTCACACTGAAGCAGTTCTGCTCAGCAATGTAGTGGACGAAGTGGACAGGATGATGTTTCAACAGCTGGCACTCATGACATATGTGTCATGAGTGCGCTGGCGTGTGACTGACTTGAACAATAATGAGCTTTTATTTCTTGTAATAAAGAAGTAAGTTGTATATTACGTATGTAGTTATAGAAAGCTGCCATCAAACAGTCTCAGCTGGTAACCCGGATTGACTGCAAACTAGAAGTGCGAAGCAATAAGGATGACTAGCCATCTTGAAAATGTCGATGCGCTTAGGCGCGCGCAGGATTCCTCTTCACGATGGGCGAAGGTTCGCCACAGCGCCCCCTCTTCCTGATACTTGAATGTATGGGACAGACTTTATGCTCCCCCATCCCTATTAGGTCAATGTATATGACAGATTTTACGACCCCCTTTTTAGGTGAATAGGGGGGGCAGTCCCCCCCCTCTGCCCCCTCATGCGTACGCCTACGTCAGCGCGGTAACATCAGTGCAAGCAGATGAGCTAGGACACCGCGTAGTTTTGCGAACGATATTTAAGATACTTGGCACGCACGCAAGACATGACATTGGCTGAACTTGAAGGTCAGATCCATATATTTAGGCGCTTTCCATGCCTCTACATGAAGGAATAGTCATTGCTGCAAAATTCACTTCCGTGATTGACATGTGTCGACGTAAATATGAGCGCAAGTGTTTGACATAATGAATATAGACGAAAACTTTCACTAAATTCACATACAATTTTCTTGTTTTAGGCGCCCATTGTACGAAGGAAGATGGAGAGCTGACCTGCCTGGCGACGTAGTTGACTGTAAGATAATGTTAAGAAATTGAAACCGAGTAACTTGTGAAATGTCTTCAACCAAGAATAGCTGCCTTTTTCTGAAGCACTCACAATTACCACTAGCTCTGAATACCAGCAAATCATTTGTTGTAGACAGCAAAGAGAATCGGCAAACACTTTATATAAATCACTTTATTTATTTACTTTGAAAATACATCGGAACCTTCAAATACTTCGCTAATGTTAGCAAGAGAAGCTTTTTGACAATTTGATTATTCTGCATGCAATTCTATCTCTTAATAAGCGGTGTTATGTGAGACCAAAATGTCAAGAAAGGCACCAGGCCACAAATATATGGCTTAGTCAAATGATTTGATCTCACTGTGATGCAGTTAAGCCTACTGGACAGCAGAGCAACTGCGCATAAAGCCGTTTATCCAAGGTAGGAGCTCTAGCGCAAGACAATTTTTTGGTAATTAGAGCGATTTTTCTACTGAGAAACTGATGTGGCTCACATTTGTTAATATGGGTGCAATGAGGTCTACGAAATTATTTTTTTCATAAACAATCGTGTAAGTCACTGCGTCCACAGAATTTAACCGCTGAAGTAGTTAACACATCTATGAAAGTAAGAGCTCAAGCATATGGACAGTAGATTGGCTCATTTATTGGAAGCCAAACAATTATTTTTACAGAGTTGAAAATCGCAAAGCTTGAACAGAAGGCTTCGGAAGCGAATGACTAAGCTCAATAGGGATTTCGAGGAGCACGCACGGTATTTGCAGAAAAGAAACAATAGAATGATGTATGTAGCTCTGTAGAAGAAAGGATGAGGCGTGGCGGCAAATTGAATCCGCTCAGACATCTGCTTAATGAAAAAAAAAGACTGAATCTAATAGAGGTGTGGCGTTGGAGAAACTGGTACACCAAGAAAGTCAGACTGCAAGCACAGATACCACAATAGGGTGATTGGCAGATGAATACCTGCCCTTGAGAAAAGAGGACCAAAACGTTAGTTACCCTGGATGCTGAGAAGCACAATGCAACTTCATGGACCAGGAATTCACCAAAAGTGAGGTACGCAGGCACTGCATGACTTGAATAGTAGGTCAGCAGCTGGCCTAGAATTTATCTCGGACAGATTGCTTAAAAACTTAGACAACGTCTTATAATTTCTGGCGAAATGAGTTGATAATTTTGGGTTTATCCAGAACGCTGGACGATGGCCAGTACTATATTAGCACCAAAGTTCGGCAAGTGACTCGCCTTGTACAGCTTGAGGCATATTGCGTTGACATCATATAAAGAGAAGACAATGGAGTGTAGCACGTTGAAAGGCTCACAAACTATGCGGAGAACAATAACATCCTACCACATTGTCTTATTAGTTTCAGACCAGGCATGTCCACACAAGATGCTATGTGGTTCGTCAAACATAACCTGCTCTTAGCTAACACATAGAACATTAGAGCTCTCTTTGTGTTTTATTGAAAAGGCTGTTGACAGAATTAA
The DNA here is from genome assembly GCA_013436015.1 of Rhipicephalus annulatus. NCBI lineage: Eukaryota > Metazoa > Arthropoda > Arachnida > Ixodida > Ixodidae > Rhipicephalus > Rhipicephalus annulatus. The sequence continues at coordinate 422,778 of WOVY01011530.1, read as the reverse complement.
TCACAGCGCAATACTTAAAAATATTCCAAAACTGAGAGTGGGCAGAACACTTTATGAAGTCATCAAATTTATTCTCAGTGATCGCTCAGCGCACCTTGAATTCGGGGAAATACATCGAAAGAAAGGGATATCGGTGACAAAAGAACGCCACAAGAGTCGGTCTTGTCACCTGTGCTTTCCTACCTGGGCAAGTCAAAGGTGGTGGAGGGATTAGAACAGATAGATGGCCCTCATTTTGCAATTTATGCTGACATTGTGACAATAGATCACTGAGTGAAGTATGGGACAGTTGAAAAGCTGACTTCAGTACAATATATATATGATAGATTATATTTTATAAGGCATGGAATTGAAATACTCTGTTGACAAGCCCTCCTAGCATTCAATAACAGAAGGGGCAGAAAACCACAAGGGTATGTCCCTGAGGAGGAGCCCCAGTTAGTGCTAACCACGAAGTGGGGCCAATATATTAAGCAAGTAGAATCGATCTAAGTACTGGTGTTATATCTGAAGACGAACGGAACAAAATGAAGAACAATTCAACACAAAACTAGCAAGACTGTTGGGTCTTAAGACTGATAAAAGAAAGTTCTTGTTATTAAGGTCATATTTGGCCACATTTCGTTTACCTACTCCTGGAGATGCTGGGAGAGCTCAGAGTGTGAAGGGCCACCATGGTGTTGCGCTGAGGAGTGAAAATGGTATTCGTGGACAAGCGAACCATGGCGACGCAGTTCACATTGTCATCATCAAGAGCGGGAATAATATGGTAGCTACGCAACGACGTTTCCGTTTAGTTAGGGAAGCCTCTGCTCCCTGAAGCCGTGCTAGCTCTTCTTGAACTACTCGACAAACAACCAAAGGGAGGTCTTCGCAGGTGGCGACGTACATACTTACAGCCGTAGTGATGTTGTCCTTGCTCCAGAACTTCGGGAAAATTCTTTGGGATTTCAACGCTTCGAATGCTCCACAGTGCTGCCCAACTTCAGTAGTTATTTTTACGTTTTACTTTGTAATCAAAAAGCTGATAACATCTTCAGCGATGCCCTTTAGCAGATGGCCGACTTTGTATTTCTCGAAAAAGTTAGTTTTCACAATGCCACATAGCTTCAGTAATCCTATGTACGTGGCAGGCGTTTTGGCGGCACTTGTGGTCTGTGCATGTTTGTTTGTCCTTCTTTTTTTCGAACTTGTCCACCTAAAGCAGGCCCGCAGTTCGTCAATTAAAGGTCTGCCAAGTGGCCAGTACGTGCTTATTGTTCTCGAACTAACGCAGAGTAGCTCCGGTTAGAAAGAATGCCACGTTGACAAGCTTTGCGACAAACTCCACTTGTGACAGCGTCTCACTATTTCGTAGAGCTTCATCCGGTCGTCCACGTCTTCATTGGTCTTACCTGAGAATGTGCGTGGCTCAAGAGCCCAGTAGATATGTTGTTTTGGTCCGTGGCTACTTCGTTCCGTGACGTTGACTGCTGCATTGCTGGTCGACATGCCTCCGCGGGCGTTGGTCATGTCTCTGTGCCGCGGAGGTAGTCTGACTAGGCGCCGGCTTGCTCGAAGGCCGTCTGCGACAGTTTCGTTCAGGGCGTCGCTCACCAAGCCCCTCCCCTTAACTGTTACAATTCATGTAGGTTTATTTCTCATGAAGTGAATAAATTGGAAAGCAAAAGACAAGGAATGGTTGGTTGCCGCTGATCAGCAGGATAGCTCGTTCTTGTTTGTTTGTTTTTCACCTACTCCTTTTCACCTACTCCTTTTTCACCTACTTTCACCTACTGTAGGGGTATGCATCACAGGGGTATATAGTACACAGTTTTAGAATAATGGAGTTTATATAATAAAAAAGAACAGATTACAGATTACGTAGGAAATTATGGTGCTTGATCCAATGCATATATTTATTTAAATAAACAAAGACTTTTTCCTTAAGTTAGAGCAATGCTCAAATTTTCATTAGTATATGATGTTGCAGAAACGTTGGAATAATAATAAAGTGTAATTAGTCAACGAATTAGTTTCTCCATCGAGTCTTTGACAGCCGCACATACCCTCGCACTAGAGAACCCAGAAATGAAGCCTCCAAAAGACAAAACGACCGGCACAGATAAATCCATACCAATACCAGTTATAGGTATTTATAAAAGGGTTTTTCGTACTATAGTAAACCACCTGCAGGTAAAAAAGAAATGACCGACAGACAGATGGACGGACGCACAGACGGACGCACAGAAGCACGAATGAACGCACAGATGGACGAACAGCAGCACGGACGGACAGACAGAAGGACGTACAGAAGCGCATACGCATGGACAGACGGACGGAAGCAAGGACAGATGAACGCATGGGTGGGCAGAAGCATGCCCGGACAGATGGACGGACGGACAGACAGAAGCATGGACGCGCGAGCGGACGGACGGATGAATGAACAGACGGACGCATGGACGGTTGGACACACGAATAGACGGACGCTTCGCCCCATCATCATCATTCACTCTGTGAATGTTCTGTGAAAACTACTACTCATGCCCTACGATCGAATTGGTCTGGTGATGCCAATGTTCCACTTTAGTTTGCTTTGTGTTGAGCTCAGGACTGGCTTGCTTGTGTTGACGAGCCACAGCGGACTGGGCTTTAATTATTCCGGGCTTCACGTTCTGCAGCTCGTCAACGAGTCGTATCTTGAGGCACAGGCTAGTGTTACTAGGCTTGTCGCGCTTGTCGAGCAGCTGCTGTTCACTGAGGCTTAAGATCAGGATTTAGTGGCGCGTACGCTATTTCTATAAAAGCGACTGCCAAACAGCGCGCGCTCATTGGCCGCTAGTGATGTGCTGGTGTAAGCAGGAATCACACACCCGGCGTGGTGGAAAAGTCCGCTGCAGGCTTCTCAAATGTTTTTAGCGTTTACAATAGACACGTCCGGTTTAGATAAAGGGGGAGGGGGAAGTGATAGCAAAATAGGTGGAAGAAATATACAAATTATTATTGCGACAAGGACTTGCCTTTAAGGCATAAATTTTTTGTTAAATGTGTGCTGTTAGGCCGGTGTTGTTTATGAAGTGAAGTAATGATATACATGGAAGCGCGAGCACACCTTGGGGAGGACATAAAGTCTACAGGTGGTCGCTCAGATTCCTTAAGCTCAGGTACTTCAGTAGCACATTCGGTACTTTCTCCGCTGTCGAAGCACTTTCCAAGGTCCTAGAACCTTCTGTACAGGTTATGGTCTGCAGTTCAGTTAGTTCAATACCATTCGGAGTGGGCATCATTGGGATCGTAGCGAGTGCATCTGCACAGGACAGGTTTTGATCAGTGCTTGCTTTGTTGTAGGCCTGTACTGAAGAACATGCCAGGCTCCAGCAGTGTGACGGACTTTAGAAAGCTAGTAATTAAGAGCATCTTCATTATTGTTTTACAGATGAAGCTACCTTCAATACGTTTTGCAATAAAACGAGGAGCGCTGCCGTTGTAAATTATATCTCCATGGAAAACCATGAACATACTGTGGCAGCAACTGCCTGGGTGTAAGTAAAGCATATTTGTATTATGTAAGTTTTGGTGTTGAAGACATAAATAACGTTACTCTTTGTCGTAAGCCGCTCCAACGAATCAGGTAACTACTCAGAAACGCTTCCAGAGAACAGTCATTTCTTAAATACCTTCTTGCGCTGTGAATTCGTGCACGCCCCATTGTAAAATATCTTCCCAGACATGCGTCCGGTATGCTGCCCTGCACAGGGGATAAGGGAATAGGTTATAGGAAGAGATAGATGAGCAGAGCAATACACGAATGACCGAACGCCGGAAAAAAACGATTGGAATTTCCGGAGCTCTTCACTACGACATCCCTCAGCTATATCGTGATTCTGGGACACCAAACTCACTTACTTCTACTGGACATTAAAAAACAGAATAATCACTAGAAGCAGGTACCAAAATTCTTATTTTCCATGAAGTGCGGAAAGAATGACAAAAAAAACTATTCAGAAGAGTTGTAAGCCTTGATTACATTTTCTAAACAATGTAGTGCTTTTTGTGCTATGTGGGAAAAAATATGAGAATACATTCAAAGTAAAATCAGCACATTGCATAAGAACCAATTATCGCAACGAAAAAAAAGAGACATATTTTACAATTGTATCAACTTTTTACCGCTTTTGATGAAAATATATCATGCACATTGCCACGTCGTTGCAGCTTTGGAGAGAAAAAGTACAAGAGTTACACCTACAGGGATTACAAGAGCATGAATTTGACGTTTTCGTAAGTATGCGTGAAACATTTGATGTTTTGAAGGCCGGAAACATTGACTCCAACAGTTATTGAGTAGCGTTTTACCCATTTTAATTATACCCTAAAGGAGATAGGAGAGCATTCTGGCTGCCATTGCTGAAATGGCGAACGTACGTGCGGGAACTTTTCTGCCAACCGACGAAAATGAAACAACCAATTCATCCTAACCCAATTGGGGAAACATTGAACCATATATTACCCTGGCCAAATCAATACTTGCACCTAGAATAAGCTCGGTAAGCATAGGTTGTCCCCATTCAATCCGGATCATTTGTGATTAGAAGGCTAGGGACGAATAGTTTACGTGACACACATGTGTTTATGGATGTCCAAATTTAGTAACGCGATAGACGGCTGCTTAAATTGGAAGTGGTTAAGCGTTGTGCATCAAAAATGACAGATGCTAGCGTTATTTTTGATATTATTTTGTCGATAGAAAGAGTCGCTGCATTAACACATGACAAGAAGAATGAGTCCTTATAATTACCAAAGTCGTTTGTCGTACTATTGCACTCAATGGTGGCTAAATTGGAATACCGCATCCTCTCAACAAAAACATAATTGAAGAACTTATTCTCAATATTTTCCTCATTTCCTTTGTGTGTTTCATTCGAGCACTTTCATATTGTATAGAAATATTTATGTTGACCATTTTTCTGAAGTAATACATACAGGAACTTCTGGACAGTAAGTATATCTGTGCTAAATCTATCAACGTATACTAAAATAAACTCATGGGTTCATAGTTTGTTTATGTCTCTATCGGAGTATATAAATTCACATGTATTTATCGTTAGGGAACGCGGCCAGTTTTCTAATGTGGAATTTTTCAAGAGATTCGTGAAGTCATTTATGGGGGTAACCAAAAGGTAACGGAACACTGTTTAAAAACTCGATAACAATTTTAAGCAGGTGAGAACTGATAGAAAGAATTAGTTGTTTTCAAACGAGGGCATCTAAATTGCAATATACAACAACTTCTGTTGCAAAGCACTTTGTAACTGCAATTATTACAGCGTATTCACGAACAGAAACTGACTGCTACATAATGTGTGCACATACGCGAATTAGTATTCATTGAAATATATGTTGCGGTTCACTTCAGACACTGCGAAAAAACTGCTGGCTGAGAAGAATGCTTGCGAATAAGTTCATCAGAAATCAAAGAATGAAATGACATGGCGCAGTGAAGAAGATCAAGCAAAGAAGCTGTTCGGAATAAACATGATTCAATAAAGTTGGTGTTCTTATTCATATTTTGTGACATTGGTACATTGAAGCTGGCGATGAGAGGGCTATTATTTTTTACAATGCGAATGCACTGCTACGCTTCGGATAAAGCATGCGTGAACAGTTTATTCCACGAGTCTAAACAGGAATCGGTCCTTGTCTGCAAACACCACCAACTTTTACATGCATAATTATTTTGGGGGTTTTGCGTGGAAGTAATATTTTGCACGTAAAGCTCCCGAAAAAATGCCTACGCGTGAAAGGGAGACGAAAAATTAAATGGGCAGGTGAACTTTAAACGTTTGCAGGTATCACGTGGCACCATTGAATGTACAGGACTAGGTTGATTGGTGGAACATGAGTGAGGCGTTTTTCCTGCAGTGGGCATAGTCACGCTTATGATGATGATAATGAAATAGCACGAGTTGGCTATTTTACACGGAATGTTTGGAGAGTCCAGATTGATTGACCATCGTGGGATACCTAAAGTGCTCGTAAAGTTACATGCGATGTTGTCCTTGAGTTTTTGCCAAATCGATATGTGGCTAACGTAGCCTAGCCAGGAAGACCCGCCACGGCTTAGTTGGCGGCACACCACCTTAATTGCTGAACATTCGCATACCTGCTTTTACTCTGCACTCTTTTGATCTTTTAGGTGCGGGGCACTCTTGCAACACTGCTTGTCGACCTCCCACTGTGTCACGTCGTATGCCTATGTGGTTGCCATTGCTGGCCTCAAACTTGTCTAACAATGCCCCAAATCTGCGAAAAATAAGATACAAAATTATGAAGTATAAAAATTCAAAAAACACATTTTTGATAATTTATTAAGATAATGAAAAACTCTAGTGAAACACCCAGCTGGTACTCGCCCTGCGTACAGTTACTGTATATACTACCTTCAAGTCTCAAGCCCTGCGCAAATGAGGGCGCCACCACCTCGGCATGCGCCCGATTGGCAGGACAATGGCAGTGTTCTGTGTAATCCTGATGAATGGGTACGGTCTTGTGAAGTAATTGCTTTGAAGCAGAATGTAATACGTGGCCCCAAGTGTTACATTTAACTTTTGATTGTTGTACTTGTCCTTATAATATCTCTGCTCACGTGATCATTGTAATCAAAACTTATGCGCTGATATTGTCTATAACCGTTGTCACTTCTATTACTCTGACGAAAGCCGAGATGTAAAGAAACCATTTGGGTTTTCGACGTGTGTCTTATTCGTATTCATCTTATTTTTAGGCATCCAAATAGCTCACTGCAATCACATATATATTTCAGGCAGCAGATTTTTTTGTGCAGTAACTACTATGATAGTACCGCTCATGTCGTTTTCGCAAAAACACTCCACGTCGAGCGGAGACCTTTGTCGCAGTTAAAATAAAATTCGTGCACCTAATTAGGACAGATTTCTTAAATATATGTTACTGAAATAAGCACAGGTGTTTTATTGCTAAGTTGTACCGTCTACCTTTTATGGCATAGCTATTTTTAGAAAAAAATTTGCACGTAGTTCAATATACTCTGCACCAAATTGAAGGACAAATTGGAATTGATTAAAGTCAGCGTACCCGGCTCACACTAGATAGTCTCTAAAAAGTTTGGGCAAGGTAACTTGTGAACGTTTATGCGCTCACAAGGGCATAATTTCTTAATGACTAAAAAAGTGTTTCAGGGCCCCTTCAAGACTAAATCACTGTTTCCACATTTGTAGCACTGTGTCTGTTTTGTGTGCCTTCCTTTCTGTGGTGTCGTCTACAGCTGTGATTATGGAAGCTAGAAACCAACTTGCTGATTTATGGTACATAAGCGCCAAAAATGCAGAGTAAGCGAAATCTTTGCCTAGAGCCGGATGAACTAAGCGCAGCGTATTCAGAGTAGGCTGTTGGCTTGAACAATTTAGAGACGAACACATTGGCAGTTAGTGTATGACGTAGGAGCTGTTAGCGATACACTGCCCCAGGGTGACCAATCCTGTTCTAGTGAAGAAGAGCTTTACTGACAGTTGTCACCGGTGATGCCGCATCACAGTCCTCTTTACGCAATTCAATTTTCGGCCGGAATTTATTATTTTGGTGCGGAACTGTGTGGCCTCCTGATTCGAACCATGGACTTGTTGCATGCGGGACTTATGCTCTACCTCTACGCCATCGCACCAGAAAGCACTCTACCTGGTTGATTGGCGGGACATGAGGGACGCCTTTTCCATGCTGTAAGCATAGTCAGGCTGGTGACGACGATGACACTGATAATGAAACTGTCACTATGTCCCCTGACCTTATGATGTAGGGAAGCTTGTGCAAGGTTAGAATAACAGACGCTGGTACTGGAACGCGGCTTGCATCCGTGACTGACGTAAAGCAATCGGACGTCATTATAGATGCTCTGTGTATATCTGACCGCTGACAAGCAGACTCTCTGTTTTCACCTCCATTCTTGGGGAGTTCAAAAGCTGTGTATTTGAATCTGTTGTGTGAATGGGAGTACAAAGTGCTGAACACAATAAGGTTTCGGGCAGTCGTATGCTGTCACCTTTCGTCGGTTGTCGTCACTTAGGCAAAATCATTCATGACGCATCGAGGAATAGAATCTAAGGGATATGAAAGAGATGTGAGGGGGAAATGTGTTGTGGTAGTAAAAATCACAAGGAGGAAGAGAGACGACAAAGCACATAGCATAGTTATGTGTGGCGTCACGCAGGCTAAACTGTGCTTTGTTAGGTATGGTGTAGATACGGAATAGGGTAGGGGTGAGGAGGAGGAAAATGAGGAGGTGAAAAGGTATAGTATGGCATAGCCAAGTATGGCGTCATGCACGTAAACGCATGTACGGAGCAGACATACAAATATACAATGAGTAACTATCGTAATGCATGGGGAGTTGGTATTTCATGATACATTAAATTCAAGCGCATAACTGAAACAGGAACTTAGAAATGTTGCTTATCTGCCGGTATGTATATGTCAGCGCTTTCAATTAAACGGTCATTTTGTAGTTTGGCCTTGTACCTGTCTTCCTGAGTCCTTGCTTAAATTACGCGCACGCATTTGAAGAATGGCAAGGATGCGGGAAAGACAAGTGAGGATGAAGAGGAGCGATGTTAGGTGACAATGAGGAAATGAACGAGGGGTAGAGTAGAGCATAGCATAGAAATCTACAATATACTGTGGAAGGATCGAAAGGTGGGCTAGTGGGTACAGACTGATTGTGAAAGATTGGCGGCGCGAACTAATGGGACACATTGTTTCATGCCAGGGTGTCCAGAAGTGGAAGTAAGAGTTAAAAGGATGAAAATGAAAACGTGAAGGCAAATAATAGCATAGCATTGTGCTTCTCCCTATTTTTCTGCTTCAGTACAATATCGAGAGTACGAAAAATTTGAAGCAATCGTATTCGTGGTGGTGTGCGTTAACTAGAGGCGGGTAACGTCCAGCCTTTTCATAGCGAGCATATGCGCCCGGACGATGATAGTAGGTCGTTGCGGGTAAGGTATTGGACAGTTTACGCACTGGTATGTAAATGATACGTTCGCCCAAGGATAGGATAGCGACAGTGCAGTATCCACAGCCGCAAGGCTGTTTGTTTGCATTTCAGTGTAGAGAAGCACTGGGGGCCATTCTATATCATAACCGTGGTGGCACTGGCCCTATATAAAGACTGTTTTACCACAAGTATGTAGTCGAACAAGAGGGTGAGGTTTCACGCCCAGCAGTAGTGAAGCTGCAGACGCCAGAAAGTTCACTTATTTGGTACGTTTTTATTGTGCTAACTTTAACACGTGTTAAATATATATATATATATATATATATATATATATATATATATATATATATATATATAGGCAAAAAAGGGGCGACGAAACTTTCGTGGAAGCGTCTTTACTAAACGTTTTCAGCTGGTGGACCAGCCTTCGTCAGAGTCACTCTGACGAAGGCTGGTCCACCAGCTGGAAACGTTTAGTAAAGACGCTTCCACGAAAGTTTCGTCGCCCCTTTTTTGCCTACAATACGTCGGGTCCAGCGTGAATGACGTTCAAAGAACCTGATATATATATATATATATATATATATATATATGTATATATATACTACGTGCAGTTTCCCATATTTTTGAATGGTGAGTTGGTAACGACCGAGTTATCCAGATGCTATTTCCGTAGACCGTGTGCATGAAACAGAACACATTTAGTCCTGGATTCATTAAAGTTGAACCTATTGCTTTTGCACCTCACAAGCATGGAGCAATGACGTCGATGCACTCATACAACCGACGTACCCTGGACAGCGAAACAATAAAAGCTCGAGGCACATTCGTTGTTCGGCTCGTTTTTTTGTCACAGAGCTATCGTGGGAAATGAACTAACACAATCAGAATAAAAAAGAACGTTCAACTACGGCGGAGGAAGGCTTAGCACGTGCTTTTGAGAAGCTGTCCCGACGATTTGCCAAGGGATCTAGCGTCGGAACCTCTTTCACCTCTTGGGGTTCCTATCTCGTAGCATTCTCTTCCCGTCTCACAAGAGATCGCTTCTGCTCGTTAGCGTTTTGTCGAAAGGCAGCTGCTTTTCGCAGCATGAGAGCATGACGGCTTGGCTACCAGACCCGCTCGGGTCTTAATTAGAAGCCGTACATTTATGGCGAAGGAAGTAAAGCTGAAGAACACGCTTTCGTGTTGTGGAGACAGCCAGAGAACTACTATTTATATTGTATTTTTTTAGGTGGCTATGTTAACACAGACATTTATTGAACTCTTCTGAGTTCGGACAGAAGGCTGTGGCGGCTGCATTTCTGATGGAGGCGGAAATGGTGTAGGCCCGTTTACTCAGATTTGGGTGCACGTTAAAGAACCCCAGGTGGTCGAAATTTCCGGAGCCCCCCACTACGGCGTCTCTCATAATCATATGGTGGTTTTGGGATGTTAAACCCCACAAATCAATCAATGAGTTCGGGCAGAAAACTTCCTGGTAAATCGGATGTATAGTTTGTTATATATCTCTTGTTATATAACATTTAAATGTTGAGAGTAAAGAAATTTCGAGCTATTTGTAGAGTCATTAGTTAGCCGCACAAACATGTCGATCTTGAGAAAGTAATCAAGCTTACGGAGTAAAAAAAAATGCGGAGTAAGAATGCCAGGGGAAAATTAACGATATTTTTGTCCTATGATGTTCCTGCATGGCGCTGTCACATTTGTACAGTTTGTATGCTTAAGATATTTGGAAAACTTGATGGCTGCGATAAACAATTACACATTAATCCCTGATAACATTAATAATGCCAATGTGAAGAGCAGAAGTCTCGCAAACATCAATGATAGTATCCCCTTACCTGTTTTGTTAGGAAGCTGTGCAATGCTACTGGTAATTATTCAGCACTTTTCATTGTGGAATATTGTATTTCATTATACTGCGTGTCATATATTGCAGTTTACCGTTGCGACTCCCTCTCGTAACTTTCGTGAACCACAACTTCGGACTGGATATAAATGTTTAAAGAAAACGGAGTGACATGAAACGATGCTGAAATGAACAGTAGGAAGTATGCTTGGCATTATATACACTACAAATGAAAATCTGTGTGAAGTGTTTGGGCGTGTCCTCATTTTACATGTCTGAACGTTGTTGTTAGGTTTGTAACCTAAGCCCCAAATTCTTCGTGGTCTTGGATTGTTAATGTGCCCTTTATTTAAGAACTAAATGAAGATAAACATATATGTAGAAGGACATAATGTTCAATGGTAGTAGGTTGGTAACACCTGTTGTTGGGCTAGTTGGTGCTCTGCATCAACAAAGTATATCCAGCCTAATGGTGGAAGTACACAGGAAACGGTGAAAGATACAGGAAAGTGGCTTTCACGTCTTGTTCTCTGTTTCCTGTGTACGTTCACATTTCGGTGGATATATTTTTTTGAAGCATGTTAGGTTATATTGCATTGGTTGGTTAATTGGTTGGTTTCATTGGTTGGTTTAATTGCATCAAAGCACCCTATTTTTTGCAAACACAGCACGTTTATGCTTTCCATTTATGTCAGGAATCGAAATCACGTCCTCGAATATAGAGGAGCATCATCTCGGCCGCTGAGCTGCCCTGCCAGCAAGAAAGCATACAAAGGTCATCATGTCTGCGCATTTTCGCTCTTTTATGTCACTCTAAAGGACACCCCACAATGTTGCCGGGAGGTTAGCCTATGTGGTTGGAAGAATGCCAAGCTCGGCAGGCCTGAATTCAGCGCTTGCCTTTGCCGTTGGGATCATTTCGTTCAAGAAAAAACCGTATGCCTTCCAGGGACCCAAATTTCAAGAACTCTAGTTGTGGGCAGCAACAATATGCACCTGCTCATTTCTATGTGCAACGCAATACACCTGGCATAAATTAGTAATTACTATGACTAGCGAGACAAACCATGCACCTTTTACGAAGGAAGAATTGAGTAAAAAAATTCTATTGAAAGAGTTGGACCACCGTATTATGTACCCTGTGTACCACATAGCGAGCGTGTTAAAACAACCAAGTACAAAAAAATCACAGCATATCCAAGGAGTGAATGTTGATGAGTGGGCAGCATTCGTGCTTTTGTCCGTCCGTCCCTGCGTCTGACTGCCCTTCCGTTCGTGCTTCCGTCCATCCGTTCGTTCTTCTTTCCGTCCGTCCATTTGTGGGTCCGTCTGCCCGTCCGTCTGTCCTTCATTGCTTCTGTCCACCCCGCCGTGCATCCATCTGTCCTTTCTTGCTTCCATTGGTCCGTCTATGTGAGTGTCTCTCTGTCTGCTCGTCCGCGCCTGCTGAGTGAGTCATCGAACTAGGTGGTCACGAACCACGACAAGGTAGGAGGGACAAACCCAAAGCTTACGGAGCTTCGCCCCTAAAAATGCGATGTTCAGCGCGGAAAGTGTAGCAGCCGGGACTCAAAAAAGGTAATAAAAATAGAACATCCAGCAAAAAACTACCAGCAGAAATAAAACAGTCGAATAATTTTTCATCAGTTCTCAAGAAATACTTACACAGAACAATGTTTATCAATAAAAACAATTATGATGCCATTTGTGTGTGCGTGCGTGCGTGCGTGTGTGTGTGTGTGTGCGTGTGCGTGTGCGTGTGCGTGTGTGTGTGTGTGTGTGTGTGTCAGAAACTTGTGAAATCGTTTAAAAACACCATTGTTACCCAATGATTAGGTTTTTGTTTTCGGTATTAGCCATGCATATTTTAACCTTCATAATAATGCAACTATTTGCTTTGTTTATCTGTATTTTCGTAAGTTAGAAATGTTAAAAACAATCGTGCATTTACCGACACTTTCACTCTCCCTTTGTTTTACTCGTGCAAATTAACGATGCACGATACCTATCTGTATGCGTGTGATATATCTTTTTTGTACATGGAACCCTTAGTTATTTATTTTTTTGACCCCCAATAGCCTTCGGCTATGGGTCCAACCAGTCGTGATGTTTCTGTATGTTTCACAGTTTGCAAATAAAGAATTGACCTGAATAAAATTGAACATAATGCTTCACGCCACGACACGGCGACGAGACAGTCATTTTAAAACCAAACAGCCACGGCTGGACGTCGCGTTTACACAGACTTTGTGAGATTTCGCAAGTCATAATTGACGCCAAGGCTTTCCGTGCATATGTCACTCCTGCAGCTTCAACAAAATGAAAGTGCGCTCAACTTAATTGTGTACGTGCCAGAGAAGCGAAAAACTGCGACATTCGTTTGACCCATGAGTTACAGGCATAAGAGCCAATTTTATACGCTCTGCTTCATGGCCCAAATTTTCGATGCTATTATCGATCTGGAAGTCCTGAGTTTACTTACTTCTTAGATCTTTCTCCGGTGCCAGGGCTGTCAAGCACTGCTGCTAAAAAGAAAAAAAGAAAGAAAAAGACGCTGATGGCCCTCCTTTGCGAAGCAATACAAGCTTGGAGTATATATTCAGCGCACAAAAAGATAACCGGCTTCGGATGTGTAATATTATGTATATATTAGACACGACGTCGTTTAAAGTCCCACGGCGAGCCATGTTAGGCATCTCCCAACGCATCTACTTGCGATTATTTGCAGAGCATTCAAAAGTATCCGCAAGAACTCATGTTTGAAGAAATGGATGTCTTGTAATCCAAACACAAGTCGAATTTGTGATCGGCACATGAAAATGTTTGCTATGAGAACTAATTTATGTCCTATATTTGTTGCCGATATTCATGGCAATGTTTCAAGCTTTTACGGAGTTGCTGTCGTCTAACTTGCAGCGCTGCTGAAGGATATTCCGTTTCTTGTACTTCAGCGTGCCCGTATCTTACACCCTTTTTACCTATAGTGAAAGTAAAAGTGGCATGTTGGCAGAAGCGTTGCCGTCATTCTTCATATAATACGACAGCGAAAGCTAGAAAGTGATGTTCAGGAGGGTGTAACGTGGGAAAGTGAACGAATGAAATCCCTGGTTTATCCAGGAGGTGAGTATTCCTTACGGGATGAAGCACGTGAATTTCACTTACGCATCCACGGTCCTCAGACGGTGCCGCATCGGCGTTAATAGTCATTTACACAGTTCACTGCTATCGTCACGATTACTGGCTGCATTCCTGATGACACCGCATAGTTGATTTGCTGAAATTTGCGTTTACGTTTAAGCGCAGTATAGTTCACCAGCAGAATATATCCGAAGACCTGCGGTGATGGAAGCGGCAAGCACTCAATGAAAACAACAAACCAGAATTGCATTGACCTTTGTCGAAAGCATTTCGGACTTTCTCCAGAGCGAGCAATACCCGTGCGGCAGCAACGTTAAACATTACAAACATCACCTTCAAACACAAAGCAATCGTAATTGAAGTAAGCAGCTTTCCAAAAGTGCACAGCGAACTTACCTCAGTCGGTATAAAGCGCGAATTTCACAGGCATTCAGTTTGGGGGCACACAATCGTAGTTTATAGGCTCAACTGGCGCGTGCCATGGCTTCTTCATAATTGCACAAGAGATCTGCCAGTATGCCGCTTGCACCGCAAAAAACACAGCCGAAACTGCGCTGCGTGATGTTACTTTGGCGCCAGCATTTGTCAAAAATTAAAGAAACAACGCAGCGAAAGAAATAACCCAAAACGAAAAATGAAGAAATAACGCAGCAAGCCGAACAGTATGCTAATCAACTCGCGACAGCCAACTGAGGACTATTTTGCGATTCGCTAAATGAGACCCTAGGAACAAAGACACGGAATATCCTCAATTTACCCTCTGAAAACTAAATGCGAAGAACAAAAATCTTTAGAAAGATTATTGCACTCATAACCAGGCACACGAGACGACCTCCTTCAAGACATCTATATTTACCCCCGTATTCACAAACGCTCCTCGACTCGAACTCCACCCTTCACTTGACACAGTTGCGCACTGCGCCACTGCTCGGCAGAAATACGCTTGGCTACTCAACAATAGCTGCAAATTATCACTGATATGCAATTACTTTCTCTGCCTAGAGATGGCGCTCCCATCGGCTTTCTCAGGTGGTGGTAGAAATAAACAGAGAGGTGCATAGGTGGGGTGGTTTTCAACGAGAGAGAATTCACTGCGATGGGCGGCTAGGTCATGAGGTGGGTTGGCGACTTGAAGGACGCGCAGTAGCTTTTTTTTGGGGCAAGCGAGCCCTTCGGGGTGTAGGATAGCTAGTAACGAGGAAAACAACCATAGAGACTCTTCGACAGGTGTTATAGACCGATACGATTCCAAAGTGGCACCAATATCTAAGATAGGTAGAGTCCGGGGCATAAATGAACGTAGCCACGAGCGCCGAGCCAATTCAGACATAGGGTATATTAACATGCAGGGTGGTAGAAACAGGCTGAAGTGGTAAGAGATAGAAGAACAGCTAAACAAAAAGAGGCCGATGGTATACGGTTTTGTAGAAACACATCTCAGGGACACGGAACAACCTCCGAACAATCCGGACTACGCGTGGGAATATTGTAATAGAACAGAAGGCAACAGAAAGGGGGGGTGGTAATGGGGCATTCATTCATAAAAGTACAGACTGGCAAAGGGTCAAGCAGGAGTGCAAAGAACATTTATGGCTAAAAGGGAAAGTGGCAGGTCAAATGACACTCCTTGGTTTCGTGTACTTGTGGACGGGAGCGAAGGCCAGAGAGGAAAACCAGGCAATAGTAGAGTGTATATCAAAGGTCATTCAGGAGTTAAGAAGAGAGTGCGAGATAATTATACTAGAAGACATGAATGCGCACATAGAAGATATAGATGGGTATACCGACGCGACAGGCAAAATGATCATGGATATGTGTGAAAGGCTTGATTTGATCATTTGCAACAGTACCGAGAAGTGTGAAGGGCAAATAACATGGGAGACAGGAAGGCTGCAGTCAACGATAGATTATGCATTGATGTCACATAGGATTTATGATAAGCCCAGGAGAATGCACATAGATAAAGGTGGCTCCAGAAGTCTGGGTAGTGATCACAAACGTATCAACCTAAGTTTTGGAAGAGCAGTGAAAGTGGGAAGGAGACAAGATGAGCAACTACAGAAAAATTTTTATCCAGAAAGGCAAATTGAAATAGCCACTAAACAAATTGAGAAAGTAATCACAGAGGATAATAAGACAGTGTGGACATACACGAATCTAATTAAACTCTTTGAGCTAGAGCTTGCTTAGACGCGTGACAAGTCACCCCGGAAAAGAAGACACAAACCCAAAAATGGTGGGATGAGGAAGTTAAGAGAGCCATAGCAAAACGTCAGGAAGCCTCTAGGTACACAGACATGCTAAGCAGCGGGGTGAACCGATAGATGATGTTGAAAGAAAACGGGAAACCTTCTAAGCTGTAGAAGGGATGCATCCCTTCTGATCAATGAAAAGATTAGAAAAAAGGGAGCTCAGTGGCTGGCAGAAGTACATAAAAAAGATAGAAAGGCAGCTGCGAAATTTGGGAATCATCTGAACTCTCTAAAAAACGAAACGAACCTAGAGCGAGTTTATAACTACTGCCCAAGGTGTTAGGCTAAAAGGGGACGAAGCTATTGAATATATAAGAACAAGGGTGACAGAAAAATTTCAACAAAGAAGTACTTTATGCACCACAATTGACAAGGACGAATCAAGGGATGCAATAACTCCATTTTCACAATGAGAGTGGGAAAGGGCTGAGAAAAGGGTTCCTAGTAGCACATCAACAGGCCCAGATGGCGTTCCAATTATGCCAATTAAGACATTAGGTCCGAAGTCTAAGCAGGCTTTGAGAGAGGCAGTGAGAAAAATATTAATCAATGGAGAAGTTCCCGATGGATGGAAACTTAGCAGGATGAGCATGATCTATTAAAGAAAGGGGGACAAAGCTGACATAAACAACTACCATCCTATAACAGCGACATCAGTGGTCTACAGGCTGGCGATGCAGATTATAAAGAAACGACTGCAGGCATGGATAGAGGATGAGGGGGTGCTGGGGGAACTGCAGAATGGGTTTCGAAAACACAGGAGGTTGGAAGACAATCTGTTCTCACTGACGCAGTGCATCGAAATAGCAGAAAAAGAACACAGGGCCCTGTGGCTAGCATTTTTAGATATCAAGGGAGCGTACGATAGCCTGGTTCAAGAGGAATTGTAGGGAATACTGGGCACACTAGGAGTGCAAGATGTAGTCACTAATCTTTTAAAGCATATCTCTAAAGGTAACAAGTTAGTTATAAAGTGGGAAAAACAGGTATCCAAGCCTGCAGAGGTAAAACAGGGGCTTAGGCAGGTGTGTCCCCTGTCACTCTTATTATTCATGGTGTACCTACAAGGATTAGAGGCCAAATTAGAGGAAAGTGGACTCGGCTTCATCGTCTTTTTAGTCAAACAAGAAAAACTCATTGATCATGCACTACCAGCATTAATGTACGCAGAGGATATAGTGCTAATGGCCAATAACAAGGAAGATTGCAGAGATTGATAAACATCTGCGGTAATGAGGGAGATAGGTTAGATTTTAGATTCAGTAAGGAAAAAATCAGCAGTCATGATTTTCAATGACAACGAAGGTAGTGAGCTTAGAACACAGGAGGTCACGCTAGAGATAACAGATAAATACAAATATCTTGGCGTATGGATAAGCAATGGGACCGAGTACCTGAGGGAACACGAAATATACGTGACAACTAAAGGTAACAGGAATGCAGCAGTGATGAAACATAGGGCACTGTGGAATTACAATACGTATGATGTTGTGAGAGGAATATGGAAAGGGGTCATGGTTCCTGGGCTGACGTTCGGCAATGCGGTCTTGTGCATGAGATTTGAAGTTCAAGCAAGATGAGAAATTAAGCAACGTGGAATAGGTAGACTTGCTTTAGGAGCTCACGGGAATACACCAAATCAGGGAGTACAAGGTGATATGGGATGGACATCATTTGAGGGCAGGGAAGCTAGCAGCAAGATAAAATTTGAGAAGCGATTGAGAGAAGTGGGGGAGGAGCGTTGGGCTAGAAAGGTTTTCAGCTACTTGTACATGAAGAATGCCGATACAAAATGGAGGAAGCGAACCAGGAAATTGACTGGTAAATACGTAGAAAACAGCAGGTGGCCAAACCAAAAAGAACTATAGGTTAAGAAGAAAGTGAAGTCCATCCATCCATCCATCCTTCCATCCATCCATTCAAGGTTTAATGAAAAGACTGCAGACATGAATGAGGATGAGGGTTGTTGGGGGAACTGCAAATTGGGTTTCGGAAACACGGGAGGTTGCAAGACAATCTGTTATCACTGACGCAGTGCATCGAAATAGCAGAAAAGGAACACAGGCCTCTGTGGTTAGCATTTTTGGATATCAAGGGAGCGTAAGATAGCCTGGTTCAAGAGGAATTGTGGGGAATACTGAGCACACTAGGAGTGCAAGATGTAGTCACTAATCTTTTAAAGAATATCTATAAAGGTAACAAGGTAATTATAAAGTGGGAAAAACAGGTATCCAAGCCTGGTAAAACAGCAGAGGTAAAACAGGGGCTTAGGCAGGGGTGTCCTCTGTCACCCTTATTATTCATGATGTACCTACAAGGACTGGAGACCGAATTAGAGGGAAATGGACTGGGCTTCAGCCTCTCTTTCATCAAACAAGGAAAACTCATTGAACAAGCACTACCAGCATCGATGTACCCAGATGGTAGAGTGCTAAAGGCCTTCAACAAGAAAGATTTGCAGAGATTTCTGGACATCAGCGGTAATGAGGAAGATAGGTTAGATTTCAGATTCAGTAAGAAAAAATCAGAAGTCATAATTTTTAATACTAAATAAGGTATTGAGCTTAGAATACAAGAGGTCACGCTAGAGATAACAGATAAATACAAATATCTGGGCGTATGGATAAGCAATGGGGCCGAGTACCTAAGGGAACATGAAATATACGTGACGACTAAAGGTAACAGGAATGCAGCGCTGATGAAAAACGGGGCACTGTGGAAATACAATAGGTATGATGCTGTGAGGGGAATATGGAAAGGGGTCATGATTCCTGGGCTGACGTTCGGCAATGCGGTCTTGTGCATGAGATCCGAAGTTCAAGCAAGATGAGAAATTAAGCAACGTGGAGTAGGTAGACTTGCTTTAGGAGCTCACGGGAATACACCAAATCAGGGAATATAAGGTGATATGGGATGGACATCATTTGAGGGCAGGGAAGCTAGCAGCAAGATAAAATTTGAGAAGCGATTGAGAGAAGTGGGGGAGGAGCGCTGGGCTAGAAAGGTTATCAGGTACTTGTACATGAAGAATGTCGATACAAAATGGAGGAAGCGAACCAGGAAATTGACTGGTAATTACGTAGAAAACAGCAGTTGGCCAAACCAAAAAGAACTATAGGTTAAGAAGAAAGTGAAGTCCGTCCATCCGTCCGTCCGTCCATCCATCCATCCATCCGTCCGTCCGTCCGTCCGTCCGTCCGTCCGTCCGTCCGTCCGTCCATCCATCCATCCATCCATCCATCCATCCATCCATCCATCCATCCATCCATCCATCCATCCATCCATCCATCCATCCATCCATCCATCCATCCATCCATCCATCCATCCATCCATTCACGGTTTAATGAAAAGACTGCAGACATGAATAAGGATGAGGGGGTGTTGGGGGAACTGCAAATTGGGTTTCGGAAACACGGGAGGTTGCAAGACAATCTGTTCTCACTGACGCAGTGCATCGAAATAGCAGAAAAGGAACACAGGCCCCTGTGGTTAGCATTTTTGGATATCAAGGGAGCGTACGATAGCCTGGTTCAAGAAGAATTGTGGGGAATACTGGGCACACTAGGAGTGCAAGATATAGTCACTAATCCTTTAAAGAATATCTATAAAGGTAACAAGGTAATTATAAAGTGAGAAAAACAGGTATCCAAGCCTGCAGAGGTAAAACAGGGGCTTAGGCAGGGGTGTCCCCTGTCACCCTTATTATTCATGATGTACCTACAAGGACTAGAGACCGAATTAGAGGGAAATGGACTGGGCTTCAGCCTCTCTTTCATCAAACAAGGAAAACTCATTGAACAGGCACTACCAGCATCGATGTACCCAGATAGTAGAGTGCTAATGGCCGACAACAAGAAAGATTTGCAGAGATTTCTGGACATCGGCGGTAATGAGGGAGATAGGTTAGATTTCAGATTCAGTGAGGAAAGATCAGCAGCCATAATTTTTAATGACAATAAAGGTAGTGACCTTAGAATACAAGAAATTACGCTAGAGTTAACAGATAAATACAAATATCTGGGCGTACGGATAAGCAATGGGGCCGAGTACCTAAGGGAACACGAAATATACGTGTCGACTATAGGTAACAGGAATTCAGCGGTAATGAAAAACAGGGCACTGTGGAATTACAAAAGGTATGATGTTGTGAGAGGAATATGAAAAGGGGTCACGGTTCTTGGTCTGACGTTTGGCAATGCGGTCTTGTGCATAAGAACAGATGTTCAAGCAAGATTAGAAATTAAGCAATGTGGAACAGGTAGGCTTGCCTTAGGGACTCCCGGGATTACACCGAATCAGGGAGTACAAGATGACATGGAATGGACGTCATTTGAGGGCAGGGAAGCTAGCAGCGAGATAAAATTTGAGGAGCGATTGAGAGGAATTGGGAGAAAGCGTTGGGATAGGAAGGCATTCTGCTACAGATCCCTGGCACTTGTACATGAAGAATGTCAATACAAAATGGAAAAAGTGAACCAGAAAATTGACTGGGAAATATTTGGAAAACAGCAGGGGCCAAACCAAAAAGAATTATCAATTAAGAAGGTGCAGGAAGCTGAGACTGATATGTGGAGAAGTGGCATGATTAAGAAGTCCGCACTAGAGATCTATCGAACTTTTAAGCAGGAAATTGCCAAGGAGAGGTTCTATGATAATACTGGGGGTAGTTGTCTACTGTTTGAGGCCAGGACGGGAGTATTGCGAACCAAGACATATCAGGCGAAATACGAAGGGGTGGACACGGTATGCAGTGCGTGTGGAGAGGAAGAAACTGCCGAACACTTAATAATGTTCTTAAAGGGCTTCACCCTATAGTTCAGGATAATGGCGCAGAGTTTTCAAAGCACTGGGGTTTAGGGACAGGAAGGGCAAAGTAGACTTTAAGTGGGTATAATTAACTAGAAGGAGGTTATTTGATTGGTGGCTAAAGTCAAGGCACGAGTGAAAATTAAACCCTTCATTGCAAAGTACGAATCCTCAATCTATCTATTTAAGAACAAAAAATAAATCTAGTTTTTGGTTCATTAAGTATTACGGCTTGGTGGCGCTAGCCACCGCCCGATATAAAGGGTACAGCGATATCCATCCATCCATCCATCCATCCATCCATCCATCAAGTGAAGGTGGAGCCTTGAGTGAAGGGGCGATCTAGAGTACGGGGTTAAATGTTTCGGTGCCTGAGCCATCACATCCCCTTAACATGCTAAATATAAATACACCGGGCTCCCAAACTCAGAACTGGATGCACCTTTCACGCATACCAAGGTGAGAGCGGCAATCGTCAGCATGAAACGCAACACAGCGCCTGGGGCGGATCAAATCACCAAATCCATGATTCGCAACATGAATGACGAAGCCATGACAGCGTTTCTAAACTTCATTAAGAAACACTGGGTAAATGGCACTCTTCCTCAGCAATAGAAGCATGCTGTAATAAATATGATACCCAAACCAGGAAAGAAATCGGCAATATAAAACCTCAGGCCAATCTCTCTTACCTCGTTCTGAGGTAAACTGAGAGTATAATAAATACCAGACTTCAACGGCATCTTGAACAAAATAACTTTTTGCCTATAACACCACGTTTGGTTTCCGCTCAAACCTTTCGACACAGGGCATCCTCCTGCTTTTAAAGGAGGAAGTACTAACAAATGTTCCAAAAGCTGGAGAAAACATTGTCATGGCCATCGACATAAAAGGCGCTTTCGACAACGTGAGCCATAAGGCCATATAGATGGGCGAGCAGCGACAAACTGCGGTCTAAGGACGTACTAATATGTACAGAACTTCCTTACTAAATGAACCGATGTCATCAAATTAGGAGAAGACGAATCAAAAGTCTTCCACCCACCGCACAAAGGCACACCACAAGGCGCTGTGATCTCGCGTACCCTTTTCAACATAGTCATGATTGGTCTAGCCAAAAAACTCGAAGATATTCCCGAAATCCGACACTCCTTCCATGCGGATTACATCACTATATGGACAACGAGGTGTAGCTTGGCAGGAGAAGAAGAGCGGCTCCAACTCACCGCTAAAACCATCGAAGAGTACACTAAAGAAAGGGGACTTCAGTGCTCAGCAGACAAACCGGAACTTATTCGGTTTTCCAAGAGTAAAAAACAAGGAACAGACCCGAGCCTCCACCTTAAGGTCAAGCTAGACGGCAATATTATTCCTGAGAAAACGACCGTTCCAATCTTAGGGATGTGGTTACAGTCCACTCAGTGATGCATTCACACACTGAATATGCTTAAACGAACAGTTCAACAAATTGTTCGTATGATAGTTAGAATAACGAACAATCGTGCTGGACTGAAAGAACAAGACGCGCTTCGTTTGGTAAAGAGCTTAGTCATCAGCAGACTAACATACTCGCTACCCTACCACAACATTAATTGAGAGGAGAAAGAAAAAGCAGACAAAATAATGATGGCGTATAAAGCGACTCTGCGACTACCACAAAGCACTTCAACTGCGAAGTTATTAGCGCTCGGACTTCACAATACATTTGATGAGTTGGCTGAAGTGCAAGTAACCACCCTGATTAACCGCCTGCTACAGACACCAACCGGTAGAAAACTTCTTCACAGGATCAGTTTCAGTGAACAAGTACAGCCACATGGAAGAGCTAAGGAATTGTCGTGCTCAGTCAGAGCCTCGTACAAGATATGTCCCCTACCGGAGAACATGGACACAGTTTTACATGCTGGATGACGTAAAGCACGAGCTGCTTACATAGATAAAAAGACAAAATATTTGAATACGGCGAGATTTACAGACGCTGCACCATATGAGGCAAATGCAAAGAACATGGTGGCCGTGGTCACAGAGCGAAAAGGAGATGTTACAAGTTGTGCCTCCATAGCTTAAGCCTCTATCAGAGAAGCGGAAGAGATAGCGATCGCGCTGGCAATGAAGGAGGGCAGGAAGCGAAAAGCCCCACTGACAATAATCACGGATTCGAAGGCTTCATGTATGAATTACGAAAAAGGTAGAATATGTATGAAGGACTTCCAAATTCTAACCAAAGCCCATGAAGACTTTCCAATTGAATACGCCCAAACCAACATCTGGACGCCAGGGCACGAGGGCGTCACCGCAAACCAGTTTGCGGATGAGGCGGCTCGAGGCTTCACAAATCACCGAGCTTCCTTGCACACTGCAATAGAGGATCCAACGCCCATAGCTCCTAACTTTCGTCCATTCTTCAGTATTACAGGGACAATAGAAAACTGTATCCAGCACCGCATAAGAGCCTCACAGCAATGGTATCGGTGACATTATGCAGAATCCAAACAAACACATTCACGAACTTACACAGGCTACATGTATTCTACCCCACAGCATACAAAGATATATGTCCATGGTGTGGGGCCACACCAACTCTGTTTCACATCATGTGGGAGTGTACACATCACAATGAAGAACTCCACAACATGAACAACACAGAGGAACAATGGAAGACACTGCTGTCCAGCTCAGCCATTGTTGATTAGCGCTGGCTGGTCCAACGGGTAGAGACGATGGCCAGGGCCAGCGGAGCCCTGGAATAGCGGCCCGACCATTTAGAACGCTTCGCGTTATGTGCGCAAATAAAGTTCTCTCTCTCTCTCTCTCACGTTTTTTCACGAACGCGTCTTGCCTAAACTTGGTTTAAATCGACTGTAAAACGATGACGAAGCCAAGTAGACGCACTGTCATGCTCCGCTGATTCGACTTCACAACAAAGCAGAGGTTCGCTGGTGCAGAACACTTGTACAGACGCATTTAGCATCACAGAAGACAAAACGTTAAGCGTTTCTTACCTAACACGGTACGGTTGATGATTGATTTGTAGGGTTTAACGTCCCAAAACCACCATATGATTATAAGAGACGCCGTAGTGGAGGGCTCCGGAAATTTCGACCACCTGGGGTTCTTTAACCTGCACCCAAATTTGAGTACACGGGCCTACAACGTTTCCGCCTCCATCGGAAATGCAGCCGCCACAGCCAGGATTTGAACCCGCGACCTGCGGGTCAGCAGCCGAGTACCTTAGCCACTAGACCACCGTGGCGGGGCTTAACACTGTACGGTTATTTCTATAAATTTATAATGCGTACTTTCCAGAAAAAAAAAACAAGATTGCTTGTTTTCAAGTGTTGTAATAGATAATTCATTAATTCTTATGCCAAAGTACGAACGCATTGGCAGCGCCAGGCATACCCTGACGGTTGAATTTGCCCAGGGCTCACTTTTGCCGCCTGGTGACAAAAACTTTTTGCAATAAAGTTTGCGTACAAATAAATGAAGCAAGTTAAATTAACTATAACCTCATATGAGATTGTTTTACACTCGGAAAAGCAGCGTCGCGAATCTTAAAAACGTAATCCATTCGAAGCGGATCCGAAGCCTGCACTACCCATTATATCCATGTGGGTACAAGCGTTGTTGAAAGAGCCCACGTAGACACTAGCGCCATACAAACGCCAAATTCTCCTTTAGGTATTATTGTGTGTTTAGAAAAGGTTTTTAACGATTTAGTGTACGAGGTACTCTACCATGAGAGAGCACAAAGCTGTCCCTAGGACCATGCGTTATGCCGTTCCATATGACCATTGATGACATCTGGTTTCTTCCACCGATGTGGCTAATAGCATCGGTGGGCAAGAAAAGTTTCAGAAAATAGCCTGCTCATTTTCTACACTTTTCTTCTCTTATTTGGCAAAATATATTCAAAGAAATGTTCTTTTGAGGTACTTAAATATACTTGTGAGAGCCTATTGTATTTTACGCACGTTTCTTTTATCTGAAAAACTAAAGAGAGACTTTCCTTACTACTGAAAAAGAAAACTTGAGAACATGGTTTCAGTTTCGAAGTTAGGAGCTGGTAAATGAGGTGACTAGAAGTTTGTTTTTTTTTTTGGGGGGGGGGGTGGTACAACGCTTGCAATCTTGATTGATTGATCAATATGTGGGGTTTAACGTCCCAAAATTACCATATGATTATGAGAGACGCCGTAGTGGAGGGCTCAGGAAATTTCGACCACCTGGGGTTCTTTAACGTGTGCCCAAATCTAAGCACACGGGCCTACAGCATTTCCGCCCCCATCGGAAATAGAGCCGCCGCAGCCGAGATTTGTTCCCACGACCTGCGGGTCCACAGTCGAGTACCTTAGCCACTAGACCACCGCGGCCGGGCCACTTGCAATCTTGAGACCGTCGTGTCACTTGGCGGCTGTGAGGCCACCATTGAGCTAAAATAAACGCAACCGCGAAATGCTTGACGACAGGGTGCAATATTACACTCTAACGTGCACTTATATTCCAACAATAAGCTTCACTAAGATTTTGTTCGGCGTGCAGGACCACCATTATTACCTTGGTCGTGCGCACTGGTCAGGCAGCTCCCCCTCACCCTACTCTCACCTAAGAAAGGCGCAAAGTTTTACCTATCTTTTCACTTAGCATGGTGGGAGGGTGGGTGCAATGATGAACAGTCGCCTCTCGGAATGGGAACCCTGTGGACGCCTGATGGTTAGGAAAGTTACCTTAGATGACGTTTTATGGCCCAAAACCATGATAATGAGGCACGACGTACTTGAGCACCCCGGAAATTTCACCAGTATGGCATTCTTTAACATGTGTTACATCCCCCAGTACACGCGTACCTCCATGGCATTTCGCCTCGGGAAATGCGGCCTTAGCGTCCGGCATTGGACCCACGACCACTGTTAGTACACTAGCTACTGCTGTATACTATTACAACATTCACTCACATGCTAGGAAGACATCCTAAAAACGATGGTGGCGACGCCATGTTGAAGTTTGTGCAAAAACATAGACCAGCCGCAGAACGTTTTCAAGGCTGTGCACTGTGTGGCTCAGAGACAGAAAACTGTTGGGGGACCAGCAGTCGACACAAACCGTGGTGTCGAGACTGTCGGCACTCCTACGCCTGGAGCGCTTTGCGCATGCGTGTATAATCTTCGCTATCGGCCACGTCTGGCTGATTCGAGATCCCTCATGCGTTTTTCGCACTTGCGACAGCCGCTGATCCTACGAGCCACCATCCCCACTTGTCTGCTTCGGCTGTTCTGTGCAACACGAAATCTACGCAACGTTGCTCTACGCAACGTTGCATAAAAAAACGTTACGTTCCAAGCGGTGCACACGTCAAGCGAGAATGAGGTGGTATTGCCTTGTGCCTTATGTTAAGGTTTTGTTCTCATCCACCCCTGGCGGCTGCCTGATCGCGCTGATAACGCAGATGGAGTGTCGCTCTAACCACCAAACGCGAAAAAGCATTGGCATCGAAAAACGAGTGGTTTCGCGATTGCACCCTTGAATTTCGAATTGATAACGCAAACACTGTCACGCTGTCATTGCGACTCAATTGGTGCTCACCGCACTGTACTGTTTAGACTAGGGTTGCCGATAGTACGTGCTCTCCGAAGGAAGCAGCTCTCGTTCTGGAGGACGAAGACTAATGCACCACTCTATTTTTTAGAATAATTGCAGAAATTTTATTGCGATAACGTTTATGTGGACACTCTTGGCTCATCGGGACATGACTCATCATTCACAGGTGAAAATGTTCAACTGGGAATCGAAATGGTTTCAATGGACATTAACGGAGATGAACTGGTCCCAGCTGCAAGACAACTGGTTTCAGCTGGGAATCAACTGGGAATAGTTGGCACCAGTTGCAAGTGGTTCCCGTTAACTGGTCCCAGTTACAGCTCGACTGGTTTCAGCCGGGAATCGATGGGAACAGTTGGCCCCAGTTGCAAGTGTTTCCAGTTAGTAGCTGGTTCTAGTTACAACTCAACTGACCGTCAACGGGAACCATCACCAGTTGAACTGGAAGCTGTTGGTCACTGTTATGTTGTAACTAGAAGTGCGACGTGTTCTCGTTGTGCGCTTCTTCTTAGTGAAAGATGAAAAAAAGTTGAACTCGGTTGTGTACGACGTAGAATTGTTGCAGCTCAACAAGTGCGCTTTATCCAAGTTTTTTTTTTATTCTATGCTCACGGAAGTGTACCGGACCACCAGAGGCTAAAAGGGCATATACGACGATAAAAAAATGAGTGTCTCATGATTTGCGAATCTATTATATTTTTTCCTCAATATCTCTGCATTGTTTTAGTCTGACTGACTCCACTGAAATAATACTATTGCGTAATATTCAGTTCCACATAGTGCGCAAGCACATTGCATTCAAACGTACGCTTGTTTTAACTTCAGTAATTTTCAATAGTATTGAGCTGTTGCCAATAATCTTTCGTCCATCGCGGTGACAATACGCAGGCGAAGTGGTCCCAACTTACGCCAGGCTGTAATACCGCCGAATTATCTCGCAGTGACATGCCTGCTTGACAGCCTTGTGTGCTGCACAGGCGCATTACTTCTGAACAACAACAAAAAAAAACAACTAAACACAGTGCCGAGCTTGTCGCTACCACACCCGAGACTGCCGATATCTTAAAATGCTGCAAACTCCAGCGATAACGTGCGTCGTACACCACCACAAATGGTGTGATACCAGAAACTTCTACCACTCTCTTCCGCTTCCTCTTTCAAGTTCTACCTGAATGGCCGGCAACCATCAATGTAGCTTCGTATCTAATCTTACACTAAATACTGAACAAAACAGTGAAGTATAATCAGACCTAAATATCAAATAGAGTAAAATAACTTATTAAGCGCATAATTTCAAAATTTTGATGAAAGACGCACACAGGCAGAAAAATTAACACAGTGACGAGAAGTTTCGTAGAGCACAAGTGGCGTGGGCTAGCTACCGCGGCATGGATGTGTGGCGCAATTGTGGTGTTCTTGACGAAGAACGAGGAGTCACGGCAAGCACAATTCAAGTATTTTGATTTGTGCGTGACAGTTTCATCGATGTAAGACATTACCACTTCATGCGATCGTCGAACGAGTCTGCTAGCCTGTGACAAGACGGTAATGTGGTCGTGTTCGAAATTCCGCGCTGGCTGCCTTATCCACAACGAAGCCGTTTCAAAGTAATTAATATCATCTGCTTCGAGTAAGTGAAGATGTAAATATAGTGCAACAGAGTTTTTTGAGCGTGGAGATGACGGAATGAATCACTACTTTTTGTGTCATGTGAAACGGCCTTAAACAATGTCTTAGGCTCTGCAGATTCACGGTTATTTGTTTTTGAGCATGATAAAATATGAGTGACGATCGCGCAATACAATTATGTTCAACATCGTACTAAATAACTATGAAGTATACTCGTGCAGGCTTGTACCTCTATTCAAAGTACTAGAAAAGGGCACGCGTTTGCTCGGTAATTAAACATCTCCAAACCTGTTGTCTGTGTGAGCTTTGGCTTTACTGTCAGTTAAGATTGGGATTAAGGATGAAATACCGATGCTTCAGATGGCCACGACGACACGCTAAAGGACTGGACAGGCTCGGTTGCTCACTTCCTAGACACTTCAGTTCATTTACACACTGACATTTACAAGCAAAGGCTGGGGCGGCCACTAAACCGACCGCACACTGAGCACTGGGCTGTAATAAGAATGGCGTTACTTGCCAAGTTCTTCGTATACTCTACATCTCGACACTAACTTCTCGATGTAGTATCAGCCTTGGATCAGAGTCGGTGCTAAGCACGACCTTTGTCCGTGCTCCCCGATCTCATTCTCGAGCACCCAGCTCCCCTCCTCTCCATTTCTCTTTATTCAATATCTCCCGTTTAATAGGAGAGCGTCTCGGGGGACGGACCCCTTAGGGACTCGACGCTCCACCTATGCAACAAAGTCTCCTTTCCTCAGAGACGGGTCTCCGCTTCCACGTTCCCACATTTTGCTAAGCTCATCCTCCAAGAATCAGCTAACAAAACTCCATCGTTTCATCGACGTACAGCTTAAAAGACACTTTCTGGCGACAACAAGCCTGTCTAGAAAGCGTGTCGGCTGTCTGGAGAGAGTACACTCGATGATGCCGACTATCCACACGTATTGTGACAGCACGGTGCCACATCATCCCTGTCGGAAGCAATGTCGTGACAGGGACCACTTGTTTCTCAGTCTGGCTTACCCTGAGAACGCTTCCGCCGTGCGGGTGACTCACCAGCACAGATGCGGTCAACAAAAACACACGGGGTACGGCAACAAAGGCGCGTGCAGAGGCGAAGGGCTTAGTACGGCTGTGCAGTCACTTTTCATTATCCTTGCTTTCCGTCAGGCGCCGCCCACCGACTGGACATCCTTCGCTTGCCCCAAACATAACCCTGTCCTATGCCCCCCCCCCCTTTTTTTTTACTGCGGAGATAAGCTCGATGGTTTAACAATCGGAATAGACCAAGACGTGTTCTGTATACAGATAGTGTTAATGTACAGTGGCATTTCTGAGAAATGTAGAA
The DNA here is from genome assembly GCA_013436015.1 of Rhipicephalus annulatus. Lineage (NCBI taxonomy): Eukaryota > Metazoa > Arthropoda > Arachnida > Ixodida > Ixodidae > Rhipicephalus > Rhipicephalus annulatus. The sequence goes on along the minus strand of WOVY01011530.1, from coordinate 393,148 downwards.
GGAATTAGAATTTGGAATTATACGTGACATGATTTAATATTGTTAACTGCTATGCAAGGCTGTGACTTATACTGTGGTGTATCTGTATTTTTTACTGATACGTACAATAAAGGTGTGCCTATTTATTCTCAAACGTTGTTGACTGTATGGTGGAAAGATTTGTAGATAACTGTAATCGCATGTTGAAAGGCACAATTGAGCAGAACTTCACTTATTATTGCCCCATAAAAGTATCTCACAATGGTATAGTCATCGATCGAGTCCCGTATTATGAGGTGTGAATTAAGAGCCGCAGTTTCTCCTCACAGAAACAGTCCGCAATGGCAACTAAAGCATTGTGTTTTGTTTGATAGCAATATCGGCTCAATGATTTTCTAATAAGATGAAATTCAATTTCAGGTAGTAATGCATGTGTAAAGTAGCAGTTTGAGTTTCGCTAACAGTGTAAATATTCAGTTCAATTGGTTCCGCATGCACGCGATCGAATCAGGGAACGCATGCCACCTATCCAAGAAAGGAATCAAGATGCTTCACAGCCCCTGAACACTCAACCTGCAAAGTTTCAAATAAATGAAGTCAACTTCAATACCAAGTTTTCTCGTCTATATGCACCGCAGGGGTCCACTAACAACTGGAAGCAATTGAGACCAGTTCAAGTGGTTTATGGTGCAATTCTCAGTAGGGATCAGTTGGAACCGGCTGGCAACTGGTTCTCACCGAGAGTTTGATCATAAACATTTGAACTGGTCCCAGTTGTTCTCAGAATATTTTCACCCGGGTTTATTCACCGAGAAAACGGCGAGTGGGGGTGATCAGGCAATTGGTTTCCACATGCCGTGAAATTCGGGCCTTTAGCACTGAGTGATGAACGACAGGGAAGGTAGACTCTTGTCTACCTTCCCCGTCGGCAGCGCAATGATTTCGTCCCGTAGTTCTTTACGGATATCCTGCCATCCTCGACTTTCGTCACTATATTATTCAAAACTGACAGACTATCTTTGTCGGGTAATAATATCGTGTCTAACAAAAAAAAATCATTTAGTGTCAGATTTTTTTACCACTTATATCTTCAGTGCTTTCTGCTAGTGTTATATCTGCAGTCGTCACTGGCAGCTCTTATTTTATATTATCTTAAGTGTCATATAGGTGCAAAGCACCTAAAAGTTCCGTCGCTTATGTGTTTTCCTATAATTATAATGTTGATGTGCAAAAGGATCTTTGTATTTGTTATCGCAATTACTTAGGCTACGCTGCGCGCAAGCAGCCTGTTTTTACTGGTAGATGTTTTCAAGAGGCATTTCGCAACGTGATATTAAACAGACAAACCAAAAGTAAAGCTGCACTCTGCTTGTACTTGTATTGCAATAGCGTTAAAGAGCTTATTTCAGAACTTCGCGCCTCGGCTTTAGTGGCATTATTGGCGGTGGTGTTTTTGATTATCAGCGACAAAGCAGTGGTGGCCCCGAGTTTTTTTTTTAGGTACAATGTATGAATTCGATAGCATGTATTGTTGCACAAGTTATGCGGAACAATTTAAAGAACTGAGAAAAGTCTTAGCCCGGTCCGACCCAAGCCCTCCACCTCTAACTCGGGCCTAATCCTAAAGCTTGGATCTTCAACTCGAAGCCCGGCCCGGGCTCACCATGAAAACTGCTTTACTAAGCCCGGTCCGGCCCGTGCCGGGGAGTAGGCCCGAGCCCATGAAGTACTCTAGTGTGTATTATCAGCAGTTGTCGTTGGCACACTCCTGCAAGATCGAGCAGCGCTTTTGCATATAGCTTGCTCGATTGTAGGAGCAAATAAGCGGTAATGTTTATTATATTTTTGTTGAGGTGGTTATAGTCAACACTAGAACCGCAGTATATATTTCCGCGACAGGACGCCTTGCAAAGTTCTTTTGCCGGAAAAGTCTCACGCACTGCTCTGCCTGTGTGTTAAGAGACTTGGCTGACATTTAGTGCTTGGGTTACATTCCTTAATAAACAAATTTTAATCCTTTACGCCTTCCTATAGTGTTAAACCCGCCGTGTCGCTGAAAAACATAGATGCACAGATATGTAGATATATAGGTATTTGTATATAGATATATAAACAGTATCTATATAGCACATAAACATGCGTGCTCCAAGTGCCTTCGACCGGCAGAAGGGCTTCATTTTTATTATCTGGGTCTCCTTTTACCATGCGAGGACTGTTAAGCCACTGGTTGATAGGGGAGTGATGTGGTATAGCAATCCGCATTCGCCTCCATAGCGAAGTTAACGACGTGCTCATACACCTTCGGAGCGTAGGCGTTTTCGTCGCATCACTGGTCTACGCGTACTCGTAAAGAGCAAAATGAATGACCCAACTCAGGTCAATCAATTATAATTTATTTTGTAATTACTACAAAAATTACATATTGATAGACAGGAGGCAATCCCGAGGTAAGACTGCAATGAAATCTCCGTCAAAACAAACAAGATATGCTTGTTAAAAGCACAAACGCGTAAGCGTTATCATCAAAATTCAGCAGAAATTTGACTAAAAATAGCAGACAAAGTAGCAAGAACGAGGTCAACAAATAAAACACAATGAACAAAAATAAAAAAAACAAATACAGATTGGGAGAGTATACCCGTTTGTTGTTTTATTTGATTGCGCTTTTTAGTATTAATTTCCATGGTTAATGAATTACATAAAGCGCTCTATGCGAAAAGTACGCTATGCTTGGTATGATTAGCATTTACTTTGAAGTTTCTTTCACCACTTTCTCTTGAAGGAAGGACGTCATGACCTCTGCTGTGGCTGGACGACCACTAATGACTTGATATCCGCACAACGTGTTTGCCTTCATGTGAACGCAATAAGGCGCTCCTTCCGTAGTTTTGAAGTTCAACCAACTGTTAAACGCGTGATTCTTGACACCACCGGTGAATCAGCGTCACAGGACCCTTTCCTGTGGCATATCCTCGCTGTGTAGTCACGAAGGGTGCCAGATTTCTTCTCCGGTGGTTCCCATTGTAGCCAGCTCCGTTACGCCGATACCCCGACTGTGGTCAAGTTGTTCGGGGACTCGAAGGCTGTACAGAGAAAAACTTCTGCAGTCTGTTAAACACAGTATACTCTGAAAGTAGAGAAAGTGCTGCGTATTTAGCAGCGTCTTAACTTGTATGCACGGAGACCAGACTGCTTGAAACGCATATGCAACTGCCGGTTGAAAGACTCATCGTATCACCTTGATACACCCAATCGACAACATCGTTTTTCGTCTCTCAATTGAAGCTCTGTGTACTTCCTCTGGGTTGAACTGAGTACGATACTTGTTACCGTTCACCATGCCACATGGGTACCACCGTGCACCATGATACCTGTCGCGACGCCATAATGAGTTCACCGTATATGGCTCTGATTTGTCACGTGATTATGATGCCGCTCCAGAACATGAAGTTGAAGGTGAAGTAGGCCAAGTGGAATCTCGTCCCACTTCAATCCTCTGCCATGTATAGCTTTAGGAACCATTCAAAGAAAGACCTAAGGCTTTCGCGAGGAAAATAGATGGGCCACTTTTACTTGATTGACAACAAATAAAGTCAGCGTTGCTGTTGTAACAGCAAATAGGCACCGTTAGCCAACATTACCCAGCTGTAGGCGATATTTTTCTGCCTAGTTTATATTGACCATGCACTTCTTGTCACAGTTAATTGTTGTATTGGGGTAACACAGGCTTCTTATTTTCTTTTGCCGCCATCCCCAGTTTTTCGTGGTGTTTAGGTAGGGCCTTGGACAATCGGTATTGGCGGAACAAAAGCCTTTAGAACAAAACCTAAATCATTGAGAAGACATCAATCCTGCCTGTAACAATTCACGCAAAACTAAAGTTTCAATGCAGAGTGCTGCTACAGCTGCTTCTCCTGAAGTTCACTTCCACAGCGCATGAGATCGGTTTTTCTGATTCAGCCAAGTCATCTTTATTCCTGAGATAGGCATCCGAGTATTGAGAATGTACACTTAACATGCAGGAACTGACCAAGAGAAGAGTGCAACATATGCTCTTGTCATTCACTCAGAGGTTGGATCGAAACGAAACCTAGTAGAAAAATCTCAATGCGTTTGAGTGATATGTTCACTGTATCTGACACTATATTTCTCTTTCCGTGTAATGAGAAGCGCGAGTCTCTGAAAAGAATGTCGATTATAAGGAACATAGCGGACACTTGACCAAAACAAGTAATGCTATCAAATGGGTAAATAGCTTAGATTTTCTTGCTGGCTGTTAGATGGGTCTGGTATCAAGAAATCCATCCAAAATGTCACTTGCACCAATTATTTGCTGCCTTCATATAAACTGGAGGGCACAAAGGTGAATCTACTCATACAGCCATCAAGTCTTCAGGAACGGCAGTCAGTGAACTTGGAAGTGCCTCCTTGGGTGCGAAAGTTCCTTCCAGCATGCGGAAGCTAACCTGGCCTGGCTGCCCGAAATCAAGCAAATGTGATAGCAATGAATTTTTCGCTCTGTAATCACATTAGATAAATGTTTGCCATAATGAATCAGTGTAAAACAAAGGATCTGCAGCAGTCTTAAAGGATAACAGTGACTCTTGCAGCAAGATATCAGAGCAGAACACAGATGCATCACTGTAGCCCTTCACATGACTGACTAGAAACACAAACAAAGATATACGGGCCTGCATACACAGCAGTTATTAAGGCATGCTCTGGAGCTTCACAGCTTCAGGATTCAAAGGTACCGTCCTACTAGCAGCATTTATTTGATTTGATCCTCATTCAGCAAAACAGAAGCTTTAGCAGTAGTGGAGACAATGTCATGTCTTCTTGACAAGCAAAGCTGGTATGACGTACCATGGTGTGGGTTCTGTAAGTTACTGTGCATGCCTAATACAACACCGTACTTTAAAAAAAAAACCCTCGAGAACAGAGGTGGTTCTCGAATTTAACAATCATACGCAGTGATCTGTTGAGCTAAGACAGCTTTCTAGCCCATGGCCTACGTACAGCGTTCAATGAAATACTACATACTAAGGTACACGATTTGTGTCAGTTAAGTATACCGACTTTTGAAGACAGCGATGTGTTATCTGGATGATCTTTCTACATAGCGCAGTCTAACATTTTTTTCGTAGCTATGACGGCATGCTGTTTTCATAAGCTCAAATAAGCACGTATTTTTCATTGGTTCTTGTGTTCATACTGCACTTGAGGTATGCATGCCACTCATCTTTACACATAGTTTTCTCCACAATTCACTGATAGAGTTTTCCAGTAACGAATAGTCATAGTTGGGATATAGTGTCAAGCTGTGGTTAATGCTGCAATAAACATACGAGCGCCAATTTTTCTCAGTGCACCTAGCATGTAATTTGTAAGCTTGTAATCATGACGCCCAGAAAAGATTGATGTTTGACTCATTTAAACCTTTTTACGTGCAAAAGATATTTGAAGAAGCCAAGAAAGCCTAAATGAATACCTACCTTACAAATGTGTTTTCGTCTGTGCACTCAGTGTTCAAATGCAATTTCTTTTCTGTGCTTCGTTTCTTAGGCATATTGATACGCTTGAAGATGATCAGAGCAGCTGTGTTGTTGAGTCGTCTTGTTGGGCAATAATCAGACAATGATTGGCCGTCTAATTCGCAAAAAGCACGACCGAATGTGAGACCGAGGCAGCGAGAGGTAATTATGGCCTCTTCAGTGTGGTTTTGTTTGTCCGGCATTCAGTGACAAATTGACAGGAAAGAACAGCATTGTGGACACACTGACAGAGAATTGTCTTCACGGACGAACAAGTCGACTGAAACTAAGACAGACAGAAAGATGAACACAGACGTCGTGATGTATAGAGTCACTAACTTACAGACGTCAAGAACCACAGAGAAATATATGTACAAGAGACAAAGCTGTACAGATGGACCGACAGAAAGACAGGCTGCGACATTAGATGGACAATATAAACAGAACAATTACTAAATGCAGAGACATGCAGAAAGCAGACATACGAATAGAAATGCAGACAGACGTATGGATGAAGCGTCACATATATAAAGATGGTGGAACGACATGTGAACGGAGAGACATGTGCACAGATGAACGGGCAGACATACATATACACAAGTGGACTGAAGAACAAAAAAAGACATACCAACAGATGAATGAACGCGCAGATAGACAAGAGTGAAAGACTGAAAAAACAGCAACAAAAGCACAGACAGAGGGTGATCAAGAGAGATGTACAGCATAACACGTGAGCTCTTGCTAGTCAAGCACAAGCCTATTATTAACAGGACAATACAAGCTTCCAGGCCCTGGCATCTACTTTCGCCGCGGTGATCTGTGCTATACCAGTAATTGTGTGAGCCAGTCGCGTGAGTCTGTCACTATCAGCCAGTCAGCAAGTCACGCAGTCAGTAGGGCCAAAAAGCGTCTTCACGGAAGCAGGTTCCATCGGGCGACGATTGTTCCAAGCCACGCCAGAGAGTGTATATGGTTGGGCTAGGTGACCTAGGTTCATGAGGGCGACATTTAAGGAGTATTCACTGTAGAAAACTAAGAAAAAAGCTCAGCGCTCTGCCCTCCGTAAAAGAAGCACCGGGATCTACATACATGCAGATGCAGAGACAAGGGGAAACGCACGGAGAAAAACGGTAAAACGAACGGGAGCATAAAGAGCGTAGCCCTCTTCTCTGTCAACGTAAACGCACTCTAAATTTCGTCACCATGCACATAGACCAACTGTGCCCGAAAATATACACTAGTTGGCATGGCTCGACGGTACTGCTTTGGTGCCGCTGCAACCGTCGACTACCCGTGTCACCCGTGCCGCAACAGACTTGGTGGTGGCACACCGCTGCTGGGACGGCTGCAGCTGTTTTTCTTATGGCGGTACACCTTACGTTTAGACACCCCGCATATTAATGGTGAGGCTTCTAGATCCACGGTTACTGTTATCATGAATGCAATTTAAACATTTAAACAATTTAAACAGTATCAATTAAACTGAATAAAAGATACAAAATGAAGGTAGTACAGGCTTACGCGCCTACATCCAGCAATGAGTAAGGTGAAATCGGCAATGAGTAAGGTGAAAACACAGTATACTATAGTAATGGGCGACTTTAATGCAAAGGTAGGGAAGAAGCAGGCTGGAGACCAGGCAGTAGAGATTATGGCATCGGCCCTAGAAACGCCAGAGGAGAGCTACTAGTAGAATTCGCAGAACGCAATAATCTGCGTATTTTGAATACCTTCTACCAAAAACGAGAAAACCACAAGTGGACATGGAGGAGCCCTAATGGCGTAAATAAGAACGAAATAGACTTTATAATGACTGCACACCCAGGAGTCATGCAGGATGTGGAAATGGTTGGCAAGGTAAGATGCAGTGACCATAGAATGGTACGGGCTCGAATCCGCCTAGACTTGAAGAAGGAACGACAGAAACTGATACGCAAGAAGCCAATCAATGAGCTAGCACTGAGAGGGAAAGTACAGGAATTCAGAGTGTCACTGCAGAACAGGTACTCTGCTCTTAGCGAGGAAACCAACCTTAGCGTAGATAAATGAATGCTAATCTGACGAGTATCATCACGGAGTGTGCAGTGGAAGTTGGAGGCAGGGTAGCTAGACAGGACACCGGCAAGCTTTCCCAGGAAACGAAGAACCTAATTAAGAAGCGTCAAATCATGAAAGTGTCAAGTACAACAGACAAAATAGAACTGCCAGAGCTTTCGAAGTTGATTAATAGACGTAAAGTATGCGATGTAACAAGGTATAACATGAAGAGAATTGAGCACGCTCTGAAAAACGGAGGAAGCGTCAAAGCAGTGAAGAGGAAACTTGGGATAGGCAAAAGGCGGATGTATGCACTAAGGGACAAAGAAGGCAAACTAACTACCAATATGGATAGGATAGTTAAAATAGCGGAGGAGTTTTACAGAGATCTGTACAGTAGCCGAGACAACCACGACCTTAATACTATAAGAACTAGCAGTAACCCAGACGACACCCCACCGGTAATGATAGAAGAAGTCAGAAAAGCTTTCGAGAGCATGCACAGAGGCAAAGCTGCTGGTGAGGATCGGGTAACATCAGATCTGCTGAAAGATGGAGGACAGATTGTGTTAGAAAAACTAGCCACTCTATTTACGAGGTGTCTCCTGATGGGAAAAGTACCAGAGCCCAGTAAGAACGCTAACATCATCTTAATACATAAGAAAGGAGATTACAAGGACTTGAAGAATTACAGGGCGATCAGCTTGCTCTCTGTAGTATACAAGCTATTTACAAAGGTAATTGCTAGCAGAGTAACGAAAACATTAGAATTCAATCAACCAAAGGAACAAGCAGGATTTAGAACAGGCTACTCAACAATTGACCACATTCATACTATCAATCAGGTAATAGAGAAATGCTCAGAGTATAACCAACCACTATACATAGCCTTCATAGATTACGAGAAGGCGTTTGATTCCGTAGAAATATCAGCCGTCATGCAGACACTGCGGAATCAGGGCGTAGATGAAATATATATAAACATTCTGGAAGAAATCAACAGGGGATCAACTGCTACCATAGTGCTTCATAAAGAAAGCAACAGAATACCAATAAAGAAGGGTGTAAGGCAGGGGACACAATCTCCCCAATGCTATTTACCGTGTGCTTACAAAAGGTTTTCAGAAGCCTAGAATGGGAACAGTTAGGGATAAGAGTTAATGGAGAGTACCTTAGTAACCTGCGCTTCGCAGATGACATTGCATTGCTGAGTAACTCAGGGGACGAATTGCAACTCATGATTATGAAATTAGACAAGGAGAGCAGAAAGGTGGGCCTTAAAATGAATCTGCCGAAAACGAAAGTGATGTATAACAACCTCGGAAGGGAGCAGCGCTTCGAAATAAGTAATAGTGCACTTGAAGTTGTAAAAGAGTATGTCTACCTAGGGCAGGTAATAACCGCGGAGCTGAACCACGAGATTGAATAACTAGAATAAGAATTGGGTGGAGCACATTTGGCAAGCACTCTCAAATTATGACAGGTAGATTGCACTGTCCCTCAAGAGGAAGGTATATAACAGCTGCATCTTGCCGGTACTTAGCTACGGAGCAGAAACCTGGAGACTCACAAAGAGGGTTCAACTTAAATTGAGGACGACGCAGCGAGCAATGGAAAGAAAAATGGTAGGTGTAACCTTAAGAGACAAGAAGAGAGCAGAGTGGATTAGGGGACAAACGGGAGTTAAGGATATCATAGCTGCAATAAAGAAGAGGAAATGGACATGGGCCGGGCATGTAGCACGTAGACAGGATAACCGCTGGTCATTAAGGGTCACCAACTGGATTCCCAGAGAAGGGAAGCGGGGTAGGGGGAGACAGAAGGTTAGGTCGGCAGATGAGATTAAGAAGTTTGCGGGTATAAATTGGCAAAAGCAAGCACAGGACCGGGTTAACTGGCGGAACATGGGAGAGGCCTTTGTCCTGCAGTGGACGTAGACAGGCTGATGATGATTATACAGAAAGCTTTATATATAGACAAATCCCTTTACACTAGTCAGCAAATTCATACGTTATGGGTCTCATGACCCAGCTTGGTTCTCAACTATGACTTCACTTTGAAGCTGTATAAAAAACTTGCTTTTTCGAAGCGTGCGGGTGTGTGTGTCTTTACGTGTGTTTGAGTGCGTGTGTGTGTTTGTATATAAAAAGACAGACAGCCACACAGAGATCGACAAATGGATACAAAAACTTGCTAAGGTTGATGAGGACGTAAGGATCCACATAGGAACAGTTAAAAGAGCCCTGTGTACTAGAAATGAAACTTGCTAAGGTTAAAGCTTGGGCGAGTTGGTTCAAATACATGATTAAAAATACATGTGCGACTTTTTTGATTTTGTGGTGGACACGTGTTATTTGCCTGCCATGATATATATTTGTTCGCATTTCCTAATAAAGATCAGTTGTAAGTCAGCGCTCTGTCCTGTCTCTTCCTTTCTTCCTGCCGTTGTTTGCGCTGTGTTTTTTAATCAGATACAAAAACGTTCAAACGGACCAATCGAATACACAGAGACGCCAAAAAAAAGGATAGAGGCACAGACCCAGACCGACAGGTGGACAAAGAGACGGACAGAGAGACCTACTTAAGGACAGACATGTGAACCGATGGATGGATATGCGGAACACCCACATACAGAGAGATGGACAAACAGGCAGGATAGAGGCACAGGCGCAAGAAAAGGGACAGTGACAAAAACGGGCGAAGAGACTGACGGAGAGACATACAGAATGATTACTACATAAAAAAAAACTCGCATACAGAGAGACGAACTGACAGGAAAGATAGAGGCACAGACCCAAGCAGATGTACGGGAAAAGAAAGGGATGAAGAGACAGACAGATTTATAGAGACAAGGGAACAGACGGATAAATACACAAAGCTCACTACTGGGCAATGGACTGACGGGCAGCATAGAGACACCGACGCAAGAGATGGACGGGGAGAATAACGGACTACGAGACGGTCAAAGACACACAGACGAACTAACAGATGGACAGATAATCAGGAAATCCATATACAGAGATGCATGGACGGGCAGAAAGCGAGACAGGCAGACGGGCGGACAAACAGACAGAAATAGAGATGTACAGATGCACAGAGAAAAAGAGGGGCTGGAACAACAGACGGACAGTATAGAAGGAAGAACGTAAAGTAGAAATTCTGGCCGAAAGACAAACAGACATGTGGATACACGTATAAGGGGATTGTCACAATTACACAGATTGTCGAACGAACGTGTGGATGAAGAGACACAGGTACACAGATAAATGGGCAGACAGACATTTGGACGAGCATACGGATGGAGAAAAGACGGACATGCAGACAAATTAATGGATGGACAGATAGACGAGAGCGTGAAAGACTGACAAGAAGAACATCAAAAACATAGAGAGGCAGGGAGGAAGATTAAGAAAGACACAAGCCTGAAGAACGAGCTCTCGCAAGTCAAGCACCAGTTTAGTACTAATACATCACTACACGATCTTCCAGCTCCTTGCATCGTCTTGGCCAATGGTGATCTGTGTTATACCAGACATTGTGTCAGTCATTAGGAGCCTGTCAAGTGGGTCAAATTGTGTGACTTGATCGACTGGCTGGTGATGACAGTCAGCAGGGCCGAAAAAATCACTGCATATTTATGAGGTGAATGAGGACGAGTAAGGCGAAGCAGACGGACGTAGAGCGGACGCTCAGATGCGCAGCGAACGGACGGGTGAACGGACGCATGGACAAGCGGACGGACGAAGAGACTGATGCACGGGCGGACGGGCGGATGCACGGACGGGCGGACGGACGAAGAGACGGATGCACGGGCGGGCGGACGGATGCACGACGGACGCAAGAATGCACGGGCGGACGGTCGGACGTGCAAATGTTTCGCCCCACTCATCATTCACTCCACAGATATGCCGTGAAAACCCCTTATGTCATCTAGTTATATAATTTCTAAGCACTTATACAACACCCTCTAACGAGTGACTCAAATTGGAGGTGGCTGCATATTACCACTATAGAGGAGACAATGACCCATGGCGTAAGGAGCTTCACCCTAAACGACAGACAGAATGCCGGGTGAATGCAAAGACGGTTGAACGGATGGAGAAACACAGAGACCCACCATAATACACCGAAGGATAGAGGCCTGAATGCAGACAGATGGACAATGGAAACACTGGATAAAGACAATAATGGAGAGACTTACAGAGACAGGGAAATAGACAGACAGATAGATGCACAGAACACCCACGTATGAAGAGACGGACTGATGGGAAAATAAAGGGACAGACTCGGACAGATGGACAGTGAAAATAACGCATGAAGAGACTGACAGAGAGAGAGAGAGAGACAAATGGACAGATGGATAGATACACAAAAATTCGCGTACAGAGACGCACTGATAGCCACAAAATGAGACAGGCAGGCAGACAGATGCATGGACCGACATGGATACAGACAAAGGGCTGGAGATGCACGGATTGGCGAAACGTCAGATTTTCGGATAGACAGGGCTAAATCGTAGCAGCAAAATTGAGACAGGCAAACGGCCACACAGACAAATCCAGACAGATAGACAAGAAAACAATGACAGTCATTTACGCGCAGGTAAATGCAGAGAGACAAATTGTGAAAGTAGACAAACACAGGCAGATGAATGGACATACGCAGTCAGAGACTGGAAAAAAGACTACAGAGGGACACAGTGAAATGGTGCAAGACGAACGTGTAGACCGAGGTATACAGAGCAACGTGAACAGACAATGAAGTATACAAACATTAAGCGATACGCAGGCAGAGGAATGGACAGACAAATGCAGATAGTGAGAACTTCAAACAGAGATGGGCAGAATTACAGATCACTAGGGAGAGAAAGGAGAGCACTGAGAGTGACAGTCTAAAGAAGCGCCGATGGACAACCAGAAGCTGCTCGTGAGCCATTTCATCGTGAAGGGTTTGATGGTGTGGCCATTCATTTCCGACCTTGACTTTCATAACGTCTTAGAGGATCTGCAAGTACAATTAACCACAAGTGATAATTTTATGGGTACAGTGGACTGAAATAATGGCTAATTCAAACCTATTGTAAACACTTTTTTGAATAACTGCTGCTAAGTTCTTTATATAGGGCCTATAGAGCATAACCTTACATGGGCTCTTGTTACTCTACTGTAATATCCTCTTCTAAAAATATCAAGAGCAAACTTGCAATATGATTTTGTATTATTGTATCAGGTAATTGAAATCAAAAGCTTACTACTTGATATGACCTGCTGAAGTGCTACACTATTCAACATTACTACGTTAAGTAAAGTTGATTTAAAATCAACTGAATCCCTAAAGCAAGAGGACACACTAATTAGTTTTTGAAACAGCTTATTTCTTTCTCCAACCTGCATTGTTAACACTATACATTATTATTTTATGTTGAATCATCAATACAATTTAGGCCTGAAGGCAAGTCAATGTGTCTCCGACTATGAAGTGATTGCACTGCTTGAAACTGGCTCGACAAATACCGAATACAAGCACCACAATTGCTCAGCAGATTTCATTCTAGGGTTCCTTTTCTGCTTTTACGCAATAAACATTCCGAATGCATGCCCATAAGTCTGCAAGCTGCAGTTGAGTGGTATAAATGAGGGGACCACTGCTGGCAATCGTAGCCTATTTTCGCACTGACACACGCTCAACACGGAGGAACCAATTGGGCATTTGTGAAATAGTGAATAAACACAAGCCTTTTAGGCAACTTGGGTGTAGCAATAATGTGCTACTCGTGATCATCAGCCTGACTGCGCCCACTCAAAGCATTTTGCATGTTCCGCCAATCAACCTGGTCAACAAGAGTCAAAATAGCTTGAATTAACGAATCTGCACTACAGCAAAGTAGAGAAAATGGTGCTGGAGCAAACTTACCTTGGTAGTGCTTGCGCTATTGAACAGGATGGCCCTATCTAACGGAATATTCCCAGTGACAATGCCATTGGTGGTAACCTGTGCTCCAAGTGACTAACCACTGGCCAACCTTTACGCAGTCACAATCTTGCCAGTCATGCATATTTTACGCTTGTTCCGATCTCCATAAATGATGCAAGTTTTGAAGAGATTATTTTCAAACCCAGTATGTGTTCCTTTTCCCGTAGTGACGATGCCAAGTCTCTGAAAGGAATGTTCTATATAAGCACTACTATAAACACCTGACCGTAAGTATTAATGCTAATAAATGCTTATTCTGCTTACATTTCCAGGGGGCTGGCAGATTAGGGCAGGTAGCTGAATTCTCCGATGCCCACAATAGGCTTGGTTTCAAGTCTCTATGCATTCTTTTGTACTGCCTTCATGTTGATGTACCTGTGCGTGCAATAATGAAGCTATAAATTTTACCATCACTTCTTGTCTCTGCCTGGTAATTGCTTGCGCTGACGCGTACCAATGTTATTTTTTGGGGCCAAAGTCACCTTTTTGAGGAAGTAAAAGCGTATTTAACCGGGTACCTGTAACAGAGTGAATGTGAAAGCAATTAATTTTGTTTTTTTGTGTATCCGCATAAGACGAAATTGTGCAGAAGAACAAAGACCATAAAGCTGAATTATTAGAAAAAGTCTTGAAAGGCAAATATTGGGCCTCAATTTTCGAGGAATATTTCAGAGCAGACAACCGAAATTCAAATCGGCTCTTCAAGTGGTCTATGAAAAAAAAATAGGAAGCAGAAATAGTGAAGAGTAAATAGCCGTTTATACAGCCTGTCATGCAGTGCTACAGCGATACATAAATGCGCTAGTAGCTCACAACAGGGCGTTGAGTAATGAAAAAAAAATGCACATAGAGAGATTAAGCCACTCTTTGGGGCAATACATCTTGAAGGCGTCAATGAAGTCTTGCTTCTTGTGCAGCATGCATTCATATTGCCTTATTAGATCTGCAAAAATATATAGAGATAACACTAGATGTACGATGAGTATTGTGATAAGAAATACTGGTGACTTCATAGTTATTGTATCCAGTACTTACCGAGCCAATATTTAAAGTGCGTAAGTAATTTATATATGAGAGGTTAACCTCACAAAGTATTCATGCTTGTTTTAATTCGCTAAAGTAGAATTTATGCTTGTTTTAATGCACTAAAGTAAAACTTACTGCTGTGAAAATTTTCGATAGGCAAACTATATTACGCATATGCGAGGTCACTGAGGACCTAAGCATTAAGTGTGCAAAGTGAACAAGTTACTGTTCCAGATCCTCATACGATCTGCTACCTCATCTTTTAACATTCCTACACAGAAGTGTGGTTGCGAATTAACATTGCACTAGGCCATAGACTCACACCTACGACTTTTTTAATGTTTAGCTGTAATTTCTTTCACAATTCTGCATGCTTAAATACTGTACAACAATTGTTATGTTGAAGCATCAATTCATTTTAATCATAAAAGCAATGAATTCAGTTCTACCACAAAGCCACATGACTGCTTCAACGCATCACATTTCGAAAACATGAATTTTTTCTAGCTTTAGCTGTCCGATTTTATGTAATGAACAGTACAGCCACCAGCACCTTTAACTCGAACACTTCGATGCGTAGCCACGACTAGTTTGATGCCAGCCGCGAAGTGGTGGGCGGTTTTGCCGAGATACCTCTGTAGGCTTGTATGTATGGCTAGCATGCTGGCAACAGACCCCAAACGTACGTGCTGTCAGTGTCAGCGTCAAGTTGCAGGACACTCGGCGGAGCGTTCATATTAAAGGTGCTGGCAGCTGTCTAGCTTGTAGACCTAAGGATGTACAGAGGAATGCGAGTTAAGGTAAATAGTCAGACCACTGCCAATAAAGATACGCTCGTCAACACACCGCTACATGTATTTGATTTGATAAAACACATATCGGCCCTAATGTAATTTCAATCAATATGTAAAACCATGACCTAACTGCCTTTACACGCCAGTCCAGTCAACACTCTTGACGGGACGAAATCAAGTGCAAAAGAACTCCATTCATCAGAAGACTAATCTAGCCTGCAACAATTCACGCAAAACCTAATTTCAACATAGGCGGGTACTCCAGCTGCTTTGCATAAAGTTCACTTCCACAGCGCATGAAATCGGTTTTCCTGATTCAGCCAAATCGTCATTCTTTTTGACATTAAGTTCGAATATAGGCGTTTAACTTCGGATATAGAGATTGTGCACTTGACATGCAGGAACTGACCCAGAGAAGAGTGAAACATATGCTTTTGTCAATTACTCAGAGGTTGGGTCGAAACAAAGCGTACTCGAAAAGTTTCAATGCATAATGTGTGACATTTTTACTGTATTTGACACTGTACAATTCTCTGGCCATATAATGAAGATAAAGAGCCTCTGAAAATAATGTTGCTGACCATAAGGAACATTGCAAACACTTGACCATAACAAGTAATGCTATCAAATAGTTAAATAGCTTACATTTCCTTGATAGTATTAGAATCTGGCTCTTAGCTGGATCTGGTGCAAAGGAGTCCGCCCAAATTGTCACTGGCACTTATTTTTCGCTGCCTTGGTTTGAAGAAACTGGTGGGCGCAAGGTGAATCTACGCATACAACCATCAAGTCACTGGGCACGGCAGTCAGTGACCGTCTTCTTGCACTGGGGAAGGTCCTCTTTGGCTGTGAAAGTGGGTGCGAAGGCTAAACTGGCCTGGCTGCCTGAAATCATGCAAATGTGATAGCAACAATTTTGTTTCCCCTGTAATATTATTAGATAAGTGTGTTTGCTATAACGAATCAGCATAAAGGAAAAGGATTTGCGAAAGTTTGAAAGAAATAACATAGTGACTCTTGCAGCAATATATCCGAGCAGAATACCAGGATGCATCACTAAATCTCTATACAAGCCTTTGTCTATTAAAAACAAATAGATATACGGGCGTGCATACAAAGCAGGTATTGAAGGATGCTATGAAGCTTTGCCGCTCCAAGACCTAAAGACACTGTCTTACGAGCAGCACTTATTTAATTTGTTCCTTCACTTAGAAAAACAGAAGCTTCAGCAGTAGGGGAGACAATGTCATCTCTTCTTGACATGGAAAGCTGGTCCAGCATACCACGGCGTGGGTTCTACAAGTTACGGTGTGTGCCTATTACCAGGCCTATATTAAAAAGCCCCGAGAACAGCCGCAATTTTCTAATCCAACATTAACCATACACAGTGATCTGTTGAGCTAAAACACCTTTCGAGCCCATGGCCCACTGACAGCATTCAATGAAAAACCGTAGACTCAGTTGCATCAGTTGTCTAAGTTAAGTACATTGACTTGTGAGGATTGACGAGATATGTGTGATGTTTCTGTAGGATGCAGTCTATATAATTTCTCTTTCATAGCTATGATGGCATGCTGTTTTCATAAGCTTAACTATGCAAGTATCTTTCAGTGGTTTTTGCATGTACACTGCATTTGAGGTATGTATGCATATCATCTTTCTACGTAGTTCTCTTTGGGAATCACCGATAGAGTCTTCCAGTAGCGAATAGTCATATTTGGGATATAGTGTCAAGCAGTGGTTAATGCTAAAATAAACATGCTAGCACAAATTGTATCAATGGGCACAGCACGTAATTCATAAGCTTGTAGTCATGACACCCGCATAAGATTGATGTTTAACTCATTTAAACCTTTTGACGTGCAAAAGATATTTAAAGAAGCCAAGAAAGTTTAATGTATACCTACCTTACAAATGTGTTTTCGTCTGTGCACTCGGTGTTCAAATGCAACTTCCTTTTGTGCTTCGGTTCTTGGGCATCTTGATACGCTTGAAGATGATCAGAGCAGCCGTGTTGTTGAGTCATCTTGTTGGGTAATAATCAGACAAGGAATGGCCGTTTAATTTGCAAAATGCACGACCGAATGCAAGACAAAGGCAGCGAGCGGTAATTATGGCCTCTTCAGTGTGCTTTTGTTTGTCCGGCATTCAGTGACAAATTGACAGGAAAGAAGAGCATTGTGGACTAACTGACAGAGAATTGTCTTGATGGACGAACAAGTCGACTGAAACTAAAAGACACAGACAGAAAGATGAACACAGAGAGACGTCGTGATGTATAGAGTCGGTAACTTACAGACGTCAAGAACCACAGAGAGATATATGTACAAGAGACAAAGCTGTAGAGATGGACCAACAGAAAGACAGGCTGCGACATTAGATGGACAATATAAACAGAACAATTACTAGATGCAGAGACAGGCAGAAAGCAGACATACGAACAGAAATGACGTATGAATGAAGCGTCACATATACAAAGATGGTAGAACGACATGTGAACGGAGAGATGTGCACAGATGAACGGGCAGACATACATATAGACAAGTGGACTGAAGAACAGAAAAAGACATACCAACAGATGAATGGACGCACAGATAGACAAGAGTGAAAGACTGACAAAAATAGCAACAAAAGCACAGACAAAGGGGGATCAAGAGAGATGTACAGCATAACACGTGAGCTCTTGCTAGTCAAGCACAAGCCTAATATTAACAGGACAATACACAAGTTTCCAGGCCCTGGCATCTACTTTGGCCATGGTAATCTGTGCTACACCAGTGATTGTGTGAGCCAGTCGAGCAAGTCATGCAGTCAGCAGGGCCAAAAAGCGTCAGCACGGAAGCAGGTTCTAGCCATCGAGCGACGATTGTTCCAAGCCACACCAGGGAGTGTATATGGTTGCGCTAGGTGACCTAGGTTCATGAGGGCGACATTTAAGGAGTATTCACTGCAGAAAACTAAGAAAAAAGCTCTGCGCTCTGCTCTCCATAAAAGAAGCAGCGGGCTTTACATACATGCAGACGCAGAAACATGGGGAAACGCATGGAGAAAAACGGTAAAACGAACGGGAGCATAAAGAGCAGAGCCCTCTTCTCTGTCAACGTAAACGCACTCTAAATTTCGTCACCATGCACATAGACCAACTGGCCCGAACATCTACACTAGTTGGCATGGCTCGACGGTACTGCTTTGGTGCCGCTGCAACCGTCGGCCACCCGTGTCACCCATGCCGCAACAGACTTGCTGGTGGCACACCGCTGCTGGGACGGCTGCAGCTGTTTTTTCTTATGGCGGTACACCTTACGTTTAGACACCCCGCACATTAATGGTGAGGCTCCTCCATCCACGGTTTCTGTTATCATGAATGCAATTGAAACGTGAGCATTCTACAGAAAGCTTTATATATAGACAACTCCCTTTACACTAGTCAGCAACTTCATACGTTATGGGTCCCATGACCCAGCTTGGTTCTCAACTATGACTTCACTTTGAAGCTGTATAAAAAACTTGCTTTTTCGAAGCGTGTGGGTGTGTGTGTCTTTACCTGTGTTTGAGTGCGTGTGTGTGTTTGTGTATAAAAAGACAGACAGCCACACAGAGATCGACAAATGGATACAAAAACGTTCAAACGGACCAATCGAATACACAGAGACGCCAAAAAAAAAGGATAGAGGCACAGACCCAGACCGACAGGTGGACAAAGAGACGGACAGAGAGACCTACTTAAGGACAGACATGTGAACCGATGGATGGATATGCGGAACACCCACATACAGAGAGATGGACAAACAGGCAGGATAGAGGCACAGGCGCAAGAAAAGGGACAGTGACAAAAACGGGCGAAGAGACTGACGGAGAGACATACAGAATGATTACTACATAAAAAAAACTCGCATACAGAGAGACGAACTGACAGGAAAGATAGAGGCACAGACCCAAGCAGATGTACGGGAAAAGAAAGGTATGAAGAGACAGACAGATTTATAGAGACAAGTGAACAGACGGATAAATACACAAAGCTCACCTACTGGGCAATGGACTGACGGGCAGCATAGAGACACCGACGCAAGAGATGGACGGGGAGAATAACGGACTACGAGACGGTCACAGACACACAGACGAACTAACAGATGGACAGATAATCAGGAAATCCATATACAGAGATATGCATGGACGGGCAGAAAGCGAGACAGGCAGACGGGCGGACAAACAGACAGAAATAGAGATGTACAGATGCACAGAGAAAAAGAAGGGCTGGAACCACAGACGGACAGTATAGAAGGAAGAACGTAAAGTGGAAATTCTGGCCGAAAGACAAACAGACATGTGGATACACGCATAGGGGGATTGTCACAATTACACAGATTGTCGAACGAACGTGTGGATGAAGAGACACAGGTACACAGATAAATGGGCAGACAGACATTTGGACGAGCTTACTGATGGAGAAAAGACGGACATGCAGACAAATTAATGGATGGACAGATAGACGAGAGCGTGATAGACTGACAAGAAGAACATCAAAAACATAGAGAGGCAGGGAGGAAGATTAAGAAAGACACAAGCCTGAAGAACGAGCTCTCGCAAGTCAAGCACCAGTTTAGTACTAACACATCACTACACGATCTTCCAGCTCCTTGCATCGTCTTGGGCAATGGTGATCTGTGTTATACCAGACATTGTGTCAGTCATTAAGAGCCTGTCAAGTGGGTCAAATTGTGTGACTTGATCGACTGGCTGGTGATGACAGTCAGCAGGGCCGAAAAAATCACTGCATATTTATGAGGTGAATGAGGACGAGTAAGGCGAAGCAGACGGACGTAGAGCGGACGCTCAGATGCGCAGCGAACGGACGGGTGAACGGACGCATGGACCAGCGGACGGACGAAGAGACTGATGCACGGGCGGACGGGCGGATGCACGGACGGGCGGACGGACGAAGAGACGGATGCACGGGCGGGCGGACGGATGCACGGCGGACGCAAGAATGCACGGGCGGACGGTCGGACGTGCAAATGTTTCGCCCCACTCATCATTCACTCCACAGATATGCCGTGAAAACCCCTTATGTCATCTAGTTATATAATTTCTAAGCACTTATACTACACCCTCTAACGAGTGACTCAAATTGGAGGTGGCTGCATATTACCACTATAGAGGAGACAATGACCCATGGCGTAAGGAGCTTCACCCTAAACGACAGACAGAATGCCGGGTGAATGCAAAGACGGTTGAACGGATGGAGAAACACAGAGACCCACCATAATACACCGAAGGATAGAGGCATGAATGCAGACAGATGGACAATGGAAACACTGAATAAAGACAATAATGGAGAGACTTACAGAGACAGGGAAATAGACAGACAGATAGATGCACAGAACACCCACGTATGAAGAGACAGACTGATGGGAAAATAAAGGGACAGACTCGGACAGATGGACAGTGAAAATAACGCATGAAGAGACTGACAGATAGAGAGAGAGACAAATGGACAGATGGATAGATACACAAAAATTCGCGTACAGAGACGCACTGATAGCCACAAAATAAGACAGGCAGGCAGACAGATGCATGGACCGACATGGATACAGACAAAGGGCTGGAGATGCACGGATTGGCGAAACGTCAGATTTTCGGATAGACAGGGCTGAATCATAGCAGCGAAATTGAGACAGGCAAACGGCCACACAGACAAATCCAGACAGATAGACAAGAAAACAATGACAGACATTTACGCGCAGGTAAATGCAGAGAGACAAATTGTGAAGGTAGACAGAAACACAGGGAGATGAATGGACATACGCAGTCAGAGACTGAAAAAAAGACTACAGAGGGACACAGTGAAATGGTGCAAGACGAACGTGTAGACCGAGGTATACAGAGCAACGTGAACAGACAATGAAGTATACAAACATTAAGCGATACGCAGGCAGAGGAATGGGCAGACAAATGCAGATAGTGAGAACTTCAAACAGAGATGGGCAGAATTACAGATCACTAGGGAGAGAAAGGAAAGCACTGAGAGTGACAGTCTAAAGAAGCGCCGATGGACAACCAGAAGCTGCTCGTGAGCCATTTCATCGTGAAGGGTTTGATGGTGTGGCCATTCTTTTCCGACCTTGACTTTCATAACGTCTTAGAGGATCTGCAAGTACAATTAACCACAAGTGATAATTTTATGGGTACAGTGGACTGAAATAATGGCTAATTCAAACCTATTGTAAACACTTTTTTGAATAACTGCTGCTAAGTTCTTTATATAGGGCCTATAGAGCATAACCTTACATGGGCTCTTGTTACTCTACTGTAATATCCTCTTCTAAAAAATATCAAGAGCAAATTTGCAATATGATTTTGTATTATTGTATCAGGTAATTGAAATCAAAAGCTTACTACTTGATATGACCTGCTGAAGTGCTACACTATTCAACATTACTACGTTAAGTAAAGTTGATTTAAAATCAACTGAATCCCTAAAGCAAGAGACACACTAATTAGTTTTTGAAACAGCTTATTTCTTTCTCCAACCTGCATTGTTAACACTATACATTATTATTTTATGTTGAATCATCAATACAATTTAGGCCTGAAGGCAAGCCAATGTGTCTCCGATTATGAAGTGATTGCACTGCTTGAAACTGGCTCGACAAATACCGAATACAAGCACCACAATTGCTCAGCAGATTTCATTCTAGGGTTCCTTTTCTGCTTTTACGCAATAAACATTCCGAATGCATGCCCATAAGTCTGCAAGCTGCAGTTGAGTGGTATAAATGAGGGGACCACTGCTGGCAATCGTAGCCTATTTTCGCACTGACACACGCTCAACACGGAGGAACCAATTGGGCATTTGTGAAAATAGTGAATAAACACAAGCCTTTTAGGCAACTTGGGTGTAGCGATAATGTGCTATTCGTGATTATCAGCCTGACTGCGCCCACTGAAAGCATTTTGCATGTTCCGCCAATCAACCTGGTCTTGGTCTTCTGCTGCTACAATGTACACGCGAAGTTCGCAGTCTAATTACCACACCTATATTTCTACCCTTTCAGCATTTGCCTTCTTTCGAAAGCTTCTTTTCAATTGTAAAATGACAGGAGAGTCACTTGAAAAACTTTCAGAGTACTTTGGTAGCACTTACCGTTTGTAGGAGCGTTGTAGTTCAAATAATTGATAGCTTGGGCCCAGACATCCATGCCGAACAGCGAGTAAAGTTGAGAAGTCAGCATCAGGCCAAATTAGCCTGCAGGTTTAGCAACATTGACAATTCAAGATCAGGAAGCACAATAATACAAAAAAGTGCTTGACAAAAAGCCTACTCTGAAACCGCAGGCTCCTCATAACTAGGTGAATGCGCCGAACATGAACGTGTTTGTTATTACAGGACATTCAGAATAGGTTGGTAAGTCACAACGACAGTGCAATGTGCGGACACCGCACTTCACCTGTTCGACATACCTAGTTTTGCTATTATTACTAATCAGGGCTTGGTGGGCGCTTTGTCATTTCACGGTTGTACTATACTAGCTCTTTGCAGGTTCTATATTTTACAGCGAAAGCTGGTATGAGATCAGAACACTGGTCACGAAAGACGCCGTAAATGTCTGCCGCGCGCAAATATTACGGGAATTCAGGCCTAGGCACCATTTCCTCAGGCCTAGGAACAATTTCACAGTGTTCAAGCTGACCACAGGCAGTTACACATCACCCCTATTGCTTATTAGACATGAATAAACAAAAACGATGAGCGTTACGAAATATTTCCAATTTTAGGCAGAAAGTCATTTATCGGGCTAGCAAATGTCAGACCAAGACGAGGCACACAGAAACATCTTTTTAGACAAGACATCTGCACAACAGAGAACCTTTTGACATTCGCCATGTGAAGGGTGTATGATCTTCCTTACGAATGAACAATGGTTGGCATAAAGATAACTTGGACCTTTTTACTTATCCTTTCAGTTCTAAATTTAAGAGCAAATCACAAAAAGTAATGGCAGTACCTGGCTTCAAAGAGCAATCTTAGAGTTTTTGCTACACTGCAAATGATTAACCTATATTTATCACAGACATCTTTAATAGCATGCCAGCTGTTTAGTTCATGCAGAAGCTCCAGCCCATGGTCAAGCAAATATTTTCAGATGCTAGGGCACGTCTTGGTATTCAATGATTCGAACTTCAGGTAGCTATGTCGTAGTTAAGGAAGCCTTTATCAGGCTTGCTTGGTGCATTTCAGTGCTGTCTTCACATCTAATGACTATCAAACACGAGCTTGCCAACTTTCAGCATTCTTGCAACCACAGACGAAAAAGCATACTTATCAGAACTTTTATACAAACATTTCTAACCTCTTCTATGTGCACCCGCACCAAGTGATTATTGTAGGTATTTGAAGTGTCTATTGGGATATACGCCAGGTACTTCGCACAACAGCCTGGCAAGTCTCTTCAGTGATTTCAAAAGGGATGACGGTGACTTGGATGCCTGACGATTCCAAGAGTCAAAATAGCTTGAATTAACGAATCTGCACTACAGCAAAGTAGAGAAAATGGTGCTGGAGCGAACTTACCTTGGTAGTGCTTGCGCTATTGAACAGGATGGCCCTATCTAACGGAATATTCCCAGTGACAATGCCTTTGGTGGTAACCAGTGCTCCAAGTGACTAACCACTGGCCAACCTTTACGCAGTCACAATCTTGCCAGCCATGCATATTTTACGCTTGTTCCGATCTCCATAAATGATGCAAGTTTTGAAGAGATTATTTTCAAACCCAGTATGTGTTCCTTTTCCCGTAGTGACGATGCCAAGTCTCTGAAAGGAATGTTCTATATAAGCACTACTATAAACACCTGACCGTAAGTATTAATGCTAATAAATGCTTATTCTGCTTACATTTCCAGGGGGCTGGCAGATTAGGGCTGGTAGCTGAATTCTCTGATGCCCGCAATAGGCTTGGTTTCAAGTCTCTATGCATTCTTTTGTACTGCCTTCATGTTGATGTACCTGTGCGTGCAATAATGAAGCTATAAATTTTACCATCACTTCTTGTCTCTGCCTGGTAATTGCTTGCGCTGACGCGTACCAATGTTATTTTTTGGGGCCAAAGTCATCTTTTTGAGGAAGTAAAAGCGTATTTAACCGGGTACCTGTAACAGAGCGAATGTGAAAGCAATTAATTTTGTTTTTTGTGTATCCGCATAAGACGAAATTGTGCAGAAGAACAAAGACCATAAAGCTGAATTATTAGAAAAAGTCTTGAAAGGCAAATATTGGGCCTCAATTTTCGAGGAATATTTCAGAGCAGACAACCGAAATTCAAATCGGCTCTTCAAGTGGTCTACGAAAAAAAAATAGGAAGCAGAAATAGTGAAGGGTAAATAGCCGTTTATACAGCCTGTCATGCAGTGCTACAGCGATACATAAATGCGCTAGTAGCTCACAACAGGGCGTTGAGTAATGAAAAAAAATTCACATAAAGAGATTAAGCCACTCTTTGGGGCAATACATCATGAAGGCGTCAATGAAGTCTTGCTTCTTGTGCAGCATGCATTCATATTGCCTTATTAGATCTGCAAAGATATATAGAGATAACACTAGATGTACGATGAGTATTGTGATAAGAAATACTGGTGACTTCATAGTTATTGTATCCAGTACTTACCGAGCCAATATTTAAAGTGCGTAAGTAATTTATATATGAGAGGTTAACCTCACAAAGTATTCATGCTTGTTTTAATTCGCTAAAGTAGAATTTATGCTTGTTTTAATGCACTAAAGTAAAACTTACTGCTGTGAAAATTTTCGATAGGCAAACTATATTACGCATATGCGAGGTCACTGAGGACCTAAGCATTAAGTGTGCAAAGTGAACAAGTTACTGTTCTAGATCCTCATACGATCTGCTACCTCATCTTTTAACATTCCTACACAGAAGTGTGGTTGCGAATTAACATTGCAGTAGGCCATACACTCACACCTACGACTTTTTTAAAGTTTAGCTGTAATTTCTTTCACAATTCTGCATGTTTAAATACTGTACGACAATTGTTATGTTGAAGCATCAATTCATTTTAATCATAAAAGCAATGAATTCAGTTCTACCACAAAGCCACATGACTGCTTCAACGCATCACATTTCGAAAACATGAATTTCTTCCAGCTTTAGCTGTCCGATCTTATGTAATGTACAGTACAGCCGCCAGCACCTTTAACTCGAACACTTCGATGCGTAGCCACGACTAGTTTGATGCCAGCCGCGAAGTGGTGGGCGGTTTTGCCGAGATACCTCTGTAGGCTTGTATGTATCGTTAGCATGCCGGCAACAGACCCCAAACCTACGTGGTTTCAGTGTCAGCGTCAAATTGCAGGACACTCGGCGGAGCGTTCATATTAAAGGTGCTGGCAGCTGTCTAGCTTGTAGACCTAAGGATGTACAGAGGAATGCGAGTTAAGGTAAATAGTCAGACCACTGCCAATAAAGATACGCTCGTCAACACACCGCTACATGTATTCGATTTGATAAAACACATATCGGCCCTAATGTAATTTCAATCAATATGTAAGACCATGACCTAACTGCCTTTACACGCCAGTCCAGTCAACACTCTTGACGGGACGAAATCAAGTGCAAAAGAACTCCATTCATCAGAAGACTAATCTAGCCTGCAACAATTCACGCAAAACTTAATTTCAACATAGGCGGGTACTCCAGCTGCTTTGCATAAAGTTCACTTCCACAGCGCATGAAATCGGTTTTCCTGATTCAGCCATATCGTCTTTCTTCTTGAGATTAAGTTCGAATATAGGCGTTTAACTTCGAAAATAGAGATTGTGCACTTGACATGCAGGAACTGACCCAGAGAAGAGTGAAACATATGCTTTTGTCAATTACTCAAAGGTCGGGTCGAAACAAAGCGTACTCGAAAAGTTTCAATGCATTATGTGTGACATTTTCACTGTATTTGACACTGTACAAATCTCTGGCCATATAATGAAGATCAAGAGCCTCTGAAAAGAATGTTGTTGACCATAAGGAACATTTCGAACACTTGACTATGACAAGTAATGCTATCAAATAGTTAATTAGCTTACATTTCCTTGATAGTGTTAGAATCTGGCTCTTAGCTGGATCTGGTGCAAAGGAGTCCGCCCAAAATGTCACTGGCACCGATTTTTCGCTGCCTTGGTTGGAAGAAACTGGTGGGCGCAAGGTGAATTTACGCATAGCACCATCAAGTCACTGGGCACGGCAGTCAGTGACCCTGTCCTTGCACAGGGGAAGGCCTCTGTGGCAGTGAAAGTGGGTGCGAAAGCTAAACTGGCCTGGCTGCCTGAAATCATGCAAATGTGACAGCAACGATTTTGTTTCCTCTGTAATATTATGAGATAAGTGTGTTTGCTATAACGAATCAGCATAAAGGAAAAGGATTTGCGAAAGTATGAAAGAGATAACAGTGACTTGCAGCAATATATCCGAGCAGAATACCAAGAAGCATCACTAAATCTATACAAGTCTCTGTCTATT
This sequence comes from Rhipicephalus annulatus, assembly GCA_013436015.1. Lineage (NCBI taxonomy): Eukaryota > Metazoa > Arthropoda > Arachnida > Ixodida > Ixodidae > Rhipicephalus > Rhipicephalus annulatus. The sequence continues at coordinate 366,277 of WOVY01011530.1, read as the reverse complement.
AAAAACAAATAGATATACGGGCGTGCATACAAAGCAGGTATTGAAGGATGCTATGAAGCTTTGCCACTCCAACCCCCAAAGACACTGTCTTACCAGCAGCATTTCTTTGATTTGTTCCTTCACTTAGAAAAACAGAAGCTGCAGCAGTAGGCGAGACAATGTCATCTCTTCTTGACATGGAAAGCTGGTCCAACACACGACGCCGTGGGTTCTACGAGTTACGGTGCATGCCTATTACCAGGCCTCTATTAAAAAAGCCCCGAGAACAGCCGCAATTTTCTAATCTAACATTAACCATAAGCAGGGATCTGTTGAGCTAAAACACCTTTTGAGCCCAAGGCCTACTGACAGCATTAAATGAAAAACCGTAGACTCAGTTGCATTAGTTGTCTAAGTTAAGTACAATGATTTGTGAGGATTGACGAGATATGTGTGATGTTTCTGTAGGATGCAGTCTATATATTTCTCTTTCATAGCTATGATGGCATGCTGTTTTCATAAGCTTAACTATGCAAGTATCTTTCAGTGGTTATTGCATGTACACTGCATTTGAGGTATGTATGCATATCATCTTTCCACGTAGTTCTTTTAGAATTCACTGATAGAGTCTTCCAGTAGTGAATAGTCATATATGGGATATAGTGTCAAGCAGTGGTTAATGCTAAAATAAACACGCTAACACAAATTGTATCAATGGGCATAGCACGTAATACATAAGCTTGTAGTCATGACACCCGCATAAGATTGATGTTTAACTCATTTAAACCTTTTGACGTGCAAAAGATATTTGAAGAAGCCAAGAAAGCTTAACTGAATACGTACCTTACAAATGTGTTTTCGTCTGTGCACTCGGTGTTCAAATGCAATTTCCTTTCTGTGCTTCGGTTCTTGGGCATCTTGATACGCTTGAAGATGATCAGAGCAGCTGTGTTGTTGAGTCGTCTTGTTGGGCAATTATCAGACAATGATTAATCGTCTAATTTGCAAAATGCACGACCGAATGTGAGACCGAGGCAGCGAGGGGTAATTATGGCCTCTTTCTGTTTTATTTTGTTTGTACGGCATTCAGTGAAAAATTGACAGGAAAGAAGAGCATTGTGGACACACTGACAGAGAATAATTGTCTTGACGGACGAACAAGTCGATTGAAACTAAAAGACACAGACAGAAAGATGAACACAGAGAGACGTCGTGATGCAGAGAGTCAGTAACTTACAGACGTCAAGAACCACAGAGAGATATATGTACAAGAGACAAAGCTGTACAGATGGACCGACAGAAATACAGGCAGCGACATTAGATGGACAATATAAACAGAACAATTACTAGATGCAGAGACAGGCAGAAAGCAGACATACGAACAGAAATGCAGACAGACGTATGGATGAAGCGTCACATATACAAAGATGGTGGAATGACATGTGAACGAAGAGACATGTGCACAGATGAACGGGCAGACATACATATAGACAAATGGACTGAAGAACAGAAAAAGGCATACCAACAGATGAATGGACGCACAGATAGACAAGAGTGAAAGACTGACAAAAACAGCAACAAAAGCACAGACAGTGGGTGATCAAGAGAGATGTACAGCATAACACGTGAGCTCTTGCTAGTCAAGCACTAGCCTATTATTAACAGAACAATACACAAGCTTCCAGGCCCTGGCATCTACTTTGGCCGCGGTAATCTGTGCTATACCAGTGATTGTGTGAGCCAGTCGCGTGAGTCTGTTTCTCACTACCAGCCAGTCGAGCAAGTCACGCAGTCAGCAGAGCCAAAAAGCGTCAGAACGGAAGCAGGTTCTAGCCATCGATCGACGATTGTTCCAAGCCACACCAGGGAGTGTATATGGTTGGGCTAGGTGACCTAGGTTCATGAGGGCGACATTTAAAGAGTATTAACTGTAGAAAACTAAGAAAAAAGCTCTGCGCTCTGCTCTCCATAAAAGAAGCACCGGGCTCTACATACTTGCAGATGCTGAGACATGGAGAAACGAATGGAGAAAAACGGTAAAATGAACGGGAACATAAAGAGCGTAGCCCTCTTCTCTGTCAACGTAAACGCACTCTAAATTTCGTCACCATGCACATAGACCAACTGGCCCGAACATCTACACTAGTTGGCATGGCTCGACGGTACTGCTTTGGTGCCGCTGCAACCGTCGACCACCCGTGTCACCTGTGCCACAACAGACTTGCTGGTGGCACACCGCTGCTGGAACGGCTCCAGCTGTTTCTTCTTATGGCGGTACACCTTACGTTTAGACACCCCGCACATTAATGGTGAGGCTCCTCCATCCACGGTTTCTGTTATCATGAATGCAATTGAAACGTGAGCGTTCTACAGAAAGCTTTATATATAGACAACTCCCTTTACACTAGTCAGCAACTTCATACGTTATGGGTCTCATGACCCAGCTTGGTTCTCAACTATGACTTCACTTTGAAGCTGTATAAAAAAACTTGCTTTTTCGAAGCGTGCGGGTGTGTGTGTCTTTACCTGTGTTTGCGTGCGTGTGTGTGTGTGTGCGTTTGTGTATAAAAAGACAGACAGCCACTTAGAATGACAAATGGATAAAAAATGTTCAAACGGACCAATCGAATACACAGAGACGCGAAAAAAAGGATAGAGGCACAGGCCCAGACCGACAGGTGGACAAAGGCGGAGAGGGAGACCTACTTAAGGACAGACATGTGAACCTATGGATAGATATGCGGAACACCCACATACAGAGACACGGACAAACAGGCAGGATAGAGGCACAGGCGCAAGAAAAGAGACAGTGAAAAGAACGGGCGAAGAGACTGACAGAGAGACATACAGACTGATTACTATACAAAAAAACTCGCATACAGAGAGACGGAATGACAGAAAAAATAGAGGCACCGACCCAAGCAGATGTACGGGAAAAGGAACGGATGAAGCGACAGACAGATTTATGCAGACAAGTGAACAGACGGATCAATACACAAATCTCACCTACGGGGCAATGGACCGTCGGGCAGCATAGAGACACCGACGCATGAGATGGACGTGGAAAAGAACGGACTACGAGACAGTCACAGACACACAGACGAACAGATGGACAGATAATCAGGAAATCCATATACGGAGAGATGCATGGACGGGCAGAAAGCGAGACAGACAGATGGGCGGACAGACAGAAATAGAGATGTACAGATGCACAGAGAGAAAGACGGGCTGGAACAATCGACGGAAAGTATAGAAGGAAGAACATAAGTGGAAATTCAGGCAGAAAGACAAACAAACAGACATGTGGATACACGTATACGGGGATTGTCACACATGCACAGATTGTCGAACGAACGTGTGGATGGAGAGACACAGGTACACAGATAAATGGGCAGATAGACATTTGGACGAGCATATGGATGGAGAAAAGACGGACATGCAGACAAATGAATGGATGGACAGGTAGACGAGAGCAAGAAAAACTGACAAAAAGACCAACAAAAACACAGAGAGACAGACAGGAAGATTAAGAGACACACAGCCTCAAGAACGAGCTCTGGCAAGTCAAGCACCAGCTTAGAACTAACATCACTACACGAGCTTCCAGTTCCTTGCATCGTCTTGGGCAATGGTGATCTGTGTTACACCAGCCATTGTGTCAGTCATTAAGAGCTAGTCAAGTGGGTCAGTTTGTATCACTTGATCGACTGGCTGGCAATGACAGTCAGCAAGACCAAAAAATCACTGCATATTTATGAGGTGAATGACGACGAGTAAGGCGAAGCAGACGGATTTAGAGCGGGCGCACAGATGCACAGCGAACGGACGGGTGGACGGACGCATGGACCGGCGGATGGACGAAGAGACTGTTGCAGGGGCGGACGGGCGGATGCACGGACGGGCGGACGGACGAAGAGACTGATGCACAGGCGGGCGGACGGATGCACGACGGACGCAAGAATGCACGGGCGGACGGTCGGACGTGCAAATGTTTCGCCCCACTCATCATTCACTCCACAGATATGCCGTGAAAACCCCTTATGTCATCTAGTTATATAATTCCTAAGCACTTATACAACACCTTCTAACGAGCAACTCAAATTGGAGGTGGCTACATATTACCACTATAAAGGAGGAAATGACCCATGGCGTAAGGAGCTTCACCCTAAAAGAGACAGAATGCTGGATGGATGCAAAGACGATTGAACGGATGGAGAAACACAGAGACCCACCATAATACACCGAAGGATAGAGGCATGAATGCAGACAGATGGACAGTGAAAACACTGGATAAACAAATAATGGAGAGATTTACAGAGACAGGGAAATAGACAGACAGATGCACAAAACACCCGCGTATGAAAAGACTGACTGATGGGCAAGATAAAGGCACAGACTCGGACAGATGGACAGTGAAAATAATGCATGAAGACACTGACAGAGAGAGAGAGAGAGACAAACGGACAGATACACAAAAATTCGCGTACAGAGATGCAATGATACACAAAATGAGACAGGCAGGCAGACAGATGCATGGACCGACATGAATACAGACAAAGGGCTTGAGATGCACGGATTGGCGAAACGTCAGATTTTCGGATAGACAGGGTTGAATCATAGCAGCAAAATTGAGACAGGCAAACGGTCACACACGCAAATCCAGACAGATAGACAAGAAAACAATGACAGATATTTACACGCAGGTAAACGCAGAGAGATAAATTATGAAAGTAGACAGAAACACAGACTAACAGACACAGGCAGATGAATGGACATACGCAGTCAGAGACTGACAAAAGACTACAGAGGGACACAGTGAAATGGTGCAAGACGAACGTGTAGACCGAGGTATACAGAGCAACGTGAACAGACAATGAAGTATACAAACATTAAGCGATATGCAGGCAGAGGAATGGACAGATAATTACAGATAGTGAGAAATTCAAACAGAGATGGACAGAGTTACAGATCACTAGGTAGAGAGAAAGGAGAGCACTGAGAGGGACAGTGCAAAGAAGCGCCGATGGACAACCAGAAGCTGCTCGTGAGCCATTTCATCGTGAAGGGTTTGATGGTGTGGCCATTCATTTCCGACCTTGACCTTCATAACGTCTTTGAGGACCTGCAAGTACAATTAGCCAAAATTGATGTAATAATATGGGTACCGTAGACAAAAATAATGGCCAATTCAAACTTATTGTAAACACTTTTTTAAATAACTGCTGCTAAGTTCTCTATATAGGGCCTACAGAACATAACCTTACATGGGCTCTTGTTACTCTACTGTAATATCCTCTTCTAAAAAATATCAAGAGCAAACCTGCAATATGATTATGTATTATTGTATCAGTTAATTGAAATCACAAGCTCACTACTTGATATGACCTGCTGAAGTGCAGGAAAAGTTGATTCAAAATCAACTGAATCCTTAAAGCCACAGACACACTAATGAGTTTTTGAAACAGCCTATTTCTTTCACCAACCTGCATTGTTAACACTGTACATTATTATTTTATTTTGAATCATCAATACAATTTATGCCTGAAGGCAAGCCAATGTGTCTCCGACTATGAAGTGATTGCATTGCTGGAAACTGGCTCGACAAAATACCAAATAGAAGCACGACAATTGTTCAGCAGGTTTCATTCTAGGGTTCCTTTTCTGCTTTTACGCAATAAACATTCCAAATGCATGGCCATAAGTCTGCAAGCTGCAGTTGAGTGGTATAAATGAGCTGACCACTGCTGGCAATCGTAGCCTATCTTGGCACTGACACACGCTCAACACTGAGGAACCAATTGAGAATTTGTGAAAATTGCGAATAAACACAAGCCCTTTAGGCAACTTGGGTGTAGCGATAATGTGCTATTCGTGATCATCAGCCTGACTGCGCCCACTGAAAGCATTTTGCATGATCCGCCAATCAACCCGGTCTTGGTCCTCTGCTGCTACAATGTACACGCGAAGTTTGCAGTCTAATTACCACACCTATCTTTCTACCCTTTCAGCATTTGCCTTCTTTCGAAAGCTTCTTTTCAATTGTAAAACGACAGGAAAGTCACTTGAAAAACTTTCAGAGTACTTTGGTAGCACTTACCGTTTGTTGGAGCGTTGTAGTTCAAATAATTGATAGCTTGGGCCCAGACATCCATGCCGAACAGCGAGTAAAGTTGAGAAGTCAGCATCAGGCCAAATTAGCCTGTAGGTTTAGCAACATTGACAATTCAAGATCAGGAAGCACAATAATACAACAAAGTGCTTCACAGAAAGCCTACTCTGAAACCGCAGGCTCCTCATACCCAGGTGAATGCGCCGAACATGAACGTGTTTGTTATTACAGGACATTCACAATAGGTTGGTAAGTCACAACGACAGTGCAATGTGCGGACACCACACTTCACCTGTTCGACATACCTAGTTTTGCTATCATTACTAATCAGGGCTTGGTGGGCGCTTTGTCATTTCACGGTTGTGCTATACTAGCTCTTTGCAGGTTCTATATTTTACAGCGAAAGCTGGTATGAGATCACAACACTGGTCACGAAGAGAGAGAGATAAAGATGCAAGGAAAGGCAGGGAGGTTAACCAAAAGCACATCACACTGGTCACGAAAGACGCCGTAAATGTCTGCCGCGCGCAAATATTTCGGGAATTTAGGCCTAGGCACAATTTCACAGTGTTCAAGCTGACTACAGGCAGTTACACATCACCCCTATTTCTTATTAGACATGAATAAAGAAAAACGATGAACGTTACGAAATATTTCCAATTTTAGGCAGGAAGTCATTTATCGGGCTATCAAATGTCAGACCAAGACGAGGCATACAGAAACATCTTTTTAGACAAGACATCTGCACAACAGAGAGCCTCTTGACATTCGCCATGTGAAGGGTGTATGATCTTCCTTAAGAATGAACAATGGTTGGCATAAAGATAACTTGGACCTTTTTACTTATCCTTTCAGTTCTAAATTTAAGAGCAAATCACAAAAAGTAATGGCAGTACCTGGCTTCAAAGAGCAATCTTAGAGTTTTTGCTACACTGCAAATGATTAACCTATATTTATCACAGACATCTTTGATAGCATGCCAGCTGTTTGATTTGATTGATTGATATGTGGGGTTTGATTTGATTGATATGTGGGGTTTAACGTCCCAAAACCACCATTTGATTATGAGAGACGCCGTAGTGGAGGGCTCCGGAAATTTCGACCACCTGGGGTTCTTTAACGTGCACCCAAATCTGAGCACACGGGCCTACAACATTTCCGCCTCCACCGGAAATGCAGCCGCCGCAGCCGGGATTCGAACCCGCGACCTGCGGGTCAGCAGCCGAGTACCTTAGCCACTAGACCACCGCGGCGGGGCTGATATGTGGGGTTTAATGTCCGAAAACCACCATATGATTATGAGAGACGCCGTAGTGGAGGGCTCCGGAAATTTTGACCACCTGGGGTTCTTTAACGTACGCCCAAATCTGAGCACACGGGCCTACAACGTTTCCGCCTCATAGGAAACGTATGCCAGCTGTTTAGTTCATGCAGAAGCTCCAGCCCATGGTCAAGCAAATATTTTCAGATGCTAGGGCACGTCTTGGTATTCAATGATTCGAACTTCAGGTAGCTATGTCGCAGTTGAGGAAGCTTTTATCAGGCTTGCTTGGTGCGTTTCAGTGCTTGTCTTCACATCTAATGACTATCAAACACGAGCTTGCCAACTTTCAGCATTCTGGCAACCACAGACGAAAAAGCATACTTATCAGAACTTTTATACAAACATTTCTTACCTCTTCTATGTGCACCCGCACCAAGTGATTATTCTAGGTATTTGAATTGTCTATTGGGATATACGCCAGGTACTTCGCACAACAGCCTGGCAAGTCTCTTCAGTGATTTCAAAAGGGATGACGGTGACTTGGATGCCTGACGATTCCAAGAGTCAAAATAGCTTGAATTAACGAATCTGCACTACAGCAAAGTAGAGAAAATGGTGCTCGAACAAACTTACCTTGGTAGTGCTTGCGCTATTGAACAGGATGGCCCTATCTAACGGATTATTCCCAGTGACAATGCCATTGGTGGTAACCAGTGCTCCAAGTGACTATAACCACTGGCCAACCTTCACGCAGTCACAATCTTGCCAGCCATGCATATTTTACGCTAGTTCCGATCTCCATAAATTATGCAAGTTTTGAAGAGGTTATTTTCAAACACAGTATGTGTTCCTTTTCCCGTAGTGACGATGCCAAGTCTCTGAAAGGAATGTTCTATATAAGCACTACTATAAACACCTGACCGTAAGTATTAAGGCTAATAAATGCTTATTCTGCTTACATTTCCAGGAGGCTGGCAGATTATGGCTGGTAGCTGAATTCTCTGATGCCCACAATAGGCTTGGTTTCAAGTCTCTCTGCATTCTTTTGTACTGCCTTCATGTTGATGTACCTGTGCGTGCAATAATGAAGCTATAAATTTTACCATCACTTCTTGTCTCTGCCTGGCAATTGTTTGCGCTGACGCGTACCAATGTTATTTTTTGGGGCCAAAGCCACATTTTGAGGAAGTAAAAGCGGATTTAACCGGGTACCTGTAACAGAGTGAATGTGAAAGCAATAAATTTTTTTGTGTATCCACATAAGACGAAATTGTGCATAAGAACAAAAACCATAAAGCTGAATTATTTGAAAAAGTCTTGAAAGGCAAATATTGGGCCTCAATTTTCGAGGAATATTTCAGAGCAGACAACCGAAATTCAAATCGGCTCTTCAAGTGGTCTATGAAAAAAAAAATAGGAAGCAGAAATAGTGAAGGGTAAATAGCCGTTTATACTGCCTGTCAAGTGCTACAGCGATACATAAATGCGCTAATAGCTCACAACAGGGCGTTGAGTAATGAAAAAATGCACATACAGCGATTAAGCCACTCTTTGGGGCAATACATCATGAAGGCGTCAATGAAGTCTTGCTTCTTGTGCAGCATGCATTCATATTGCCTTATTAGGTCTGCAAAGATATATAGAGATAACACTAGATGTACGATGAGTATGGTGATAAGGAATACTGGCGACTTCATAGTTATTGTATCCAGTACTTACCGAGCCAATATTTAAAGTGCGTAAGTAATTTATCTATGGCCTAGAGAGGTTAACCTCACAAAGTATTCATGCTTGTTTCAATTCGCTAAAGTAGAGTTTATGATTGTTTTAATTCACTAAAGTAAAACTTACTGCTGTGAAAATTTTCAATAAGCAAATTATATTACGCATATGCGAGGTCATTGAGGACCTAAGCATTAGGTGTGCAAAGTGAACAAGTTACTGTTCTAGATCCTCATACGATCTGCTACCTCATCTTTTAACATTCCTACACAGAAGTGTGGTTGCCAATTAACATTGCACTAGGCCATAGACTCACACCTACGGCTTTTTTAAAGTTTAGCTGTAATTCCTTTCACAATCCTGCATGTTGAAATACTGTACAACAATTGTTATGTTGAAGCATCAATTCATTTTGATCATAAAAGCAATGAATTCAGTTCTACCACAAAGCCACATGACTGCTTCAACGCATCACATTTCGAAAACATGAATTTCTTCCAGCTTTAGCTGTCCGATTTTGTGTAATGAACAGTACAGCCGCCAGCACCTTTAACTCGAACACTTCGATGCGTAGCCACGACTAGTTTGATGCCAGCCGCGAAGTGGTGGGCGGTTTTGCCAAGATACCTCTGTAGGCTTGTATGTATCGTTAGCATGCCGGCAACAGACCCCAAACCTACGTGGTTTCAGTGTCAGCGTCAAATTGCAGGACACTCCGCGGAGCGTTCTGATTAAAGGTGCTGGCAGCTGTCTAGCTTGTAGACTCAAGGATGTACAGAAGAATTCGAGTTAAGTTGAATAGTCAGACCACTGTCATTAAAGATACGCTCGTCAACACACCGCTACATGTATTCGATTTGATAAAACACATATCGGCCCTAATGTAATTTCAAACAATATGTAAGACCATGACCTAACTGCCTTTACACGCCAGTCCAGTCACACTCTTGACGAGACGACATGAAGTGCACAAGAACTCTATTAATCAGAAGACTAATCTAGCCTGCAACAATTCACGCAAAACCTAATTTCAACATAGGTTGGTACTCCAGCTGCTTCCCATAAAGTTTACTTCCACAGCGCATGAAATCTGTTTTCCTGATTCCGCCAAATCTTTCTTCTTGAGATTAAGTTCGAATATAGGCGTTTAACTTCGAATATAGAGATTGTGCACTTGACATGCAGGAACTGACCAAGAGAACAGTGCAACATATGCTTTTGTCAATTACTCAGAGGTTGGATCGAAACAAAGCATACCCGAAATGATTCAATGCATTATGTGTGACATTTTCACTGTATTTGACACTGTAAAATTCTCTGGCCATATAATGAAGATCAAGAGCCTCTGAAAAGAATGTTGTTGACCATAAGGAACATTGCGAACAGTTGAGCATAACAGGTAATGCTATCAAATAGTTAAATAGCTTACATTTCCTTGATAGTGTTAGAATCTGGCTCTTAGCTGGGTCTGGTGTAAAGGAGTCCGCCCCAAATGACACTGGCCCCGATTTGTCGCTGCCTTGGTTTGAAGAAACTGGTGGGCGCAAGGTGAGTTTACACATAGCACTATCAAGTCACTCGGCACGCAGTCAGGGACCCTGTCCTTGCACAGGGGAAGGCCTCTTTGGCTGTGAATGTGGGTGCGAAAGCTAAACTGGCTTGGCTGCCTGAAATCAAGCAAATGTGATAGCGACGATTTTGTTTCCTCTGTAATATTATTAGATAAGTGTGTTTGCTATAACGAATCAGCATAAAGGAAAAGGATTTGCGAAAGTATGAAAGAGATAACATTGACTCTTGAAGAAATATATTCGAGCAGAATACCAGGATGCATCACTAAATCTCTATAGAAGTCTCTGTCTATTAAAAACAATTAGATATACGGGCGTGCATACAAAGCAGGTGTTGAAGGATGCTATGAAGCTTTGCCACTCCAAGCCCCAAAGACACTGTCTTACCAGCAGCATTTATTTGATTTGTTCCTTCACTTAGAAAAACAGAAGCTGCAGCAGTAGGGGAGACAATGTCATCTCTTCTTGACATGGAAAGCTGGTCCAACATACCACGCCGTGGGTTCTACAAGTTAGGGTGCATGCCAATTACCAGGCCTTTATTAAAGACCACCGAGAACAGTCGCAATTTTCTAATCCAACATTAACCATAAACAGTGATCTGTTGAGCTAAAGCACCTTTTGAGCCCATGGCCTACTGACAGCATTCAATGAAAAACCGTAGACTCAGTTGCTTCAGTTGTGTAAGTTAAGTACATTGACTTGTGAGGATTGACGAGATATGTGTGATGTCTCTGTAGGATGCAGTCTAATATAATTTCTCTTTCATCGCTATGATGACATGCTGTTTTCATAAGCTTAACTATGCAAGTATCTTTCAGTGGTTTTTGCATGTACACTGCATTTGAGGTATGTATGCATATCATCTTTCTACGGAGTTCTCTTTAGGATTCACTGATAGAGTCTTCCAGTAGCGAATTGTCATATTTGGGATATAGTGTCAAGCAGTGGTTAATGGTAAAATAAACATGCTAACACAAATTGTATTCAATGGGCATAGCACGTAATTCATAAGATTGTAGTCATGACAGCCGCATAAGATTGATGTTTAACTCATTTAAACCTTTTGACGTGCAAAAGATATTTGAAGAATCCAAGAAAGCCTAAATGAATACCTACCTCACAAATGTGCTTTCGTCTGTGCACTCACTGTGCAAATGCAATTTCCTTTCTGTGCTTCAGTTCTTGGGCATCTTGATACGCTTGAAGATGATCCGAGCAGCTGTGTTGCTGAGTCGTCTTGTTAGGCAATTAATCAGACAATGATTAATCGTCTAATTTGCAAAATGCACGACCTGAATGTGAGACCGAGGCAGCAGAGGGGTAATTATGGCCTCTTCTGTTTTCTTTTGTTTGTACGGCATTCAGTGAAAAATTGACAGGAAAGAAGAGCATTGTGGACACACTGACAGAGAATAATTGTCTTGACGGACGAACAAGTCGATTGAAACTAAAAGACACAGACAGAAAGATGAACACAGAGAGACGTCGTGATGCAGAGAGTCAGTAACTTACAGACGTCAATAACCACAGAGAGATATACGTACAAGAGACAAAGCTGTACAGATGGACCGACAGAAAGACAGGCAGCGACATTAGATGGACAATATAAACAGAATTACTAGATGCAGAGACAGGCAGAAAGCAGACATACGAACAGAAATGCAGAGAGACGTATGGATGAAGCGTCACATATACAAAGATGGAACGACATGTGAACGGAGAGACAGTGCACAGATGAACGGGCAGACATACATATAGACAAGTGGACTGAAGAACAGAAAAAGACATACCAACAGATGAATGGACGTGCAGATAGACAAGAGTGAAAGACTGACAAAAACAGCAACAAAAGCACAGACAGAGGATGATCAAGAGAGATGTACAGCATAACACGTGAGCTCTGGCTAGTCAAGCACAAGCCTATTATTAACAGGACAATACACAAGCTTCCAGGCCCTGGCATCTACTTTGGCCGCGGTGATCTGTGCTATACCAGTGATTGAGCCAGTCGCGTGAGTGTTGTCACTACCAGCCAGTCGAGCAAATCACGCAGTCAGCAGGGCCAAAAAGCGTCAGCACGGAAGCAGGTTCTAGCCATCGAGCGATGATTGTTCCAAGCCACACCAGGGAGTGTATATGGTTGGGCTAGGAGACCTAGGTTCATGAGGGCGACATTTAAGTAGTATTCACTGTAGAAAACTAAGAAAAACGCTCTGCGCTCTGCTCTCCATAAAGAAGCACCGGGCTCTACATACATGCAGATGCAGAGACATGGGGAAACGTATGGATAAAAATGGTAAAACGAACGGGAGCATAAAGAGCGTAGCCCTCTTCTCTGTCAACGTAAATGCACTCTAAATTTCGTCATCATGCACATAGACCAACTGGCCCGAAAATCTACACTAGTTGGCATGGCTCGACGGTACTGTTTTGGTGCCGCTGCAACCGTCGACCACCCGTGTCACCCGTGCCGCAACAGACTTGCTGGTGGCACACCGCTGCTGGGACGGCTGCAGCTGTTTTTTCTTATGGCGGTACACCTTACGTTTAGACACCCCGCACATTAATGGTGAGGCTTCTCCATCCACGGTTTCTCTTATCATGGATGCCATTGAAACATGAGCATTATACAGAAAGCTTTATATAAGACAACTCCCTTTACACTAGTCAGCAACTTCATACGTTATGGGTCTCATGACCCAGCTTGCTTCTCAACTATGACTTCACTTTGAAAGCTGCATAAAAAACTTTTTCGAAGCGTGCGAGTGTGTGTGTCTTTACGTGTGTTTGCGTGCGTGTGTGTGTGTTGTGTATAAAAAGACAGACAGCCACACTGAGAATGACAAATGATACAAAAACGTTCAAACGGACCAATCGAATAGACAGAGACGCGAAAAAAAAAGGATAGAGGCACAGACCCAGACCGACAGGTGGACAAAGAGACAAACAGAGAGACCTACTTAAGGACAGACATGCGAACCGATGGATAGATATGCGGAACACCCACATACAGAGAGACGGACAAACAGGCAGCATAGAGGCACAGGCGCAAGAAAAGGGACAGTGAAAAGAACGGGCGAAGAGACTGACAGAGAGACATACAGACTGATTACTACACAAAAAAAATTCCGTCATATCCACGAAGTGAATGATGATGAGGGTGCGAAGCTCCGGAGGTAAACCTGGTAAACCATGAATCCTCTGTATATTTTGCCCACTCGATTTTATTACATCGCTCCCCCTAGCGTACGTCGCCGCACTAAATCGAACGATTGCCTTCAACCAATGACACGCGCCATATGTGACATCATTCCTATTTTATAAGATCTCGCGTCTTTCATCAACTTCAAGTACCGCTTTCTAGTTTATAACATCTTGCATCTTTTATCATCAGCTACAAGTACCACCATCTAGTAAACACTACAAGAAATAAACGAGAGGTGGCTACATACAGGAGACGGTACCGCCATCTAGTGAACACTGCAAGAACTAAACTAGAGGTGGCTAGATACAGGGGACGGTACCGCCATCTAGTGAACACTGCAAGAACTAAACTAGACGTGGCTACATACAGGCTACAGGGAACGCACAGCCCACGCCCTAAGGAGCTTCGCCCCTAAAAAAAAAACTCGCATACAGAGAGACGGACTGACAGGAAAAATAGAGGCACAGACCCAAGCAGATGTACGGGAAAAGGAATGGATGAAGAGAGACAGATTTATACAGACAAGTGAACAGACGGATAAATACACAAAGCTCACCTACAGGGCAATGGACTGACGGGCAGCATAGAGACACCGACGCATGGGATGGACGTGGAAAAGAACGGACTACGAGACGGTCACAGACGAACTAACAGATGGACAGATAATCAGGAAATCCATATACGGAGAGATGCATGGACGGGCAGAAAGGGAGACAGACAGACGGGCGGACAGACAGAAATAGAGATGTACAGATGCACAGAGAAAAAGACGGGCTGGAACAACCGACGGACAGTATAAAAGGAAGAACATAAAGTGGAAATTCAGGCAGAAAAACAAACAGGCATGTGGATACACGTATACGGGGATTGTCACACATACACAGATTGTCGAACGAACGTGTGGAGAGAGAGACACAGGTACACAGATAAATGAGCAGACAGACATTTGGACGAGCATATGGATTGAGAAAAGACGGACATGCAGACAAATGAATGGATGGACAGAGAGGAGAGCGTGAAGGACTGACAAAAAGACCAAAAAAACAGAGAGACAGGGAGGAAGATTAAGAGACACACAGCCTAAAGAACGAGCTCTCGCAAGTCAAGCACCAGCTTAGTACTAAAACATCACTACACGAGCTTCCAGCTCCTTGCATCGTCTTGGGCAATGGTGATCTGTGTTATACCAGCCATTGTGTCAGTCATTAAGAGCCAGTCAAGTGGGTCAGTTTGTGCGACTTGATCGACTGGCTGGTAATGAGAGAAGGGCCAAAAAACCACTGCATATTTATGAGGTGAATGACGACGAGTAAGGCGAAGCAGACGGACGTAGAGCGGACGCACAGATGCACAGCGAACGGACGGGTGGACGGACGCATGGACCGGCGGACGGACGCATGGACCGGCGGACGGACGAAGAGACTGATGCACGGTCGGACGGGCGGATGCACGGGCGGGCGGACGGACGCACGACGGACGCAAGAATGCACGGGCGGACAGTCGGACGTGCAAATGTTTCGCCCCACTCATCATTCACTCCACAGATATGCCGTGAAAACCCCTTATGTCATCTTGTTATATAATTTCTAAGCACTTATACAACACCTCTAACGAGCGACTCAAATTGGAGGTGGCTACATATTACCACTATAGAGGCGGAAATGACCCATGGCGTAAGGCACTTCACCCTAAAAGACAGACAGAATGCCGTATGGATGCAAAGACGGTTGAACGGATGGAGAAACAGACCCACCATAATACAACGAAGGATTGAGGCATGAATGCAGACAGATGGACAGCGAAAACACTGATAAAGACAATAATGGAGAGACTTACACAGACAAGGAAATAGATAGATGCACAGAACACCCACGCATGAAGAGACGGACTGATGGGCAAGATAAAGGCACAGACTCTGACAGATGGACAGTGAAAATAACGCATGAAGAGACTGACAGAGAGAGAGAGAGACAATTGGACAGATGGATAGATACACGAAAATTCGCGTACAGAGACGTACTGATAGGCACAAAATGAGACAGGAAGGCAGACAGATGCATGGACCGACGTGGATACAGACAAATGGCTGGAGATGCACGGATTGGCGAAACGTAAGATTTTCGGATAGACAGGGCTGAATCATAGCAGCAAAATTGAGACAGGCAAACGGTCACACAGACAAATCCATACGGATAGACAAGAAAACAATGACAGACATTTACGCGCAGGTAAATGCAGAGAGACAAATTATGAAAGTAGACAGAAACACAGACTAACAGACACAGGCAGATGAATGAACATACGCAGTCAGAGACTGACAAAAGACTACAGAGGGACGCAGTGAAATGGTGCAAGACGAACGTGTAGACCGAGGCATACAGAGCAACGTGAACAGACAATGATGTAGACAAACATTAAGAGATATGCAGGCAGAGGAATGGACAGGTAAATGCAGATAGTGAGAATTTCAGACAGATGGACAGAATTACAGATCACTAGGTAGAGAGAAAGGAGAGCACTGAGAGGGACAGTGCAAAGAAGCGCCAATGGACAACCAGAAGCTGCTCGTGAGCCATTTCATCGTGAAAGGTTTGATGGTGTGGCCATTCATTTCCGACCTTGACTTTCATAACGTCTTAGAGGACCTGCAAGTACAATTAACCACAATTGATATAATATGGGTAGAGTGGACAGAAATAATGGCTGATTCAAACCTATTGTCAAGACTTTTTTAAATAACTGCTGCTAAGTTCCCTATATAGGGCCTACAGGGGCTCTTGTTACTCTACTGTAATATCCTCTTATGAAAAATATCAAGAGCAAACCTGCAATATGAATATGTATTATTGCAGTATCAGTTAATTGAAATCACAAGCTTACTACTTGATATGGCCTGCTGAAGTGCTACACTAGTGATTGCATTGCTGGAAACTGGCTCGACAAAATACCAAATACAAGCACCAGAATTGTTCAGCAGATTTCATTCTAGGGTTCCTTTTCTGATTTACGCAATAAACATTCTAAATGCATGCCCATAAGTCTGCAAGCTGCAGTTGAGTGGTATAAATGAGCTGACCACTGCTGGCAATCGTAGCTTATCTTCGCACTGCCACACGCTCACCACTGAGGAACCAATTGAGCATTTGTGAAAATTGTGAATAAACACAAGCCCTTTAGGCAACTTGGGTGTAGCGATAATGTGCTATTCGTGATCATCAGCCTGACTGAGCCCACTGAAAGATTTTTGCATGATCCGCCAATCAACCCGGTCTTGGTCTTCTGCTGCTACCATGTACACGCGAAGTTTGCAGTCTAATTAGCACACCTATCTTTCTATCCTTTCAGCATTTCCCTTCTTTCGAAAGCTTCTTTTCAATTGTAAAACGACAGGAGAGTCACTTGAAAATCTTTCAGAGTACTTTGGTAGCACTTACCGTTTATAGGAGCGTTGTAGTTCAAATAATTGATAGCTTGGGCTCAGACATCCATACCGAACAGCGAGTAAAGTTGAGAAGTCAGCATCAGGCCAAATTAGCCTGCAGGTTTAGCAACATTGACAATTCAAGATCAGGAAGCACAATAATACAATAAAGTGCTTCACAGAAAGCCTACTCTGAAACCGCAGGCTCCTCATACCTAGGTGAATGCGCCAAACATGAACGTGTTTGTTATTACAGGTCATTCACGATAGGTTGGTAAGTCACAACGACAGCCATGACCATGACCAACAGACCATGACATAAGTGCCTTCACAAACATTTCTGACGAGACGATATCAATTGCACAAGAACTCAATTCATCGTAAGAGTGATCCACCCTGTAACAATTCACGCAAAACCTAAATTCAACACAGGCTGGCACTTCAGCTGCTTCGCATGAAGTTCACTTCGACAGCGCTTGAGATCGGTTTTCTTGATTTTTCCAAGTTTCCTTTCTTCTTGAGATAGAGGTTTAAGTTCGAATATACAGATTACACACTTAAGATGCAGGAACTGACCAAGAGAAGAGTGCAACATATGCTCTTGCCATTTATTCGGAGGTTGGGACAAAAGAAATCATACTCTAAAAATTTCAATGCGTTATGTGTGACATCATTGTATCTGACACTATATTGCTCTCCCGTATAATGAGAATCGCGAGTCTCTGAAAAGGATGTTGTCGACCATGAGTAAGATAGCAAGTAATGCTATCAATGGTTAAACAGCTTACATTTTCTTGATTGTGTTAGATGTGTCCATCCAAAATATCACTTGCACCAATTATTTGCTGCTTCCGTTTGAACAAGTGGGCGCAAAGGTTAATCTACTGTTGAGCCATCAAGTCTTTATCAACGGCAGTCAGTGAACTCGTTACACATGGGAGGGCCTCCTTGGGTGCGAAAGTTCCGTCTTCCAGCACGTGAAAGCTAAACTGGCCTGGCTGCCTCAAATCTAGCAAATGTGATAGCAATGAATTTTTCGCTCTGTAATCAAATTAAACAACAGTGTTTACCATAATGAATCAGTGTAAAACAAAAGGCTTTGCAGCAGTCTGAAGGAGACAAAGTATTGACCCTTGCAGCAACACATCCGAGAAGAAGAAAGATTATTCACTGTAGCCTTCACATGACTGTCTTTAAACACAAAGATATACGGGCCTGCATACGCAGCAGTTATTAAGGCATGCTCTGAAGTTTCACAGCTTCAAGCCATAAGCATACTGTCTTATCAGCAGCATTTATTTGATTTGATCCTTCACTCACCAAAACAGAAGCTTCAGCAGTATTGGAGACACTGTCTTCTCTTCTTGAAATGAAAAGCTGGTCTGACGTACCCTGGTGCGGGTTGTTTAGGTTGCGCATGCCTATCACCATGCCATTAATAAAAAGCCCCAAGAAATGCGGTAATTTTCGAATGCAACATTAACAATATGCAGTGATCTGTTGAGCTAAGACACCTTTCCTAGGCCATAGCCTATGTACAGCCTTCAATGAAATACTATAATTTTAGGTGTATGAGTTGTTTCCGTTAAGTGTACTGACTTGAAAGAGTGATGTGTTATGTGTATGATCTTTCTACAAAGTCCAGTCTAAATTTTTTTCGTAGCTATGATGCCATGCTGTTTCCATAAGCTCAACTAAGCAAGTATCTTTTATTTGTTCTTGCATGCATGCTGCTCTGGATTAGGTGTGTATGCAAGTCATCTTTCCGCATAGTTCCCTTTGGAATTCACTTATAGAATCTTCCGGGAGCGAATTGTCATAGTTTAGATATAGTGTCAATCAGTGCTTAATGTCCCATAAACATGGGAGAACAGGATTTGTCACTGAGCGTAGCATGTAATTTATAGGTTTGTAGTCATAATACCCGGAAAAGGCTTATCTTCACTCATTTGAACCTTTCTTCTACGTGGGAAAGATATTTGGAAAAGCCTAGAATAAAAATTGAATACCTACCTTACAAATGTATTTTTCTTGGTGCACTCGGCGTCGGAATGCAATGTCAGTTCTCTGCTTTGGTTCTTAGGCATCGTGACACGCTTGAAGATCAGAGATCAGTACAGCTGCGTTGTGTCGTCTTGTTGGTCTCTGTTTTGAGGATGATCAGCTGTCCAATGGGCGAAATCCACGAAGAAATGCAGGACCGAGGCAGCGATCGGTAATCAATGGCCTCTTCGGAGTTCTTTTGATTGTCCGGCAGACAGTGACAAATAGACAGGAAGGAAGAGCCATGTGAAAACACAGACAGAAAATGGTCCTCAATGAATGAACAAGTGGACCTAAAAACTGAAGGACTGAAGGACTGATGTCAAGATGAAACCAGGGCGAGAAAAATGTCCTGAAGAATAAACTCCTAGTCTTACAGATGTGCAAAACCACACAAGGAGAGACAGAGGTACAGGAGACAGAAAGGCAGATGCACAGATGCACTGAAAGACTGACTGGAACATTAGACCTGACAACTTAGACAAAAAAATGGACAGATGCACTGACGGGCAGAAAGACGAACTGACAGTAAAGCAGACAGACATATGAATGGAGCATCACACATACACAGATGGCCGAACGGACGTGTGAATGGAGAGAAAGTGTCGCACAGATGAACAGGCAGACAGACAGACAAGCAGACAGATGTACAAAAAGACAGACTTATGGACTGATGGATGGACGCACAGTTAGACAAGATAGACAAAAACATTAACTAAAATTCAGAGACAGAGAGGGCGATCAAGAAAGATGGATGTACAGCCTAACAAGCAAGCTCTCACGTTTCTAGCACCAGCCTACTAGTAATAGGTCAATACACGAGCTTGCAGTTCCTGGCATCGACTTCAGCAGTGGTAATTTGTGCTATACCATTGATTGTGTCAGTCATTGAGAGCCAGTAAAGCGAGTCAGTTTGTCATTACCAGCCAGGCAAGGGAGGCACCAGTCAGCAGGGCCGAAAAATCACTGCATATTCACGAGGTGAACGAGAACAAGTAAGGCGAAGCGGACTGACACGCGGATGCATGGACGGACGGACACACGGCGGACGCACGGATGGACGCACGCACGGACGATGGACGGACGGCCGGACGTTCGGTGGACGCTCGGACGGCGGAGGGATGGCGGGCGCACGGACGGACGCTTCGCCCCACTTATCATTCACTCCGCGGATATGCTGTGAAAAACACTAACATCATCTAGATATATTATTACCAAGCACATATACAATGCAATCTATTGAGCGACTCAAGCTGGAGGTTGCTACATATTTCTATTACAAAACAAGGAACAAACCTTGACCTAAGGAACTTCTCCCCTGAAAGACAAACAGAATGGCGGAAGGATGCAAAGATGGTCTATCGGAGGGATAAAGAGACATCGCAAATACAGAAAGAACAGTAGAGGCATAAATGCAGACAAAAAGACGGTGAAAACACCGGACGAGACGGACAGAGAAATACAGAGAAACAGACAAACGGACTCACGAATAGATACACCAAAAAACCAGTTTCGGAATGACAGAGAGTCAGGCAGGACAAGGACACAGACGAATACTGATGGACAGCAATAAAAACAAACAAGGAGATGGACCGACATACAGAGACAGAAATAGACAGATGGATAGACACAGAAAATCCATCTATAGAGAGAAGCACTGATGGGCAGAAGGAGAGACAGGCAGACAGACGGACACACAGGCATGCATACAGATGGACGTATTGAGAGATGCATGAATGGACAAATTTTCGAACAGACAAGGATTAATTATAACAGAAAAATAGAGACAGACAGAAGCATAGACGAACACAGACAAGCAAATGACAGGCAAATGATGACAGACAGATTTGTGTCGAATGAACGGACATAAGCAATCAGAGACAGAAGAATGATTACAGAGGAACATAATGAAACGCTGCCAAATGGACGTACAGACCGAGGCAGACCGAAACCCAGAACAACAGTGAGGCAGATAAATGGACAGAAAAATGCAGATAGTGAGAAAGACAGACGGGCAGAATAACATACACCTAGGTAGAGAGGAGGAAGCCCACTGAGAGTGACAGTCTGACAGGAAGGCGCCGGTGGACAACCAGAAGCTACTCGTGAGGCATTTCATCTTGAAGGAATCGATGATGTGGTCATTCAATTTCCACCTTGACTTTCATGTCTAAGAGGAGCTGCGAATACAATTAACCATTTTCATATTTTATTATGGGTACAGTGGACAGAAATAATAGCCAATTCAAACCTATTGTAGACCCTTTTGTAAGTACCTGCTGCTAAAGGGTTCATAGACGGCTTATAGAGCATAACCTTACATGGGCTCGTGTTATTCACTCAACTAATATATCCTCTTCTCAAAAATATTTAGAAAAAAACCTGTACTATGCATATGTTTATATTTAGATACCAGTTATTTGAAATCACAAACTTAATATTCCATATGACCTGCTGAAGTGCTCCACTATTCTCCTACATTACCACGTTGATGTAAAGGCGATTTAAAAGTATCCGAATCCTTCAGGCGAGACACGCACACCAACTAGATCTTAAAACAGCACATTTTTTCAGAAACCTGCATGGTTAATGCTGTAGACTATTTTTTTACGTTGAATCATGAATACAATTTAAACCTGAAGGCAAGCCAATAAAGTCTCCTACTATAAAGTGATTGCATTTCTTAAAACAGGCTCGAAAAAGATCGAACACAAGCACCACAAATTGTTCAGCAGATTTCATTGTAGGGCTCCTTTTCTACTTTTATGCAATAAGCATTCTATGCCAATGCTCACGAGTCTGCAAGCTGCAGTCGAGTGGTGTAAATGAGCAAACTTATGCTGGAAATCATAGCCTATCTTCGCGCTGCAACACGCTCAACATTGAGGAACCAATGAAGCATTTGTGAAAATTGAGCATAAACACATCAAGACGTTTAGGCAGCTTCCGTTAGGGCTAATGTGCTATTAGTCATTATCAGCCTGACTGCACCCTCTGCAGGGCGAAGCATTTTTCATGATCCACCAATCAACCCAGTCTTGTTCTTTCTGCTTCCAATATGTACATGTGAATTTTGCAGTCAAATCAGCCCACATAACTTTCTGCTCTCTGCGATTGCCTTCTCTGAAAATCCTATTAATAATTGTAAAATGACACGATAGTCACTTGAAGAACAGAGTACTTTTGTAGCACTGACCGTGTATAGGAGCATTGTAGTTGAACTCTTCATAGGAGCGATGTAGTTGAAATAATCGATAGCTTGTGCCTAGACATCCATGTCGAACATCGACTACAGTGGAGAAGCCAGCATAAGCCCAAATGCGCCTGCAGGTTTAGCAACATTGACAATCCAACATCAGGAAGCACAAAA
Source organism: Rhipicephalus annulatus (assembly GCA_013436015.1). Classification (NCBI taxonomy): domain Eukaryota; kingdom Metazoa; phylum Arthropoda; class Arachnida; order Ixodida; family Ixodidae; genus Rhipicephalus; species Rhipicephalus annulatus. The sequence goes on along the minus strand of WOVY01011530.1, from coordinate 343,590 downwards.
ATACAATAAAGCACTTTACAGAAAGCCTACCCTGAAACTTCAGATGTTTCATACCTAGGTGAATGCCCCAAATTTCAACGAGTTTGTTATTACTGGACATTCTTAATAAGTTGGTTACTGATGACGAAAGCGCAAAGCGGGGACACCACATTTGACCTATTCGACGAAACCAGTGTAGCTATCATTATGAATCATGACTTAGTGGGGGCATAGCGATTTCACGATTCTGCTATATTAGCCCTTATCAGGGTCTAAAATTTACAGCAAAAGCTGGTATGAGATCACAACACTGGTCACACACGATGTGCCACGCGTGCATATTCTAGATTCAATCTTGGCGCAATTTAGGCCCAGTCACAATTTCGTAGTGTTCAAGCTGACTACAGGTAGCTATGCATCCCCACAATTGCTTGTTAGACTAGATATAACAATAAAAGAGATGAGCGCTATTTAATGTGTTCAATTTTATACAAATTCATTTAGCGGGCTAACGGTTGTCAGACGACAACGAGGCCCAACGAGGTAAGAAAAGTACTTTTACACACTATGCTTAGTATGACACATGCATTCTCATTTAAGGCCATTCGGTTTCGATTGTAACGCGACAGGATGGTCGTTTCAACAAAAGCTAAGAGATCTGTAACACTATACTCACTACGACACGCACACTTTATTCAAGACCATTTGTTCTCAATTGTAAAACGACATAATAGTCACTTGGAAGAAGTTTGGAGCACTTCTATGACGCTATAGAAAAGTGCTTTTGTAACATACGATGCTCGCTAAGACAAATGTAGTCACTCCTAAGCCCATTTGCTCAGAATTGTAAAAGAACAGCAGAGTGACTTTAAAAAAAGTTGAAATGCTTCTGAAGCACTGACCATTCCCAGGAGAGTTGTACAGTAGTTGGCACCATGAATAGCTTGTGCCCAGACATCCATGGCGAATACCGAGTACAGTTGAGGAGCCAGCGTCAGCCCGATTGTGCCTGCAGGTTTAGCAACATTGACAAGATTTGGAAGCACAAAAATGCAAGGAAATTCAATACATAAAGCCTGTTTTAAAAACTGCTGGCTCCCGATGCCTATGTGAATGCCCCAATCCTCCCCGAATTTTTATTCCAGGAAGGACACTCATGATTGGTAAGTCAAGATGACAATGGGAAGACACAGACCTAAGTGGCTAGACAGAAAGATTTGTATATAGACGTCAAAAGTGCCTCCTGTACGCAAAAAAGTGCTTAGCATTTAATATGCACGATTACTGATGCACGCAATGTGGTAAGCCCCACTGGAAAGTGGTTAACGCTAGTGACACTGACAATAAACAAGGGGGAAATCAGAAAACAAAGCGCACATAAGCGAGCACACGCAGACAACGAAGCTCGCATGCTCGTTTTGGTCCAGACTTCACTTGTGCTCTAATGTTTCTCGCTCCCCCAAAAGGGACTTGAACACCTTATTGGTTACCGTTGATGAATTCTGGAGAAAACAGTATTACGTTCTAGTACTTTGTTTTAATGAGCTGATTTAGAAGCATCTAAGCTAGCATAAGAAGCGCGGTCTATTTAGCGATTCTTTCACAAGGTAGTCTTGGAAAAGCAGTATATTTTATGTTCAGATAACCATCAAATTATTAAGTGTATAGGTATTGGCCTTTGCTGTGTTCTCACTTTCAGCCGACTGTCAGCAAGTGGATACCCGTGTGCCTGGTAAGGGAAGTAGTTGGGTGCACATCGGAGGTGTTACCAGACTAAGCTGGGCACATATATCTTGAATCGGTATTGCGATAGGATACATGATGCTTGGAGATACACATACAAGATACTGCTGCATGCAACGATTGTATCCGATGTAATTCTCGCCAGTTCACTCAAAGCTAAGAAGTGAACTGAAATGTGCAATAAAGTTTTCATGGAAATAGGTTTATAATGCCAGATATGTAATGTTCATAATGCTTAAGGCTCTGAGAGTACTGGGCATGTCCGCAATGTTTTCTTGGGCAGCGTTGGGGAATCTTCGTCTAGCATTGCCATAGAAAAGGCCAGAGAGAGGCTGAGCCGCTCTTGTGGGAGGAGCTTTCGAACCGGAAAAAATGCGGATTTCTTTCCGTCATCTAGTGTCGATTAGTTATTGAACCTCAAGGTGCTTTCGCAAATCCACTACACAATATCTGAGCTTTTTTTTTTCTCTTCAAATACGTCCAGACGGCCGCTACACGAGGTGGATGGCTTCTTAAAGGCAAACAGCGAATATCTAGTGGCATCTGCTTCCGATCTTATGGACTCGTTGAAAAACTGTGTTCATCGCATCGCACAGGTGATGAGACTCAAACTTCTCAGATGGCCTTGTGTAACGTTGTATCCCAATTATACTTTCCACGAGCGCGCAAACTGGGGAGACTCCTGTTTTGTGTGCGTAATTTCTGCTATCACGACTTATGGCTCAGTGAGCGCATCATTGCCATTTGTGGTGCTCCTATAATAACGCTTCTCAGGTTCTACATTTATGACAGGGTGATCTGGAAACAAGGAGTTATTGAAATCGAAAGTACAAAGAACTATAAATATGCCAATTCAATCAAAAGTAAGTAGTTCCAGGAAGAAAGTCTGCCGTATAGTTTTCACCAATTTGTGAGTTTCCAAAACTTTGAAAAATTTTTCAACACTCCTATGGCTGCACCATCTCGTGACGAAATGAACGATTAGTCTCGATTAAACAGCCAGGGTAAGTGGCACAGAACGCTCCTAAAGTTTCAAGAGGAAATTAGAGCGCACTTCATTTTAACGGAGCACCGCCACCTGCAGTCGAGCCTCATATGAGCCTTCAAAACACTTTGGTCAATTCCGGTAAACCTTACTTTACATCATATCATCTTTTGTTCATTCAGCTTTCATTTCTGGTGCTTAAATTGTCAAGTACAGACGTTGTCTGAGCACGTGCCTATTTGCCGAAAAGTATGTAGTATAAAAAGAATTTTTCAAAGCATCAAACTTGCCAAACGCACTGAACAAGAAGAACTAATACACGTGCTGTTTGTGATGCATTTATCGGTGGATTTATTACTCAAGCTAAAGAAAACACGTGAAACTTCGTTCTGTAATCGTCTCGTTCAAGAACACTCAAAAGAAAATAGTGTACAAAATTTTATTTGCAGGTTTTATGTAAAATCGATGTATATGAAGGTCTCATAAAAACATGACCGACATTTACTGCCCATGCACCACGGCATCGTCTCTTCGAATGCCTGGTCACACAGTTTTTTCTTGAGAGTACAAAATTTTAGGCAAGATATGAGTGACCTAATGCTGAGGTAATTGCAATGGTTGATATTGGAGGTTTTTTTTTGTCGAGCCGATAAAGACGTTTATGTATCGCGGTAGATTACAAGGTTCAGCAAAATATTTACACTGTATACCCGAGTACGCCCACATAATGACATACTTATTTGACAAATCGCCTTGTAAGAACAGTACATTTAACTGGAATATTACGCCCGAAAAGGTCAACTACGAATGCGCTCATGCGAATATTCATATTATGAATGCAAGAGCTCGTTGAATACACTTGGCAGGAAGCAAACGATTTGGTTTTCCAAGAAATCCAGTTTGGTTGAATGCTTGTTTTATTTCATCATGCATTGGTATGACAGCAGGGCTAGTTGAAACTTCGTAATAACTTCAGGGCTTTCTCTAGCGGCAAAAAATACACTTCATTTCTTTATTTACAGTATATCAAAGTCGTAGTGTTCATCGAGATGAGAAAGTACACAGTTTACCTTCGGAAACACGATTGGTGCCGTAAGGCATACAAGCTCACAACAAAGGAAAACAAAGCATACATAGGACAACCTGTTCATTAGCAAGATACCATAGCTAATCGGAGAGTGACGCATATATAGGATAATGTAAGCCAATGATCACAAAACATACCCATCCGTTTGAAAATTGGTACTTCCATGCTATTGTGCAAGGCATAACAGGCACTTGTAGGAAAAAAAAATCTCGCACCGAAAAACGTTATAATCATGAAGCACGCTGAGTGGGCGATTTCGTATCAAGTAAGACACTACAATGCACCTAAATCAACGTGCAGGGGTGCTTCACCCCTTTCAAACTATTCGGGCATGGAGCGATGCTCCGAAACCCTGTTGCGCAGCCAATAATTAAGCGTAACCCATCCTTCCTGACGCCATCTTTGGCAATGCCAAGGATGCTTGAACCCCATTCTGCCTTCACACTTCCCCAGAAAAATATTTGTACGCCATTGCCTAATGCGCCAACTTTCACCATTAGGCGCAACCTCGATTAGATTTGTGGGGTTTAACGTCCCAAAACCACCATATGATTATGAGAGACGCCGTAGTGGAGGGCTCCGGAAATTTTACCACCTGGGATTCTTTAACGTGCACACAAATCTGAGTACACGGGCCTACGACATTTCCGCCTCCATCAGAAACGCAGCCGCCGCAGCCGGGATTTGAACCCGCGACCTCTCGAAGGATCAAAGCCTCCACGTATAAGATGTTACACATAACGGGGCTTATTCCAACTACACATTGAAAAATAGATCTTTCAGCGAACAGACAAAAAAAAATGCAATTCAAACTTAAACGTAATGAACGAGATGCGCGAGAATGGCAACAAAAACGCGCTAACGGGAACAGTCATATGATAAATTCAAGAGCTCGTTTACAGAACATGCGGAAAGCAAATGGTGTCCAGTTGGGTAACTGCTTGTTTTATTTCATCATACATTGGAATACCGGTGGGGTTAGTTGGAAAGTTCAAAAAAACTTTGCTATTTCTCTCACGGCAAGAAACTACACTAATTATTTATTAATATTCTATTTGTTTACAGTATACCGAAGCCCTAATGTTCATGGAGATGCGAAAATGCACAGTCTAAATTCACAAAGACGATTGGTGCTGTAAGGCAGAGAAGCTCACAGAAAAGGTAAACGAAAGCCTACATACGGCATATGTAAAAGTACAACAAGCACACAACCTTTTCGTACAGCGAGATTATACAGTTAATCAGAGAATGACGCATATATAGGAGAAATTAAGCCAAAAAACAAAAGACATACACTTTCGCTGAAAACTTCCACAATAGAGTGCAAGACATAACAAGCACATGTACAAAAAGGAAAAACTCGCCCCGTAATAAGTCATGATCATCACGCACGCTGAATTGGGCAATTTGTCATAATTTGGGGTCAACTACGCTGCACCTAAATCAACGTGCAGGGGCTTTTAGCACCCTTCAAAATACTCGGGCCTGGAGGCAAACTCGCGTGCTCGTTATTAGTTGCAGCGATGCGCCCAAAGCCTGTGGCACAGCTAATTAGAGTAACACTTCCAAATGCAGCAGAAGATACTTTCTTCTAATGCTATCGAAATTCATCATCAAGATAACTGCGCAGCAGACGTGACACGTGGAAGAAACGAAATGAGGCAGACAAGCGCTCATCTTTTGTTCCGTTGTCTTCTACGCAGGTAGCTACCCGTGACAACTCGCCGTGATTTCAACATTTGTTAGGCTAAGCAGAAGTGCAATTCCGAGACAACTCACTCTTAGCGGCGCAGCTCGCAAAAGTGGTGTAGACAAAATGGTGGTCCTTTCCGTGTCGACCACGGCGTAAGACACGCACTGGGTAAAATGGCGTCGAATCTCGGCCTGTGCGCACGAACGCTGTCGACCAGACAGTGCGGCAACAGCGCACATGCTTCAGCCTGGCGAAAGCATCTGATATCTGTCGAAGGCCCGAAGAAATTTCCAAGACGAGGCAGGCTTATCTCCGGTAGCTATAGCAATCGGAGCCTTGCTTAAAATACAAAGTCTACAACGCTGCTTTAGGCGAGAGAAAAATCGGCCGAATGCTACTGATCGACAGTTTCGGTCAGGTGCAACCGAGTTGGACACGTGATCGTCTGTCGCGGAACTCAGTTTTAGGTGGACAAGCCGAATGCGATAACTTGAGATTAAATCTTTTCGGTGCCACTGCTTCGTTGATGGCACGAAATAAAGTGCTGCTGCCATTTCAATGACTGGGGCGGGTCAACCCTGCTTTGTCTGGGTGGACCCACTCGCGAAGGTTATGAATAAGTAATTAAAATTGGGGCGGGTTTGACGTCTCAAAGTGATGGTAAGATTACGAACGACCTTGTTGAGTTCTCTGGAAATTTTTGGCTTCTATGGTCATTTAGTAGTAATCACTTTTGAATACATAGGCCTAATGGTTTTTTTATGATGCCTCCTTTGGAACAAAAAAAAATGCATCCATGCTCTTACACAGCTACCTCAGAAGTGAAGGAAACAATAATTGTAAAGAGTTAACGTCACCACACCGTCATATAATTACCATAGACGATGTATAGCAGGGCTCGGGATATTGCGACCACCGGGGGCTTTTTTAGGGGCCCCTCAATCTGAGCACACGGGCCTCAAGACTTTTCGCCACCATCGTAACTGCGCAGCCAGGGCCTGGATTCAATCTCGTGACAAGCGGGTTAACAACCGAGTGCTTCAATTGCTATACCAGGGTGGCGGGTAAGTAGTTGAGGTCGAAAATATTTATCGTCGCAGATCTCTGCAGTTTAACAGTGAGAATATGCACATTCATTCGTTTGAGATTTAGTCCGCGATCGCGGCTCATGAGAAACCCGCGACAACTTCTCAAACAGGATGATGATTGTGTTCGTGGAGTGATTTCAATTCTGTAACAAACCAATGGGCGCATCGATTTCCAATGAGAAGCAGCGTCGTACAAGTGGTGTATACGTTTTCCAACCCCGAGGAACACGGATGACGCACACACACACACACACACACACACACACACACACACACACACACACACACACACACACACACACACACACACACACACACACACACACACACACACACACACACACACACACACACACACACACACACACACACACACACACACACACACACACACACACACACACACACACACACACACACACACACACACACACACACACACACACACACACACACCACACACACACACACACACACACACACACACACACACACACACACACACACACACACACGCGCGCGCGCGCGCGCGCGCGCGCCACTCTGTGCGTCGTTTAAGGTACGAGCTTAATTGTGCTGAAAATACGTTCTCAAAAGCGTTCGCCGGACTAAAAATTATTTGTCCCAAGAATTTTGAATTGTGGAACCATCGTTACCATTTAATTATTAGTTTGAACTGTGATGTATGACCGGGAAGAAGAGAGAAAGTGAGAGAAAATTTGAGCTTCCGGCTGCTCTTTTACTATACAGCAGTTGATTGCATGCGATGCACTCGGAGAGTAATTTCCCTATGCGGCGTTTTCTCACTTTGAGCCACCTGTCACAAAGTGGATTCACGTGTGACCGGTAAGGGCAGTAGTTACGTGCACATCGGATGGGGCTACCAGTCTAAGCTGGGCACATATATCTTGAATTGGTATCCCGACAGGATACATGTTGCTTAGGCAACAAGTTTTCAATACACAAATAGAAGATACTGCTGCATGCAACAATTGTATCCAATGTAATACTTTCCGATTGGGTCTTAAAATATTTTGAAACATTCGCAAAACTGTTGTTGTAGACACCCATAGATAAGAAGCGAATGCCTATGCGCAAAACAGTTCGCTTGGAAATTACTTTGTTATGACAAATAGGCAATATTCATAATGCTTAGAGCTGTGGCAGTACTGGAAATGTCTGCAATATTTGTTTGGGCATTGTCGGGGAATCGTCATCAAGCATCGCCTTATAAGAGGCCACGCAGAGGCTGAGCCGATCTTGTTGAGGAAGCTTTCGGACCCAGAAAATAAGGCTTATTTTTACGTCATCAAGCACCGAATAGTCAGCGTACACCAAGGTGCTTCCGTAAATTGATCACGTAAATTCGGAGCTTTATGGGCTTGAAATCACTTACGGACGGCAGCTTAACTAGGTGCATGGTGTCTCAAAGCCAAACAGATTATCGAGTGGCGTCTGATTGCGATATATGTACTCGCTTCAAAAAATGTTCATTGTGTAGGTTATATATAGATGGATATCGATATTCATTTCAGACACTGACAAATAACGATGGACTATCGGCATCAAATGAAACGCGAACCACGGAGCGCGTGGCGAAAGTCTTATCAATGGCATAGTGCGTACTGCCCACCAGTCATTGACACAGACAGGCCCGCCCATCTGGTGTGCAGCACTGCACGATCCCTCTATAGTGAAATATTTGTGTTCCACGTATAGTATTTGAAAGAAACAAAAATTGAAAAAAAAACAGGTTGGACTACTGCATCCGAATGCGAGTATTACAGCACGGTCTGTCATCACAGAGTCAATCATCGCGGAATGCCTGGCAAATTCTATTTAGAGTAGACAAAGGTCGGTTCATAATGCTGGCAATTTCATGCTGTTTCATTTCATGCGGCAAAGCAAAACAATTTACGTGCCCTTTTCCGAAAAAAACGCTAGGCATTTCCAGTTAAAATGAAACCTTTTCGCGTCATTCTCTGACAGAAGGGTATAGGTGAAGCAGCGCTGGCGAACGAGATGCGACAATCGTTTGAAAAATCAACCGCAAACCGATTATATATTTTTTGTTTTATCGTGCCAAGACACTGATTGCACTGCGACGCCGCAGTAAAAGCAAGGAATTGCGAGGGATACGATCAAAGTGCTCGGCCCGCCCATGATTTCCGCCATTGTCACCATACGAAAACTAGAGCAGAAACGGAGATAACGCACTCTAGGTGGATCGTGCGGAGCTGCCAAACTGGTTGTGCACGCCTGTCAATGGTGATGGCTGGACGGCCAACTCTATACTGTTTCTAATGCTTGAAACACGTGCTCCGCTGTTCTGGTCTCATTTGACGCCGATAGTACATTTGTCGTGTCTAGGAGGGCGACAAAAAGGAACGAATGCCCGACTGAGTGTCACAGCCCTATCTAGACACAACTTGAAAATATTTGCCTTGAAAAGTGGCGTGGAGGGAGTTATACAAGGTACATTTTCAATAACTTGAAAAATACGTTTTTGTGGGACATGTAGCTTAATATCTGTTGTTGTTGTTGTTGTTGTTCCCATACAAAGAAGCAGTATTGTAAATGGGAATGAATTAGTGCGTAATAAAGTTGAATTGTTAAGCACAACGGCAGAATTTGTTTAATTCTACTTGTAAAACCTATTAATCGTGAGATGGATCTTGTAACATTAGCACTGCGAAACAAGCCGATTTTTTTTTCGAAAGTAACACAGAAATTCACGTGTTTTTACGCACTCAATAATTCCACCTCGCCATTCCAAGTGTAAGTCTCATGACAGATTTATTGCGTGAGCGAAAAATTACATATTTATTTTCTCAGTATTTAATCCTAGCAGATTTACGTTAAGCTGCTACCCGGACAGATTCCCGAGCTATTTAGGGGCCGGGGACTAAAGAATACCTATTTTTTCTCCCGAAAATAATACATTCGTGTTATTGGCGTAAAGTACTTTATCGGGCGTGAATGAAACATTTTCTATATCATTTTTTATATTAAAAAAGAAGTGGTCCAAGAATAGAACCATGAAGAATGATTGATTGATTTCCCCCAAAACTGAGCTTGAATTACGAGTGTGTGTACTGGTAGTAGTTTGTCAAATAACTATGTATCCAGTCAGGATCAAGTCTCCTAATACCATATCAAGTTAATTTTTGTAATAAGATGCGATGCCTAATAAAGTCAAAAGTCTTCTTAAAGTCAGGTAATACCCTAGAGTAGATAATTTGTCTTCAAAATTCTGAATGATTTGTTTTTGATAGTTGTAAATGTCATTTCACTAGACCTTTTCGAAAAGCCATGTTGATTATCTGTAAGTATACCATTTTTAGTGCAAAGTTTTATAATTCTTACATTTATCATTTGTTCATATATAGGAAATAGAGATATTGGTCTGTAGTTGCCTATATCATTCCTATCACCTTCTGTAAATATGACTGATACTCTTGCGATTGTTAGTTTATCTGGGAGCACACCTGAAGTCCAAATGAGGTTACACACACACACACACACACAATATAGATATATATATATATATATATATATATATATATATATATATATATATATATATATATATATATATATATATATATATATATATATATATATATATATTCAGTAACGTTGGCAATAAAGCATCGTTTTTTGTTTGCTCGTTCGCTTCTTCTGGTGAATATAACTCGACCGGAATCCAGGAAGACTTTCAAGAAATATAGGATTGCTGATGTGGTCGACAACCGCTTTTATCGGGTCGGCTTTTATCTCCTCCTCGCCACCTGTGACCGCATATTTTAGCTTCAAAATTTGAGCTTTAATCTCATTTTTTGGTGTAGCTCCATGAAAAAAAACTTGGAAAGTGCTGCAAATAACGTATGACCAGTAATTATGATTGTCAAAGTCGTTGCCTACCGATGCTTATATAAAGATGCCCCTGAATATGGTATATTCCCTTCTGCAACTTCAGCGACGCCGATTTGTTCTTTTTGCAGTAATAGGCATTTTAGTGTATTCCACACACGTTTCGGGTCACCGAGAATATTTTCGAACCTATTTTCGTAATAACGATATCGTGCTACCTTGATATCGTCGCCTAGTTTATTCCTGATCTTCCTATATACAACTAAGGTATCAGGCTGTCTAGTTCTAATGAGGTCATTAAAAAGTATCTCGTTCCTTCATTCGAGTAAGCAGAGCTGCAGCAATCTAATGTTTCTACATTTCTAGCTTGATTTTTAGTTTTTACAGGGAATGTTTCATTAAAATGTTTAAGGTGATTGGTAAAATATTTGTAAGCAGCGACAGGGTCTCATAATGATAAAGATCTGGCTATGCAATTTCACTAACAGACGTTTCAAAAGCAGCAATATTGGTTTTGTAATTGCTTCTAAATCTGAAAGCTTGATTTACATGCATTCGATGTGTTTTTTTAATGAGGGTTGATAACGAAAATGGGCATGTGATCCCTTACATCAGATATCAAAACACCAGCTTCTATGAGAATGATACGGCTCTAAACTACTCAGATGGCCTTCCGTAGCTATAGACATCAATTATGTTTTCGAGGAGAGCATAAACTGAGGAGACTGCTTGTCCTGTTCTGTGCGCCTAGTTTCTGCTATCATGACTTATGGCTTACTGGGTGCATCGTCGCCATTTTGAGGTTATCCTGTATAAACTCTTTTTAGGTCCTACAAACTCGACAGGGTGATATGACAACCAGCAGTGGCGATGGAATACAAAGCACAAAGTAGGATAATTATGCAAATTCAATTAAACCTAAAAAAAGTAGTTTTAGGAAAGAAGGGGACCGTATATTTGCGACCAATTTGTGAGAGTTTACAAAAAGGGGAAAAACAGTTCCACTCTTCCATGAAGGCAACATCGCGTGATCAATCTAACAATTATTTTTTTTATTAAAAACCCAAGGCAACATTGCGCTCCTTTTCAAGTTTTAAAGAAGAAAGCGGAGTGTACTCTGTTTTAACGGAGCACCACCAGCTGAAGTTGAGCCTTTTATTAGCCTTCGAAACACTGGTCTATTTCGGTTACCCTTACTTCACATCATGCGTCAATCATTTTTTTATCCACGTGGCTGTCGTTTTTTGTGCTTAAATTGTCATACGTACATAAGTACATACGTTGTCTCTGAGCATATGCATAATTGCCAAGAAGTATGTTGTATCAAAAGAATATTTCGAACTGTCAAACTCCGCAATAGCGCTGAACAATAAAAACTATCACAGGGGATCGTTGCGAAGCATTTACCGGTGAAGTAACACATGATAATTGATGCTGTAATCATTTCACTCAAGAACTCGTAAAAGAGAATATTGTACGGAACTTGATTTGTAGGTTTCTGATAAAAACGGTGTAAATTAAGGTCTCACAAAAACTTGACTGACATTTAACGCCCCTGCACCAGCGCATCATCCCTTCGAATGCCTTGTCACACAATTTTTCTCGAGAGTACAAGAACTTAGGCAAGATACGAGTGACCTAATGTTGCGGTAATTGCAAAGGTTGATATTGAAGATTGTTTTTTTATCTATGTCTAGCCGGAAAAGACGTTTATGTCCCATGGTGGATTACACGGTTTCGCAGAATTTTTGGTACTGAATACAAGAACACGCCTACATAAAACTTTTTTTGGCAAATCGCCTTGTAAGAACAGTAGACTCAAGTGAAATAGAGTTTTTTTATATTCTGGAAGGAAGAAGAAAAACAACAAGAGGTTAACCAGGAAGGTTAACCAGGAAGAAATGAAATAACCAGGTATATCCAGCAATACATAAAAGGTTCTTATTCTGACTACACGTCGCAAAATATTTCCTTTAGCGAACAAAAAAAAAAGAAAAAGAACAGTTCAAACACCTAAGTAATTTACGGGATGCGTGAGAAAGACAACTAAGAACGCGCACACGTGAACATTCTTATGAATTCAAGAGCTCGATGAACAAAATTAACAGGAATCAAACTACTTGGTTTTCAAAGATATTCAGTTGAGTAACCACTTGTTTTATTACATAATCCATTGGAATACCAGCAGGGCTCGTTGAGAACTTAAAATAACTTCTGTGCTTTCTCTAGCGACAAGAAAATACACAAATTATTTATTTACTCATTAATTTGTTTACAGTATAACGAAGTCCTCTTGTTCATGGAAATGGGAATCTACACAGTTTAAATTCATAAAAACAATTGGTGCCGTAAGGCGGAGATAGAGAAAATTGAAACGAAGCATACATAAGGTATATCTAAAAGTTTACGTTGAGAATTGCAGTCGCTACCATAAGGCAAAGAAGCTCACCATAAAAGGAAACACACACGGCAACGCGTTATTATAGCAAGATAATATAGCTAACTGAAGAGTGACGCATATATATGATCAAATAGGTCAAAGAACACAAATAACATACCTCTTCTCTTCAAAATAATACTTCCATGCTAGTGTGCAAGACATAACAGGCACTTGTAGAAAAAAAAAAGGCTCGCCCCGAAACATGTCATGATCATGACGCACGCTGAACGGGCCATTTTGTATAAATTTTGACCAACTACGGTGCACCTCAGTCAACGAGCAGGAGCTCTCCGCCGCCGTCAAAGTACTCGAGAATGGAGACGAACCCACGCGCTTCAGATTACATGTAGCGATGTGCCTAAAGTCTGTGGCTTAGCGAAATGCGGTAAACCATACCTAATTCAAATTACATGTAGCGATGCGCCTAAAGCCTGTCGTGCAACGAAATGGGGTAACCCTTACTTCATTACGCCGTCACTGGCGTAACCAAGCAGGCTTGAACCTCCTCCTGCCTCCACACTCCCCCGGAAAAATATGTCTAGGCCCCTGCCTAACACGGTAACTTACACCGTTAAGCGTAACCATCCCTTCAGGTGAGAATCAACACCACTTGCAAATGCAGCTGAAAATATCTTTTTTCTTCTGTTGGATACTTTCGTCTAACGCTATCGAAATTATTTTTCTAGATAACTGCACAGCAGACGTGGCACACGGAAGGAATTGAACGGGACAGACGAAAAAAAAAACGATAGCTCATCCGCCATTCCATTGTCTGCTGCGCAATTTGCTAGAAGACGAAGCCGTACACACTCGCCGAGCTTTCAACACTCGTTAGGCTAACGAGAAATGCAATTCCGAAACAACTCACCCGTTAGCGCTGAAGCTCACAAAAGCGGTGTCGAAGAAATGGCGCACCTTTACATGTCGACCACGGCGTAAGACACCGCCTCGCCAAAATGGCGTCGAATCTCGACTTGAGCGTACGAACTGCTGTCGACCAGACAGTGCACGGCAATGGCACTAGTACAGTCGGGTGCGATTTGAAGGTTATCACGCGAGCGTCGACCGTCCAAGCATCCAGAGGCCCTGGCGGAACGTTTAGGAAGAATAAAAATCAAGATTTTGCTTTCTTCTCTCCCTAGTTGGCTGTTCTATGCTATGACAATCACCCCCTTGACGAACTCGTCGCCCCCTTTCTCTCTATTCTAAGTGTTCCATTCGTTGCGATCAAGCGTGACTTGGTAGGCTGTTATCTTTCCGCAAGACAACAACGTTGGTAGGAAAGCTCTTGTCAACCTTTATTTGAGTGACGTACTATGTCGAGCAAAATATAAGCATCGCATCGTAATACGGTCTTCACTAGCCAATAGGGTTGTGCCAAACGTTTTCGCACAGGGGTGTCAATGCTGCAATGCTGTATGTGACCCCAGACCACATGTCGCAAGAAAATGCCTCAACGGCTTACATTATAGGAACGCCGTGAGATTATTTCTTTGGGAGGATTTATGTCCCAGAGAGAAATTTCCCGTAAGCTGAACCAGCCAAAGAAGACAATCAACCGCATTCTTCGAGGATTTTACCAGGAAAACCGCTTGGAAGATGCACCACACCAAAGGAGGCCTAGAAAAACAACTGAGGAGGAAGATGCCTTGATAATAGCTGCCGTGGTCAAAGACCCTTTATCGACAACAAAGAAAATTTAAGGAGCGCTTGGCCTTCCCCTCAGTATTTCGGCTATCCGAAGATGACTTCGCGCTGCCGGTCTGAAAAGCCACGTGGTGGCTAGAAAGCTTCTTTTGACCAGTGAACATCGAAGGAAACATTTGGACTTAGAGCGTCAGCACGAACATTGGAGGGTTTAAGACTGGCAGCAGGTCATCTTCAGTGATGAATTGACGTTCACCTCTTGCTGGAACCAGCGACTTCGTGTTTGGAGAGTCCATGGCAGCGGTGAGGTTTATACTGCTTGTGTATCATTTCACACAGACAGCGGTTCGGCACCGCTCTTGGGTTTAGGAGCGTACTCATAATCATCATAATCCGCAGCAGCATCACCCTGACTAACCTAACTGCAGCAACGGTCTCTCCCATACTATTCTAGATAACCCGGTCCTGTTGCCGGCTATGGTCCCGTAATTCACTCGAGCTTCCTAATCTCATCCGTCGAACTGATTTTCTGTTGTGCGAAGCTGTGCTTGCCTTTTTTTGCAATCTACTCTTTTACCATTAATTACAATTGATTATCCTTCTCTCTCATTTTATGTTCGGCCCACTTCCCCATTTCGACTAGTCAGTAACTAACGTTTTTCTCTGACCCACTATGCCATTTTTGTGGCTCGACGAGAGGGTTTTTACATAGTTACCACGCTGTGAATGTTATCCGTAGAAAACGGATTTATCGCTTTTATTGCAGGTACGAGCATGAAAACATTCGCAGTGTCGGTGCAAGCGGGCATATATTGGTCAACGTCCGGGGCGCAATAACATATGCCGGTCTGGGTCCGCTCTTCCGCATCCCCGGAAGACTTACGGCCGAAGTCTACAATGAGATCCTCGACGATGTTCTCCTACCTTTCGCCATCAATGGACCATTTCCTGACGAATGCTTTTATTTCCAACACGATGGCTGCCCTGTTCACAATGCATCCACAGTGCAAGAAAATTTAAATGCTTCTGGCATTGCACAGCTCTGCTGACCTCCGAAAAGCCCCGACCTCAGTATCATCGAGAATGTTTGGGGAACAATAAAGGCACGATTGGCTCGCGCCAATTTGACAAAATATGACGCAGACACTTTAAGGAAACATGTTGAGATGCAGTGGAATGCTCTCAAACAAGACCCTGCTGTGGTGTAATTTCTGTTTGCTTCTATCCCGAAAAGGCTAAAAGACGTGAAGGAGAGCTCGGGTGGCATATCGATGTATTGATTAAGTTGTAAGCACTAAATGTACTGTAACAGTGAGTTTAGAGAGACCGCTGAGTTTTTTCGTCTCCAATAAAGAATGTTGCATATTGTTTCTGTAGTGTCTGCAAAAAACATCGCATTTTCAGATGTCCCTTTGTTATCATGATATAAAAAAAGTCATGCTTTCTCGTCCGAAAATCGCGATGCCCTGAGTCCCTCAAACTTCTAGACGACCATGAACCAAAAATGAATCATGTTTCAAGCAATCTTTCTTTCTATTTCTTTGCCAAATACGCCACTCTGCGAAACAAAAAGCAAAATTAAAACTGAAGGGAGCCCGCACCTTATGTAGTCATCACGGGCAGTGTTTGCCACGGCAGCAGTGACGTAATGCACACGCTAGATGCAGCCTTCCTGCCATCCGATTACTGATAATAGCGAAGAATGCGTTGCATGAAATACCATCTCCTTCTATTATCGGAAGACAGTAAAGAAAAAAAAGAAATAAAAAACACCTTCCTTGGACAGGAGTGACCGCAGCTTCAGGAACAGCAAAAAAGAGTGAGGAAAGCTAGCCCACTGCTTCCCTCTCCTGAAAAAAGAATTCTGGGCCGTGGCGCTGTTCTCGCTCTTGGTCGACGCTCGCGCGATTACTTTCATATCGCCCCCGACTGTACACATGCATTACCCGGCGAAAGCATCCGATGTCTATCGCAGACCCGACGAACTTTTCAAGATGAGACAGGTTTATCGGGTTTATCTCCGGTAACTATAGCAACCGGAGCATTGCCTGAACTACGAAATATACGCCGCTACTTCAGGCGAGTGAAAAACGGTCGAAAACTGATCGACAGCTTTGGTCAGGTGAGCCGAGTTGGACACGTGATCGCCTATCGCAGAATCCGGTTTTCGGTGGACACCACGATTGCGATAACATGAGAATAAATCTTTTCGGGGTCGGTGCTTCGTTGTGGCTACGAAAAAAGTGCTACCGCCATTTCCCTTACGGGCGTGGGTCGTCTCGGCTTTGAAGTGTGCCAGCTTGGGCGAGTCGGTATGGCATGACGATAGTTATAGCGCGAGAACAAAACGACGACACAGAGACAAGAAGTGTCTTTCGTGTCCTTCTTGTCTCTGTGTCGTCGTTTTGTTCTCGCGCTATAACTATCGCCTTTGCTTTGTTTGGGCGAAGCCACTTGCGAAGGTTCTGACCAAGTAATTAAAAATGAGTGAGCTTAACTTCCCGAAATGCTGAGTAGTTTACGAGGAAGGACCTGGTAGAGTTCCCCGGAAATTTCGCCATTCTATGGTCATTTATCCGTGATCACTTCTAGTACACGGGCCTTAAAACTTTTCCTTGGCGATGGTTTCGTCACAGCACTCAACAATTGCATCCATGGTCTCACACAGCTACTTCAGACGTCAAGGTAATAAAAACAATTGGGTTTCAACGTCACAAAACCGTCATAAAATCACCATAGGCGCCGCGGAAGATGGCTACGGAAATTGCGACAACCTAAGGTTTTCTACGTGCCTCTATATCCAAACACACAGGCCTCTAGGAGTTTAGCTAACATTGTAAGTGCGCCGCCGGCGCCCAGATTCAATCACGGGACCTGTGGGTCAGCTGTCATTTGCTTTAATTACAAGACCACGGTGGTGGGCAAGAATTCGAGGTCGCAAACTCTTATTGGTGCAGCTTTATTAAATTCAACCTTGAGGGCATGCGTATTCTTTCGCCTTAAATTTTCAGTCTGCGTGCAAGGCACTTAAAAGAGCCTGCTACAACATCTCAAACAGGATGATATAATTATTGTGTTGGTGGAGTTATTCGCACTTTCGTAACGTACCGATATGCGCATAAGTTTGGAATGAAAAGCGGCGTGGTACAACAAATGTAGCTGACACTCTCCGAGCCTGGGGAACACAGATGACAAAATGAAAAAAAAAACACATATGACACAGTTTGCCTTTTATTGTATGTGTCGCATTCCGCCACAAATACTTTCTGAAAAGCCTTTGCAGGACTAAAAGTATTTGTCGCGTAGCGTTTTGGTCTGTGAAAGCGTTGTTACCATCGTCATCATCAGCCTGACTACGTCCACTGCAGGACAAAGGCCTCTCCTATGTTCCGCCAGTTAATCCGGTCCTGTGCTTGCTGCTGCCAATTTATACCCACAAACTTCTTCATCTCATCTGCCCACCTAACCTTCTGTTTCCCCCTAACCCGGTTGCCTTCTCTGGAAATCCAGTTAGTTACCCTTAACGACCAGCGGTTATCCTGTCTATGCACTGCATGCCCGTCTCATGTCCTCTTCTTCTTCTTGATTTCAGCTATGATATCCTTAACCCCCATTTGTTCCCTAATCCACTCTGCTGACTTCTTGTCTCTTAAGGTTGACCCTACCATTTTTTTCCATTGCTCGTTGCGTCGTCCTCAATTTAAGCTGAACCCTCTTTGTAAGTCTCCAGGTTTCTGCTCCGTAGCTAAGTACCAGCAAGCTACAGCTGTTATATACCTTCCTCTTGATAGATAGTGACAATCTACCTGTCATAATCTGAGAGTTCTCGCCAAATGTGCTCCACCCCATTGTTATTCTTCAAGTTACTTCAATCTCGTGGTTCAGCTCCGCGGTTATTACCTGCCCTAAGTAGACATACTCTTTTACAACTTCAAGTGAACTATTACTTATCTCAAAGCGCTGCTCTCTTCCGAGGTTGTTATACATTACTTTCGTTTTCTCCAGATTCAAATTAAGACCCACCTTTCTGCTCTCCTTGTCTAACTCCATAATCATGAGTTGCGATTCGTCCCCTGAGTTACTCAGCAATGCAATGTCATCGGCGAAGCGCAGGTTACTAAGGTACTCTCCATTAACTCTTATCCCTAACTGTTCCCATTCTAGGCTTCTGAAAACCTCCTATAAGCACGCGGTAAAAAGCATTGGGGAGATTGTGTCCCCCTGCCTTACACCTTTCTTGATTGGTATTCTGTTACTTTCTTTATGAAGCACTATGGTAGCAATTGATCCTCTGTAGATTTCTTTCAGGATGTTTATATATACTTCATCGACGCCCTGATTCCACAGTGTCTGCATGACGGCGGATATTTCTACTGAATCAAACGCCTTCTCGTAATCTATGAAGGCTATGTATAGTGGTTGGTTATACTCAGAGCATTTCTCTATTACCTGATTGATTGTAAGAATGTGGTCGATTGTTGAGTAGCCTGTTCGAAATCCCGCTTGTTCTTTTGGTTGATTGAATTCTAACGTTTTTTTACTCTGTTAGCAATTACCTTTGTAAATAGTTTGTATACTACAGAAAGCAAGCTAATCGGCCTGTAATTCTTCAAGTCCTTGTCATCTCCTTTCTTGTGTATTAAGATGATGTTAGTGTTCTTCCAAGACTCTGGTACTCTTCCCGTCAGGAGACACCTCGTAAACAGGGTGGCTAGTTTTACTAACACAATCTGTCCTCCATCTTTCAGCAGATCTGATATTACCTGATCCTCACCAGCAGCTTTGCCTTTTTGCATGCTCTCCAAAGCTTTTCTGACTTCTTCTATCATTACTGGTGGGGTGTCATCTGGGTTACTGCTTGTTCTTATAGTATTAAAGTCGTGGTTGTCCCAGCTACTGTACATATCTCTGTAAAACTCTTCCGCTGTTTTAACTATCCTATCCATATTGGTAGTTAAATTGCCTTCTTTGTCCCTTAGTGCATACATCCGATTTTTGCCTATCCAAAGTTTTCTCTTCACTGCCTTGACGCTTCCTCTGTTTTTCAGAGCGTGTTCATTTCTTTCCATGTTATACCTCCTTACATCGGATACCTTACGCCTATTAATCAACTTGAAAGCTCTGCCAGTTATATTTTGTTTGTTGTACTTGAGACTTTCATGATTTGACGCTTCTTAATGAGATTCTTCGTTTCCTGGGAAAGCTTGCCAGTGTCCTTCTCACTACCCTGCCTCCAACTTCCACTGCACACTCCGTAATGATACTCGTCAGATTATCATTCATTGTATCTACGCTAAGGTTGGTTTCCTCGCTAAGAGCAGAGTACCTGTTCTGAAGCGAGACTCTGAATTCCTGTACTTTCCCTCTCAGTGCTAGCTCGTTGATTGGCTTCTTGCATATCTGTTTTTGTCGTTCCTTTCTCAAGTCTAGGCGAATCCGAGACTGTACCATTCTATGGTCACTGCATCGTACCTTGTCAACCACTTCCACATCCTGCACGATTCCTGGGTGTGCACTCATTATAAAGTCTATTTCGTTCTTATTTTCGCCGTTAGGGCTCCTCCATGTCCACTTGCGGTTTCCTCGTTTTAGGTATAAGGTATACAAAATCCATAGATTATTGCATTCTGCGAATTCTATTTGTAGCTCTCCTCTGGCGTTTCTAGAACTGAGGCCATAATCTCCTACTACCTGGTCTCCAGCTTGCTTCTTTCCTACCTTTGCGTAAAGTCTCCCATCAGTATTGTATACTGTGTTTTTACCTTACTCATTTCCAATTCCACGTCTTCATAGAAGCTTTCATCTGAAGCGTCATCATGGCTGGATGTTGGCGCGTAAGCCTGTACCACCTTCATCTTGTATCTCTTATTCAGTTTAATTACGATACCTACCACCCTTTCATTAATGCTATAGCATTCCTCTATGTTGCCAGCTATGTTTCTGTGAATTACGAACCCCACTCCCAGTTCTCTTCTGTCAGCCAATCCCCGATAGCAAAGCACGTGCCCATTCTGTAGCACCGTATAGGCCTCATTTGTCCTCCTAACCTCACTGAGCCCTATTATATCCCAATTAACACCCTCTAGCTCCTCGAATAGCACAGCTAGACTTCCCTCACTAGATAAGGTTCTTGCGTTAAACGTTGCCAAGTTCAGGTTCCAATGGCGGCCTGTCCGGATCCAGGGATTCTTAGCACCCTCTCCTGCGTTGCAGATCTGACCGCCACCGTGGTCAGTTGCTTCGCAGCTGCTGGGGATTGAGGGCCGTGAGTTATTTGACGTATGCATGGGGGAGGTAGTGGCCAGATACTGCACCAGAGTGGTCAATTCTTCTCTGGTGAGGGAGTGCGTTTCCGGCGGTGGTTACCGGGGTGAGGCCGCACCCCAGGCCTTGTAATGGAGTTCCATCACCACGCGGACTTTTTTTATCCGGTTGGGAACTGCGCGGCACCGGAATTTGAGCCACGGACCTTTTGCATGCAAGGTGGATGCTCTAACTACTACGCCATCGCTGCTCCCATTTGTTGTTACCATTTAATTATTATTTCCCAGACGACAGACAGAACTTTATTCGGTGCCACAGGAACACTACCTCAAGTAGGTAGAGCAGTGGGCCGCCTCCACGTCGGAACGGGTAGGCCGAACATCACGGCTGCGTCGTGGGCCTTCTGGGCAGCCCTGAGTTGATTTGCAAGTTTTGAGCTCCAGAGCGTGGCGCTCCATTCCTCATCGGTTATGCCCAGATAATTGCGTAATGAGAAGCACTGTCAGAGCATGTGGTCTAACGTAGAGTTTAGAAACACTCGTGGTAGATGAAAGCAGCCAAAGTGTCGGTCATATTTAAGGGTGGTGATGCTATGTTGGCCAAACATGCCGCAAGGTTATAGGTTTCCATAATCCAACCTTCTTAAGGGTCTGCTTTTGTTCCGAATCTTGATTGCTGTTTACCTTACACTCTTGAAAAAAAAATCACAAAAAATTCGCCGCACACAGGCGTGAAGGAAACAGGAGGACACCTTTGTGTGCGTTGAGGTGTTTTTGCGTTTTTTTAAACAGATATTTGGATAAACCCTCCTAACAGTCCGTGCTAGTGGTTAATTTTGTAGAAGGCGCCGGTTGTTGCAGAGCAAATTTCGCTTAAGTACATGTTAAGCGTGTGCTTTTGCAGAGGGCACTACACTTTGGAGGTAATTTCGCAGTCAGATATTCTCGATTGCCTGACTTTACAATCAGCCGTGCTCATTGTCGCTAACTCTATACCCACGCTTTTTTAGTTTCAGCGATGTAAAATGTTCTTGGCTGCGGGGCACGGCAATATACTATCAACATTGACCACATAAAATTTGTTTTCAGTGCCGCATCAGTGATGTTGTCCACGCCAACGACGTGTACCACACCAATTATTTACCGAAATTCTCGAGCCTATACTAAAAACAAAAACCTAATGTGCAATTCGAGCCCCCGGATATTTATGCTTTGACATTGCAATATAGTGTTGGAAAAAAAGTGAGAGACGTGTGTTCGTGTGAAGCACTGCCTCACTTTTTTCTACCCCTACTGCTTGTTCAAAAAGTGCTGCTCGTCTCGCATTTGATCATAACGAAGCAAGTGTTTAGGCATGCCAAAGGCTGTGATTTATGTCTGGTTAGAGAATAATCTCTGATGCACAATACTCTTTGCAAATTCATTATTCAAGCTCAAGAAAGAGAGAACGTTTATATTGGCTTCCTAAACAACAAATGTATTCAATGTGACGCTGCAGATTTATCAGTCAATCATCTTCCAATGGATGTTAGAATACTGTGCCTGGACTGGCAATGAGCTAGCTGACGCTTCAGCAAAAGCTGCTCCGTGTAACTGCACCATTCACGTTAAAACTTAACACTAGTGATGTTATGTGATCTTTTTGATGACATCGCTTATGAGAGAGCGCACAACTTAGTGGTCTAACGCAGACAGTTCACATTGGTGTCTGTGAGATGTAGACCTTCGCATGGCTTCTACCATCCCGATAAAATGAAGCGACGTTACGCTAGTTTGTTACGCCTGATTTATATAGACGTCGCATTCACTAGACGGTACGCGTTCGTTATCCGCAGTGCAGGCATCCTGAACTCAGAGCGCTGCCGATTGGATCTATTGTGTGAGGACTAATCGATCTATTGTGTGACTGTCCTCTAGGTGTAACCGAACAAAACATGCTGGCTTCAACGTTGTTGTCAGGCGTTGGTGTAAAAACTCTCAGTGGAACTCCATCGTGTATGATAAGACATGATCAAGACTTACCTAAAGTGTAGAAAAAAGTGAACAATTCTGACAGAACACACAAGATAAAGAAAACACGACAACAGGGCTTCATCTTGTGTGTCTCGTCAGAATTTTGCTCTCTTTTTCTTAATGCTGTCAGCATGAATCAACTATAGTTTAAGCCGAAACCCTAGCAACATCTGCAACAAGACCATTTATAGAATTTCTCTGGAATATTTCTCCGAACACCAAGTTTTAGACAAAACACGGTGTTAACTGATTATTGTACACACGCGTCCCTTTTTTCTGTCTCTTCATCGTCGTCATGACTTTCCTCGTTTTCCCTTTTCGCTTGTGCAAGGTATTAGCTTAGAGTACAAGAGTTCAGGCCGATCGCTCTGCCTTCCAACAAACGTGCTCTGTCACTTGCAGCAACAATTTCCGTTTGTCCCAGATGAGATTTGTGGAAGTGTTTCGTGATACCGTCACAGCAGCAGGAGAAGTTATGAACGAAATAAATAAGATGTCGTCTATGAGCAGGAATAGAGTTTTTGTTTCTTAAAAGACGAGTGCAAGATTTAGCTCTTGTTTCATGTGCACATATTAGCATTATATTTGGTCTTCTTTATGTTCGAGAGGCATGTCGCAAGCGTCAAGTGTGACGTCCTCAGCTATTCCTTATATTAGCGCTTAGTAAATTCCGCCAGAGGTCTCGTTCACACGACATACATAAATTTATCAACTCTATGGTAATTTGGCATTTGCATTTATCAAACGATTGATTTAGATACAGAGGCTGCGTAGCAGACATTCGCACAGATATTGTTGTTAATTATTGAAATGCCACCAGGTTTGGATGGCAGTAAATGTTGCATTTGTCAACAGCGGCTCTTTATCGACGTTAAATTTTCCAAATGTAGCTTCTATTAGAGACAACGCTCATATGACGCATCAGCAGGCTTTTTCTTTTTTTTCTCCCAGCTTTGACGAGGCCATATGCAGAATAGAAAAAACGAAGCACAATATTTACCCTTTTATAACACGTAATGCTTTCAGCTATTGAAGCCATCTTTTTGAGAGCTGTTCTTGTCGCTTCGTAAGAGGAATGAAATGATACGCGCGATTATTTTTAGCTACGCCGATGGTATATCTTTGCCATCGTGTCGCGATAACAATGAATGTATATTTGTCACGCTGTAATGAATAGCAATGGAAGTCTTTTTCATGAAACCTTGATATTTTAGTGACATAGTTGAATCACAAAGACAAATATGACAGAAAGAATTTTCGAAATAATCAAAAATCTGCATAAATATCAACAGTGTTTCCTTATGCATAGCTCTGCATGTTTCTCAGTACGAATTAAGTTACTACACCCTATAGATCACGTGCTTGAATGCAGGTTACTCCTTTTCGCAATACTGTAGTCATTGACATGATCAACGCATTTTAAGGTTGGTGCACACCAGCGACTAGCAGTGGTCACGTGACCTTTTGCGACTGGCGACCAAGAAGCGGCTGATGTTCACACCAGCATACGCTGAATGCGATCGACCAGAAGTCACAAAACCGGAGAGTCACGTCCGGATCTCCTTATCAGCGAGAAATCTGGACCGAGCGAGCCGAATTCGTTGTTTCCGTCTGTTCTCGCACAGCGTTCCCAGCAGCCTCCAGAAGTTCGATTCAAGAGAAGACAAGAGATTTTCATGGCGCTGATGCGCTATGCCATGGTGTCAGCGCTGGCTGCACAGAAGCTACCAAAGAAAAACAAGCCGGTGGTGGATGGGACCATCCCTTCGCTTGAGAGAGTTGGCTGGCCGTACAAGCCGCCTACCTCCCGAGCTGCGCTGAGACGACGAGAAGTATTTCCGATAGTGGCACGTATTCAGAAACGTTCCTTGAATTTAACTTGACTTGCCACAGCCTTCAAGCAGCACGTGGCGTCTTTAGGCGGTGCCAAGGCATGAAGCCCAAACGTGTTCCAAACGCGCCGCATTGAAGGCGGTGGAAACTCACGTTAAAGACAAAAAACAATTCTGAATACAAGGCAAGATATTGCACAATTCATTTTCTCTATATTTTGACTGTGCTTAGCTTCTTGCGAATGCCGCTACGTAAATTCGACACTGTGCTCAAGCTTCTGCACCCCGCCATCTTCAAGCCAAGTACTCCGTGGTGGCCATGGTGCCATAGACTCAAAGGAAGGAACTTGTTTGTATCTGGTAGTAGGGGGCCCACGCAACAACAACAACAAAAAAACAATCAGCCTAGATATACAGAATTGCTGGCGTCACTTCTAGGCATCGCTGATTGGTTCCAGCAGCTTTGCGACCATTTGCGACTGTTGGCGACTGTTTGTGACCAGTCGCAAATGGTCGCGCGACCGCTGCTAGTCGCCGAAGGGAACCAATTCTAACTGCCGTTGCGCGACGAAAGCCTCTCGTGATATTCTTTAACCCATTTTGTTTCTAAGAAAGCTAATGCTGCTTTATGACTAAAATTGAGAAATTCTGTCCTGTGATCATCCTCGGCTGCACTTACCCCATCTTGGTATTCATTGCGTCGTCATGAGTGCCCGTCAATTAACTGTTCCTGTGGCATCCCTTAAACAGGCCCATTTAAATCCA
Organism: Rhipicephalus annulatus; assembly: GCA_013436015.1. NCBI lineage: Eukaryota > Metazoa > Arthropoda > Arachnida > Ixodida > Ixodidae > Rhipicephalus > Rhipicephalus annulatus. The sequence goes on along the minus strand of WOVY01011530.1, from coordinate 318,182 downwards.
GATATTTTCATTACAAAACAAATATCTATCTATCTATCTATCTATCTATCTATCTATCTATCTATCTATCTATCTATCTATCTATCTATCTATCTATCTATCTATCTATCTATCTATCTATCTATCTATCTATCTATCTATCTATCTATCTATCTATCTATCTATCTATCTATCTATCTATCACAGTATACATTCGGGCGCTCTTGTGGTCGCCTCCTTAACTTGGTATAAACTTATGTTAACGTAGTAAGGCATGAGCTTGGGACAAACACGAATAAAAATGTTTTGACATGAGTAACATGACCTGCATGTCGTGAACGCCATGACGTCATTTGTCTCCCTCACGCGTGGCACGTATCTAATACAGGTGATTCACACTTGTATCGCATGACTCAGAAAGCTGCAAGCAAGCGCTGATAAAGCTCGGAAGAATACGCCAATGACCGCCACTTAAGATACCAAGTCATCGCTTTGATAAGGGTATGCTCTTACGTGGGACTTTAAGCTGCCTATTATATGCCAGTAAAACATGGGTGACCCATTCGCTCTGAAGTGGGTGTACACAGGCTGATGATGGTGACGTCAAAGATCTCCAGATGGTAGAAATTTTTGTCGCCTTTCACTACGGAGTCGATCAAAATTATATGGTGGTTTTGGGACCTAAAATCTAGCATGTCAACCGGTCGCTCCATCTAATTATGATGCCGTTACGTCAGTGAAGGAGACATACCTAGACTTTTATTTGGCGTGTGTGACAGTATCGGAGAAACGTTCATATAGAAATATGGCAAATATTTCAACTAATATCTGTAATTACGCGATTGTATTAAAAAAGTTACTACTAACTCCTCGTCCTTATATGAATTGCACCTCCCTCTTGAAAACAAATCTCTATTATTTTGGAAAAATTTCAGGAAAATTACTCCTCAAGATTTTACCTTCAAGCTTTATTCATTTGGAAGAATAATGGTACCTTATATTGAAACAATAAAATTTCTATAGATAGTATTGTAATTATACAGATAAATATCCTTTTCTCACCCCGCCGCGGTGGTCTAGTGGCTAAGGTACTCGGCTGCTGACCCGCAGGTCGCAGGTTCGAATCCCGGCTGCGGCGGCTGCATTTCCGATGGAGGCGGAAACGTTGTAGGCCCGTGTGCTCAGATTTGGGTGCACGTTGAAAAACCCCAGGTGGTCGAAATTTCCGGAGCCCTCTACTACGGCGTCTCTCATAATCATATGGTGGTTTTGGGACATTAAACCCCACATACCAAACATATAATCTTTCCCCTTCTTGGTCTTCTCAGAGAACAACCTGATCTTGCGAGCCCGTTTGTCATACAAAATATGGCCGATCATGGCTGTTTGAACACATGTTTTAAACGTTGGGTCAGCAAATTTTTCATAATTACGCATATCACAGCATCATTTTTTAAGTAACTCAGTTTTTTTAATGATTGCCCCGCATACTGCAAAAAAAGCTATCGTCATGATAAAACTTAATTTTGAAATTTTTTTGATTTAGAATTCTTTAATAACTATGCTTTGAAAAATTCCGAAAACAAATTTGATTATTACAGCTGAGAGTTCGTGAGGCTTTTTCTTGTTCACATAGAGCATTCATTACTATTGCATATTACCTTTGCATAGAATATAATTCTACAAGAGCTTGACTCAAAATGTCGCGTAGCACATCAAAAAAGTGTATTTTAATCTGGTAAACTAACTTTGGCCTTCGCTTACTTTAGCAGCAAACTTACATTAGACGTGCGAAAGCTAAGAGCATTAAAGCTTGCCATATGTTAAAATATTTGGCAATGCTTCAGATGAACATGGATTTCTTGCGGCGATATATATGTGAAACCCATTACTTATAACTGACAAGTGCACAATTAACCTTTAGAAAAAAAGCTTCCCACTGTTCCAGATTTGGAAGCCGCAACAGAGCATTTCTAGGCTTTGACAGCGTATTGATGACGCAGTTTGGAATTTATGCTTACTCAGCGAAAGACATTCCAGTCTGTGCTTTCCTACCATATTCATTTGGCCCTACAGTTAGTCATCAAGTCTAAGAGAGTCTTTCTTAGTATTGGTAAAGGTCATAATACCAATATTTCAGTGAAGGCGGTACTTACTGATCACGAAAATAACCCAAGCGATGTGAACCGATCTGAACGACACCACGGGATTACTTCAGTGAAATGGAATTTTAGTGAAACAATGGCTGCATCTCATGTAACGACGCGGTAACATGGAAAGGGTGAAGGCAGAGACATAGTGTAAAGAGTGATGCATTTTATTGTACGTTTCACAACTTTTTCATAACGAACGAGTCGCATTATTAATATTCTCATGTCAAGCAGCTACAAGTAACAAAGCTGTTTAACCGTAGAATTATATATAAAAAGAACTGCACGCGGAGTTCTGCGAGACGTTGCTACAACTTGACTGACCCGGTTGCATACGTTTCGCATATATTCTAATATGAATCCAGCTATTTTACTTTTCCTTTTCGCATACATCTCATCTACTTGTGCTAACTACTATTACGGTCCATACGCGTCCTACGGAGAATACGAGCAATACGACCTATACCCACCAGGTAAGCCTCTTGAATAGGTGTGCAAGCGGAAAACCTTGATTGGTCGCACTGTGTCAGGTGTAAGGGGATGTGAGATGTAGAAGCTGTTTCTGTCTTTTGTAGGCAGTAACGAAGGATATAGCAGAGTGAAGAGACAGATATCTGGGAATATAATGGCAGAAGCATCGAGATAAAATCTTGTGTCTGTTTTAAAGATATTGTTTAGAGACAGATATCTGGGAATGCCTTGGCACAAACATTTAGGGAAGCTCTTGTGACTGTTTTAAAGATATCCAGTTTAGGACTTTGCTAATGTTGGAGTCATCTAAAATTATACGTCCATGGCTCTGGTTCAAGTGACAAGTTTTGTAGGAAACACGTAACCTGCGTGCACAACCCTACGTAAGTTGAAAGTAAATCATCTGTAAGGCTAATAAACTAAGATTATCTGATCAAGTAGATCGAAAAAATTTGTGTGCCCAGCTGGGATTGGTAGAACCTCTAGCAAAGCAGATCACAACCCCGCCCTTCTTCTACGTGGCCCAAGTAGTGCGCTTCACAGGTTTAACGCGAGCAATGCACCACATCTCATGAACAAATCCAGAAACTTACACTGGTTATTCCACTAACAATATATTCTCTAAGGTTGCGCTACTGGGGTTTAATCACAAAACAGCCGTATTGTTCGCAAGGCTTTTCGTTTAGTTTAGTTTGGGAAAACTTCCTTCTTTTAGATCCGAAGGGCATACTATGCCGATTGCAACAGTTTTCGTTCGATCATGTTGAGTAATAATTGTTTCATGCAACATCAGTATGCTCGAGATGACACTGCACAATGGTTATGTTAGAGCTCCTTTCGATAAACCTCACGAATCAGCAAGATGTTTGTTGGAACCTTGTAGAAAACCCATCTCCTGTGGTGCGAGTGAAACAGCTTGGGAGGAGAGCTAAACGTGTTACTTTTTATGTAGTAAGCTCCCTCTCCTCGCGTCACACTGCGGTTTTAATAGATGAGTTTGTCCAGAAACGTACACGAGCACTCGTTCTTCGCAGGTGCGTCATAAATTCACAGTGGTGTCGTTGTCGGGGCCGGCAGAAGGGGTGTTCAGTACAAAGAATTTTGCATACTGTGATGAATTTTAAAATGTATTTCTGATGACAAATTAACAAAAAGAAGGTTTGCGACTCGTCAAGAGTTTTACCTTTGTGGTGAACATTACACATTATGTGAGTTCACACATCCATGTCATCAATGTATTCTTAGATAAAAATAGCTTCTATATCTTCTAGTCAGAAGAAAAAGTGGATCTTAGAACTTCATTTTCTTAAGTCAGAAAACGTTATTTCAGTCAGTCTGCTACCAAAAAATATATCAATCATTAAGGAATGGTGTTCATTTACCATTACAAACAACCGCAATATTGATGCGAATCTGTTTATTAGCTTTACCCAAAGAACATGAGCATTTTGAGTAGACTATTTTAGGAACAGGCAGAAATATGCCTGTTCCTGTCTATGTTTATTCTCAGGGAACTTAGTGACATATACGGGAGACTCTCGGGGAAAGTTTGCCTGAGAGAAGGTTTCTCTCGAGCTTGGGAATTGTGCTTTCTAGTACGTTGCATCAACAGAGGTCAATGGAGCGGTAAACAGAGAAGGAAGCGAGCGCGCACCCTTGGCCCAAGCGAAGGAGGATACGTATACTGATGCCTAAAAGACTCGCTCCGCCATGACAAACACTCTTTTCAATGTTCATAAAAGGACACCGATTTTTACGTGTCTCAAACAAGAAGAGATAAAATTGAGTAATACCACAGCTCTGCGTAACGTGAATTTTTTTTATCAAAAACAATGATTGTGTCCATCCTTAGCCTATTTTAGTCCCCTTGGCATGGAAAGTGATAAAATTGTCCTCTTGGGCCGTTTTAGGTTTTACATTTTATTGCGATAGCACTGATATGGACACTCTCAGCTGAATTTCGCTGTCGACGTCGGTGTCGACGTCGGCGTCGATGTGATGCACCATATAATAATACGTATTGATATGTTTGAAAAAGCAAGAAAGAAAAAAATCCAGAAAGAAGACTCCGGCGTGCGGAATTGAACGTGGGACCTCCGCGTCGTCAATGCGAGACGTTAACTACTGAGCCATCAAGAGGTACCTCCTTCAACGTTCATACGGCAAGCTATTCATATCTACCACTTACCGCTGTTGGCGGGTATATCGGGGTGGGGGGGGGGCTATCGTGTTTTCAGTATTATCAGCAAGATGTCACAGTGAGCGCGCGGCGGCTCTCATCTCTCACGCGTACTTTGGCCCGCGTTGAGAATAAGGGGTGTACGCTCGATCGCAAGCCCTTATCTTGCAAAGGGGAGAATCGTACGTCTTGGCTAGCCTTCGAGTTTCGTCGGTACGATTCTGTTGTAGATTACCGGGCGCACAAAGGTCGCTGCAACCATTCCACACCCTCCGTTTGCGAGAAGGGCGCACTTCTAAGACACAGCGAAGTAACAACTGAGACGTTTATTCATAATAATATCTACCTGTGAGTACGTTTCGTGCGTGTTTTCGGGGGGGGGGGGCACGAAAAAGGCGGGGCACGTTTCAGTCTGCTTGCCATTGTGCGTGTTACCTTCCAATTTGTTGCTATCACGTTCATTGCTTCGCCTTTGCGGCAAAGCTGTGGCTTTTTTAGATAATCTGTGACACGAAGCGACACAACCTTGACCCTGTGGTGCTGCGACTTGGGCCACGCATCTACAGCGCTTCTTCACCCCGCCGATAGGGTCACACGAGCGTCACTCTGACGCGAGCGACCCATTAAGAAGGCCTTACGTGGTCTTTGCCTGCTTGCCGTTGACGTATTGGCTCTAGCCTGGCTAGGATGCCAAAGTGGGTGTGCTCACGACAGAGGGTGACACCTTTAATTCTTGGCTGTCGAAAAGAGTAAAAAGATAAAGCGAAAAAGGGATGCTAGAATAATTGTGTTGCACTCTACCCCATAGCTTCATTATCACATGGCTTATTCGAATTATGTTTGGCCGGATGTTCACAGTGCACGAATGCACAAGAATTGACTCATCACATATTTTAAATCTTTGTTTGTTTACTGGCCTTTTAAGCTAACCTCTTGCGTATGGCACTTGCTGTACCTCATCTGAATTTTAAACATGCACGTTTAGATATTCCGTCCTTAAACAGACACATAAAATAAAGTCATTGTAAGGCTCTCAATCTGCCATCTAAATATAGCGTTTGCCTCAACGTTTGCTATCAAAATAACGCTTGCTTCATTGTTTTACGCAATGCAAAAACAAAACTACAATAGAATCAACTTTAAGAAGAAATATGACATTTGTTCTAAAAGATATTTCCGATATCAACCACGAAATGAGCTCTTAAAAGAGGCCCTATACGTACGCTGTATTATGGTACAATGTTCAGTGTACAGTATTATCCAGGCTCCATGGTCCGCAGTCACTAAAAAATTATAATTCAAGCTTTTCAACTCGAACAGATATTCTAGAAACATGGCAATGACGGTAAGGACACGGAGGCAAGTAACACTGTTTATAAATGTTTCCTGATGTGATATCTTTTGTAGACTCAGATTATCAGTGGTCACTCCCGGAAGTTGGTCATGGTGTGACTGTAACCGCAAGAGTTCTTTATGATTCTACCCTAAAGTCAACAGCCTCATCGGAAAACGAAGTCACTGAAGATGAAAAGGAGCCAACTCTCGAAGATTTTAAGAAACTTTTCGAACAGGTAAGAAAAGCGAAGCTTTGTTCTCTTTACAATTTATGGGCATGAAACAAGGTAATACGCAGAGATGTATTTTGTTTGTTTTGTCATTAACAAATACTGAACTCTGATGACTGATGTATCGCCGTTAATCGTCGCGAGGACCAAATGGGACGCCACGACGTCATATTTACGGGTGTTCTATGGTGCATGACACATTGAAAAAAATAGCTATATATCAAGGTTGTTATGAAACTCGAACTTCTTTGCGCCAGGTGTGTGTGATATACACAAACACCTTTAAAGCGTCACAACGAGACGTGGATAGTATGTTAAAATGAACTGCGTGCCAAACTATGATATAAAGCGAAGAAGACTGATGCAAATATATTGCATCCGACGGCGACTTGCCCTCTGGTTTACAGCAGTAACTTTCACGGGGTTGATACGCTGGTCGTCGGGGCTACGCTGTCTTGTGGCGGGCTACTTGAACGTGGTGAACCTGTCACAGCATTTCTCCAACGAAGAGTGTTATTGACAAAACTTTGAAATTAGTTTGAAATCGTTTAATAAAATGTTCAGATTTTCTGCTTGAAAGCTTCCCAAGTGCAGAGGTTCCATGCAGTTTTTGTAGAGCTTTGGTAAATTTTCAACAACGGGAACACCAGGAATAAATTAAGTGAGTCCATTGGAAATCTGCATCATACTTCGTATTTTCACGGTCGCGTGCGATTATTTCACGGTTTTGACGGTTGCGTGAAGCCAATGAGGCTTCACGCAACCGTCATAGAAGCCAGTAGTGTAAAATGTTGGGTCGTTTTGTCCTATACCAATATTATAACTATGAAAGACATTCTATTAAAAGGCTCCGGACATTTCGACCACCTGGGGTTCTTTAAGCAATAAATATTCGTTACGAACATGTAACAAATATTTGTGAAAAGATTCAGTGCAGCGTTCAGTTGAACCTACTCTTAACACCAGGGCCAAACACTTAAGCTCTCGTTGGCTAACCATTTGTACGGATGGCTATGACGTTGATTTTTCGTCTGCTTCAGCCGAGTTCTTCGCCCCCTCGTTTGCGTTTACCCGTAGGTAAAACATACGATACCTGGAAATATGTTATCGATTCAAACTAGATTCAAAATGTGACGTTGATGGCAAAAACACTTGAAGAGTGTCTATATAGTTGCAAGTGCAATAAAACATTTCAATACACCCGTTCTATGCAGCATTCACAACTCGTGCTGAAATTTTAAAAAATCCTTTAGGTGAAACATTTCCTAATCATACTGGTTATCAATATGATCACTTTTTCGAAAAAGGACAGAAGAAAATATTGCAGGCCTTTGCGAACCCGCCAGCCAGCACAGAGTGCCGCAACCTTCCTGCAGTAAAGTAATATATGGTTATTAGCTTCCTTTTACACGTAGGGCGAAAAAGCCATAAATCTGTGAATTGAATCGATAGAGTTGCTCTCTTGCATATTAACATGAGCTGCTGCTGCTGCCTTATTTTTATTTATTATGCACTGCAGTCGGTACTATAATTTCTAGTGTAAACATTTGTAAATATGATATATCGCATTTTCTTTTCAGGTTGAGGCCTTTTTCCACTCTCTGTCAATAATGATTAAAATCGAAGTAGTTAGTGTTCAGCAGGTAAGTCTAAAATTAAAAATGTTCTGGACTGCCCCTCATTAAGAAATGTCTGCTTCACACAATATATGGTTCCTGAAACAATGGAAAAAAATACAACTCTGTACCTTGTCGGAGCGGAGCTAGAGGAAACGTTCAGCTAGAGCAGTAACAGAAATTTTAGGTAATGACAATTTAGTGCTACGGATTCATAATAGCTACATAGTGCGGCTGTTGTGTACAAACTAGAAGCGACAAATAAATTATATACTGCAAGGAAGAATTGTCTCATGTTTATCACTGGCTTAAATCTTTAAACCACCCCACGTGTTGTCTCAATTTTGGGTGAATACAATCTAGTTGTCGTCAAAGGATGCACATCAATCACATTGTCGGGTATTGCTTTCTAAAATCGACTACAACATCATTCGTGGTATTTCTCTTGCGCTCACGAAGGCTTATGTACGCACGCCCCCTGATGTAGCCTGAGTCGGTAGCACTGCAGGTAAAAGAAATACAAACCCTTTTTGGCGAATGAGCAATCTATCCTTGTGTTGAATTGTATATCCTAGAACCCGGTGCCTACATGCCGCTTCCACTTCATCCTGTGCGGTTGAGAGTTTTGTTGCAGCGTTGAAAATCATATTATTGCCTTATATGCAGGGTACAATATTAAGGTCACCTTATGTGTACATCAGAAATGATTATAGTTTTTTTGTTCTTTTTGTCCAGCACACTTGCACCAGTATCCGCTTTAAGTCCTCTGGACAACCTTTTTTATGCCCGAGAGATATCCAATGGAGGGTGATCTCCTGTCTGAACACTCTTGACCTGCGACGAAAAGGTTGCAAGTATTCAGGAGAGCGAAACCTAAGCAGATGGCCATAAACACGTGTTTACAGTTGTGAGCACGAAATTTTCAGCAAATGTGATCTGCCCGGAGCATGAGTTTAAAATTCAAGAACTTGATTGACAAGTCCTTCGAAACTTCACGAGTGGTGGTTAGACCAGACTCTTCTGGTTTCAAAGCCTCAAGAGCAGTTTTCGCACCCATGGAAACCAGATTTTGCCATCGGTAGCGGAAAATCACGTTCATTAGATAAACTTAGTTCAGCTTCCCCAAATTTCACTCTATCTTGAAGTGATGTTGCAACTGATTGATGGATTTATTCAATGATGGGTGGGATTTACCGTCTAAAAACCACCACATTACTATGAGAGACACCGTAATAGAGGGCTCCGGAAATTTCGACCACCTGGAGTTCTATAACGTGCACCCAAATGTGATTATGTTGCAACTAGATAACAACCATACACTATTGAAAAATGCGGCAAATGATTGAGGAGTGTTCTTATGGTTCTCCCTTTGTGCATATCTGCGCACATATGTTTTGAGAGGAAGACGTGGCTAATGTGATACGGAAATGATGTCTAATGCTCTCCATCATGATTTCAGATTGATGACCTTGGTGTCGAAATTAAGCCAGGCTCCCTGGATGCAAACGCTACTCTTGAGAAGTTCAAGAGCCATGTTGCCACTCAGGAAGACGCAAATAACACTATTAACTATTTATTTACACGGTAAGTACAATGGTTGCGGCTACTGATATTGCAAAGCTATATGCAAGTGATAGGATGCCAAAAAAATCCCAGCATATCTACGGACTGAATGATGTTGAGTGGGACGAAGCGTTCGTCCATCTGTTCGTGCATCTACCCGTCCGTCCAATCATGGGTTGATATGTCCGTCCGTGCGTCGGTCCGTCTGTCTATCTGTATGTCCGTAAATCTAGTAAACACTCCAAGTACCACCATCTCGCATCTGATCGTCTTATATTCATTATATACATTACCGCCGTCAAGCGGACACTCCAAAAACTAAACTCCCCTGTGGTACATACCCAATAGAGATGGTTACTACAAAGGACGATCGGGTGATGCCTTAAGAAGCTTCGCCCCTAAAAAAGAGCAAGTTATCTCCAATAGTACTACTACTACTACTACTACTCATAAATCATGGGCGCACAACCCACGGCACAAGGATCTTCACCTCTAAAAGTGCTTGAAGTCACGAATCACGCATGACGTACTTTCTTTCCCTTTTCATCATCTCTGGGTGCTTACCTTCTGGCACTCTCATCGCTACGAGAGGAAAATGCAAATGCCATGTGCGACAAATTTTTGTACCTCCATTGAGACTAAATGGATTCTGAAAATTTTTTTCAGCTGCGAAATCGTGAGGCAATAAGCTGCTTCAGTGAATACATTTGATTGCTACTTAAAAAAGTGTTGCGGGACAAATATAGCTGAACCGCATACTGACTGAGACACCTGTTGCTGTCATTATGAAAAAGGAAGGAATTATGCTTTTCATTCTTTCACTTTTTTGATGTGATGGGTAAATGTTCATATAAAATGTATTTGTCTCTTCCTAAATAGAAAATATATAAATATTGTTCATTTGTTTGTTTAACATACTGACTATTTTTTTTGTTTTACACAACATTGAATGTCAGAATCAATGAACTTGGCCTAAAAGCATAATTTTTGCTGATTTTAGGAAGCCACTGTTCGTAAATGAAACTGGAGAGGAGCCGGAGGACAAGTACATTTGTAAGTAAATCAGAACTATTAAATTGGTAATGTAATAATTTCCTGCGTTTTTTATACGGATGATGGCTGCTCTCAACTGAAGGAGTTCTGACCAATATCAAGCGGTAGCGATGCTCTGTGGTCGGCCACCTGCTTGTGATGCAAACGGCCTACAGTCATTTATTTATAACAGAACCGCTTTCAACACAGCTAAGCGTGTTGAATAAGAAAGCGAGAGTTAGAGTAGTGGATGTGTGGATGAATAGAATGGGAATGCGGAAGAAAGAGGATAAAGAATAGCATAGTCAGTCTAATATTTCATTCCCATGGCGAATTGAATGTAGTAAATAGTGCAAAAATGAAGTCAAGGTTACAAGGAGAAATGTGTATACTCGGCGACGACTGTTATTGGCACTGAAGGAAAAGCTACGGCGGGGAAGCATCCGTGCATGTAGCACTACACGAAGTAGTTCAATTTGACACGGGTGTCATAACGCTGTGGGAGGTGACGGGGGTGCATCATCAGCGTTTCATGTAGACGCAGATGTCGCTTAGCGTTTGAGGTACATGTAAAGCGGTGGAATTTTCCCGGGTGTTCAAAAATGACCCGCTTCAGAAAATAAATTAAAAGATATAAGAATATCTTTTGGTGTAAGCTGTGTCCTGTCCCAAAGAGGTCTACGTAGAAAATAAAGAAGGGAAATTTATATTTCCCGTTTAAAATACGGGTGCTATTGTGGGACTACAATTACTGGTTGTAGAATTCACGCGATTTTGCTCTGTGGCTTTCGTTTCAATGCCAAGAGAGATAGTGAAAAATAGGTTGATGAAAGCAAAAGATAACTTCTGCAGCCCTAGTTGGAAGGATGGCTCAGTGCTTGAGGGGAGGGTTGTGAGTATCAAAAATTTGGAGGAGAGAGAAGAATAAAAGATATAATGTCTATGACTTGGAGCCAGGCGGGTGGCTTCTATAGCTGTTTGTCCAGTGCAGTGTCCCCAAGCAAGTGAAAAACCGCATTGAAGACCAGGGTGTGGTGCTATGTATTGCAGAGGAGGTCCCTCTATGTAGCCGTGGGCAGACCATCGTGACGGAGTGTGGTGAACAAGACCGCTCTTTGTACGCGAAACGCTGGGCAAACCCACAACAGGTGTTCCATAGTTACGACTGCCCCACACGCAGTCTACGCAGGGGACGCGGCTCTCGCAAGCCGGTGACTACGAACTGCAGGCCAGGAGCAGCCAATGCGTAAACGCAGTAGAAGGGGCCTGTCCCTTCTGGTGAAACCCCGCTCAGGCGGCAAGCTTGGTGATCCAATCCTGGCTACACGATCGTCAGGGCGGCAGCGTAGCAACAAAAGTTGTCTCCGAGTGTAGTGAAGGACGAGTGAAAGGAGGAGGGGATAAGTGAACTCCGCCGCAAATGTAGGCCCGTTCTCTCACCGTAGAGGCCGAGCTGCCTTCACGTTGTCAACGCGAGTGCACGCTTACACATGAATGCGTTTACCAGCTGAACGCACAAGAAAAACATTGCTCGGCACGTTTTACTATGTTACTGTTGTGTTAGGTAGCACATATTTATATTGTATTGCATACCTCGCAACTTCAAGTGACCAAACTGAATCGCGGTCACAAGAACTAGCTATGAAGGCCGCGCTGAAGCACTGTTTCATACGATGACCCGAGAAATTCTGCGCTCAATTCAAACGCCATTTTTGTAATTAGGAAACAATGGTTATAAAAGTAAGAAGTTACACGTGACATCAGAGACCAACACCTTCGCGATCACTGAAAACTATGTGCAACGTTACAAGTCAATGCCGGGGCATGACCTCGCATTTACAGACATGATTCATACCAGGAGTCTCGACATGAGCAGTCGGCCGCACATCGCCAGCTCTACACATGGGCGTGTCAGAGTTTTCTTCGTCTCGTGGCTTTGCTTCTTTATTAAGTATGTTAAGAGCTAAGCAGTAACGACTGCTTTAAAGAATTCTGTAGTGAGGGCCTAGTCTCCATTTTGGAGACTGTGAAACTGTCAAGTACTACTGTAATTCCGGTCTTAGTTGACATTACTTGCTTTATAGTATTCGGCGTCGCCGTGTTGTAGAACTGGCGCCAATATTTTCTCAGAAGAGACACTCTAATGGGATATGGAAATGCCATTCTACATTAAATCTGGCAAATGATACTGCTAAGACTGCGTGCTAAATTATAACTTAAATAAAAATCCACCCCTCGTTTGTTGGATTAGAAACACTACAAACACTTAATTTATTCTTGAAATTTGATACATACCTAACGTTGCACCTTCTTCATGGCAGCAGCATGCATGACGAAAAATGATGTGCCATGTTCTCCCAGGAAATAGCCGCAGCAAGTTACATTCACACAATCGGCAAGTGCTTCTTCGTAACCAGAAATTACGACCGCAATATAATACTCATACGTTGCACATTGGCCATAATTTCTCTTAGCGCACAGCAGAAAATCTTAAATGAAAGATCAGTATGAAAATAGTGCAAATTGAAATGCAGCATGCAGTATAAGATATCGTGAGACGTAAAGCCGTGAGCAGAATGTTATTAATGAATGGTAACTTACAATGACGCATTTGTTTGCAGACTATGGCACATTCGAAACGTTTTGCAGTACAATGAAGAGTGCTGTTGTCGTGCATCATCTGGCTATGAACGACTCCACAAATGCTGTAGGAGCGACGGCATGGATGTAAGTGAGGTCTTTTAGTATTACATCACACTTAACATCGAAATTACGAAATTTATTGGAGGACGAGAAACATGATCACTCCGGGCCACGTGGCATATGACACAAGACTGTCCCGGGGATGACGCTAATCGAAGAGAACAGATATTAGTTACCATAGACGCGCTTAAAGAGGACAACTTTGCAATAAAATATTAGTTTCTAATGTGTAAAAACTGTCATAATGTATCTGTGTGTAAGTGATAATGTTACTATGTCTAAAATCTTGTTATTAGTTGTTTTAATGACACCGATTTCAAGTTTAAAACGTGCCTGTTTTCGCATAAAAAAGAAGTTAGAAGAAAGTACACCATATCTGGCCAGTCTTTCATTGTTTTAACGATACAGAAAGACAACACTCCGATGGTGTGAAGCGTCTATATTTAAGGTGAATGCTGAGAGTGAACTAACCCTAGAACATTACCGTCAATTGAACTACTGCACATGCTATCACAGTGCTAACGCGCTGCTTCAAGAAAACTGCTTCTTTTTACGTTCAACATAAAAAGTTGAGACTATACATTTCAGTCAGATCCCATCAGTAATTTATCTCGAACGGAGAACCCAACACCAAGAATTAGCTCACGGAAACGGCATACAGTTTTGCGAAGTCGGGGTTATAATCTGTCTGAAAGGCAGCAAATGCACGTTGCCGCAATGGTATTACTAAAATGTCTGTACGCATCACATATAAATCTCTCCCGAAGGCATCAAAGTATTTGCATTTCTACTCTATTGCAGGTTTGGTCTAACAGGTTATGACTCTGTCGAGATGGATTTCTTCACCTTGCTGTGGGTGTTTCAGTAAGTTACACTTGAGTCTTTCGGATTACCTAGACGGCCTATTTTCGCGAACGGTAGTGGAAAAAAAAAACTTCGTGACACGCACCCTTGCCGCGTTTTGAGTGGAGCTTATACAGCGTTCAGGTTTCCAGTGTTAAATAAGCAAATTTTATGCACTCATTAGCGTTTCAACATGCCGTGCTCTTACATTTTCTAAATATGCCCTGTATCTTTGCAGCTATGTAGTGGTAAAAAAAAAATGGCAGCTTGGGAAGTTAATTTGGCCATTTAGAAACCTTAAGTGCTTTACAGCTAAAAAAAATGTCACCAAATTTTATTTTGCGAGTTTATGTGCGTGTTGTATGTTTTCACTACACCAGTTAGTTCTGTGGAAGAAAAAAGAAAGCTTGTGTAATATACACGTAGCGGGTGGTTATTAAGAAGTTTTCGAATAGGGGTCCGAAAAGTTTGGGGCCCCAAAGAAATAGCGTCAAGGCCACAGCGTATGCGCAAAACCAAAACCACGTTTGGGCTTAGGGTTGGGGACGCTATTTCTCGAATTTAGCAGGAGTCCCAAAGCCTGCCCCAAAAGATTTGGGTTAGACAAATATGACGGCACGCAATGATGTGACGGCTATCGGCCAATACTAGAGTGACAGAAAATATTGGAGTGTCTAAAGCACTGCACACCCTTTTCAAAACTCGTTGCTTTTGCTTGACCCAAAGCGTCCATACGTTGAAGGCTTTGGGGCCCCTATTCGAGAACTTCCTATTATTATACAGTTGGAACACCAGATCCTATTCAAGAACTGTCGGAATGGTTCGTTTGTCAACAAGGGAAACTAGTACTGAGTTACAAATTAAATATTCTCATATTCCAGAAATAAATACTACAAGAACATAAAATAAAAATCTACTTCAAAAAACATATCAAAATGGAATAAATACACATACGTACTAGCAAATTGAAGTGACATTAGTGTTGTAACGAGTTCTAAAGAATAACGTTTTCCACGAATGTCACCTTCAGGGGAAAGTTTGCGTCGACGCGAAATAGTGGAAGCATTCACATGAAGAATAGCACAGCTTCTGCATGAAGACAAAGGAACTCTACGTACTCTTCTATTTCCGGCATTATTATGTCTGAAAAAAATCTATGCCATCGTTGCGCAACGAGATTTTGGTGGTGAAGTGTCAACACCGGTTAGCTCTAGCTTTCTAATCGTCTTACTCCAACAAATATGAGACCTTGCATGTTTTATAAAAGGATAACACAAGGACTTCTTTGAGGGGCTCGGCATAGCCTAGAGACTAAGTATACCCACATATTCGCCGCAATGTTTGACCTGATGGGCGGCACATTATGCGCAGCTCAAAATTTGCACTTATTGTTGGTTGCACAGTACGAATAATACGAGTTGAATACCACAATATGTGGCGTTATTTCATGTGAAATTGATGTAACGTTTTACATGAAATGTGCAGTAACCCTCCAAATATGTTTACTGAAAGTGACCTACCCATTGATCCAGGCGGTGGCTCTAAAATCATACCCGATGGTTTATTCAAAATAATGGCAAGCACACTCGTGAGGTATCGAGTTATAGCACTAGGAATAATTTTATTTTCATGTTTTTGTCGAAATATATGCAATGAGTTGGATGTCCCCTCAATAGTATCAAGTCTATAATAGTCAGCAACTTTATAAGTAGCTGAAGACACAGCGTATTGGGCTTGAACATGATACGATAACATGTATTATCTACATAATACTGGTCAGGCGTAAAAATATAAATATGTGCATCGGAGAGTATATGTCATACTGTGGAAAAGTTTATATAACACGGATATAGCTCATGACCACAAGTTGGGGACATCTCATAGCGCCATAGGTTGGACGACAGTCATTGCCTGCCGTAAATTAATGTCGAAAAGGGCAAAAAAAAATGATATCTGGTGAAAGGAGTTATTCACAAAAAACGACACACAATTACATGAAGCAGAGACCCTGGAATGCCCTGGTATAATTATAGTGTCGCACCACAAACCGCAATCTTTCCCGGAGTGATTGTTGTGTTAAAATGGAGATCCACTGAGTGAGATAAATTACCAATTAGTGGTACTGAATTGTCGTAGGAAGCAAATACGGTTAGCAGTATGATACTGCGAATATGCCAGAATGTTCCAGTGTATTTGTGCTGAATATAACCGAGAGTACTTTTCCATAACTGGTCGCTTTCATCAGATATGGCTTCTTAACACGAAAGCGTTTTATGCAAGGACGCACTAAGATTTAAGTTTCGCATTTCTGTCACGAAGTGACGTCCTAAATGTACACCATCGGATCTCAAAAAGATAAATTTCGTCAACGGGTGTTGAACAAACAACCTCTGGATCTGCCGCAAAAAGGGCTGAGCACGCTATCTACTGCGCTACGGCCACCAACTCTAGCGGCTTAACAAACTCGTCTTTTATAGCTCACAGTTGTCTCTGATAGTGGTCTTCGTCAGATGACTGGTATCGCCGTCTTTGAGTGGTAAAGTAAGCTAATTTGTCATTACTGCGATCCCTGCACTTAGCACCTGCAACGCGTGTGTCAGATTCAGCGCACTTTAAACAGGGGGCAATTTCGGCAACGCCTTCACACGCCTTCAGTTGGTGAGTTTAGTCAAAGCGTCGGGGGGTCTTTCGTAGCATGCACGGCCTGTTCCCGGCTCATTTGACTGTAATACCACCTTTCTCGCGCACGCTCACTCGAGAGGAATCACAGCGGAACTACAGTATATAGTTTCCTATGTATAATACTGTCAATAGGAGCGGCAACGCATGGCGCTTTAGCGAGCGTGGAAACGATGGGCAGTACATTGATTTGTTTATTCTTAGTACTGTCAGCTTCGTTTGGCTTATCATGTCCTGGAGCTCCTTTGTCAGGAAACACCAGCCAGCAAATGTTCTGCAGTTGCATTCACCACCTTTTAGGCTGACCAATCTGCTCATGTAGTTCAAAACGGTTCGTTTTTTTACGCGGAACAAACCAAAACACAACTATAAACAAAGCCACTAGCACGAAGAGTAGGCCAATTCATGTACTACCCGTCACTCCCTTGGTCACTGAAGGATCACAGTGATAGTGTCTCTTCTAGTTGCTTTAGAAAAGCCGGTGGGCTACAAGGGCGATAGGACACGCTTAGCGTTTCTCTTTGACCCGTCCATGGTGTTCAACCGCACGTTAGCATGCCACGGGCTGGCGACCGGAGCCCAAATTCTGCATCAACTATACTACACTCTTTTGGATATTACGTCCCTTTTGGCCACTATGCTTTCACCGTTAACATATTAAGCTACCATAATGTTATGTTTATTTACTGATTCGTGACGTTAGTCATCAAGAGCAAGACGTACCACCAATTTTCAACATCTATGCATTCATGTTAAACGGTGTTGTACCTGCTAGACACCGATATACAGTATGCATGCTCTCCTATATCATTGTTTTGTAAACATTCGATTACCCCTGTAATGACACGCTTTACATTCATGCTATACTGATTGCTATGACAGAGGGATCTACGATGATTTTTTTTTCTCGCACTTTGAAATGAGTTACTGCACGATACCGTAGCTGTCGCCGAGGTGTGGTGCTTCACCTAGTTGTCCCCAAATCCTGACAATGTATGTAATTTCTCCAGTTATCTAGAAAACATGATTTGTGGCGGTGAATGAGCGAGTGAAACAACTTTATTAGGTCCACAATTGGCACTGTAGAATATTTATAGACAACTGCTCGGACTAATATTGAAATACCTCTTCAATCCCACTTTAGACACTGCCCGAAAAACACTTGCCTGGAAAACTGCAAGCAGCAATGTCCAGCAATGAAAGCTGAATGAAGACATCTGGATGAATTTTCAACCATCAAAATAAAACGAAGGAGTAGCATGAATGAAATATGAGTTATTAAAGTACTTTTTTATGCATATGTTGTGACATAAGTAGTACATCTACTAATGCTTCACCTGTTCATCTTACAGTGAAAGCTGTGAGATCACAAGAGGGTTGCCGTAGTTGTCTGCTACCGTCACTGGTGTCAGTAGTCGCGCAATGATAAAAAAAAACGCAAATGAGAAAAAAAGCACAAATGATAAAATGGGGTTCAAGCGTGGATTCGCTTTGTGAAAGCCTGATGTTCTCCCAATCAGTGACGCTAAAGGTGGAAACCTCCCTTCTAAACTGACCTCATGCCTGTGGGATAAAGAATCACGTGAACATGCAGAAAGAGGCGCTTTATAACAGTAAAACAACAGCCAAGCATCACTCAATGCGAATTGTGTAATGAGTGTGTCGTTAATTGCTCAAACCCAATCCAAAAAGCCTCAGACTATTCTTTTCCAAAGTTAACTATATCATTAAGCAACTGCGTGAAACACCTCACAACTGTTTAGCTGGTACCACACTTCTTCGAAGAATGACGAATAATGGCACAATGAATGCTTATAATTTATGGCGTAGTGAGTAGCAAGAAATTGTGATTACAGCAGTTGCCTCAAAAGTGGAAGAAAATGCTTTACAGGGCTCACTTTTTCAGCTTTCACTGTGACTATGCCGCGCGTTTCACGCACGCCTGGTAGACTTTGTTTTTGTTTTTGCACACTACACAAGATGGTATTGCTCGGGAGAAAAACGTGCGCAAGTGAGGTTGCCTTTGACTTATGTAGAGTTCTGATATTTACTGGCACAACCGGCGCTGTAAGTGAACAACAAATTGTACGTGCTTGCATGTCAGTCAACTATCAATATAACCCTCACTCTCATTATCATTACCAGCCTAACAACGCCCCATGCAGTTCAAGGGCCTCTCCCATAGTCCGCCACGACATAGCCGCAGTGCACTGCACTTCGAAGAAATTTGGCCCCCTGAGTTTATATGCGCATGGCTCTTACTGCGCTTCACACCCATTACAAGTTGACTACTGTGACCCTTTCTCGAACCTGGATTGCTGTGATTAACATCACAAGGCCTCAGCAATTATTCTTGAACACATGCGAATTGGTTTCGCCTCTCACTTTTCCGTCTTTTTGGCCCCGCCGCGGAGGTCTAGTGGCTAAGGTACTCGGCTGCTGACCCGCAGGTCGCGGGTTCAAATCCCGGCTGCGGCGGCTGCATTTCCGATGGAGGCGGAAATGTTGTAGGCCCGTGTGCTCAGATTTGGGCGCACGTTAAAGAACCCCAGGTGGTCTAAATTTCCGGATCCCTCCACTACGGCGTCTCTCATAATCATATAGTGGTTTTGGGACGTTAAACCCCACATATCAATCAATCAATCAACTTTTCCGTCTTTTTTCGCCGTTTCTCTTCCTCCTAAAACAGGGTGGCAAACGAAAATTTTAAATAAACTGTGACACAGTAGCTTCGTGTGCTGCCATGCTCCTGAAAAAGCTACGCGAGTGGAGGTTCCATGCAGAAGACGCCAGAACTTAGGCCTGCACGCTGCAATACCCGAAAGAAAGTGCCGAAAATTCTGCTGTGCTCTCGAGGATCGCGAGAGATCAGATCGATCTTTTCTTCTGAACGGATATGCTTCTAATATTGGTTTAAATATTTGGTTGGTCATACGAAGTCGCAAAGTAAAACTGTTAGGCGTAATGTTTAGAAACAGCATGAGAACACAGTGAATCAGTAAACAGGCAGCTGTAGCTTAAGTTTTGTAGCGTTAGCTACACTGGCCTCGCTGAGCCAATTTCGCGTGGCACTGGTCTGCGCATGCGCAATGATACTCCGCCACCGCCGCGCGCGGCTCGCCGCCGGTGTGCGCGCAATTCGATGCCCTGCTCAGACGATCAGTGGTGTCACGCACCGGAGCCGGCACCTCCCTCGCACTCGGCCGCGGCCGCGCGCGACTCGCCGCCGCTGGTGTGCGCTTTCCAGAGGAGTGCCGTCATAGCCATGGTAGACATATGGACGCTGACGCGCGAGCCTTCCCTGTGCAGTCGCCGTCTGACACTGCGCTGGAGCAGCTTGATAGCGCCTCTGACTGGCGTTTGCCACTGTGGTATAGATATGGAGAAGGAGAGTTCAAATGCTGCTCAACGGTGCAGTAGAGTGGAGAAGCTTAACTCATCGGATCCCGAAGTAGTTGCGTGGCAAAATAAATATACATGTGCCACATAATATGTATACCGTGTGTGTGTCATTGGAACAGCTGTAAGCATGATATCTCGAAAGCTAAGAATAATCAGCTGAACCTTTGCTAACGCCACGTATATCCTGGCATAGCTGAGCTAAGCCACTGCCATTTTTTTACGATACTGGAAAACCAATATTCGCTAAAAGGACGCCGGAAGCGTGCTTGATGTCTCCATTTGGCTATATTCCCCCAGAATGAGTTTCTAATTTTTTACGCTGCACTGGCGACTGATTCTGCGTGATGAAGAGTGCATCTATAGTGGACTATGCAGTCTTTCTGCTCAGGTGCACCACAGAACACTAAGCGTAGATAGCCGCTGCTCAATGAAACGAGAAAATGAAGATGAACGGAAGCAAGGCTGGCTGAGTGTAAGGTGTGTGATGAACGGTTAACAGCGAGAGAGTGGAACCAGCTCCCACAATGCACGACCAATAGGTGACGCTCTGGCGAGGTCTTTGGCCTGCAATGAATATTGAAAGTATCATTGATGGGGATGACAGTAATGATGAATATGAAACTCGTGAACCGCATGGCATTGACTTGGTGAAAAACGCTGTGGACTTTTCGCCAACCACGTTCCCCAAGGAGGCTAAGCCGTTGCTGAGCCTCACTGCCACTGTTTGTCGATGCGCACTTATTTTAGAATTCTGTCACTATGATATTCAATGAAACGCAAATTTCTATTAATTATGTGCGAAGGCCTTGCTTCTGTAGCTCGTCCGAATGCTGTGATGACTTCGCGAGAAACACATAACAGCCTCGTCATTGAGAGTCATTTGATTGATATGTGGGGTTTAACGTCCCAAAACCACCATATGATTATGAGAGACGCCGTAGTGGAGGGCTCCGGAAATTTTGACCACCTGGGGTTCTTTAACGTGCACCCAAATCTGAGCACACGGGCCTAATTGAGAGTCATTTATAGGTTCAGCTATTCTATTCTGCAATAGTCTCCCCATGCATCTACAAACCTTACGTCTTGGTTTTCCAGGAATAAGACAGTAGTGTTCCTTTAATAAAGACTATAAGTGGGAAATAAAGAGCGGTTTGAAAATGTGGCTGCGTGCATGGCTCAAGTCTCTTTTTATAGACCTAGACGAGTGTACGTCCTTGTTTGTTACCATGCCTGTACACCCAGCGGGGGACGTGCGTCTTCTGCATCTGTGAAAAAGGCACAGAGGGCTCCAACGGCATTGGAAGCACCGGCGCCTCAATCGCAAGCTTCACTGGCACACGAGGCAAAGTGTTATGAGCAGAGGTTCGTGAACACTAAGTTGCGGGGTTTCGGCGAGTGTATTTTAGGCAGCACGGGCACTGCGAAATCATGGTCGGTACTTTGCGCCCTCACAGATGAAGCGTTTGTGGAATACTGTTTGATGAGTCGCCTCATCCAATGCCGTTTTCTTTTTCGCGGACCACTGCCTCGGTGACGGGCCTCCAGAGGTACGTCACGTCTTGGCTCAGTGGGCCTGTGTTATCGCCGAGATCATCCCAGAGACCGAGATCAGGAGGTTTCTCCACAGGCTTCTCTGTCTTCTTTCATCATTTTTAAAAAGTGAAGATCTAGCTGTGCTCTATGGAAATATGTGTTTTTAATGTATTTATGCACAGGGTATATTTTTATGTGAGTGTTGATGTAGCAGGCACCAGAAGAATGGTGGATTACGCCCTAAAAATCTTGTAGATAACAAATACAGCAAAAGCTCGTTTTTACGAAGTGAAAAAGTGCTATAAGATTACTCGAATCACGCAGAGTCAGACGTAGCCGGCGGGTGCTAGAATTAACGTAAATTGTTTTGCACTCAGCCGGCAGAAGCACGAGAAGCCAGCTCTGTTCTCGTCATTGCTCAGTTATAGGTGCTACTACACGTTTTCAGCAAGTGATTTCGTAAATTGGTGAACCGTATTGCGGTTGGTGGTTTTCATTTCGGTAGACATTGTCATGACCAGCTTCGATGGCGCGAATAGCGACAAAAAGCTCTGATAGGGTGAGCACAATTCATAGTATAAATAAGGTATTCAGAATCCGTAGTAGCGCGTTGAAAGGGAGGTGGAAGTTCTGTATCAAGTGCACAGCGCTTTAGGAGCCCCGCTTGCTGCTCATCCACTTCTTTTATGTGGCCCGATCACGCTTAAAATTAAGTGGCAACACAGGCCCGAAAGAAAGCTGGTTGTGGTGAAACAGGGTTAATGTAAATTAAGTCAGTATAAATCACATAATTAGGAAAAAATGATAAAGGAGTAAGTCTATTCAATAAATAAATCAACGAAGCTGTTATTTAACCATTAGTATAAATAACTGTTAGTCTGTGCTCTGTGTTTATGGTGTGTCTACTCTGTTTTTGTACAGGTTAAAGTGCATTTTACCCAACATTTCATGATTACTTCAGACACTTACGGCATCGACGGTGTGGTAAGCTAGTGTCTGTGCTCTGCACTTGCTTCGATTTCACAGCAGTAAGCTGCACTTACGCAGTATCTAGAACTACACGAATCACTACTCCTTAGAGAATGGCACTTTCCTTCACACCGTGGGCTTGGCATGCCTTTCTATATGCGTGCTCGATCACTGCTCTGTGGTAGATTAGAACAAGCGTTCAGTGTTATTACGTTTGCTGAATGGTCGCTTGTGTCGAAATTTCGTGGCATAAAGGGTATGGCGCAAACAAGATTTTCAAGAAGACTGACTTTAAAGGGAAATATTCGTTATAAAAGGCCCCTAAAAAAATGTTCCCGCACTCTGTGTTGCAGTATGAACGGTGCCAAATCACGTTTACACGCTACTTCTTCAGCTTCATTTCATCTGTAATCAAAGCGCACAGCGATGACTCGGTGTAGATGCACAACAAGCAGCACAGAACGCAGATACCTATAGATCGCCGGGTCGATACTTTCTTGATAAAACCTCCATCTTGAGCCGCATTTTACGGTGCGGCTCAAGACGCCCTGGCGAAAAACGTCGCCCTAGCAATGAGAAGTGAACGTGCAGTCTACCACGAAAATTTACAATCCCCGTGAGTACGTGCCAAACTGCTTGTCTATGCCACCTGAAGATACGTCATCTACTATCAACCACAGTTTAGGGCAGAGATGGGTCTTCGAGTTACATTCGCTGTCCTTTGAATTTTATGCTGCGATGCTGCGTTTCGCTAGTTAACAGTTCTTACGCATAGCGTTTATATACATCAGTTTCTGCCGTTATCTTCAGTTTATGCGCAGTGCCTCCAACTGATTTCTGTAGGGTAGATATCAGTTTGAAAGGATTCTTAGGGATCACAGTTATACTGGATGACTGTTATCAAAATAGAAGTAGCGGCTGTCGAAAGGCACGTCGCGGTTAAAACGGGAAAGGTTAAATTGTTTGTGTCCAGTTAGAAAACAGACAGGCCATTGACTGAAGGAGGGATGTGTCTTCGGTGCTGCGCTCCTGTAGGTCACCACTGACTTCGCGGAAGTGTCGGAAAGATGTTCCTGGCTACGCGCTTTCTTGGTCCGCACACGTTTTGTGTTCGAATGTACGTCGCTCTCTACTCATTTGGCTTAGCTCCTCAATTTGGCGACATTCCTGAACTCAACATATGTGGTATGTCCGCTGCGGTGACCGACTCGTGAAAAAGCACATGATCGAAATTCCTTTCACCAAAATATTCGCACCCATTGGTAGTACGACGAAGCACCACCACCTCCGATTGCCGGCCAAATAACGGGCCGATTATCTCAATTCGCGATGTACAGCCGCCAGAACGATTAACACAAACGTTCTGTTACGGGGCCTGGCCATGCTTCGACGGACGCCTGCTTTGCGAAATGTTGTTCGGTATGCTTGCGGTGGTGTACAAAAGCTCAAAATTCTTGTGAAGCTTCTAAAAGGCCAAATATGCGCATGTTCTTAGAGTCGCAGTGACAGCGCTGCGTGCAGCTTGGCGATGCTTCGACACCTCATATATGGGCTAGTTGGTGGCTCGCTGCTCGAAGAACATGACCTAACGGCACGAGGGGGAAAAAGAAGAAAAGAAAAATGATTGCTAACTCTCAACAAATTCTATTTTTTGAAAGTACTAAAAAGCTTGGTTCATTCCTCTCTATAGAAATCGGTATCACACGAAAGCAAAACGTGTCCTCACAAAAGTAGTTGAAAATTCATTGTGCACTGTTTGGCCACAAGGATGATGAAACGAATGATGCAGTAAGTAATTGCAATGTCACGCGCAGAACAGCAAGCAGTTCGAAACTTGCAACGGACAGAAGAAAAAGAACGCACGTACTAAATGGGGCGTACAAAAGACGAGTGCGGAGAAACAACTGTCGATATCCTTCATGCGTGAGCAGCGCGATCCTTTCGTAAACGTGGCCACGGAAGTGAGCGAATTGACAACTATTGCAACTTCAAAGCAAATTTGTGGTACAAAGCACCTGAATTTCGAGATAACCATTCCCATGCTATGTGGAAGCGCGCGCTCCTCCACATAGCATGGGATCGCGTGGCCTGCGCGCTGCGGCGGCGGCTGGCAGCACGTGCAAGTTGTAGCGAGAGCAACCACAGCTCTTTTTTTTGCGTCATTTTTAGGCAAGCAAAACGATCATTCTTTGCTGATATGAAAGCAGCGGCAAGATTCCAACCTCTTTCTCTTTGAAGTAGATTATAGGCCTCTTGCGTAGTTGCCTTTATTCAAGTATTTTATTTGCAAAATGTGAATGCATAGTTTACAACGTCATAGTGTGACGTAATTACGTTAGTGTAGGTGCGGTATACCAAAACACTTGCCTGTGAAAAAAAAATTGTCCTAGCCCAGATGGCAAAGAGAAGCGCAGCCCTCTCGTCGCACAGGGAGCCAGCTTCTTGTAACATGAAAGGAAAGTCGCAACTGGTGCGTGAATGATTTCGGTGTTTTTTACCGCGACAGCGTTCAAGAGCTCGTGTCGCAGAAAATCCGCCGCCGGCGTTGGACCCGTAGGTGTTGAGCGAGAAATCATGTGTGCGTCTGTGACCGAAAAATCAAATTACCGAGATAGCCGCGGGAGGCCGCTACTTGTCCACGTGTGCGTGCGTGATCACACTTAAAAAGCCGTGCATTCGAATAAAAAAAATCAATGCTCAAATCACGAGGCACGGTAGTTTTGTTGCCCTGCCACCCCTCCCTGCTTAGCTTCTAGCGCTTTCGTCGGGACGAGAGAAGAGATAATGCAATTGCAGCATGCAAAAAACCTTTGTAACTCCACTCACACTGGACGAATTCTTAAAATTTTTGCGGTGTTGAATTCGTGAACCGTTAAGCTAATCTAGTGAATTCATTCCATGGTTACATGAAACAGTGTTTCAGGGCCCCTTAACGCAATTGTTCGACAGATGTCACTACGAAAACAAGCCCATTCGGCGATAATAGCGTGCGCTGGTCCAATCTACTGTGTGCGTGTTTGTGTGCGTGCGCGCGTATGTAAGAAAAGATAAGAACAAGTATGCACTTAGCGGTTGAAGGGTGCACTGGGGGCCGGATTTTGATATCACGTTCAACTCTCAAAGCTGAAGCTTAAGGGTCCCCCAATTTTTCTTGTCATGTTATAAGCATAAAAAGGTGGCAATGTCTCTATAAGAAACACGTCGGAATGCTCTGGTAGGAAGCCCACATGACCCATCATGTAGGCTCCCTATCTCTAGGTCACTTCGGGTGCCAGCAGGCTCTAATTTGTTATTGATATGTTGGGTGTGACGTCCCAAAACTAGCATATGATTATGAGAGGCGCCGTAGTGGAGCGCTCCGGACATTTCGACCACCGGGGGTTTTCAACGCACACCCGAATGTGAGCACACGGATCTACAGCATTTTCGCTTCCATCAAAAATACAGCCGCTGCAGCCAGGTTTTGATTCTGCGACCTGCGGGCCAGCAGCCAAGTAACTTAGCAGATAGACCATGGTGGCGAGGTGCCACCAGACTCTAGGCGCCTAGCTTGTTCACCTTGTAATATTATATCATAATATTATATTGTTGTTAAACTGCTTAACAGTAATATTACTAATAATAGTATTATTGCCTGCGAAGCTGTTTAGCAAACAGCTTCTATGAGTCGGTCCAAAGAAGTTATTTGGAACATACACTACCGAAGTGCCACGTAGCATTAGGAACTTCTCTTAGCGTGTTCATATTAGGCCACACATTTAGGTGTTCTGATTTCCATGTTTTATTTTTTTATTGTAGCTATTACGACATTAGAACTGTGACTACTGCGATGGCTATATTTATAATTCTCTGTTTTCTCATGACACCTGGAATGGGGAAAAGGCTCCGCAGTGATACTCCCTCTAATGTTTGTGCGGTGGTATTGCTAACACCCTATAATTGTTGGCAATTATTTTAGGTTGTTGCTGCGCTCACGTCTCAGTATATAAACAGTTGGTATGTACTCTCTATACTCTGAAGTAATGAACAATGCATTTGAACAAGATCATTTTCTCAGGAACTAAATGTGCTGTTTTCGTGCTAGTTAAGCTCATTAGTTTATATAAAATATACGTTAAAAGACAACGTATCACCAACGGTTTTTGATAACTTAGAAAAAAAGTGATTCCTGGTTATTAAAAAGTATAGTGTCATCACCGAGCCCTCTGTTCTTGCGGATAAGTTTGGCGATGCCACATTCCAGCACATAATGGCTGTGTGACTATGTTGTGTATAAACGTAAAGCATCGAAATTTTTCAAAATTTGTACACTTTACAGTATAACCCTGTTAGTGGCTCGGACTCCACGAAACATTCCCGTGAATATATCTGCCACAAAGTCGCACCAGCTGAGAAGGTCAGTTTTCTCATTCGTTCAATTAGAAAGATCACACAAATGTGCTTTTGCAGAAACGTTCGCAGAAGTGTGGCTACTACAATTAAGAAATCATGCATCATTGGCACTGTCAGTGAGAATGACCGATAGTAGATAACTTTTGTAATTCTTCCAAGATATCAATTCGTGTGCCTCGTAGCACAGCAAGAATCACTTTTCTAAGCGACCTAAATATTTCGAGCTTCGAGTAATCATTCTTGCAACTTCAAGTAATGCACGTATAAAGCGGGTAGCAATGCGGCTTCGACTGTTTAAAATAAGGTTTCTATTATTGAAGCTTCTTTACATATACCACTTTTTAGCGACTAGTTGGCGGAACTAGTTAACTATAATTGATAAGTGTAGGAGTAATATTTAGAGAAATTGTTTCACACTTTTCCCCCTCGAGAACAATAACAGTACTTTCAGCGACCTTCACAGCTCATGAATGACGCAGGTTGGAATGAATTATGTCTTGAAATAAGAAATGAAATCCCGCACAATCGAATTCGAGAAATGTCACACTAAATTTAGCAATGAATAAGACACAGAGTGTCTCTTACTATTGGTATAGGTCATAAGATCAATATTTTACGTATCAAAGTGAAAATGTGGCTCTCGTTACTTCCTAAAATAACTTCAACTACGCACGTCGTCATACCTTCGTATCACGCGCCATTAAAAGCCTAACTAAGCTAAACATATTTTAACTGGCTCAGTATGCATCGAGTTTTTGACAGGTGCGCTTGTTTCCATATTATGTGGCAATAAATAATGAATCAGAATAAAGCTAAAATGAGGTATTAAAGGGGTCTATACGGGAAGGTACATGAAATATAATTATGCGGCTAATTTAAATTTCTGAGGACTAACATTGGCTTATTTATTAGCATGACTTCAGCCATTCTATTTGCCTTTCTTCTATATGTCGCGGCTGCTAGAGGTAACAACTATGTTTGGCAAGCTTGCAGTTTTTGACATTTAATAAAATATGAGCACTTGAAGCTGCTCGATATCAGTTGCTATATGCTAGAAGTAAGGACCTGTGTGATCTAGTAAATGCTTTTTGTCTTGTTGGTGAAGACCAAGTGTGATAATTTGTGATTGAAAGATACAGCTGCGACTACATACGAATATTTTAGTGATATGAGCATCAAGCGAGGGTACACTTTCTTGTACACGCATATATGGGCGGGCACTTAAGATTTTTACGGTACTCATAGTTTTGTCCGCGAAAATTGAAATAAATAGTTTTCGTTGTTGTTAAGATTTATATCACAAAAAGAATATCAGAACATAAGTTTACATGAGATATTCGGCATTGAGCTGTTGAGATAGGCTGGAAAAATATTGTTTAAATATGTGAAAAATTCAAAGCGGCTGTCAGTTTGTGGCACGTGGTGGAGCAGATTTCGAACACGTGGTTTTTTCTTCTTCTTGGTTTCTCTCATACAGTTTGGCAGCACAAAAAAAATATAAAGTTAACGCAAAGAATCAACAGTGAACTCAAACGCGGACACTCGAGTTTGAATACCAGCTATGTAAGTTTTTTGTGGTGGTGCAAATGATAAAAATTTTCATACCACTTGCCTCAAGGTGAAAGTAAGCATTCATTTGAAGTTAACTTAACGATATCAACAGTTACGCCTAGAGGCTACAAAAGATTATGCAAAGAATACGAGTTATAGACTATTCAGTGACCTGCGAATTTCTAACTGCCTAATCTGTAATAAAAGTTACATTTAAACTAACAGAAAGGAAATTTAGGAAGAGAAAACGAGTTGTAATATAATAACATGGATGGAACGGATCGGTTGGCCAGAATTGTAAAGCTATACGTATGATAATGTGATGCTTTTGCTGTTTCTGATATTCAGTGGGGACTACCAAAATTGGCAGAGGTGTGAATGTGTATGTCAAAGTATTTTACCAATCAAAAGTACAGCCAGAAGACATACAGGACGGCTTCAAGCGTGTGAGATAAGCGTTCCTTTCTTTCTCGTTATTATTTTCGTCGATACCGAAATGCGACAACGTGGTCAGGTTCGAACGCGGAACCTTTCGGTCACCAGCCGAGCACCCTAACCACTACACCACCATGGCATACAATGACCGCAATATTTATGCAACCTTTGTACTTCATACATCCAATGAATAAAAAAATTGAGACTGATTTGCTCGGCTTTGAATTTTCAGTCCTAATCCAGAAGCATGATGATAATGGTTACTGTCGCGAAGGTAAAGTGGGGCAAAATATTGCCAATACTATGAGTGTTCAGTGCAGGATGGCAAATGGAATGAAATAACTAATCTAAGACTATAAAGAGGCCTACCCTTCTTTATATGCGCGCGTAAAGTACGTATATGCCTTGAAGCTAGGGCAATGAAATGTGGTCACTCATGGGAAATGATTTGTATATCAAGTGCTATTATACAAAACCGACAAGAAGATTCATACAAAAAACTCGTGTGCATTGTTCATGAGCATATATTATAATTAGGCCCAAAATTAGCTAATTAAGGCAGCCTTTATGATCTTCGATGGGGATTCTTGAGCATTCAGCCAAACAAACACAGTAAACGGAGCGCACGTTCTCTTTGCGCTCTTTGCGTTTGCTCCGCTTCATACGATAAGTGTAACAACTTCGTGTTAAAGTAGAGACAAGATCTCACTGGTGGCGCAAGGACAGTCTAGCAGTGAACATTATGGCCGACCTTGCTTCCATCGGCTTCTTCAAACTCGACTTAGTCGCTGCTTGGTTTTGTAAGGCATTCAATATTTGGACATGTGGAGTGCATAACTGCAATGCTTGGGAACGTGCCATCATATATGAAATAAAAGAACAAGTAATTAGTGCTCAAAATTAGTGGTGCCTCAATTCGTAATATCATAGTCATAAAGAACTTAAATCGCAAGTTGCTAAGTGCCATAGTCTTAATCAGTAAGATCCTGGCTACACGAAAAGCACATATCAAGGTTTCATTCAAAAATACCTTTAAGTAATGAGTTCCGACACCTGTATAGACTGTGTCCCTCGCTCCATCCGTCACCCGGCTGTCCGTGGTGCGGGCACGACACAGCCGACATGGCGCATATACCTTGGAAATGCGAGTGTGGTGTTCACCGCCACAACTCGGATGAGAGTTAGTGTACCCCAGGACCAGTGGCTGAGCGGTGGCGAACCGCCCTTCCCAGTCCACGTGCAGTGCACCAAATCTGGGGTGTCCAGCGAGCCGGGGATATCGCCGAGGGCATTAAACGATGCTCCGTGGACGACGGCTCCTGGAGGCCTAGACCGGACCAGTGATTCCACGTTGGATCCTTAATAAAGTTTATCAGCTATCTATTGAGGTTTTAACTGTATTGTTCTTAATTAGCGTGTATCAATATTGATTAGACCTAAAGTAATAAGAACCGAGTTCTTAAGAAGGTAGAGCACGAAGAAAGCGTGCGCCGACTAGAAAATGCCCTAAAGGTAAAGGCTGCCTACGACGATGAGTTTCTCTTCGCTCTGCACGACCTCGATTCAAGGTTAAGTAGCATCACTGTTAAAATAGGAATCATACGGACTGATTAGGTAATGTTGCGTTAGAGCTCAATAACTGTGAGTGTGGTGCTAACGGCCTACAATAATGTGATCTCCACTTCGTAACAGAAATCTTTAGCACATACATTTGTGACATGATCGGTTGTGTGTTCTTTTTCAAAAGGAGCAGTATTTCCACAATCATTCAGTAATTATCAGTTTCATACTACCTAAAGTAAAGTGCTAGCTTCAGCTGTTTGGGAAGCTTTGCAATTTTCATCTCTTTTTACTCTTACATTTCTCATTTTTCTTGGATGTTTGTGTACATTTTCTCTTTTTTATTTGTTTCTTCTTCTTTCTTTAGTCCTCTTGTAATTCGTTTCTTTTTTATATCTAGCTCAATTTTTCCTTCTTTCTATTATTCTAAATTGTTTTCTTTATGTTCCTTTTTACTTTATTTGAATCACTCTTTTTCTTCCGGCATCCCTTGTTATTTATGTCTTGTTTGAAGGGTATGTAGGTTCGAATCTCGACTGCCCAAGAAATATTCTCACCATCTATTTTTCTGTACGTACTTTTATGTCTATTTGTTTCTTTACTTCTCTTTCTTTCTTCTGCACTGCTTTTCTCTCTCATGAGGGTGATTACAGGCGATACTAGAGAAAATGGCGCACTTGCACTGAGAGCGAAACGGAAGAGGACTAAGTGCTAGATGAGGGTGTGAAGAACGCGTTGTAGAGCGTGATGATGACGATTTTTAATACCGATTGACAAGTTACGATAAGTTTTAGTGAGCAGCAACAGTTTAGCTGATTAAAAGATAGGCGGGGGAAGGTGTTGATCAAGGAATAAATTTAGAATCTGTTGCAGAAGGCGGCTTAGTAATGACTTAGTAACACTTAGTGACGGACGTGGAGCGTTGATTCCCTTGCCGAGTCGGAGATGGACATACATGCGGTACACACATGACAGAGCGACTCGGTGTCTGCCGAAGTGGTCGAGTCTTCACGGTGTTTGTTGCTAGTGGTTGACATGGCTCCACATTTTCTTGTTTCGGGCTGCACGTTATGATCAGGCACAAGTTGCTACTTAATCGAAATGTCCGCACTCACCATCTGTGTAGTGCACAGAAAAAAGCGACTCGACATGTCCTTTTAGAGCTTCAGCCTAAACACAAATCGTTTTTAGGAGCTTGCTTCTTTAGCTGGGTGTTGTCTCTTGTCGTGGCGCCGGTGTGTACGCTAGTGCTCATTGCTTCCGCAAGAGGAGCAGCTGGGCTCTTCGTTTCAAGAACGCTCACTAGGTGGCACGCTGCCACTCGGGCAACGCTCGCTCCACTCTCGGCGCGTGCTTTAGTTTGGCGAGAGACCGCTAGGTGGCCGCGCCTATGTCTAGCGATTGTTCTCTGCGTCTTTCCTTAACCTTTCGCCTGACATCACTAAGTGCGTGTCAATACTGCTGTTCAGTATGGACACCACAGATGCCAAAGTGGTGGCGCTGAGGTCTCGCTATGTGGGTGCCGCCCGGGCTCGCCGTCACGACCATTCTCGAACTTTCCACTACATCATGTAATTCGAGACCCTTTGGCTCTGTACGTTACGGATCACAAAGCCATTATAATAAGATGAATACGTTCCTCCGAGCATATGTGATCCGTAAATAAGCTCTTGAAGAAAATGTATAGACTCCATCAGTATGTGAATATATGTGTAGAGTACATTATTATGTAAATAATAAACATTGTGTATATAGAATCACACCACAACAACTCTCTTGTCGCGTCTTTATATGATCGGGATTGAGCATATGCACAGGGGATTCACCGTTTACCGGATTTAACCTCTGGAGCAAGCTCTTTCACCATCATTGACTTCGTGGACATGCGGGAATTATTTTCTTTATTTTCTCTGCTCCTCGCGTCAGCCTTGCTGCCGCGCCGCTTGAGGTCGTGCCAGACTCATTTGACCCTCACCATGCAATACCGTCGATTTTGGTGGCATCAAATGCATATCAAGTTTGGTACTGAGCAGGGGGTCGTCACATCATTCTTCACAGAGCGGCCAGTGTCTCGAGAACGTTTCGGCTGAAGAATATAAGTTGTGTCCAGTGAAATAAACCGTAAGCCAGCTGGTGAGGCAGCATACATCTACAAATTTCTGCACGCCCAGTAACATATAACAGCTAAACAGTGTGAGGTTGGAGGGCGATGACCACTTGTTGAACCTCCTTTTGTAGGAAATGGAGATTGTGCGGTGCCGTGTGTGACGAGAGGCATCCTAGGAGTCAAGGGTCAACTGCGTCTTCAGGGAGAGACATAGAGGAAGTGAATGACAATAAATATGAATGTGTACATCACTGTTTTGTACCCGTGTTCTTATTGCATAGAGAAAGTTTAAAACCACTGACTTATTTTTGGCACTTGCCCCCCCTCCCCAATAAAAAAATCAAATCGATACCAAGAAGTTTGTTCCAATTTTACATTTGTTTCTCATCCACTGTATTGCTTTTACGCCCAGCTTTTTAGCTGGTGCCTTCAAGCTGCTACTAATGATGGCAATACGGCTACTGGTCACTGACTCCCCTGGTGGAATCTGTGCAAACTTCACAGCACTGAATCGCCCATGTTTTCCTTTTGTTCATATTGCGTTTTTCTGGTGGTTACCGATGTGGGTTGCAAATTTTCTTGTGCTTATCCGCTCTCTCCCCTTTTTTCTGCAGATTTTATCTAATTATGTCATATATACCTTCATTTCATTACATTTACTTGTATTTATTTGATTTGTTTTGAGATTGTTTATTTGCTCCACCATCTCCGTTTCACTGTTTTTCTGCTATTTGCTGCTGCGAACGCTGCGTCTCTTACTTCCTGGTTCAGGTGTTTCACCCCGACTTCTGTCTTCCATAGATCTTCGTGTAACACCCAGCACTGATGTTTCGCGGCCCCTTACAGAAGAATCAGCCTATCGTTGACGGTGGTGGTTTAGGGCAAGCTTGCACTGGCTTTCCGACCTTACGTGCTGCTCATTCATGGGACATCTCCGTGATGACTGCGCTAGCCATGAGTCTGAGTAGCAACAATTCAAGACATGTAACAGCAACAGGGTCGTCACTTCAGTTCTTTCTCCGCTAAATTACCGGGACTACTTAATGAGAAATGCACCGAAGTTTATTGCAGATACGTTAGCAGTCATGCAACTGATGAGCAGAATGTGCACCAAAGCAGCTCGACGGTAGTCTTGAATGCTTAATCAATCTATTTATTTAGCTTTTTTCATCTAAGAACACCACTTTTTCGATAAACCCGCTGCATTTCTCTCAAGTAAGTTTTAAGTTAAAAGCATTCACAATATATAGCCTTCTGAAGTGAACGGCGTCTTGAATTGATGCAGTCCACTAACGAACGTAAGTTTTTTCCATAAAATTGGGGCGTGAACAAGGGCTGTCACATCCTCCTATTTTCTCTCTGCGAGTATTTTTTTCTACCTGTGTTCAGAAAATGACGCAAGCAGCATGATGCAGAACTGCATTGAAATGCTTGCTGCTTGCTGTACCAGCTTATTACAGGCGAATTGCTTGTCAAGCATGACGATGGGAAATCACTGAAAGTAAACGAGACAACCCATAAGTTTTCCGATGACGTTTGTAAACAATCGCACAGTAATGACACTATTTTCTAAATATTTAGAAAGTAAATACTATTCTCGCATTAGTTTTTCCATTCACAAGGTGTTTTACTAAGTGTGTCCAAAAATCGTAAAAAATGAGGCAAATTCAATATTTCTTTGACGTTACTTCTTTCATAGCCGCGTCTGTCTTAACATGCCTAAAGGCATCTAGGATATTAGTTAGGCAAGTCAATACTTACAATTATATATATATATATATATATATATATATATATATATATATATATATATATATGCATGCTAGCGTGTCCCAGCAACATTAGTCTTTTTGCATCGAAAATATCATGTATGATTACGTTGTGACGCGTCGCCAAGGTCTTCCTAGCGATTTTGGGTGCAAACTTGCACATACATCCATCGTACTGAAGCATATTGCACAGCAGCGATGTTATCGCTTAAGGAACCAGATTCGTTATTTTCATTACGACCTACAGCTTCAAGACGAGTAAGCACGGCAACCAGCCTAGTTTTAACGTTTCCTGTTTTAATTTTATTATCCTCAGTCCGGCTAAAGTGGCTGCTTGAGAACTATAAATGTGTTTTGAGAGTTTCTTGATGCTGACATATGCGTTTTTAAGTATCTGCATCATTATTGCTATCTCTGCCTGTTCACAATCAATTTGTGTTTTAATAGATCGAGTGTGGGGGTGGTCCAGGGTTAGACTAAATATCACCGCAGCATAGAAACTACAAATATGATTTAAATAAATTGCACAATGTTTCACAAAGCACTTGTGGTGATGGGAGCATTGGCAAGCTATATTTGTCTGACATTCTAGCAAAGATAGAAAAGCAGTTACACACCTTCGGTGCGTGGAAAACGGAAGCGTCAGCCATGTTTCCGTGGCGGCTGTTCGCACGCCCACTAATGGTCCTGCAATGCAGCACGTCAAATGTGTAGGTAACAGAACTTGAATCTAGCGTTATCTTGTCAGCTTGATAACAGGAAGACTGTCGATCTGAGGAATGAAATCGATGCATGCACGCGCACCTTTTAGAAAAAAAAAACAGTGCGCGTACTTTTCTTGGACCTGCATTGTGAAGGATGAAAAGGTGGCCGGTGAAACGATAAGCAGGTGCCCACCAGGTTAAGTAAAATTTGCGGAGGGTAGAAAATGAAGTGGTTAACTTAGTTTCCGCGGTGGCTGCTCACACGCCCACTAGGCTCATGGGTTTTTGGGTTCACAAATTAAGCTCAGATAAAATGTGCAACTTGCCGAAATAAAGATTTATGAAGCAAAAGTAAGACTGGTTTTCATAGAGAAAGTTGTCAAGAGATCAGAACATGCGTCATTTGCGGCGCCATAGTTCTCCGCCACCGTCGGTGTCCATAACCAGTATAGCAAAAAATAAAGAAATAAACTTAGTAAGTGGAAAGACAACAATGTGTCCAACGAAAATTCGAACCCTGATCCGCTGTATGCCAGCCCAGTGCTTTTCCACTGAACTACGCCGCTGCTTGTAACTCGCTTCCAAAATTGCCTTAGGCAGGCTTGGTGTCGGGAAAGGAACCGCGTTGTTATGAGTACTAAAGCGTTTTAGAACATCAAAACACAACCAGGTGCCACACAATGCTATTTGTGTAGCGAGTGTCCATTCAATGCTCCAACCCATTACAAGAGATTGTTCTTGATCCTTCATTAACTATCGCGCTCACCCTCTGCAGACATAATTATTCATCATCGTCAGCCACGGCATTAAAAAAATCACGCAAAACTTCTAGCGAGTGTGTAGCGGATACCACACTTCTCCGAACAATGACGAAAGATAGCATATAAATGCTGGCTTACTACACAAAAATTATGGATATTTATGGCGTAGTGGGTACCCAGCCAGTTTGCTTGTTGCAGTTATCCCAAAAGTGTTTAAAAAAGGCTCTGGAAGGTCACTTTTCGAGCTATCGCTGTTTCTCTGCTGTGCGTTTCGCGCAGGCGTGACAGTTTTTTCTTAAACGAAACACAATATCTTTTTTTTTCGAAGATTTATTGCACCAATTTTTTTTACACACTAGACTGCCTTGATTAAAGTAAGTGGGTTCTATCTTAGTCGGCGTGTTCTATTTTCTGCAGCCACGTGAAATGCCACTTTGCCCTCTTCACTTGGCTCATCTTTCATTTGACAGGAACAGCGGGTGCCCTCAGAATTTTGTGGTAATGAAATTCTCGCCAGCGTCGCGCAGATATATCATGCTTTGTCCCTGGCATGTCTTCAAAATAAAAAAGAGCAATACGCTCTGTGCAAAAGCCTGCGTGTGAGATTGCCGATATCAGGTTACGAATGGACGTCTTTCTAACATCCATGAAAGGTTTCAGTATAGTCCAAATGCGACCGAAGCGTGCAACTTCCATTTAAAGAAAAGCGACTAACAATACCAAAAGATTGCTCAGATTATGAAGAACAATGTTTTAAATGTTTTAAATTGTCTAATACGTTCTTGCTCAAATCACGTGCCGTTCAGTCTGAAAAACACTATTCGGGAAAGCAGGATAAGAGTTTCTATCAAGAACATTGTTTCCTTTTTTGCTTTCTGGGAATAACTGTCAATTTAAAGGCTAACTGGCGTTATCAGGGTTTAAAGAATTATAAAAACGAGCCTAGCCGAACGGAAGAACTATATTGAAAAGCAATAAAATCTGGAGAGATCTATACCAGCAGCGACGGCACGAACACAGATATGGGAAACTGACGCTTTCTTCTTTGTTACGCAGTCCAATTAAAGATATCTGCCTTGCAGTCATCCGCCGGCACTCATAACGGAAGAAACATTCATGGCCGTGTGAAAGTTCCGCAAGCTTGTCGCCGTTGCTTCCGAGGTTGATGTAACTGTCTCTTTCTTTTCCTTTGTCGATAGGATACTGTAATTTATACAAACACACCAGCGTTCCTCGAACCCATTACTTTATCGCACGGTTCATAGTGCGTGCTGTGTTAGAGAAGCCTGCTTCCATTATCGTGGTGTTTGACTTCGAAACATTGCGTTATGTCCGCTTCACGAATATGTAAACATCGGCGCACTCTTCAAATCACATTCGAGTTCTCGTTGCAAAGCTGAGAGCTACTGTGCAAATACTAGCTGTCACCGTGCTCTGTGTTTTTATCCGGAACATCTCAAGTCTCATTGCTGCTTTACATGTCAAAGTGAGGGCCCTTTAGGCGAAAGGCAGCTTTGGACTGTCAAAATACCAATGTATCTAGCTTAATTTCTGAATGGAGGAAGAAAACAAAGGAAAGATTGTTCGCTACGAACACCAAGATGATTCTGTGAATTTTACGAACTTTTGCTACGAACGCAAAGAGGATTTCATTAGTTTTACGGACAGCACAAGGAACGAACCAACCGTGTTCAAAGGACTCCGAGGGTGGAGCATGCAGAGGTTTGAATGCTCCCGGTGGATGCCTTGGAAATCCTTGTTGCTGACTTTTCTCATCACCGTTACTTCTACGTGTCTGGTGTTGTTTCACCTCTTCGGTGGCAAGGTCAGGTGAACCAAGTTCTTTTTTCTTTCAGTTTCAGTGTTCACTATGATAAACTAAATATATTGAATACGGTGTTTGCTTGTTAGAAGGGGTTATCACCCTCTTTGTTGCTTTTATTGAAGCCATTCTTCATCAAGGGTAAATGTTTTTTGTCGTTTGACATTGTTCTGCTTTGGCGTTTTTAAATGAAATATAAAAGATGTCGTATTCAAACAAAAAATCTGAAAGCTCCTGTTTTGGTAAGTGGTCCTGAACACAAGAGTTGATTCCAGTTGGGCAGCATTTAATTGAAGAGGCACATCACATATTTTTCTCCGTTATGCATTTTATTTGAAATAAAAGTGCCTGCAAAAATAAATATTTGTACAAATGATGATTATGATGCGGATATTTTTGGGTTGCTCCTGATTACATATTTTACACATTACTTATTTATGCAGCAAAATTCAACTCTTCGCCCGAAGGTGTGGTAATTGGGAGCTTGTTTTTTTTCCTTGCAGTACTCATCTTGCAGTGAAAGTGTTGCAGCATTTTCTCGTGAGTTGTTCCCTATATTAATAATCTCACAGTACGATCACATCGCAGTACTATTTAACTGCACTTTTCCGTCTGTATTTCTTAATGTGAATAAAGGCGAGTTTATTGAGGCTGCGAATATTCGCAAGATGTGGGAGTCGTGCATCAGTGTTCCCTCTGTGACCATACACGATAAGGAGTTGACCTATCTAGGTTTTGCATGACTTCCATGCTTTCCTGTTGTTGTCCTGGTTTTGTTGTCTTTCTCTTTTTCTTCTTTGCCCTCCTTTGCTTTTTTATATTTTCCTTTATTTATTGCCTGGGTCTTGCAATAAAGCTTCAGTTGATAGTCGGTACTTGTCTGACCCTTTTCTCTACTTTGTGTTTCTGTCTTTTTTTTTTGTGCAGTACATATATAGATCAGTACCAACCTGCCGAACGAGCCATTCTGATACGTATTTTATTGTGATTAAGTTTAATGATGATTTACGCTTTTGCTGCCTCACTGCCTGAAGGGATCAACCTGCGGCTTTCATCAGCCGAGGAAAGGTTGTTCACTGTTATTTGGGAGAGACCAAGTTCTCCTTTTCACTTCACTCATATTGAAGTCCGATATGAATGCCGCAAAATTAATGCGAGTGTTCAGGAAGACGGAATGATTTCTTTCTCAAGCAGCACTATCATTCAACCTAAGCAAACGCAAGTCACCTGCGGCCCATTCAATGCGTCTGCAAACGTCAGCTTCGGTATCACCACGCTTACGGTGGAACCTACGGAGCAATCGTCAAAATGGATTACACTTGCTATATTCATGACCGCAAAAAGGCAATGCGTAGCCTGAAACTATCTGGCTTATCACTAGCACGTAAGAGCTAGACAACCGAAAACAAGAAACAGCTGTATATCCCGGCTGCGGCGGCTGCATTTCCGATGGAGGCGGAAATGTTGTAGGCCCGTGTGCTCAGATTTGGGTGCACGTTAAAGAACCCCAGGTGGTCTAAATTTCCGGAGCCCTCCACTACGGCGTCTCTCATAATCATAGAGTGGTTTTGGGACGTTAAACCCCACATATCAATCAATCAAGAAACAGCTGTAGTGTAACGTATTCGAAATTGTAAATACACGTTTTCAAGACAAGCTGAGTTGTCATTATAGAGTAGCCTGAAAATTTGAACATTTTACGTCATGGCGCTCAATCACAGTAGCAGGTGGAGTCACTCTATGCAACTCTCCCACAATATGACCCAATCAATTTCTAATATTACTATATTTGGAGAGAATAAGCAGGATTCGATTTCACGGGTGATACGCGGCTTTCAAGCTATGTCCTGTGGTAATCTACGCTGTGCACTAATATACGATACTAACTGAGCAGTATTGTGTGTACCTAATGTCTTTAAAGGAATACAATCTACACATTCGCACCACAATGAGTGAAGAATACTAATCTCACATAGTGTTAGGACCTCAAGATATGTGTGATTCAATGTATATCTTTAAAAATTTGCATGAATGAAGCAAACTGATCATTTTAATGTGTCGCATTCATCGTGCACACAATATTCGGTAAAAAAACGTGGCTACGAACAAGACATTACGAGGAAACCATGATTTTGTGTGTAATTCCAGTATGGTAGTTTCATTCAGACTAGATAATTAAATGCTATTTTTGGTGTGAGTCAATGAATTACACTGCTATTTATGGCGTACTACTGTTACTGCTCTTCTTGTGCCTGATATAATATTTGTGGCACTCGCTGCAAGACAAACACTGGTGACATCTGCGGTACGACGTGTTAGTTTGTTATTTGAAATCGGGCAGTCTCTTATTGAAAGCAATGAAAAGGCAGTCGAAACACTAAGAAAA
This sequence comes from Rhipicephalus annulatus, assembly GCA_013436015.1. Lineage (NCBI taxonomy): Eukaryota > Metazoa > Arthropoda > Arachnida > Ixodida > Ixodidae > Rhipicephalus > Rhipicephalus annulatus. The sequence continues at coordinate 278,011 of WOVY01011530.1, read as the reverse complement.
AGGTTATGTATGCCCGTACTGTATCAGAAAAAACAGAGAGCGCAGTAAACTATAAAAAGGAGTTGTACTGGTAGCAAGAATATGTATATTAGTTGAGAGTTCAAAAAGAAGTCATTTCGATTGAGCGAACTCTACGGATTCATCAAGGCTAAATTATTTCATTTCACTTTTTACATTTCATTTTACTCGAGGCAAAATTTATACAATTTGCCAGGAGGGACATGATCAAAGGCTGAATTAACGCCTGACTAGCTCGTGCCACCCTGGCAGCCAAACCGTAGACACGCCAACGAGCTTGTGTCGTACAGATTTTAATGGTACACAATAATACAGAATTCTTAGTTTCTCTTTCTAAAATATTGTCGATCAACTGGATGAGACATAACAATATATGACGATTTCAAGGCCTTCCTTGTGGGATTAGGAAACACTGTTCAAATATAGAAATACGCTATGTTCATGTCAGAAAGAGCATACTTCACATCGACGTCCAGTCAGTCTCTAATTTTCTTTGATAATTGATAAACATATTTTAATTGCTTGTAAACATCAATTTAGCACTCAGATGTTAGCAAATGACCTCGAACGACAGAATTTTTCTCTGTAAAGCTTTCTTTTACATACTATTCAGACATTTAAAATTTTGACTTGGATGTGACAAGGCCTAAAATTCTCGAGGGTATAAAATATTGTCTGCCAGCTGCTTCCATTTCACAATGTATTTCCGATGGAGGCGGAAATTTTGCTGGCCCGTGGGCTCAGATTTGGGTGCACGTTAATGAACCTCAGGTGGTTGAAATTTCCGGAGCCCTCCACTACGGCTTCTCTCATAATCATATGGTGGTTTGGGGACGTTAAACACCACATATCAATCCATTCATTTGACCATGTGATCTATACACGATGAAGCAGGTGCTTCTGTTATCATAAATTAAATGTAAATGTTTAAAATTGCGGATCCATTCACACATTTTAAATCAATTTTCGCAGTCGCAGACCTTCCAGAAGTGCTGAACTTGAGTCTTGCAGCAACTACCGACCACTCCTTCACTGCAACATGGGAACGACCGGAAGGCAACTTCGACTACTATGTTATTTACATTTCAAGGAACAATGATGACATTGAGGAGAACGCTCACGGCAACGCAGCAGGATCCTGCGCCAACGGAACCATTATTCACCGTGACCGGACGCGGTTGACCTGTGAGCGTCTTGAGACGTGTTCAAGCGTGACAGTCGACGTGCGCACGCACAGCATGGGACCACCTGAGCGAACTTCAAAAGGTGTTACACTGCGTGACGTTTTTACTCCAGGTGATGGTAAGCAGACCCACTCGGCACCACTATCCCCATTCCCTAACGCCAATCTCCGCAAGGACTGACACTTTTTGCTACTCCTTTTTCTCACAAACTATACCTGATTGAAACAACCTAACGGAAGCGTTCCCCAAATGCCCGTGACGATTTTTGCAAATCGTGCTGCTCTTTTATTCCTTTCTTGGAATATTATCGTGGCGAAGTTGTTAAAGTGCTCTTTTTTTATACCCCCCTCTTACAACCACAATCATTTTGTAAAAAAAACACACTTTGCAACCTTGTTCTCTGTTATTGTTATATATTTCGCTCACCCTGCTTGGGCTTTTTGTCTGCAGTATTTTATAAAGAAAAATAAATCAGTGAAAAGTGTATAACGTGCCGGTCTCTTCAAACTCAATGGAAACCCACTTCGACATAAGGTGACAAAACGTGTCTCTATTAGCCTGAATTCAATAGCTAAGTTGCATGTCAATATTGTGTGGTTGCCGTGTAAGACCGTCAATAAAGAAAATTTTAGCCAAGCTGGTCGGGCTATACGAAGTCCTTTGAATCAACATAAAGATCTGTGCAGCGAAGCCTCCGAATTCTGAAATGGGTCGAACTCTTGAGTATACCTTCTAGTGGGGCTACCCAACAAGGACGTCGCTCGCGCTGGGAGTCCGTGCTTGACCATCGCTGTCGCCATTGTGTATGCTCACTGGTTGCCGGCTAATAAACGCCTTAACATCTGTATAAATCAGCAATATAAACGCGGAATCATTAGTTTAAGGTTATTGCTAAATTTCCGCCCGTTATTGCTTGAACACCAGGGCGTGTCACCAATACAGCCATCTATGACTATGATATTCCTTGGGAAAAAACATAATGGCAATCAGCCGTCTGTACATTTGCATTTTCTATGCAGATTTTTAATTAAAAAGCTCGTTTAGATTAGGGCCTAATAAAAAAGAATGAAAAAAATTATTTCACACCTTTGAATATTGTAAATTGTCAGGTACTATAATTACCGTTTTACATGTCAAAGCAGGCGTCTTTTTCTTCTATGTTTCAGGCCAGGTTCCTCCAGTCGACATTACCATGGTCTCACTCTCAGCGTCTGAAACACTAATTTACTGGCAGCCTCCTGCGAAGATCTTTGGTGTTCTCACTGGATATACCGTACAGACCTGCCACACTTTTGCACTGTGTGACGCCGATGAAAACGTGAGAGGTTGCATCGAGCACCACACTTCGGAAACATCACTGAAGATTCCTACTACTGCTGACACTCCCTACTGCATACTAGTATTCGCCACTGTGCGTTGTGGTATTGACACAATTAGCAGCCCTCCTGCTGCTCAGCAAATAAGGACACCAATGTACGGTTAGCACTTAAATTTTCTTGTCCTGGACGCGTGATGTGAATATTTGTTCAATGACTTTGCCATAATAAATTCTGTAGATTGTAAACCAAAAAGGGCAGCGTGGCCAAACTGAAAATAATATTTTTTCATAAAGATTCCCGTTTACAATATTTTGTGCCAGTTACTTCCTCTAATTTTTGATCAATTCACCTTTGCAGCCCTTCCTGACGTGCAAATCCTACGATGGGTGTCTGCAGAAAACCATGCAATAACTGTGTCATGGGAACGGCCGCAGGCACAGTTTGATTGTTACCGTATTGAAGTCACTGCTGGTAACGAACATGCGAACAGATCTTCAGGTGAATACAGTATTGGTCGGTGCAAAAATGCCACAACTATTCATCCCAAGAAAGATTGTGTGACATGCGGGAACTTGGAAACCTGCAGCAACGTGGCGTTTAAAATTAGTGCCTATAGAAAAGGGCCACCAGAGCTGTTTTCCTCGGACACTTTACTCCAAGATATTTCAATCCTGGGTGAGGGTAACTGTGAGCTTTCATTTTGCGCATAGTATGCGTGTTTTAATTGCATCTCAATATGCAGAGGTTCTAAATATACAGGCCTGAAACAGATGTATTTATCGTACATAGAATGACAAGAAGAAAGATTAGAACGAAGCTCCTTATGTTATTTAACTACCCGTCATATTCTCACCGTCTAGAAGCTGAGAAGGACCACCAGTGCTCCAAAAAGGCGTTTTCTGTCAAACACCTGTGTTCGGCACCCAAAAGAGCAAAAGTTACCGTAATGATGACAAGGAAGTGTTTCAGGGACGTCTAGGGGGGCTGTTTAGAAAAAAATGAACGCCATAATTGTAAGCAGTGTTACAAGCGCTTACAAGTAAATGGCGTTGCCCTCATGGAAACAATATAATACATCATGAAACGGAGGAGCCTGTGATTTTTATCATTCCATAATTGTAGACTACCTGTTCATATCAGAAAGTGTTATTGTAGTATAATTAGTGTGGGCATGCATCAAACTCTTGAGCTCATTAATAGTGGTGACCTGTGTTATTATGCGCTTAAAGGGGAACAAGTCGCTTTCAACTTGCAAGTGCCTGTTGAGGCTTCCAAAGCAATAATGTTAACAGTGCTACAAAAACATGGCCTCTCGTTCAGCATTTGTGTGATCTATGTAGCATAAGTCATGAGACATCAAGCTTACCCACTGTGTGCCATCCTATATCATTTTAGTTAGCTACAAGGAATCTGATGTCAGCAATAACGTTACATCTATCTTGGCTTTGTTTGTAATCGCACGTCATGAAAACGACTGGCGTCTCTCATAATCATATCGTGGTTTTGGGACGTTAAACCCCACAAATCAATCAATGAAAACGACTAAATATTTTATGGCCACTATTCGAGGCACCTAACCTTTTCATACGGTCACGCATCTCCGGATTCGCCGAGAAACATCAGCGTTGAGATGCGAACAGCTGCGTCGACGGAAATGATGTGAGAACCACCTGCGACATTTGAAGGCGTGCTTGGCGAATACATAGTGAAACTATGCATGACCTACGTGGCTCGTGGTTTTGGAGATAGAGTGTGGAACTGCAAGGAGCATCGTACGTCATCGATAATGTTCGAACTCAATTGTTCATTCGTTCCGTACTGCGTGCTGTTGACAGCCACCTCCGAACGTGGTACCTACGTACTCGTCAGCCGACCATTAACAACGAAAGTGACGGTGCCAATGTTTGGTGAGGCGGCAGTTTCATCAACGGCGCGTTTTGTAATACCACATATTTTACTTCAGGGAGCTGAGACCAGGGTGTGCTATGCGTGAAATTTTCAATTTGCACAATATTCGTAGTGTTGGACTTGTCGTCTTAACGGCACAGCTGCTCTAGGACTGGCCATGAAGAGTGGTGAGTATACCGCGTCGCAGATCTATAGCTCCGCTTCCCACATGCGCTAATATATGGTGTAAATGCCTAGGTTGTGGGCAGAGCGGTAAATGAAAAGTGAAACCACGAAACGAGATTCCGGCATGAATATGGCCTAAAGGCAGTGTAGCTAAGGAGGTATGGCGTGTGCACTTTACAAATACCACACCACAGGCACCAACAAAAAATGAAAGAGCCTCAGAACAAAAGCCAAGTTGAACACAGGAGAACCCGACAACTGCTTCACCACATTATACTCCAGGTAAAAGAATGATGAATTTTTACGTGTGTTTTTATGAAGCGCTCGATTATGAACAGGTGTCATCTGTAGCGGGACTACTGAACGAAAGAATCATGCATGAGCGATCGTGTACAGAGCCGGATAGCTATCGGAATGAAACGATTAACTTGAAAGCTATTTACACAACTCGCAGTGCTTGTGTGAGATCCGTTTGGTATATGCATATACACCTCCTTAATCTCCACAGCCTGTTAACACCTGCGTAAATGTTTCTTCACAGCGCATATACATAAAACCGTTGTTCCAGTGGGTTGCCTGGAATGAAGAGGCCGTCCCTAAAAATGCAGTACCTGGTGGGCAGGACAAGTTCGGCATCATGTATATATGTCGAGTCAAGCATTACGGTGACGTGATACCTGGAAAGCTCGTACCCTGGCTCAGCAGGTGCTACATTGCGTATGACAAAGCAGAGCACGGCTCCGACGACAAGTTTGAGGTGCCCATAATCGATAAGTTGTTTTGGCTGTTCTATAGGGACTTGCTGTAGGCCCTTCGGTAGTCGAGAAAAGAAATGTTGTAAGACCTCTTTGCTTGTGACCCTTGTATTAATTCTGTAGCCGGGTGAGTTAAGGCTTGCATTAGAAGCATAATGCACATAAAGGAACTCACAGGAAGTGAAATATCTCGGAGCAGGGCCTTCCACTTCCTGCTTCTTCGGTTGTGCGTCAGTTTATTTCCTGCACACGCGAACATGCATTGCTTCATGGTATATCGTTTACGTGGAATACTACATGTAGGAAGCAACAATGTAAAAACTAATACGAGTGGGTATAGTTGATTCGGAATACCGAGTAGACTTTTGAAATACGGGAGGTCTATAGGAGCACAGTAGGAAACTTCGAACGTGCGTTAATAAAATGAAACAACCGAGCACCTCAGTGTTCCTTCGCCCTTCCTAATTTGGTAATGCTTTGTCCTGCCTTTTGGTGACAGCAGAAAACAAGGGCGTAATTCGTTTTTGGTTGAAACTTCAAAATGTCTAGGTAACTATGCCAAACTTATAAGATGTAAGCAACTCCTAGGGAGACATATTCCCGCAATCTACAATCAAGCAGCCGCACCGCAACATAAAGCGAAGAAACTGAAGCGTAATACTTTTCAAGTGCATATGGTCATGAATACGATGATTCGTAAGAGATGGTAATAAGCTAATACTTGTAAATTTAAAGCATAGCTATGCATAGAAAACATTGAGATAATGGTGACAGACTCATAAGGTCAGTTTTTTGCTGCTCTTACCACCTGAAATAATTCTCTACGAATTGTCGATGATATTTATCGAAATATATCAATAAATAATATTTCCCATGCTTGCGTCATAGAGATCTTCTGCCTTCAATGCGGCTGCATATCAGTAGCCTCTTGTGCTGAGACGTCATTCTCATAAATGCATTAAACTAAGGTGATGTTACAAAGTAATTTTGTTACGTGTACTCAGCATTAGGGTTACGTGCGTTATATCGCTACTCTAAATACGAATGGCGTATTTCAGAAGGATGCCATGTTATGTAATTACAAAAGTATGTAAATTAGGTCTATTTAGGCTTAATACTAAGTAGGCCTAGTTAAGCTTATTAAGTTTGTTTTTTACACTTGTGTGTCTGAAAAAGGAAGAACCAGCGCAATACACTGCTGCCTATGACATTGGCAATGATATTCGCCCAAATTCTTCTTCGTTGGACTGTTTTGCTCAGTTTTTTTGCCAAATATGTGTGAGTGGGCCAGAGCGGCCAAACTACGTAATACGAAGTGCTCCCGCATCCTATTTATTTCTGTGGTATATTTACTTTTGCGCACCCATCTAGCCCTATACCCACTTATTACCAAGTTGACAAACTGACAAATCGCTTAGCCAACATAGTGCTTACAATATGCAATATGTGCACCGAAACAAGAATGCATATCAGTCTAACGTATTTTCATAGAATAAGGCAAGCTTATTTACGTAAGCTTCTTTCATGCATCGGGCTTCATAAGCCGTAATCTACGTGAAAATATGTGAATAAAGAGTTCTAATGTTTTTGCTACCGGATGTTTTATTATTATGACATACTAAAGGAAATGTTCCGGATGTATTTTTCGCCCATTTATTCCCGCTGAAGTAGCTTTTCACATCGGAGTAAAAATAGTTCACAAAAGTGAAGTAATGATGGCGGAAAACAAGGTTAACTCAAGAAAATGCTTTCAGGCGCACTGGTGATAGAAGGCTTGAGTAAAAGTCGATAAACAAGAAGAATGCCTTAGTAGAAATGTACGCACGCTTTTACAATGAACACATTTTCACGGTGTTTTAGAGTACACGCGATGCCCCCTATTATACGCTATATACTTGAATGGAAGCCGCCACAGTTGTTTGTGGTAATGAGTCTTCGTTGCTGAGGTGATGGTTGCAGATCAAGTTATGGTCGTAGTGGTCGAAATAGCACAAATTTCAAAGGAGAGCGCACTTAGATTCAGGTACGCGTTAAAGAACACCCGGCGGTCAAAATTTCTGGAACACTGAACTAGAGAATCCTTCACAAACCTGTCCTGATGTTGGGACGCACATTTGAAACAATATTTAATATTTTTCTTGATGTATCATGTAATGTGAGGCATTCTTCAATTCGCAGGCGCTCATCACCGAAGAATCTCCTGCTTCGGTCGAATAGGTGCCAGTGTTCAACTGTTCACTGCCAAGCGGAACCGTTCAAGGTGGCCTCACATACGGCGGCGTACCGCTGTACATCGGGCGCACAAACCACAGTAACCGCCTCAACATCGGGAAAGTGGTCTCGACTAATGGTTGCCTTTAGATACCTTTTTATGGCAAGGAACACCGCTACACTGAATACGGAGCACTAGTCGCAGAGTACTTTAATTATGGAAAACTGCCTGAAAATATTTTGACACCTTGTCCCCTTCTGTAATAACGGAGCATTCAGTAAAAGACATGTATACTTTTAGATGCGGAGCATCTAATACTCGAGGCTTGTAGTGCGGCGCCGTCCGCAAGCTTCCTCCTCCTTCTTCCACCATCTGTGCATCCCTTCCTCCTCTACACACCACGCGCGCTTCACTCCTCCACCATCTGTGCACCCTTCCTCCTCTACACACCGCGTGCGCTTCTCCTCTTCACGAACATTCGCTAGCTGTATAATGTAGCGCGCATGCGCCGTCACGCTTCGAGAACATCGGCAGCTGACGCGCGCGCATGCGCCGTCGCGCTTCGAGAACATCGGCAGCTGACGCGCGCGCATGCGCCGTTGCGCTTCTCCCCCTTCTCGAACATTCGACAGCTGACAGTGCATGCGCCGTCGCGCTGTATATATACTCAAGGTCGGCGCTCGCTCGCTCAGTTGCCGCTCGTTGGTTGGTTTGTACGGCGCGTCGACGTCCAAGGTCGCGGTGAAATGAATTCCAACGAATCCACAAACACAATGATCGACGTCCCTTCGACCAGCACCGCCCTTTCGCATACGTGTGTACGTGTTCACTCATTTAACACCCCCTCGAACAACCACGTTAACCAATTTAGCCATCGACCCAAGTAAGTCGCAATTTGACACCCCATTTCACAACCACGTTAACCAATTTAGCCATCGACCCAAGTAAGTCGCACTTTAACACCCCGTTAACCAATTATATGCTCCGCATCCTCCTCAGTGTTCCCCCGAGGGAAGCTGCGGGCAATTTTTTCTCACATATTTATTAAGAGTTCACAAGTAAATAAAAGCCTCGCAGAAAGTTATCAAAATTCACTCAATAAAGCAATAATATTTGATGGTGCGCCAGATATTAATAAAAAAGCATGCCACGTTTTTTATTCTTTTTAAAACAAGTTTTTATCCCACCTAGCTACTGATTGTTCAAATCTTGAAGCACAGTAGTTAGGAGGGTGGCGTCTGCCTTGATTGGAACGACCTCTTGAATTAAAATTGAATGAGTTCAATGAAGCAATATTATTAAAAAAAGAAACGTAGCTAAGCCGCAACTGATTACTGATGCCGACTAAAAAAAAGTCGGAAAGCAATTATTCACATATGAATTATGAGGGCCTGACAAGGGAGCGTCCGAATAAGTAGTGCCATCAAGTCACTCTAAACATTCACTTCCTTTCGCCTGGCGTGCGATATGACACGTTCCGACGCAAAAGCATCTGTTGTTAAAACTAATTATGCCTGTACAAAATGAAAGAACCACTATAGCTCAAAACTTCAATAATTCGGAGGCAGTTCTAGTAGTAGACTCTTCCTTTGCATTTAAAAAAAACTATGTATGCCAGAACATATTGATTCTCAGATTCACGTACATCGCATACTGTGAAGGCATAAAAGTGACTAATCCAGGTCATACAAGTGAATGTAAAAGTCGAGTGGCCACTAAAGAAACGGCTGAGGTACAGATGGCCAACACTTTAACTATCCTGTGCAGCGGATAATGGTTTGCCTGTCAGCACCTTATAACTTAGCGAAGCTGTAAAAACATTTTGGACGTGTGCTTTGTGGCTATGCGCTTGTCCTCACCATTTTCAGAATTTCATTCAGTGATACAGATACGCAGAAATGAACTGCTGTTCATGCGCAACAGTTAAAATTTTAACCGACAGTATGGTCCTTTTGTGTTTTTTTGAGAAAAGGCTCACGTACGTGAAACCCGCTTCTGCTCCCTACCAGGGGATTTCTGCTGATCATTCACAACGACACATTTCCTCGACGTGTACAGCAATTTGCTTAACAGTCGATCAATTGGTGGCACTTTTACCTTCGCATTTGCAATTTTCATGAAGAAATTACTGCTATCCCGTGTTTGCTCACATACGCGCTTCTCTTACAGCCATCCAATTTTGTCGCTAAGCGCATAAATCATAGCATTTTTTCAGGCGCGCTCCTCTTCATTTTCGATCATGGCTTAATCTTCTGGAAAATATTGGGAGCCCTTAAGCTTTGCGTTTGAGTTTGAGTTTATTCAACCAGGTCACAAGTACACGAAAATACAGTGTATACGTGGTTTGGTGCGAAGGGAAAAAAGCGGCATTTCACAGCTTGACTGGCCCCTTCACCCAGAAAAAAATCTAAACTACAAAGAGAGTTGCAAGCGATAGCGATATTTTCTTCCCTCACTATAAGAAATACCATGTCTACCTTTGCGTGAGTGTCAAGACTTTTTTTTACACGCGTATGCTAAGCACAACTTTTCTCCGCGTTTACCGATCACGCACTGTAGAAGTGATCAGCGAGCTCCTCTTCATGCATGGCAGGCGTGATATATGAGCCGTTTTTCGCACGCTTCTTATAGCGTGACTAATATGCTAACTTAAAGATGGCGCCGAGCATGTGCCCCACAGGAAGAAAGGGACGGAGTTGGATGAGCCTCACTCCCTCCCAAATCTTTCATTGGGCACAGATACCAGTGAGCACCAGTGACTGTCTGCTTGTGTCACTCCTTTGAAGTAGGCTTCTCCCGCAATGCTACTCTTTCCTCTCCAACTGCAGCAAGCAGGCAAATGAGTTGCTGAACGCTCTGCAGATAAATTACGCAAGGCATTCCTGCCATTGATATTGAAATAATTGTATTAACAAACGATTTTGGACAGCCCTGGTGCATTTTAAGAATGAAAAGCAATATAACGTGTAAACAATCATCTTTCTATTACTTTGCACAAATTAACAAATGTTTTATCAAGCACACTGTGCATGCTGAGCGTTTGAGTAGAGCGAATCATGAGCACGACGTATGGGATGATCGGACAGTATTTCCCTCTTGAAGGATTTAGTGTACACTGTTGTCGACCAAAAATACGCGGTCAAAATATTTCATTCTCGGTTTTTATTGTAAGACACGCGAAAAATACATGCTACAGAAGGCGTATGACCCAAACAATTTTTTACTCTAATAGTTTACACTCCCAGAAAACTCGGTGCACCTAAACGATAGCTAAAAACGAATGACACATTTCACAGCTGTATTATTCTTGTCTTACTGAGGAAACTTAAGCGGATGTAAATTGTAAATTTAAGAGCGCAGTGCAGAGAACAAGTTCTTTACTCTATTTGTGCCCATGATGACTCTTTGCTTCGACCCGGTTTTATACCTGACTGCACGAAGCCAAGCAGTTCTTCATATGCTGCCGGATGTGTCAAATCTGTCAAGTAATACAGGCATAGGCAGATCACTAGTGCATTCTGCGGAGACGACTCTTCGCTCATTTCAATTCTTTTTTGTTCAAGTGAGGCCAGCTCAAGTTTATCAAATTTTACACATTCGATTACATGGTTAGACTAGCACAGGAGGAAGTCCCAAAGTTTCAGAGAAACTTACAAGGGGACCTCTTATGGCGACATGAATGGAGTAACTACAAAAAAAAGTACAGTAAAAGGTGCAAACTTGTGAGCAATGGCTGATGAGCTTGAATAATAGTAAGAATACAAACATTACATAACATGATAGTAATACTACTGATAGAACTAGGCATAAAAATTATCAATATCAGGGGATAAAACTAGAACAAAGCAAAATTAAAAAACTGTACATGACAAATGCATATAGTTTTATATCAGTTGCATACGTCGCTGCCGCCAAAGATAAACCTTCTTTTCCACGCAGAAAACTCTAGGTTTTGTTGGGTCCTTTGACTGTGTATGTAAAAAACATAACCTATGAAGCGCATATAAATATAAGCGAGGGTGCAAGTGACCAGTTAGGAACACATCACTGTCAGAAAAAAAACCGAAAAAAGCAAAACACCCACACACAAGTTGAAACACATCATCTCTAAGGAATTCACTAGTCCGGCCATAAAGCTGTTTGGAAAAGTATGACGGAAAATACATAATAGAGATATAGAGACACGGTGTGTTATTACTACGAAAACAGGTTATCGCCCTCCGCTGAACAAAATGTGCCTTAAGGCACCTTACACCCCTTACTTAACACGAGCATTAATAAAACTGTTGCAAATCATTCATGTCGGCTGCCATAGAGTACGATCGAAACACGACAAAAGTTCTTACTTATATCTCAATCGTTCAATAATGACAGTTCAGATGTCTGAATATATGCAGCATCCATGTAAAACTGCTTCTCCCAAATCGTCAGAGCGCGTTTAATTTTCTCACATAACACGACACGATGACAGTTGGTGTGCTTTCCCCACTCGCGTTGAACGTCACGAACGTCTGTAGAAGTGAAACCAGCCAAACTATTTGCGCTGCACCAAACAAACGCAACCGCTGCCTTCTGCTGAATCCGCAAGAAGTATGGCTGAGAGCAACATCATTTGAAACGCACAATTTTCGACAGCCTTCCGCGAAGGCGTTTTGTATTCCTCTCAAGGGGAAGGCGACGCTGCATATTGGGGCTCCCCAATTTGGATTTATGTATGCGCGATGACAAATGCTCACGCGTATTTGCCAAGCTATTGTAAGAGTGTGATATCCGCTGCACACGCGTACATGGCTCGCTCAGGCTTGCACATGACAGAAGCACGGCACGCGGACTTGCCCTCACGCTGACCTGAACGAACTGCACGCTTACTTTTGCTAAAGACGTCATCCATGGCTCATTAGAGAGCTTTAGTACTGCGGAATGGTTCTACGTACGCATCACGCAAGCGCCTTGCGCTACGTGGCGTCGTTTGCCACTAATCGGCTTTAAGTACGCCGTAGTACCCGCGTACGTAACGAGCGTGAAGCGCGTTGCGCCATCTGGTAGATCAAAATAGAAGCACGTGTTGTTGACAGCCAATGTGAGCCAATCCAAGTGTTATAGCCAGATTAAGGCCATACTTTAAGCCACAGAGCCGGTTGGTGCTTGCCTTCGATGCCGCCATTTTGCAAAACGAAGTATCGCGCTGTCGCGAACTTGTTCGAGAGCGGCGCGATCACCTCATACGTACGCACGCACGCATCTCATGCGTGCGAACGTAGCGGCAGCGTACGTAATGCGATACGTGCGCGTTGCGGTCTGCGCATGCGCACTACGCAAAACGTGGCGTCTTTACGTACGCAACGCCGCCACGTACGCAGCGTACGCAGTACTAAAACTCTCTATTTACATGCGCATCACGCTTGAATTTACAGCTCATCGTGACTTTAAGCGTAGTATTTTAGGATGTAGTGCATACTTGAAACATTTAGTGGTGGTGGTCATAACAACTTTATTATTATAACTCCGGGAACATCGTGGCTTGGGTCTTGGCCGCCCCGGAGGATTAATGGAGACACTGTCTCCTCGTCACCTCACGGGCTTGCTGAATGGTTCACCGTTTATCCTGTACGTTGGAGCGGCGCAGCGAAGGTGTCTAACACGTCGCAGCTTAATGTGGAGAGACATAATTTTGTTCTGCTAAAAGTTCACCTTTCCCAGAGAATTCACCTGTAAGGGATGCGCGAGTCCAGCCGCACACTTTGCAAGTATTAACTGGATAGACGTCTGGATATATCCTCCTAAAATGCGTAAGGTTGGAAACGGCCTCATGTTTACCACTTCCGATCTGTCGAGTTCAGAGCTTGACAGTAGATAAATACGCCTATGTCTTTTACTTTGGATTTGTGTTGTGTATAAATCATCCCACTACCTGGAAGTAATGGTGTAGTAGCGTATCTTTTAGTATATGAGTGCTTTTAAACTACGATGTCCTTATGGTAATCACATACTCGAGCACTTGATGGCAACGTACGCGTGTACCACACATTCTTAAGGCAATATTTCACGTTGTATTGCGAAACGTGTATACAGGACGCGTGTTTGGTAAAGCATGAGTGTTACTTTCATTGCATTTCCAAGTAGAGGAAGTTTTTTTTTCGTCTATTCACAAGTAGAGGCGTGGCTGTGTGGTAGAAAGCCTACTTGCCTCAAAAGCGACCCGGATGTGATCCCCACTCAGACCAAGAATTTTTTTATTTTATTTGCCCTTTTCTCAAATTTTTCGGTCACACAAACATGCTCAATTTTTATGTCACGCAAAGATAATTCTTCGCTCACGTCTAGTGACGCCGAAGTCGTAATTTCTGCGAAACGAGCTCTTTAACGCTGTCGCGTTAAAATACGAAGTTAACGAGGAGACCCAGCTGCTGCTAAGTGACTTTAAAGCGTCGTTTGGTGTTATGGTCAATCATTATTCCTTTTTGTACGTTATTTTGATTTCTAGGCCCCGTCAAAGCTGTTCAATACAGTGTCTATATTCCAAAAAGTGCGTAAACATTTACACTAAGTGCGATTCATCTGTGTCGCAATCCTTGTCGAGAACAGCCTCATGTGTATTGCAGTAGAAATGCCGGCGGTAGCAATCTCTCATTTAGGCTTACTCTGTCCTGCGTGAACCAACTTTGTTAGCGCCTGAACATGTTTCATTACGCCAACTTATTTTCATCATACCAGCTTTCTTCTCATATTTAGGTACCCATCCTATCGCTCCAACGGTCACACGACCTTCACATTGTGCCCTACCACTGCCAATTTATATTATTTATTTGCAATTCTAATTCGACGATATAATACAACTACGCACTTTTACTCTAACAAATCTTGAACACAATGAGTAATAGACGGCGAATAAGGCATATATAGCTGCCACAACCCTGAATAATTGGTTTCTTTCTTTAGTTTTACGATTGCGGTGGGGCGATGGCTTGTTTTGTTTGTGATTTCTGCAATTCCAACATTAATGACTCAACCATTAACTCCAGCTACCATTCCTATGTTAACATTGTAAGCACTGCTAGGCGCCAACGTGTCATATGCAGACATGCATAGAATCAACCATTAAATTTGAAGTGGGATCTAGATACAGTGAGCTTCTCGCCAACTTCTTTCTTTCTCAAATTCATGCAAGGCTGTGTATATAGTCTCACCAGGGACAACTTGCACGGCGAGTAATATTTGTTAAAACACAAAACGCTCTTCAGACGACATAAAATCATCTTTATCGTCCACACTACGCAACCCATCGATGCCCGATTATTTCTCCTTGGACACGTGGAACGTGCACCTGTTTCTTGGATTGAGCGCCGCCCCCACAGGGCAACTGAACGCCTCCGCAAACCTCTCTTGGTTATGCACTGGCAGGTTACAGCGGAGCATCATGGGCGGGTATATCCCACTCTTTCTCCAACTGTACGCGCCCTCCGAGCAGAATACGAAGCAGCTGGCCACGTAGAACGACTGCTCGGGCGTGTAAGACAAGATTCCGCTGGTCGCTTGCATGGAATTGTACGCGAGCCGAGCTTTCTCTGTGCCGGCCGTGTCGGCGAACGTTTCAGAGAGTGCGTTCTTGCTGAACACAGCGTCCGACGTGTAATTCCCTAACAAGTTCTTGACGCAGTCCAGCCGTTCGCGGAACTTGGCGAAGGACTCCGTGGACCACCACGTCGCCGCGTCTCCGGTCCTAGTCAGGGTGCTGAAGAGCGGGTCGAAGGCGTGCGTCAGTTCGTGTCCCAACACTTTTCCGATGGCGCCTGTTACGACGGAATGCGGAGTGGTACTGGGGACGAACGGTGCGTTCATGATGCCAGGTAAGATGGCCATCAGGTGGAACAGCGGTGCGTAGAACGCGTTCACACTGGAGGCGCCGTACGGTATGTCCTCGCGATGGACGGGAACGGCCGGGTCTTCCTTCATAAGACGCTTCTCCTCCTGAAGGCGCCGTTGGAACGTGCTGTAATGCCACGCTATGAACGGCTGCGTCACGTTCTGATCCAAGAAGAAGTAGTATTTCTCCAGCGCCTCGTCCGTCTTCAGGTGTTCCGGCATGGCTAGTACGGTGATCAGACTGTCCACGTGCTTGACGGCGCCCTCGGCTGTCGACCGGTCCATCCAGGAGAGCTTGTGGAAGTTTGCCCTCGTGGCCTCCTTCACAGCCGTCCAGGTGCGCATCGTGTCGTTCACCTGTGGCTGCAGCTCCAGGCTGTCCAGCATCAGCCGAACGAAGGCATACGTGGAAACCTGCGTATCGTGACTTCGAAAGTTACGCGCACTTCCGTACTGATCACTCTGAGAACTGATCGCCCTGATAACACTGTTTTATTATAACTAAAGATTGTCTCATGGAAAGATTTTGAAGGCAACGGCTTATCAGAAATTGCTCATTAATTCAGTGTAATGAAAAGAAAGAGCGAACACGGCATTCGCCTTGTCACCGATTTCGCATTTTAGGACGAAGCACTTCTTAACCAGCTGCAGGCTTTTTGACCATTTTTATCTCCGTATATATCTCTAGCCCCGTACCATTGGGCACTAACGTGGTCATGCCCCTTATATCGTGCCTAAATTTTGTAGATGAGCATTTGCGTATTGCGAATACAACAAAATGGTCGTTACACACTGGTTGTCGTGTAAGTTGCATAACCCTTTCCTTCAGTCACGCGTGGCAAATATCTGCGTACTACGGCCGAAGCAATGTGAGTAATTTTTTAAAGGTTATATATAGTTTGTGCCAAACCAGGTCAAGAATTTCATACAATTGTGTTATGAAGCTTGCTATCGCATGCGGTGCAGTATTCGGCAGCTTTTTTGATGAGGAAAAAAGTGGGATGAACGGAAAAATAAGAATTCCCGATGAGAGCCAAAATCGAAACCAAGCGTTTGGCGTTTCCATCAATACGAGCGTACGCCGGTGCTTGAAGTTACTTATCAAAAAGACCTCATAATGACCTCACATAGCAGCAACGCTTACTGTGCTTGTAATGTTCCCTAACAATGTGAGAAATATTACATATCAACTCCTATGGCTTAACCACTGCCCATTCACAAAGATATGACTGAAACTCACTATTATGTACACACAATCAAACAATGAAGTACACTTAGTTTCGAGTAATGCTATACATGTGCTGAAATACGAGCATTGGCTTATCTTCACAGCATCGGACAGCTATATATGCGCGTCACTGACGTCCATGGGATTGATAAGCACACTCTCAGTAGCTTAGCCATGGGGGCCACAAAGCGTGAAGTTCATGAGTTGCTTCCGCCTCTACATCCGACTCAAATACGCACTTGTCTCGTTTGCTAAATATTTCAGTAATTGGTTCCTTCTAAAAAAACAACAAAAATGCTCGCTAGAAGTCTGCCATACACGTGAGTACTCAAAATGCATAACGATCTGCAGTAGTACAGAAATCCGAACTAGTTGGTAATACATTGCAAATGTCCTCCTGCAAATCTCGTCCTCCACATGCCTTTTGGGCTATATTAAAGTGCATAAAGAAATTGGCTTTAGTCGCAATGTTTGACTTAAAGCAGTAAAAATGCTATGAAGATCATTACACGTGCCCATTGATTTGCATAATATCACCTGACACGGTGAGTGGCATGTACCGATTTTCGTTCATGTGCATAATCATCCTCGAGCGACCAGTTAAAAAAATTAAAAGCTTTTCGTTACTTAGTTAGGGTAATCTTAAGTGCCGGAATGCTTCTCCACGTCAGAACATATTTCACTTGCGAAGACGGCCATGAAATACAATCGAATTTGCACACGGAAGTTCTTGATATAAAAAAGACACTTTTATATGAATATCGCTGATTAACTCCTTGAGTTATGCATGCATAACTAATGCTTTCACTTGTGTTTGTAAAACAGCTGCAAAAAGGCATACTGTCTCTATAAAAAAACACTGTGTGCTCTTTCGGTATTTTTTTTTCGTTTGTTCTTTGGTGGGCAACAATCGCAGACCAGCTGCGAACTGCTTTGTCATGGCACCCGTAGCATAGTTCATCAAATTTGCGCGTTTCTATCTTCTTGTACTTGTGGTAGAGCTTGAGTAGGTTATATATTATAAGAATTATTTTATTCACAAAATGAGACTTCTTAGGAATCAAGTCATGCTCTTGGAACGTCTTGCTGTCTGGAGGTATCCTGGTTACTTTCGTCACCGGGACTATCTTGTAAACGAAAAAACGCCGTATAAGGAATAGCCAATAAGTGAAGGACGAGCGTTTTATCAGAAAGTGCCAGGTCTTAATCATCTGCTGAAGAAATTCCGAAACTAAAAGGTGTGGAATGATTTGAATTGAATATAGTGTGAGTGCATTTGTTTTCAGAGCTAGGAATTAAAAAAAACGGATTGACTAAGCCTTCCTTGTTAATGCATTGATTGCTGGCATGATGGTGTGAAACGTTCACAATATGGTCTGAGCAATTACTGGTTGCTATCTTCGTAAACTCTTACTTCAGTATCAGCGTGGTCCTGGAGTAAGAGAGGAACAAAATGCTACATATTTCTACAGCCCTCGTGCTTACGGTTTATGCAATCGAAGTTGTCCAGAGACCATTATTGTCTTTTTTTCTATCCGACGAAACGGGGTCTACGTTCATTCTGTAGTCATTCTTTGCAAATTAATTATTAGCACGGCCTTTTCTCACATATTGCCTTCAACAATACCTCGCCGGATCTAATGTGGCTCTGACTCGTCATCTTGTGTCATGACGTTTTACCACAAAACGTTTAGATGACTGATCAATAGGGCGATGCCGGGAGGAGTTGGCACCTACAGATAGAACACAGTTTTTTTTTCAAAATAATATGTACGAACCTGGGACATGATTTCCAAGCACTGAGTAGCGGACTGTATCCGTGCCTGAATGCTGGTCCCATCCATACACTCCACGAGCGAGGAAGACACCAGTGCTCGCAGGTTATAGAACGTCATCCAGCCTGTGTACAGCACCAGGTCGACGTAGCTGGACTGCTTGGCGTTGTCCAGAATAGCTTTGAGAAGCAAGCCACTGCCGTTTACCGCCAGGACTGGCTCTGTCTTGTTTACCAACCGGTCGGGTAGCATGTGACCGTTGATAACCTTCAGCCACTCGTCTACCGTACCATGCCCGGCCACGTCGTCTGCCAGCTTCTCGATGGAAGTGAAGTTCAGAGACACCCTCTGGCTCGGATAGATGGCGAACGCGGCCGTGACTATGTCGGACGCGGTATTGTGAATGCGTTCGGCAAACGCGCTTGCCAAGTCCGTCGTCACCGATGGCGCCACGTGCATCATGCACTTCTCCACGTACTCAGTGCCAGCCGTTTTGTTGCCGTCGGCATCCGTGACTATGTGAATCTCAAGCGCCAAGCCATACCGCTTGTCGGTCTTCAAGTCTGGCGTGAGGCTCAGCACAGCTGGCGTTGAGATACCGTACTCGAGCGACATGCCCAGAAGGTACTCCAGCAGGTCAAAGTCTGCGGGAAGCCTCATCGAGGGCCACTCGAAGTTGAACTTTCTGAATATGTCCAGCACAATCTGCGAAGGTGCAGATGTACAGGTGAACCGCAAGCTTCGAGCTCTCTCTTGTTACGCAACAGGAAAAAAACTGCCAAGTTACTTAAACTTTAAAGAGAAATGAAAGCTCCTTGCACAGGAAAAGTTTGGTTGGCTTCCAAGTAAATTAGCTCGTTTCATGGCGTAATGCACCAGTTATGCATTTTTGGACAGCAATAATATTGTAGCGAAGTACTCTTGGTACTTCTTTTACCTTAATAAGGGCGCGCACTCGGACAAGGACACTACAACAGGAAATCGGACAGACCAACAGTGCCTACTTGCAACTAAAGTTTATTCGAAAGAAAGGTAGGTACATATATAGCACTTCTGTCAGAAGACCTGGCTAGTGAAACAGCAAAAACACAAACACACAAAAAAGAAAAAGGTTATAAAACACACGCCTCAGATCAGATCATCAGACTGCTCATGAGGTATGATTTTTTTTCAGTTAACGTGATGAAGGGCGAACTTATGCATTTATTCCTACTTCTCCTGATGTGAAATGCCTCTATCAGCTCTCTAGTGGTCCGATGTGGGTGTTTTAACAAAACAATAGCATCAGAAAAAAAGGGGGTTGCAACCGCAGGAGCTGCAATGTTTGGTCAAGTGTGAACTATCTAATGTGTCCAACGATTTCCTATGGTATTGTAACCTGGTGTTTACACATCTTCCCGTCTGAGTTGTGTAGAAGAGACCACAGCGCACAGGTACCAAATATACAACACCTGTTTCACATTTAACATACGACTGCCTGCGATTCACATCGCATCCTCCCAATTTCCGACTTTTGGTGTTTTGCGATAATTTTCTATCTATTCTGCTACAAAGCTTCTTCAATTTGTTTGGGGCCGAGAAAACTACATCAACGTCATATCAATTTTCAAAGTTTTTTTTTATACCACATGACAGCCTGTGCATGTAGGGGATGACAGAGGACTTTTTAACTGGTTCCTTTGTTTTGTCACTTTCTTGGTCTTCCGTTTTTAATTTTTTAGGTAACTTCTGCGCAACCTTGCGTTGGACGGGCTGAAGGAAGCCAGCGCTTCTCAATCTTTCAAGCTGATTTGGGAAACTTTTTGTCGTTTTATCGAAAAACCATTTTTGATGGCGGAACTCAGAGCAGAACTCAGAACTATTCCCATTTTAACAATTTCAGAATTCCCTGTGGTTAGAGTGAGCCACTTCATTTTTAGAGTGAGCCATTTTGTTAGAGTGAGCAATTTCAGGACAAATCGTTCCAATTGCAATCGGCAATTTTGAGGTCAGTCAGCTATCACGTTTAAAAAATGGGCTGTGCTTGGTTTCAAAGAAACACTGAGCGTTTTGCTTACATATGCTGCTAATTTGTTGTACGGATCACAGTGAGGCCACTTGTTAATGTAGATATACCATAAGTGTTCACGCAAATCATTGCACCGCAGTTCAGGGCAATGAAACTATTCGCTTCAGCAGCTTGTATTTTCACCATGCGCACCTATATATCTATTTAGGTTTTGTATGATCAATTTGAACTGTCTTTGTTGATTATTAGTATTCAACATTTCGACCTGATTTTTATGTAATAGTCTAACAGAAATAGCCAAAATGATCAATAATAGCATCAAATTATTAACTTACTGACAAAGTGGAAGAACAGTTTTAAAATGTTTTTCGACTACTGTGGTGCGAACTTGTAAGCACAAGTTCTTTGCAGCAAAAATAAATGATTTGAACCGAAAAGGGGTAATTTCACTCAAATACATACCTACAAGAAATAACTGCAAGAAAATATTTACCTTCCATATCAGCTGCATGCGTACCGTTGTGTCTAAAGAAGAAAGAGGCTCCTCGACTGATTAAGCTTCGTATGCTGCTAATTCATTGTAAAAGTACCAGCTGTCCACCTATGTGTATCATGGTGTAAAATGCGAAAGTCGTGGTTTCAATCGCGGCCATGGCGGCCGCATTTCGATTGGGATGAAACGCTAGATACCAATTTTGTTGTATCGCGTCCAGGCGGCGCCGCAACTAACGAGGAGCAAGAAGAGCAGCAGTACTGCAGCCCGGCGACGCTGCCGGCGGACACAAAGGGAACCCACCACATCAGGTGACACTGAGCACTGAAAGACGCGTCCGTCTCGTCCGAGTGCTCGTCCCCAACTCTCTTGTTTACACATACGTGCATATCATGATACACATGCTTCTACACATCGCTACAGCCTGAGGCACCATAAGCCAATCCAAACCAAAACAGAATCAAATGGAACACTACAATGACACATGCACTGTGCGATGTCAGTGCAGGGTAAAACCCCGCATATTATTATTGACCTTTTACTGCCGAGTGTCACGAATTCGCATATACTGAAAAACCTCGCACAGGGTAGTCACGAAATGCGTGCCACCTTTACTGCTGCCTGTCGAGTACTCAAGGGGAACGCAGCTTTCAGCAGGAATAATTTAGCGCCGTCTCGTCTGTAGTATTTTATACTAAACCTCTTTGTTTTGTAGCTGATGGCAGAGAGCACGAAGCACGTGCAACAGCTCTCAGTACTTCTTCATCTCCTTGGTGATATATTGCTATCTTCAATTGTTTTGTTCATATGGAGTGTACGCACTGAAAAGGTGGCGCATGGCTTGTTACGTAGTTCTGAAGTACGTTTTTTTAGAGACGATAGTCTTTCTTGGGGACCTTCGACGCAAAAAGTTTGGTCTGTCCGTCCATTTAACTGTTTTCCCACCCTAAACAATACCTGTTACTCTAAACAGCACCAGCCAATACCCCAAATGACCGACATCATCCGCAGCGCCCACCAATGTTGCTCACAATTCAGCGTTCATACTTGTGCGATTGTCAATTAAAAATCAATTATTGTGCATATCTGAGGCACCATAATAACACGTATATATTCTGTATTAGCTCTCTTACTAAAAAACACTAAAAAACACATACATACGTTATTCTAAGGACCGTAGTGTTTATCACGCTGCGCTGACCAAGCCACGCTTGCACGAAAAGGCAAGTGTTTCCAACGCTTTGCTAAGACGACACGGTGCTGGCACCTACCCGTCGCCTTGCGCTTACAGCATATCACCACCCGTCTCAGAGCCGCACGCTTCGTTTTCTAATATAACTGCCACATAGCGCTGATTTCTCACTTGTGTCGTGACTTGGTGCGCTCGTTCACCTCCGCTGCACGCTCGAGGCACTCGAACGCAGCGCCTCTAGAAAACCATTCACCGATTTTCTTGCGCAGAACGTCAAATAAACGTTACGTTTTGTTCACTTTCTCCAGACGCAAGACTATCGTCTTTTGATGACATTTGGCGATTATTATGCAGACATGGGGTCAATTTTTGTTTCAAGGTCTTTGCTTCTGTGAAACACGAACGATTTGCGACGTAAAAGTATGCATTAAAGTTTCATTTTAAATTATTTATCTTCATACTCATTTAGAGGTTTCATTTAAAGCTGCAAAATGAAAATATCTGTTTTTAACTTCATTAGGCCGTTTCGAAAACCAGAAATTCAAGGGTTAACAGAGCAGCTCACCTTGACGTCGTCTCTGCCCTCTTCGTAGACATTCGTGCATGTCTGGAAAGCGGAGACGCTGGTGCGGACCGCTGCTACTGGGTGCTTAGGAGGCGACTGCTCGAGCTTGTTGAAAAGGAACCAGAGCACCCGATACTGTAGCACTCGGAACTGGCCCCCGGCACCCTGACTTGGGTACGGGTGCAGCCTGTCCCACTTGCCGCACACGTGCTCGTACATGTTGTCGCAGGGATTGATCCTGGCATCCACGCTGGCGGCAAGCTCCTCCGCGTAGTCGAAGCACTTCTTCGGGTGGTCGCAGAAGGGAAACGCGAGCTGCGACAGCTGGATGACGAGGAACCAGACGACGCCGTAGAGGATCCCCAGTCCGAGGACGACGTTTAGATTCAGGACAGTCATGTTGCAAGAAAAGGAGGGCGGTTACAGACGTTCTAATCTCTGCAATCTCGAGAATGAAAAGCTCGTGGGCACGTTTCGTGTCTTCTTTTAATCATGGCGAATGCCCACAGCAAGTGATCGACGAAAATGAACTGAAATTTACAGCACACATCAAAGGTAAGTGGCTTCAACTGTCTGGTAAAGGGTATATCACATCTATAATAACAGTGATAGTCCACTTATGCATAATCTATTTCCTCAATTACCCCAAAGGTTTCGTCGCATTCGTTCCCTGGTATATTGAAGCCTATGCCACGAAACAGCCGCGATTTCGGCTATGATGCGACTCCCTTTAAAACAGGACATATAATACCACGTACATTCAGAAGAATTCACGTTGAAATAATAAAAAAGAAACTAAGAAATAAACTTTCTATCAATATTCCCCGGAAAATTTACCGAGTTTTCCACTGGTGTTTTCAAGCCAGTAAGAACGTTGCGAGGCAGCTTTCCTCGTTTGTCTGCATGTTTAAAATTAAGTGTGCATCTCTGTGAATGTTTTCCGTTCTTTATATTTTGATATCTCTTTTTTCATTACTTCCTTTTCAGCTACTTTTTTCTGTCTACCTCAGGCTTGCGCCTTTTTAAAACTCTTTCTTTGGATATGTTTCCCTGTTATTTTTTTATTTTCTATTACTTCATTTTTTTCGACACTATACTTTGCCCTTTCACTTTATTCTTTTTCCTTTCACCTCGCCGTCCCATCTCTCATTCTCCCAACGATTACTTCTTCTAGAATTTTGGTTTAGTACAAGACACAAGAATTTGTTGTGCTCTACTGGCGTGCCTCGACAACCGAGTGGTTATGATGCTAGCATTGGGATCGTGGGTACGGGGGTATGAATCCTGCCTCGTGTAGAACTTTGTCACTGCGATAGCATTTAGGAGATGGCTTTAAAAATATGCAGTGTCAGTGCCGGCTTCGCTGGTTGTGAGGGGAAAATCAATGTTGTCCTACACTGAAAATTGGAGATCTATAGAATAAATACTTTAGTTCTGGTGGGAATCGCATCTATAGGCCTTTAGCGTGCACGATAAGTAGGCGTTGTGCTACAGTGACAGAGTGACACGCAGTTGCGTGACACTTTTTTAAAACCTGCTACTGCAACCACAAATATTGAGAAAATTATCCGAAGGGTATACATATTGTCACAGGGTCGTGACGTGGACGTAGGGAACTGACTATAGATCAAAGATGAAGCTGCTTATACAGGCCAAACTTGTGGGCAGCAAACAAAAAGTAAGATTACAGCGATATACACCGGCATCGATACCGGTGAACAGAGCGTCGACCGTCGATCAACTGACAAGCAGTGAAGCGCGTCGGCATTTATACATGTGCCATCAAATGTTCTAGTGTTATCTCTAATGGTAACGTAGGTTCCAGAATGATGATGTTCACGGAGTGGGCGTAATCGAGACGAAATGGTCTACAACAGTCCCGATGGTTCTCGAACACTGCAGACGCGGTTTGCGCTGGAAATTACGTACAGTGTAACGAGACGATAAAAAAACTTGAGGAAAAGAACGTGGAAGTATTATTGCGCTCTTAAATTGATTGATATGTGGGGGTTAACGTCCCAAAACCACTATATGATTATGAGAGACGCCGTAGTGGAGGGCTCCGGAAATTTAGACCACCTGAGGTTCTTTAACGTGCACCCAAATCTGAGCACACGGGAATTGCGCTCTTAAATTGAATAATTGCACGAGGTGATAAAATATGCTATACTTGCGCAACGAGCACGTTGTTTCAAGTTGTCCGCCCATTACAAATTGTGCAGTTGCGCAGGTTCATGTGGCACCTTATTGATGTGTAGTGGCTATATTGCAAATTTGCAAAAGAAGGAATTACCGCGCCGTTGGCACTTGGCCATTTCACTTGCAATATCCATTCCTGTATAGTCTGAAATGACCATTGTTCCGTGCACGTACTTTGTATTTTTTTATTTTTTTTTGCTGCTTCGTTAAAACCTTTGCGCACTGTGCCCGAATGTGCTGTCACGTACGCTCCCAGGTTAAGCACTAAACAGCCCACAAGTCCTGAAATAATCTTTCTTTTTCGTTTCTTTCCGTGTGTTTTTTTTCTTTCTGTCTTTTATTCTCCGTGTACGCGTTCTCCTACTCATCATGTGTTTTGCAGATCATGTGAGACAAATCTGTACACGTGTTTTGCGAGCAAAGCAGAAGGTGGCCTAGAGCAAGAAGAGGGTAAAGAGAGCGCATACAGGCTGTGATGTTGATCATCGGCGTGCACTAATGCTCGATGAAACAAAACTGCTGATAATGCTCTAATTAGGCTCTACAATCCATTGTTATTATGGTAAATGATGATGATGAAGTCTTCGTTTCGTTGGCGCTATCCCACAAAAAAGAATAGAAGAATAACGGGTTGGCGAGGTCCTTGATTTCACTACGTATGAAACTAAAAAACAAACAATGTAACTTTTTAGTAAGAGAAAACAGCTTATAAAGTTCTTTCTGCCTTTAGTTTTTTTTTATCCCATATCTTATAGCTTCGATGATTACATGCTCACTCCATTAGTACAGATGTTTACGCCATGAGCACACGCATGGGTTATAAATTTAGCGAGTGAACGTAAACGTAGTGGTCTTAAACATCAGCGAGTCTGCCATCTCTAAATGTGAGGACTGGGGCGTCCAAGTGTGGTCAAGGACCCGGCGTCGCATCTTGCTGCGGTGATTGGGGCTGTCGTCGTCATCCTGGAAATTAGCATGATTGGCCGTATACTCTTGGCATGCGACAGTTCGGGGGTTCACAGACAGAGGGGAAGGGGAGGGGTTAAAACAGACATGCGAATAAAGTTTTCTTATTTGCGTCTCCGAGAACGGAGATAGAACTATGGTACGCCAGGATGGCGTTGCGTTACGGGGACTGGATGCGGTGGGTTCCGATCCCGACCTTAGTGGTGACATTTTGATGTACCCAAAATGATTGATATGTGGGGTTTAACGTCGCAAAACCACCATATGATTATGAGAGACGCCGTAGTGGAGGGCTCCGGAAATTTTGACCACCTGGGGTTCTTTAACGTGCACTCAAATCTGAACACACGGGCCTACAACATTTCCGCCTCCATCGGAAATGCAGCCGCCGCAGCCGGGATTCGAACCCGCGACCTGCGGGTCAGCAGCCGAGTACCTTAGCCACTAGACCACCACGGCGGGGCATGTACCCAAAATGGTAGAAGCCCATGTACTGTGTAACGACGGTGCCCGTTAAAGAACACCATATGGTCAAAATTTCGCCGAGTTTTTCTACACCGGCATCTCTGATAATCATATCTTGCCATTGAGACGTTAATCTCAAGATATTATTGTTGAGAAACATAGGAAATCAGCACCGTTCTTTTTTTTGAGCTTTCGTTCGTGATAAGCGCATTTCATCTACAACACAGTGCACACATGTGCTTTGTGTTACCCGGGCAGGTGTTCCGAGAGGTTGCAATCGACCGATGTGTGAAAAAATCCTCTGACTCACCTCTTCTGGTTGACAGAATAAGCGTATTTGAATTTTTCGTTTTCTTTTGCTTTAAGCCGAGTAGGCGAAAAGAGCTATTGGCAGCGTTCATGAGATTTCATTTTTTTTCATACCTTAGTGTTGTCAGTTTAAACAGGAAAGTCTCAACAAACCTATTTTCATGCCTGTTGTGTTCGTGACAACAACGACATACATCCAGCGTTTCGCATGTACGAAATATTTAAAGGTATATTGAAATGACACTGCTGCTTTCTACGTCGTGCCAAGACAATAGCTCACCTTGTCGACAGGACGCATGAACTGCAGTGACACTTGTGTCTGTTCGTTCTCATCAATACGCGCTGCTTTGGGCTCGGTATGAACGCCAGAAACGCGACAAACAAGGCATTCTACCTACCAGGTTCTTCGACAATGCGTGACTGTTTATAGAAACCACAGAAGACATATAAAATTCTTTTAATCGCTGAGTCCCATTCAAAATATGGCTCGCCTAACTGTCCTGATGGTGCTGGGTGTACTGCTCGTCACCGCTACTTGCAGGCCTGAAGGTAAGGACTATGAATTTAGAGATAAAATTACCCAATGTTGAGTACGTGCTAACGGCATACTATTGCTCACCTAATGTTTCGTTGTCTCTGATTCTAAAAAAAAGTTTACAAAAGCCCCGTTTTTAGGAAAGTTGTCTTGTATGATTAAGTTATTAGATGCGGAAGCATCTTATACTCGCGCCTTGTAGTGCACCGTCCGCGCCGTCCACACCGCTTCTCGAACATTCGACAGCTGACGCGCGCGCATGCGCCGTCGCGCCATCGCCCACCATCTGTGCCACGCGCGCTTCTCCTTCGAGAACATTCGACAGCTGACAGCGCATGCGCCGTCGCGCCGTCGCCATCTGTGCCGCGCGCGCGCTTCTCCTTCGAGAACATTCAACAGCTGACAGTGCATGCGCCGTCGCGCTGTATATATACTCAAGGTCGGCGCTCGCTCGCTCAGTTGCTGCTCGTCGGTTGGTTTGTACGGCGCGTCGACGTCCAAGGTCGCGGTGAAATGAATTCCAATGAATCCACAAACACAATGATCGACGTCCCTTCGACCAGCGCCGTCCTTTCGCATACGTGTGTACGTGTTCACTCATTTAACACCCCCTCCTACAACCACGTTAACCAATTTAGCCATCGACCCAAGTAAGTCGCAATTTAACACCCCATTTCACAACCACGTTAACCAATTTAGCCATCGACCCAAGTAAGTCGCACTTTAACACCCCGTTAACCAATTATATGCTCCGCATCCTCCTCAGTGTTCCCCCGAGGGAAGCTGCGGGCAATTTTTTTTTATTTATGGTAAGATCACGTGGTGAAACGCGAAACGAGCGCATGTTTTGAACCAACGGCTGTCCATTGCGCCTTATATTTCAAGCACCCTAGTGTGTCTGCGTTACGCTCATGTCACAGTGCTGCCATCACGGCCGTATCTTCGACCCACCAGATCAAGGTTACCAGATCGAATTATTAACTTATATGCTGTCCCCGAGTGAATTAACCAGATTACCTTTGTTCATGTTGAATGCAAGCCCGTCTTCTAGACAGAAGTATATATTGATCATGCAGGGTATATAAAAATGTTTAGAAAGAGCAGCTAATTACTTTAAGAGTTGATTGTTCACCGCCATGTGCTCAAAGAAAGTTCTGTCTTGTTTTCTAAGCGTAAGAGTTTTACGTACGCCGCTTACAAGGCCGAACACAGGCTCAAAAACTTACGGTGTTCAGTAGTAGTTTTACATGGGTGTTACAAAATTATGTAGAACGCAAGCTCACAGTCTGTGTGGTCCTGCTCAAAAGATAGTGGTGCACACTAAGGATGTTTGGATAACCAGTTGTGAAGGTAAGCTGATTTTTCAACAATGAGTGAGACTTATAGCCTTTGGGAATAATGGATACCATTACTGAGTACTCAAGAGATGTGGCAATAGATAGTACTCTGTTTGAAATTTATTTTTAAAACTATTTACTTATTTATTATTACGATAGCAATTATATGGACACTCTCAGCTGGATTTCACCGCCAGTGTCGATGTCGATGCAATGCACCTTATATGTATACGTATCTCTATATATGAAAACGAAAGAGAGAAAAAATCCAAAAAAACACTCCTGTGCGCGGAATCGAACGTGGGACCTCCACGTCGTGAGTGCGAGGCGTTAACTACTGAGGCACCGAGAGGTATCTTCTTCAACGTTGAAACGGCTAGCTATTCATATCTACCACTTACCACTGTTGGCGGGCATCTCGAGGGGGGGGGGAGGCACCGTGGCCTCCGAGATTGTGGGCGCGCGGCGGATTTTTCTCCGGCCGTCCTAATCGCACGGATAGCACACCCTTTTGAATGACAAAGTAGAAGACGGAAGCCACATTTGGGGAGTTTTCCGTACGGCTGATGATGTCAAGCAGCACTGGATTGCGCTTCTGTTCTTCCCCCCATGTTTAGAAAGCCGGACACTGGCAAGAAAGAGTGCTCCCTGGGCTCGTCAGTGCCCTCAGGATTGTCGACAGAATACCGGGAAAGGCAATCGCCATCATGGTGTGGGCGGCCATATTTGTAGACTACCGAATAGAAAAACTCTTGCAGGCGCAAAGCCCAGCGACCAAGGCGGCCTTATGGATCTTTCAGAGAGTTGAGCCAGCCGAGCACATGGTGGTCAGTAACTGCCGAAAATGGGTGTTCGTATAGATAAGGTCGAAATTTCGCCACCGCCCATACAAGAGCCAATCACTCGGGCTGTGTGATCGAATAGTTACGTTCAGGAGTGGAAAGCACGCAGCTGCCATATGCAGTAACGCAATCATGCCCACGTTGTTTCTGAGCCAGCACTGCACCAACGCCATTTCCACTTGCATCTGTACAAATTTCCGTAGGGGAAGCAAGGTTGAAGTGTGCCATTATCGGAGGAGTAGTGTGAAGAGCCGCGAGAGTCGAGAACGCAGAAGCCTCTTCGAAGCCCCATGAAAACGGGATGTCTTTTTGAGGAGCTACGTAAGCGGCCTCGCTATATGCGCAAAATTTTTCAAAAGCGTCGGAAGTAGGAACGCAGTCGGATAAAGCTGCGTACATCCTTCGCAGATCGTGTTACAGGAAAGTTTTTGACAGCGCTGATTTCTGCCGGGTCTGGTTGTACACCGTTCGCGTCTACTAAATGGCCAAGTACTGTGATTTGTAGGCGTCTAAAGTGACATTTGGACGAAATGAGCTGCAGGCCAGCACGACGGAAGATGCCTAAGATAGCTGAGAGGTGCTCTATATGAGTTTCAAATGCAGTTGAAAAGACGATGACGTCGTCCAAGTAGCACAAACAGGTGGAACATTTGAATCCTCTCAGCAGGGAGTCCATCTTTCGAAGGTGGCTGGAGCGTTACAAAGGCCAAAGGGCATGGCCTTGAACTGATATAGGCTATCGGGGGTGATGAATGCCGTCTTTTCACAGTCCATTTCATCCACCTTTATCTGCCAGTAGCCGGAACGAAGGTCCATGGAGGAAAAATAGTGGGACCCATAGACGCAATCAAGGGCATCTTCTATTCGTGGCATAGGGTACTTGTCTTGTTTGGTAATTTTGTTTAGGGGTCGATAATCAACGCAGAAACGCCATGTACTATCTTTCTTGCTGACTAGCACTACAGGAGAAGCCCAAGGACCGCAGGATGGCTCAACGATGTTTTTGGCGAGCATTTTGTCGACCTCACTTTGGATAATGTAACGCTCGGCTGCCGACACCCGATATGGACGCCTATGAATAGAATGCTCATTATCGGTGTTTACGCTGTGGGTAATACCAGTAGCGTTTCCGAACGGACAGCCACTGAGGTCAAAAATGACGACGTAGGACAGCAAAGCTCGGTGGAGCTCGTCAGTCTGCTGCGGCGTCAGGTTGGAAGCGATCATCGACCTAATTGCGCTTCAGAACAAGTGTGAGATTGATTTTGAGCGTCGGGGTCAGAAGAAGCGGTCATCGTGAAAACATTTACCGCGTTGTCTTCTAAGGTGCAGAGCAACGCGAAGGAGATGTCTTGTGGCAGCACTTGAGGTATCAAGCTAGAGTTGACAACTGGGAGGCACGTAAAATTTCCTGCGACGGACAGAATAGTGTGCAGTAATGTAGTGCCGCGGTTTATGAAAACATCGGTTATAGGGGTCACAACATTGTCACTGTCCGGAACTGGTGGTATTGAGACAATGTCTACGTAAGTCAGTGTCTGTGGAGGAAGGCACGCATGTCCCATTGTGCAGAGGCGACTCAACCATTGTGCAAAAGGTTCTTTTGCGGGCAAGTGTAGACGGAGCGTACTGGTCGAACAGTCTATGAAGGCAGGAATGGGCGGACAGGAAGTCGAGGCCTAAGATTACGTCGTGGGGGCATTTATCAATGACGGTGAACAGAACAACTGTGTGTCGATCCGCAAAGCTTACATGAGTGGAGCACATTCCAACGATAGATGCTATTCCGCCAACCATAACACGGACGAACTGATCAGTCGCAGGTGTGAGAACCTTCTTGAGCTTTCGACGAAAATCACTCGTCAGCACGGAAAGTTGAGCGCTGGTGTCGACAAGAGGAGTGACATGTACGTCGTCTACTTGTACGTCTATGAGGTTCCGTTCCCTCTGTATCGTCAAGAGAGGATTTCCCGTCAGTGCGAGCGATGCAGCGCCACCTCCAGGGGCTGCAACACTTAGTTTTGCATCGGGGAACCTCGTGGGAAGGCGCGGGAAGGTGATCGGCGGGGCAGTGGAGAACGAGACTGGTGACGTTGGGGGGATGAATAGCGGGAGTAGCGGTGTTCAGTAGCAGGTTCCTGGGCAAGATGGTTGCGGCTGGTCTCATGGAGATAGGGGGGACGTGCAAGGAAGGTAGGAGAGGAAGCTTGTGCAGGAGGACCCCAGCGACGTCTGCAATGGTGAAAAATGTGCCCGACTCGGTGAGAAGAGACGCAGATCAGCTTGTCATTGTGTGTTCGCCATGTGGACGTATTACAGAACGTTGAGGGAGAGCCGGTCGCGAAGGGACGTGCAGGCGTGTATTGGGGCTAGAAGTCGGTTCGGGGAGACGGTGTATTAGAGTAAATTCCCAAGCTGGTGATTTCCTGCCGGATGACTGCTTGAATGAGGGGCAATGTAATTTTAGGAGATGGGTCAGGGGACGTTGGTACCACCTTAACTGGAGCAGCAGCTTCAAGTTCCTGCCTTACGAGTCGCGTTAAGTTGTCACTGGTGTCTGGTGGATGATATGTGTCGAGACACGAGGACGTCGCAGTGGTGTTTGAAAGGCGCTAGAACTGTTGGGAGAGGCGCCTGCCTGCCTTTAGCTTGTTGGGACTGGCGGAATTCTTAATTAATGGCATCAACAGATGACACATTGTTGAATACCAACAAGTTGAACGCCTCGTCGGCGATATTTTTGAGAATATGCGCAACTTTGTCAGGCTCGGACGTCTTTTCGTCAGCTGGGCGGCATAGTGCGAGGACAGCCTGAATGTAACTGATTTATGACTCCGTGACTACGCGAGTCAAAAACTCATTCTTCGCGGCTTGACGACGACCAAAGGGGTTCTCAGAAGGCTCACAAATATTTTCTTTGAAGCTGTGCCAGCTTGTAAAGTCGTACTCGTGGTTGTCGAACCAAGCACGAGGGGTTCCGTCAAAATAAAAGAGTATGTTCGTAAGCACAAGTGTGGGATCCCACTTGTAAGTGGCGCTAACACGTTCGTAGAGGCGTAGCCATTGGTCGACGTCGGAACCCACGCGACCTGAGAATTCGCCAGGGCCTTTGAGGGCGGGAAGCGTCACGAAAATTGGCGTGGGTGCTGGGCTGGCAGGTCGGGCAGAAAGGCGGGTGACTGGAGAGGATGTAGCCGAGTCTTGGGTAGTCATGTTGAAAGCCGCGAGGGAGTATCCGCTTAAGAGTTCCGTGGCGAGGACGGGGATCGCACAACTCCACTAAATATGTTATGAGAAGGAGACTGACTTGGATGAGTAGTCACGGTTGTTTTCTCAGCCGGTTGAGAGCGAGCAGCGCCAGCCACATTGTTTGTTTGTTTGTTTCCCTGGACTCATGGCTCACACCCACTCAGGGAGATTGGCCAAGAAAGCGTAGGGCATTTTTTGCGTGAGTTTTGTACCTATGTGTAAAAATGAATTTGTATTATAATATGACTAATGTAAGGAAAACCACATAAAGAGAGAGCAAACAAAAACAGAAAATTCAATTTGAGAAATTTTGAGAATTCAGGTGTTGTGACTACCACTCAGCTGCGTTTACTTCACCTCACCATTGAGAATTTTTTAGATACTAAATATTAATGACTTGATTGAAGATAACAATAGGATACATTTGGATGCCTGAATATAATCGCAAACGGCATTGAAAGCATGCCTGTGGGAATGTCCCAAAATTGAGGCACCAAAGTTTAGTGCAGTTTCCGCCACAATGTAACACGTATTTTCAGATAAGGAATAATTAGAAGTCTTTTTCTAAGTATAGCGTATCGGCGACAATAAAACAAATAATGTTCAATTCATTCCAATTATCCGCAGAATGTGCAGAGGGGTGATGTCTGACCAGCTTTGTGTAGATACAGGTTTAGTGGGAAGGGGACACGACATCGAAATTTAGTAATTAAAACTTCGCGCGTTCTGGACAAACTCCAGTGGGGTCTCCGTGGAAACTTGAAGTGGTTATATTCTGTCTATGTAGTTACTTTTTCTATTATATCAGTGCAGATTGCTGATTGTCGATATCCTATTGCTGAAGTATATTGAACTTCTCGCAGTGCGGAATACATTGGGCGATCAAGTTCGGCTCGTGCTAAGAAATCGGCCAGTTCATTTAGTCTTATTCCACAGTGTCCTATAACCCACAGTAAACTCAGGAGTCTCAACTGCGCTGGTACTAATGTTCTGAATGTCCTTAAAACGCCAGAGTTCTCAGCTACCAGAGCTGCACAAACTGAAAAAGAATCCGTCATTATGACCGTGTTGTTTTGATTAAACGGAAGTTTTCGAATAGGTAAAATGATTGTTTTGAGCTCAGCTTCAAAAACTGGGTAAAATCAGGCCGTCTCAGTGAGAAGGACCAGTCAAGCCAATCAGAGGAAATGCCTGCACCTGCCTTCTAATTATTTACTGAAGCACCTGTGGCTATTATATTTTTAGTTTTTGCATGCTTCGAGTGAGCTATTAATAGGTTATTTAAAAATTTAAGAGAATGTAACTTTGCGTTTTGGGGAAATTATCATCATATTCAATTATAACATTACATTCGAGTCAATAGTCTCAATTAAATTTCTAATGTTCACATTTATACTTTGTAGTTTCTTTTGTACAAACATTATCTGGGGTGCGTGAAACCATGGCAAACGAGCAAGAAAGAATGCGTATGGGTTTGAGATAAAAACATTTAGAGGTCTTCTTGTCGGTAAGCGATAAAAATTTAAATATGCCTGAACTGTCAAAATGCGAAATCGACAAAAAAGTCTAAGCTGGCGCGCTTCCTGGTACAGTGCAATGATAGCCACAAACCTAGGGAGTCCCAGACACATTCGCAGTGCTTCTCGCTCCAAAACAGCTAGAGGTTTTGCTTTATAAGCAGGGCCACCCGAGAATAGTATACATCCGAATTCCATGATGGGTGCCTGTACATCTTGTACAACATTATCAAGGTTTGCCTCTGTAACTCATATATACTGTTACATAACTTGTGCAGTAAGCCTGAGGCCCATTGTGCCTTGGTAGATATATACTCTATGTGTGGACTCTACTTAAGATTTTCATTAAAAATGAGTCCCAAATATTTTATAGAGTCCACTTTCTGGATAGTTTTCCGTTTTTATAGAATTGAAATTGAGTTTGCAAATGGAAACACCAAAAGCGCAATTTTGTTGACACTCAAAGATAATAAAACCAACTGCAATCAAATTGCTGACATAATAAAATATCTTTGTAATTTAAGTTTTAGTGAGTAAATTTCACAGTCACAGATTAGCTCCTCTTCTCCTCATCCCATGGTTCTTACCCAATGCAGAGGATTGGCCGAGTGTTAGGTGAATTTTTTTTGTTTCTTCGCAATACTACTCGTACATGCTAGGGATAGTTTACGCAACAAATAATTACTGAATAATAATATATGAATGTTTAAAGTAGTGAAGAATTTAGCTCTACTATATTATAGTCTGACTTATATATTCCTATAGCGCGTAGTAAGTATCCCGGTGACCGTAGCCTAGAGTAGTGCCGAATGATCGAACAACTCATTCGGATATTTTCAGACCAAAGTTTCGAAGATGATGATGATGATGATAATGAAGATGATGTTGATGAAGATGATGATGATGAAGATGGTGATGATGAAGATGATGATCAGCCTTCTCCTTCGTCAGCACTCGCCCCCAAACGGGGATCGGCCAAGTACCGGGCGGCAAGATCATCAAGTGAGTTGGTTATGCATTTAAAATCACTGAAGGGAATATCAGTAAAAAGCAAAAAAAAAATCATCAAAAATAAATGAAAGTGCTACATGAGCCAGCAGTCAGGCATTCAGCTAGTCTTGAAGCCGAAATATTAATAGGAATACACAAACAAAGTAATCTTTTTTGTTGCCATTATGTACGCACACACAGCAGAGCAAACCTCCTTGTGGCCATAACCCAATGTAATTGCTCCAAAGGATAAAATTACTGCCACGTTTAATTTTAAACCTAGCTTCTCAATAGGTTCGACCAGGTATCTTTTCTTTTCATTAAAATATCGGTGACAGAATAAAAATAAATGATCTATTGATTATAATTCCTTGCAACAGAGACACAACGGAGATGCTGTGGCTCCAGCTTTATGGAGGTGGTAATTCAGCTGCGGAGTTTTGCGTCATAATCTGGTGGCTGTAATTTCTGAATGCCGAGATAGACACCACTGTTTGTTCTAGCAAAATCGTAGATATACGAAGACTCTCACTCTATCCTACGATAATTTTTCCATTTCCTTTTGCAAGCAAGCATTTCTATATCTGAGTGCTGTTACATAAGCGAAATCAGGTAAAATAGGTATAAGAGTCGTCCACTTAAAGATGCTTTGGCCATCTCATTTGGATAAATCCCGCAGTGGCCGGATACCCATTGCAAGTGGAATTTTCTCAGGTTTGCTTGTAATAAACTACTAATATTACTCAATAATGTCAAATTTTTGCTGCAGATAGTGCAGTGCATACTGAGAGAGAATCAGTAAGTATGACTGCTTCTGATTCGCTTGCAGGAAGTTTACGAAGTGCTAGAATTATAGCAAATAATTCAGCGATGAATATAGGAGTATAACTTTGTAATCGAACTGAAAAAAGACCAGCCGAGAGGAGTACAGAAGGTGCTATGAATCTTCGCGCCAGTCTATCTGTTTTGTCTTCTTCATCCCCATTTACTGGCACGTAGCAATATATTCCTCAAATAAACGAAAGAAACAAGACCTCACGTTATTTTTTTAACAGGAAAAACTGAAGCATTGGTATAGCATCAATTGTATAAACCGCAATCAGTCGGCAACTTAAATAATAGATAGCCACTATTGAATTAAAGATTGAATTCGACTTCCACTCTAAAATTTTCTCTCCTCTATGCGGAATGCCAGCGACGCATGCGCGCAAGGTAACCATGCCACCACCACAGCATGAGCATATTCAGCTGTACACTATCCGCAGCTCCTTACAAGTGTTCATTTGTTTTTCTAGGAAACATTCCTGCATGGCGGCCTTAAGGTCTTGACCTAAGCGTCGAGTAGGTTCCACGTACGTATTCTATATTATTGACATTTATTCGAAAAAAGGTGCATACAGTACATTACATATGTTGAAGCGTATTTTCGCCGCGCACTCTGTCAGGAGTCAATCCTGCAACGTTTCTGGATATTAACGCAGGAACTCACTTTGTTACCGATGTTCGTATTAAGAAAAAACACGAAAAAACAGATCGAGTTTTTTTTATTCTTTTCTTTGTCTTTCTGTCTTTATTGCCTTCCCTCTCCTTTTACTATGTCGGTGTTTCAAATCATTCCTCCTCGAATCGTCCGTTACCTCTTAAATTACTGCTTAACCTCCTCCATACTCTGAAATTACCCCTCGCACCTTAACTTTTATACGGTATGCAGAACTTTAATAACCATAACTTTTTTTTCATATTCACTTTCCTCGCAATTGCAATGAAGAATAGGCCAGGCGCAGTGGGAGCGGCCCACCGCTGGTTTAAACACGCTCTGTAGGACATTATTAAAAGTTTTTCACACCATACTTAGTGCTTCCCACTTTCTGTTCCATCATCCTCATTCCAATATAGCTCCTCCTCACTTTCACTTTTCTTCCCCTCAACTTTGCTATATTTACTATGCACGATATTGCTACGTAGGAGCTGCTATATGGACATGCGCCATTTTTTTCAGTACAAAATTTACATTTCACGCGTAACTTTCAGTCGCGGCATTGTTGTGGAATGAAAGAAGCTGGTCAGCCCTCATCTTCTCCATGCTCGGCTAATGAAGTTATGTTTAATATGCGATTTTTGAAATGCTGGTACCACCACATTATAGTGCAAACACTACTACAGAACGCAGCGTGGTTATTTTCGGATTACTCGCCGTCTATCATTTAATTATTTATTTAATTAATTAATTAATTATATTCAAATATGCGTTACAGGCTTCCATCGAGGCATTGTGTAGGAGGGGAGGGGAAGCACGAAAAGGGATCATGAGCAACACTTCCATGATTTCATTTGCAAGAGCAGCAGTTGAGGTTCACGGAATATATTTACCTATTTAGTGATAACTTCAAGGTATCCGCTGGAGTATTGTATAGGGGGCACAAAAAGTGAACATCAGTAGCGCTATCGTGATGCCATATGTGAGAATGGCCGTTAAGGATGACGAGAAGATATTTGCAATGGTGAATCGGCGATGATAAGAAAGTCACAGCTGCTTACGATTTGAGCCTAGTTATGCTGGCCTTCACTTTACCATGCGGCATTAGGTAGTGTATGGGCGAGAATGTTTGTGTGCACGTAAAAACTTAGGGCTTGCGCGGAATAACAGCATGATCACGGCATAAGGTGTATAAGTGACCTTTGTGCAACCCGTTTGTATAACTTGCAAGTACAACCCACCCTAATCTTCAACAATCACTGCCATGCGAGAGAGAGAGAGAAAAAACTTTATTTGAGCATAACGCGGAGCATTCCAAATGGTCGGGCCCCTATTCCAGGGGCTCCGCTGGCCCTAGCCATCACATCTACCCGTTGGACCAGCCTGCGATGATCAGCAATGGCCGAGCTGGGCAGCAGTGCCTCCCATTATTCCTATGTGTTATTCATGCTGTGGTGCTCTTCACTGTGATGTGTACATGCCCACTTGATGTGAAACAGAATTGGTGTGGCCCCACACCACGGACATATATCTCTGTATGCTGTGGGGTAGAATACATGTAGCCTGTGTATGTTCGTGTATGTGTTTGTTTGGATTCTGCGTAATGCCACCGATTCTATTACTGTGAGGTTCTTATGCGGGGCCGGATACAGTTGTCTATTGTCCCTGTAATGCTGAAGAATTGTTTCAAAGTTAGGGTCTGGGGCGTTGGGTCACTGCCAAGCTGTGATCTTTTCTGTGCATCTTCTTTTCTGTAGTATAACCGAACTAAGTTCGAAACAGGTTGAGGGCAAGTAGACGACACTCGAAAAGTGTCCACAGAAGAAATTCCG
Organism: Rhipicephalus annulatus; assembly: GCA_013436015.1. Classification (NCBI taxonomy): domain Eukaryota; kingdom Metazoa; phylum Arthropoda; class Arachnida; order Ixodida; family Ixodidae; genus Rhipicephalus; species Rhipicephalus annulatus. Next base: position 239,608 of record WOVY01011530.1, on the reverse strand, counting down.
AGAACTTCTTTCATAATATCGCACTGACACACAAAAGTCACTGATATTCACGATTGTTGAAGACTTAGGTGACTGTTACTTAACGAGCTTTTAGTAAGGCACGATCATGATCATATTGCAAGTTAGGAATCTATTTCCTACATCTAAATTCATTTTTCGAAGTAGTAAAGTACCCGCTGCCCGTCTCCAAGACAACAGGCGGTCCTACGCAGCTGCACTATCTATTCATGGTGCGCATGATGACAATGCTGCAAAGTCATCGCTGAACCTTTCGTCATAGCCAGGAATCTTTTTCACCAATACGTCACACCATTCGATCCTAGTTCCTCCTATAGCGTTGTTTAGCTATTCAGTGTTGCTATGTTACATCTGTTAACTTGATTAATCACCTGGCATGACGCCCGCATAACGTATTCGAGTAGAAGATTATTTGACCATTCCTATCACAGGAGATGAAATCATGATCAGATATTTTTTTTTCTTTTCTTATCGTACTCGATGGATGCGATGATAGTGGCCGGCACTTGGGCTGTGAGAATGGCCTGCCGTTCACGACATCTGACGTGGTAAATGCGATAGAATGGAACGAACAGCCAGGTAAAAAGTACAGAGTTTATTGAAACAAAAAAAAATCTTGTCTGATACTCACGTCTTACTACATTTGTGAACCCCGTAATGTGAAGAAGCGTTACAGACCTACCTTACATTATCCAAGTACAGTAAGAGTATTACGTCGCTTAAACAGGTGGTTTTATTCCGCACCGCTTTTCAGACAATGAGCACGAAGAATTCAATTTATTCATCCTGCAGTTGATTGTTGCTGTAATGACGTAAGCTGCAATAATTGCTACTTCACGATGCTGCCAATAGCAGCGGTGCCAATTGGTTTAACGTAAATGAAGACATCATATGGACGATATTCTGTGGCATATGTAGGCGATTAAGTATACTAAAATCTGTTGCACTTGAACTTTCAAGGTAACAAAACTTTTTGTAACAACTGTACCACGCTAATTTTAGGTGACCTTTTTTTTTCAGCTGACTCTGACAGATGGAGGTAATGGTGTAGCACCTCGGCACGTGGCGCCCCGTCAAAGAAGAAGTTGGCATTCACTGGCGTGGCGGCGGCAGTGCTGGAATAAAAAAAATTAAAAAGTCAATGCTCTCGGGGCTACATCTTAATCGTGTTAGCTATGACAGTTATTGGTGACCCAATAAATAATCCACTGCCCTAACCGATCTGCATAGATCCCACCGGCTCTTTCACCCTTTCAAGCGGTCCTTACATCCAAGAAGACGCCACACCGAGGGGTGCGGCAGTGGCTACACTCTAACATGTAAACCTGCCACCATTTTGGTCCAACAATTTAAAGACATGATTTCTAAAGGTCGAAGCACACTTCCGTCTACGGCGAATCACCAGCCATAAGGCCTGCCCTCTTCAAGCGATCAACGATTCCGCCAATGGCATGGTCGAACGGATTCAGCCACAGTTCTAGTGCTCATCAGCTAAAAGGTGTTTCCCTAGGTTTTCCATGAAAAGTGTTCGAGACGTTACCTGTTAAATAAACTGTTACATTTCTAATGACGTTTATTAACATTTCGGGATATATATTTGGCGAGATTACCAGCCCAGAGTTCTAAACTGCGCTCTTAAACGTTTACTCACTCATGTTAGCCTAACATGTCATGGCTTTCATGTTTATGAAACCAAATTTCACATCATGCATCATCGATAATCAGGCATACAGGCAATAACTACAATGACTGCAATATTATTAGGAAAAGTGAGTCAGACAAAACTGTAGTTTTTTTAGCAGCAGATAAGTTGTCCTGATGTCCTGACTGTGGCGAGAATCCTTAAAATGTTTCTAGGTGGCAATGTTTAGGCGTTGTGGAATTGTTAGTGTGCATACATTTTACAAGCATCCCATATCCTACAATAATCATGATTGTTGGCAGTAATGAAATGACTGATACAAAATTATATCTTAATAAGAGGAGTTGAAAGTGGAGGAAAAAATTGCAGAGAACTTCTGACAACATTTTTGTGAGATGTGAGCAGAAAGGACCTGTTTCGTCAAGTTGATTTCAGAAAGTTATGTTCTCAAGACGTCTCCATTTCCACACGATCTTGTAAAAAATTACGCTGTGTATTTCTGCCTATAGTTGTGCAAAGACAGATGGGTAAGTGTAGATCGTAGTAGGGCTACGACAACGTTCTTCATGGCGTCATAGGAACCACAAATGTACTTTCGCGGAGTGCACAACGCATTAAAACTCATTGAAAACAACAAGGAGTTGCAACCCATCGAAACTGGCAGGAGACAACAGGGAAGAGTGCGCATTGAAGGCGCGTACAACGGTGATAAACAGAGAAAAGAAAAAAAAACGAGTTTGCTTTCGTTCGCATAGAACGCAAGTGCCTCATCTGGTGTTGGTAACATTTGAACTTTCACAATAATCAACCTTCCTCGTTCTCCCGATAAAGTAGCCACTCTCGAGAGCGTCAACGAGAACTCACGCTGGAGCCGACAAGTCATCACCAGGCCGACCCCAATGTTCACGTATGAGACGCTGAAGGAAAGCGCAAGCACAGGAGACAGGACCCAGATCTTGGAGGAATAGAATGCAAAGCTCCGAGCAAAGAAGGCAACCTGACCCAGAGTGTAGAGCAGGAGAAGCCGACGGTCAGGTCCTGTGGAGAGACACCCACAGAGAACAGCAATGGAGGCCAGCTGCAGCTAGTAACAACGTAGAAACGCATGTCGTGACTATGGTTACCAACTCTTCTATGGAGGTAGTCAGGAGGGGGAGGAGGGGGAGGAGGGGTGCGTACCCTACCTTACAGTCAGCAAAATCAATTTGAACGTGATAGTGCCAAACAGTTCGTTTCACATAAATTCCGGCGTCGGTGGCGGTGTCGGCGCAGCTAGATGTGAGCGAAAATTGTCATCATACGCGTGACTTAAAAATCAACAACGATGCAAATAAAATGAATAGTAAAAAAATTCTATGTTGGGATGGCGATTGGACCCAAGTCATTTGGGTCCTAGTGAGGATTGAACCCGGGTCGTTGACGTGGCAAGTGGATGTTCTGCCACACGGCCACGCGTCTTTTTTTTCATTGTCTTGCCACTCATGTTTTTTATTGCCTGCCTACATACAACATTCACAATTAAATGTACATCAAACAAAGGACAAACATGAAACATAGAAAAGAGGTAAAAAGCGTCAAACTTAACAGGCTTTTTGAAATTACTTCATCTGTAGAAGGCTTTCTACCCGATGAAGCCATTCGGGCCCCTCTTGTTGAACATTTTGTGATTCTACGATTGAACAGACAGATTGAAAGAAGTATTGCCAAACCGGACGTGCATTAGCACCAGCTGGGCGCACCACCATTTGATTGCCATATACCGTACAGGCCCAGTAACATGACTAGGTCGAAATGTATTCCTTGTTCATTTGATGCTGGTAGAAATCTGATGCCGTATAGGCATCAAGAGGTAGATCCTTTTTCAATGTCCTTTGGAGAACATCCCAGAAAAAAACTGCCTCCCAGCAGTCCAGGAAAACGTGTTCGATTGTTTCCGGCTTTTTGCAGAGAAGGCAATCAACACCCCAAGGAACGAATAAGCCTTTTTTCTTGCATCCATGTTTTCACGGGCAAGGTCCTAGTGTGGAATTTAAAGAAAAAAGATTTCGCTCCAGGTGATACCCCCATTTTTTTACACGACTTAAGACATTCTGACCTGGGCCTACACGGTATAATGTTCTATATAGGGAAACGGAATAACTGTTTCTATCAGACCTTTTATGCGACACCGTACTGAGGTATTCCAATGAAAAACGCGTTTTTAGAAAGAGACATGAATCAACAACTTCTTTTAGGAAACCTTCAATGCTTGCTTTTATGTGACCAGATGCTACCACAAATTCTTGCAACCGTTTTCCAAGCCTGAGCTGTATAACACTATGTATGAATGGGTCTCGATTATTTCGAAAAAAAACATAAACCGATTAACTAACTGACGAAGGTACAAATGATACAGACCAAGTCCACCAGCGCGAAACCGTCTGAATAATCAGTTCTACTTGTTCGCTCCCAAGGCGAACCCCACAAGAAAACAGCAAATATTCGATGTAGCTTCTGTACATTGACACGTGAACAGTGCAATACTTGAAGGACATACCAGAGCTTACTGACTAAATATATGTTACAAAAGGTCGCTCTGGCAAAAATTGATATCTGTAAACCCTTGAGTTGCTCAGCTTTTTCTCGTAGCTCCACTGCCTGACACCGCCAGTGCGGTTCACTGTCACAATAATATGCTAATGGCCCACCTAGGTATCGTACCGGAGTAGTAGTCCATGAAATACCAGCCACAAATTGTGGAGTCACAGGCCATTCGCCGTGCCAGTAACCCGCGCACTTGCTCCTGTTAACCAAACTACCACTTGCATAACATTAAAGGCTCACAATTTTTATGGTTTCAGTGATACTATCATAATTGTTAAAAAACAAAGCTATATCTTCTGCGTTTGCCAGTACCAGTACTTCAGCTTCTTGTAGTTTGTACCCGACTATGTTACTGCTTTTCATGACTTTTTGGCAAAATGACTCTATATTAATTGAAAATAGGAGGGAAGACAAAGGACAGCCTTGTCGTATAGAACGTCTGCTATTAATTTGTTCCCCAAGAACTTTGTTAATGATTAGCCGAGTTTTACATCCAGTATATGCCATTCGAACTGTATCTCGAATTACTTTGCCAACATCGACATAGTCTAACAAAAGAAGAAGAATGTCGTGCAGTACTCGGTCAAACTCTTTTTGTAAATCTGTCTGGATCATCGCGATGTGATCGTTTGTGGCATCGCAGCACTCCAATTCACTTCGTGCCTTGTGAATGTTTGTGATTATAGTGCACCCTTTAATTCCACATGTCTGGTGGTCACCTACAATGTCATAAATAACTGTCTGGAGTCTCCTTGCTAACACGTTCGTCAAAATCTTGTTGTCAATATTTGATAGACTGATTGGCCTGTGCGAATTCATTTCACGTAATTTAACTGCGTTTTCAGTTTTTGGAATTAATATAGAATGAGATAGCAGAAAAGAAGGTGGCAGAATCTTTATGTCTAAAGCTTCGTTAAAAACCGCTGCTAGGATCGGTGCTAGTTCGTGTTTGAATTCCTTATAAAATGCGGCTGTTAACCCATCAGGTCCTGGGGACTTTCCCAAATGGAGAGCAATGATTGGTTTTGCCACTTCAGGTTCAGAAATAGGACATTCTAAGCTGTCTTTCCTGCAGTCTTCAATCTTTGGCATTGGTTTTAAAAATTCATTCTTAAATTCACCTACATTTACTTTACATTTATCAAATAAAGTGCTGTAGTACTCGTTGAAAGCATCCTCTGTATATCTCTGTTCACTTGTAACGCTACTATGTATTCAATCTGATATATAGCATTCCGCTGAGCGTTTCCTTTTTCGAAACCGAGTATTCTTTTGGTCGGTTTATCTCCTACGGTCATTTTCTCTGCCCTTGCCCTTATTTGCGTTGCACGAAACTCCTCCTCATCAATTTGTTCCAATTTGGACTTTACTGACCCTATATCATATATGATTAAACCTGGCGTTTTGCTTTCCTCTGCTAGCAGTTTTTTTTTTTTCGGATTAAAGCATAGGGTTCATTTTTCTTCACTCTTTCCATGTTTTATTACACATGAGCGTTCTATAGCTTTCAATTGTATATTCTGTTTGAATTTTTTTCATTTCACTCCATATTTTTGGTCTCCTCTGTAAATGTTTACCAACGCCTCTCGAACACTGTCCATAAATATTTCATCTTCCAAGAGATTAGAATTTAGCTTCCACGTGTCCCAATCTAATACTAGTCTACGTCAAATACTAATCTACGTCCCGCCATATCTGGGACAGTTGGTAACCCTAATCGTGTCAGGTAAAGACACAGGAAACAGCTAAAAAACAGCAGTAATAAAATTTAAACATGACGGGGGCTCCGTTCTTTCATTGCACCCTGTGTGCAGTTTCAAGGCCGCTTTGCAAATTGTGATAGATTCCACTCTCTGGGGGAATCGCTATAACGCGAAGCTGCCAGGAAAGAGGCAAGCTTTTAGCCGAACACTAGAACGTGGATTCTAATAAACAGGCCAGTTGCGACCTCGCCTGAGCTTACCAAGCACGCAAATCATATTTAGGCACATAGAAGATTGGTTACAGTGGACACAAGTATTTAAGATTCGGCGTCTGTTTTAAATTAGGGAGCTTAGCACCCAGGCTCACAGGTAATAAGCGGTGTCTAATTCAATTTATTTATCATTTCATTTTATTTCTCTTCAATATTCGCCTACTCTCTTCAGCACTAACGCGAACACATACTTTACAAAACACTGGCAGGTGTTCTGAAGGATTGCGAAGAACTGGAGTGCAAAAAAATTCTGCTTCGATCATTCACTCATTTCGGCTGACAGATGAGGTTGATTTGCTTTTAGCGATGTCTGAATTATCACAGGTATTTCTTTCTTTTTCTTAACAAAGTGCGCGGAAAAATACTGCTTACAAAATACCTTAGATGTTGAGTTTCTCGTATATTACTACTATAACTTCGACCTTCATGTGAATACTGAAAAATAAATTCTTACGTTGAGCTGGACAACAACGGCATTGATTAGGGCGTTTTGCGTCTGCTAAATAAATAATGGGACCTTCACACGGTATGTTTGTCTTTCACCTAATGTTAGAACAATAAATTTTCACTTCTTTGAAGCCCTACGGACCCAGTAAAGAAAAGCCCCGCCGTGGTGGTCTAGTGGTTAAGGTACTCGGCTACTGACCCGCAGGTCGCGGGTTCGATTCCCGGCTGCGGCGGCTGCATTTCCGATGGAGGCGGAAATGTTGTAAGCCCGTGTGCTCAGATTTGGGTGCACGTTAAAGAACCCCAGGTGGTCTAAATTTTCGGAGCCCTCCACTACGGCGTCTCTCATAATCATATGGTGGTTTTGGGACGTTAAACCCCACATATCAATCAATCAACTAGTAAAGAAAACCTCCTTCTCAGATATTTCTCAGACAATGCCTAACTGTTTATGACATCCACAAGAGCCGTATTTAAGATCTTGAAATGATAGAGTGCCAGCAAAGCTATGGCGCGTCTAATTTGCTTGACGGTGCTGTGTATGCTGCTGGTCTTTGCGACCCGCAGCGAAGGATGGAAGAACGATAAAGGTAGATATATAGCTATCCAGTGCTCAGTAGACGTTTGCGGCAAATGATTACGACCTCAATGTTTGGTTGCTAATGCTTCTAAAACAGTTTGCACCCTCCGGTCGTAGAGAAAATCATCTCACAGGATTGACATAGTGAAGTAATGGTTTAAATTTTTTTCGCACCAGTTAAGGAAAGACAAATGCATTATCTTGACCATCGGGTTTTCTTTTTGCGACGTCTGCCTCTAAGTACCCTGCTAATGCCGCGTTGCACTCGCGTCAAAATGCGGCCGCCATCGCCGTAAATTGATGGCCAGGTTTCGAGATCGCCGGTGCACAGCTTAGCTTCTATAGGCTCTATCATTAAGTAAATAGCTAGAATATTTTTGGAGTTTATTAGTATCCAATCTTCGTAGTATTATGTTTATCATGCAGTGTATTACCCATAGATGATCCTAAATTAAACATGCTTGGTTAGGTGAGGTGGATAATTTAAAAGCCCATTGTTTGCCATGATATTGTCAAAGAAACTATGGTCATGCGTTCACAGAGGAAGCGTTTCTCGTATAGTACTTATGATTCGGAATACAAGCTGGTAAAACAATGTTTCTTGTAAGAAAAGTTGCTCGACAGCTTCAGTCGTCATGTACACTCTTGCGCAGGCTATGGCTAAATCTTAGCTATATCCAGGAAACCAGACAAAAATGCCTGGTGTCCTGGTTATATTTGGTACTTTACGCCGCACCTGTTTAATAGTGTAGAACGCATGCTCGAGGTCTACGTTCTCTTGTTCATAGGTGGCTAAAACCACATGCTTATGATTTTTTGTGAGCCATTCTCAGAGTGGAGTCAACTCCCAGCAACAAGCATGACCGGAACGAGTGAGAATAGAGGTTGCATTGAACAAACTATTAAGGCATGCTTCAACATTTCACCTTCTGATGCAAATATTGACATTCCAGATATGATTATACTGCTGTTGAAGTCCACAATTCAGCAATATTTTATCCCTTAAGACAATGGGTTTTCCCGTTCCTTGCTTCTTCAAACTACGGGCACCGAAACGGTGATTACGTGTCTTTATTTGGGATTCCTGTTTATGTGCTGCTCATGCATTTGTTGCAGACTGTCCCTAAAGGACTGGGCAAATGAGAACTCTGACTTCTCTGAGCAAGCTAAAAACTTCACAAAAACTAAAATTCACAAAAACTAAAAAAGAATAAAATGTAGCATTCATGCTGCATACTATTAGGTCAAATGGCTTCTCCTTACAAGTCCAGTCTTTCAACCACAAACTGACTGAACTACTCTCACCATCCTCCTCCACGAATCTCTGCTGCTCAGTATTCCCTACAGGGCACACGCCTCATGCACTCAGATGCATAAAAACTAAAACATAATTTCTTAACATGCCGGATACATTTAGAACATTCGTCTGATGACTGTGTAGATGTATTATACAATCATAATTAACCTTTGATGTACTTTACGTTTCAATAGTACTAACTTTATATTGAAAATTTTAATCACCAAGCACAAATCTTAAAGATCAGTTTCAGACACGACCGCATTAGCAAAACTAAGCTTACGCCTTTTTGCCTAAGAAATTTTAGTTGATTCTTTCTGTTTAGTTCCTCCTTTTTATCGTTTTTCTGTTTCTTTGTTTTCAATATCTCTTTTTCTTTCTCTTTCTAAATATTTCTCCCACCCTAAACTTTTCGCTTTCATGTCTCTTTTCTGTCTTCCTATTTGCCTTCTTTATGTGTTTTTTTCTTTATTTATTTATCTTTCTCTCTCACAAATTACTTTTGTGCATTTCTATCGTTTTTTTTTCCTCTTCCGTTTTCTATTTCTTTCTTCCTTTTCTCTCTGTACTCTTTATTTCGGCCGTGACAGTTGCGCAAGAGAAATCAGCGCAGGTGTTCTGGTATTCAAGCAGAACTTGAAGATGATTATGCGAAGAGTTCGTGGTAGTAAATTGTAATGATAATATTTGTTAGCAACTTATCACAGTTATTCAATAATAAAAAGCTCGACTGATCAATATATAGGTAATTGTTACTGTAGTGGTTAAACGTGGTACAAGTTCCATATTCTCAAATAATGACCACGCTGTTTCTTTAGAATCGCATTCTCGATGTGCCCTTTGTACTTTGTGTACGTTTTCACATCCTTCTTAATATTATTTCACAGTGGTTTTAGCAGTGCACTAACGTCAATAATTGATTACTTTTGTGAAAATGAGTTTATATATATATATATATATATATATATATATATATATATATATATATATATATATATATATATATATATATATATATATATATATATGTGAAGACAATGACTAAAAAAGGGCTTCTGACGTTTCCTACATAATCCTGTGTGTGCTTCGTCAACTGTGAAGACACAAATCGATTCATTAATTTTACTTTAGGTTATGACGAATGAGTTAACTAGTGGGAAGGCCGACGCCAGGTAAACTGTATGTGACAACTCTAGTGAGGCACATTTGTTATGTTATTGTACTGTGATTATATGACAAAAACTGTAGCTACCAGAATACACGTCATATCTAACATCGACCAGCGGCTGCCCATAATACTATGAAAGTGAGAAACATCTCGGAAGATTGGAAGCATATTGACAACCTCTCTGTACTGCTCATTCTAAGAATGAAATATTTCAGTGGTGATCAACTCGATAAACAACTGTGCTATAGCGGCGCTGTTTTGTGACAAGCGATTTAGGAGTCACCATTTCGTTTTTGAAATAAATTTTAAATAAAATTGTTCAGCAGGGTGTTTCCGTACCGGGTCGTCAACCATTTCCTATAGCATAAGCTTTAGTTGTTTTTTGTTGCTTCTAGGACCACAAGTATTGAAATATCCTGGTAAGTGTATTGAATCAACTGCTTCTTCCTTCATTGTTTCATTGTTACATTGTTATCACTGCTTCATTGTTATTATCTAATGAAAACAGCCAAAGATCCACGAAAACACGACAGTTGATGTTTGACAACCAATAAATTACACGAGCGCGAATATTCGAACTTCACGAGTGCTCGATGTTCGAAGAACCGCCAGCAGAATACCGCTCATTGAAAAGAGCACATGAGCAATTGTGGATACGGTTGTTTTGAAGACGTGCAGCTTAAAACGCGTTACCAGAAATAGCACATAGCGAGACAAACATTGCAAGGCACTCAATTTCGCTAAATGTATCACATGTGGCATTTAGTGCAGAGAGCGAAACAGCTTGAAAACGGTACGAAGAAAGCATGGCCAGACAGCGCCAGCCCTTGCGTTGTGTGGTCATTATTCTTTCTTCGCCCCGTTTTCGCGCTGTTTGTCCCCTCAGTATATGTCATGCACCTAGAGGTCTTTCAAGACACCCTTCCGCATTTAGCATCCTGATTTATTTCTCTCCATCATCATCATCATCAGCCTAACTACATCCAGGCCAAAGGCCTCTCCCAAGTTCCGCCAGTTAAGCCGGTCCTGCTGTTGCTGCTGCCAATTTATACCCGCAAACTTCTTAATCTCATCTACCCTCCTAACCTTCCGTCTCCCCCTAACCCGCTTGCCTTCACTGGGAATTCATTTAGTTACCCTTAATGACAAGCGGTTATCCCGTCTACGCGCTACATGCCCGGCCCATGTCCATTTCCTCTTCTTGATTTCAGCTATGATATCCTTAACCCCCGTTTGTTCCCTAATCCATTCTGCTCTCTTCTTGTCTCTTAAGGTTACACCTACCATTTTTCTTTCCATTGCTCGCTGCGTCGTCCTCAATTTAAGCTGAACCCTCTTTATAAGTCTCCAGGTTTCTGCTTCGTAGCTAAGAACCGGCAAGACACAGCTGTTCTATACCTTCCTCTTGAGGGATAGTGGCAATCTATCTGTCATATTTTGAGAATGCTTGCCAAATGTGCTCCACCCCATTCTTATTCTTCTAGTTACTTCAATCTTGTGGTTCGGCTCCGCGGTTATTACCTGCCCTAAGTAGGCATAGTCTTTTACAACTTGAAGTGCACTATTACCTATCTCGAAGCGCTGCTCTTTTCCGAGGTTGTTGTACATTACTTTCGTTTTCTTCAGATTAATTTTAAGACCCACCTTTCTGCTCTCCTTGTCTAACTCCGTAACCACGAGTTGCAATTCGTCCCCAGAGTTAGTCAGCAATACAATGTCATCGGCGAAGCGCAGGTTACTAAGGTGCTCTCTAATAACACTTATCCCTAACTGTTCTCATTCTAGGCTCCTGAAAACCTCCTGTAAGCACGCGGTAAATATCATTGGGGGAGATTGTGTCCCCCTGCCTTACACCTTTCTTTATTGGTATTCTGTTGCTTTCTTTATGAAGCACTATGATAGCAGTTGATCCCCTGTAGATTTCTTCCAGGATGTTTACATATACTTCATCGACGCCATATACATCGTTTACATATACTTCATCGATGCAGTGTCTGCATGATGGCAGATATTTCTACCGAATCAAACGCCTTCTCGTAATCTATGAAGGCTATGTATAGTGGTTGGTTATATCCTGAGCATTTCTCTATTACCTGATTGATAGTATGAATGTGGTCGATTGTTGAGTAGCCTGTTCGAAATCCTGCTTGTTCCTTTGGTTGATTGAATTCTAATGTTTTTTTTACTCTGTTAGCAATTACCATTGTAAATAGCTTGTATACTACACAGAGCAAGCTAATCGGCCTGTAATTCTTCAAGCTTTTGTCATCTCACTTCTTATGTATTAAGATGATAGCGTTCTTCCAAGACTCTGGTACTCTTACAGTCAGGAGACACCTCGTAAACAGGGTGGCTAGTTTTTCTAGCCACCCTGTTACATTGCACTTTGTGTGCAACACAAAGTGCATTAGAATTTTTGGCTCTTGGCAATCGTATCACACATTCGTTGCGTGTGCAAGCAGTCGATTGCTACGCACACCATCCTGTACATCGTAGACATCCCACACCAAGCGTTCGCGTCGGCCAGTGGCGGCTTAAGTTTAGCCAGGGCCATATGTACGCCCTGCAGCAAATCAGCGCGTGGCTTTTTGATGCAGCACCGTCTTCGTATAGAGAGACATTGCGCCCTGCTTGGCATAGCCGCGTACCCAACCTTTCCATTGCGATAGGGCGCAGTACTTAGGCAATGTCAGGCCCTTAGGTGACGCTACATTCAATACGTTACGCTGACTGAACAAGCGAGCTTTCTCAGGTCGCGCTTGCGACGCGCAGCGCCTCCTTAGCGCAGACACATTAGCTCTATTTATAGCAAAATCAAAACACCTGAGCAATTGCACTCAATGTTCGCGTAAGGCAGTACAGTATTTGTCGGTGTTCTTTGTTTTCTGAATATAAGTCAATGTTCCGGCTTTATAAGCACTTTAGAGCAAATGTTAAGATATCTTTCGTTTTGCACGATTGCTATTATAAAATGTGTATTTATAGCTTATTTAGGTATGCTGTGAGACTTATTTCACTTATTCTGAAGCGAGAAACAAAGTCATCAAATATTTTTGGATATTTCCAAGGTGAGATGTTAGGGTGGCTGTTATTGAAGCGGGATATAGACTTACGGAAGATGTTTTATTTATTTTTTGTAGCAGTAGTTCTAAGTGCATACCACCTGCAAAATATACATCGTACTGCGAGCGGCAGGTTAGGCTGTGGGTTGTTTGAGGCATCAATAGATCCCTTGATGCAGGCAAAGGGGTTTGATGATGCTTGCTCAGGTAACAAATTCAATTGCTTGATTACACAGCAGCATTCTTGCTTACGCCTCCCCCTTTTCATCTTTTGCTTATTCGTATCTTTCAAAGTTTTCGTGTCTTGAATCGAGTTACATATTACCCATTTTTTTGTTATTGCAGCCTTTTTTTGGCAGAATTTGGCAAAAGTTTTGTATGTCTTTATTTTTATCTCTTTCTTTTCCGTTCTCAATTTCACGCGTTTCATGTGCTCCACTTGGCTGATCAGTGTTTCGATTTGACCGTCGAATATGCTGTACTCTGAAGGAGGCATCCATAATTTTGTGTTGCATAGCCATGTGGATACAGTTTCCCCACGCGTAGTTTTGCCCCTAGCAAAAAATAGGATGCCATTTGAATTCCATATGTCGAGAAGCTCGTGGCCGAAGTCCATGTAAAGAATACCTAGACGTATTAGAGAAAGGCACTGGTTTTTGAAATATTTTTTTTTCAGGGGCCAAATATCCGATTCGCCAGTGTGTGTTTGAAAATTGGTGTGGGCTTTTACATATCAACTGTATACTTTATTCACTTATTTGGAGGTTTTTAATGGCCCTTTTACGGGACTTGTAGGCAAGAAATGCAGCTCCATACTAAGTTCTACATCCAGGCTGCTCTCGACATCGTCCACTGAGTGTTGCTGCTTTACACCCGTATAAGACTGGCATTTGTATATCTGGAAAATACCGTTGATACAGCGCCTACTCTTTAGAAGTACCAGGTGGCTGCATTTCTGTATTTAATTTTAATTAAATACAGAAATTGAATAATTTTATGTAATTGGATATTTTTAAACTTAATTGAATAATTTTAAGACACGAACTTCTAAGCGATGAACAGTAACAACCACTTCATATTTATCTAGAACCTTCAATAATGAACAACAACAACTAAAGGTATTTGCATTCAATATATTTGCCATAGCTCTTACTGCCAGCCATTTTTTTTTCTAGAATGATTCCTGGACTAGTTCCGAAGGTGCACGCCCCAAGGAGGTTACGCAGTACGTATCTTGTGTTATTGCCATTTTCTCGAAAAAAGATTAATGCCGTAATTTTGTCGGTATTTTAGCATATTGTTGCCGCACACGTTAGGGGTCACCAAAGTCATTCTGTACACATTTGCGTTTCCAGTCTTTCTTAAGTTTTAAAAAGTGGCAAAAAGGTGCTTGCATGATGCTCGCCTTGTAGAATTCATGCTGCCCATTTCGGTCTGGCTGTGTCAGGCTTCGTCTGGATGCTTTCTTCGCGCGTCAATGCCGGCAAACGTTACCTAGAGTTCTTAGCACATCACATGAAACTATACCGTTAGAATAGCTTTTTCGATGAGTGGGTTAATTGTTTATGGAGCCTGCCCGCTATTTAAGCACTATCCAGCTCAAGCCGGATTGAGCACTACCAAGCTCACGCCTTGGGAATTGGTCGTCTGAAGAGGCGCATCACCAAGCCCAGTGACATATATTGGACACATAGTAAGTTACGAGGAAATCACAAAGCATTACCGAATAGAAAGGGCCCACACATCTCGCTAAGGAAGCAGCAGGCCGCGGCATGGCTCCCTTAGCAGAAGAAAACATTCTCCCGAATTCGGTTGGTGATCACTAATACATCCCGCAGCAGTACTCAGTTCTGCGTAGGTATTGTCAAGAAAGTGCCGACATAAATCATTCGGGACTTGTGATAGAGTGGACAGGGCAACATGGAAAATACGTTAACATACAACAGTGGGAGGCCTCACTCGTAAGCAGACTCCAAGTCATTCTGCGAACCGAGGGTGCCATCAGAGCAGAAGGACTCATGTCTGCCGCGTAGAGAAGAGAGAGTCAACTCTTCCCAATCTTGTCGTTTTCAATAGGAGTGATACCGTTCTTAGCGCCGGCAGAGTTAGATTGAAAACACATAGAACATACTCCTGCGATCAAGGCTAATTGTAGAGCACAGAAGGCAAAAATGCGAGAGTTTGCTGGGAGTCGACAAACGAAGAGGCTGCGTTCGGACACAATCTATCTGCCGCTGTAAACAAAAAAAAAATAATCCAATCAGTTTGGGTTTCAATTTAAGTCGAAATTAGCGTCAACAATTTATTTCAACTCTATTTTGAATTTGTTAAGGTTACAATCCATATGCGACCGCTTTTTATTTTTCAATTATTCCTTCCAAAGCCAATGTTTTTTAGGGCTTGCGAGCCATACGTATAGGATATCATACTTGAGATCGACGAAAGTTAGTATGAGAGGATAAAGAATTCGATGAATATGACTGCTTGATCATAACAATAATGAAGTGGAAATCACATCGCGTACGTCCTCAAAATCATCGCTCCACGCTAATGTAGCTCATATCAGTACACCACGGATCACAGTAACCAGGTTTGCATTACAGGAGATCAGTATATATAACCAGGAACTGTGAGGACAGGCATTTACTTAAATGCGAGAGTATAAACAAAAACTCACAAGTGCAGCGTGAACCCAAATGCAAAGAATCGCAAAGAATGCAAAGAATGCTGGTATCGGAACGCTTGTGTCGGAAAGTTGTATATTGCAGTAGGCACCGGACACTGAAAGAATATTGGCAGAAATTACGCAAGTTTTCAGTAATACCCTCCATCAAATTGTAAAATGGATCAACTAATGCCGCTGAAAATATGAAAAAATTAGTCCAACACCTATCAGCGCAATGCGATCAAGTACTTGTCGAGATTAGAAATCAATAACCTAGAATAGCTATTCTAAATAAAAGAATAGAAAGGGCTGAAGCAACCAATGACCCTCCGGAAATTCAGAAACTACGACAGCAGCTCAACTACTTAGAGCATTGTAGCCACCGTCAAAATTTAGAAATTCACAATCTGCCACATTGCAGAAACGAACACCTGCTTGATAAACTTAACAACCTATAAAAACAGTAAAACCTTGCCGAGCACACACCACCTAATGTTGACGGCCTGAATAAGCTTCCACCTAAGCCAGGTAAAGGACCAGCGGTGCTCGTTCGCTTGGTGTCACGCGTCACATGACATGAATGGGAGGAGGGGGGTGGATGGGGAGGAGGACTAAAACAACAAGAGAGAAGGCAGGAAGGTTAGCCAGTCACATGTCCAGTTTGCTACCCTACGTGGGGGAATAGGAAGGGAAGTATAAAAATGAGAGAGAGACCACAGAGAAGAGAAAGAGAAAAAATTATTGTCAGTCAATGGGCTGGTGCGTATGCAGTGGTGGCACTACACAAAGGCTAAAGGTGTTTTGTAGTCCTCAAAAAGCACAAGACGGCTTTGACTGCCTTTTGAGCCGACGAAAGACGAGGATGGTGCTGCAGTAGCATCTGCATGGAGAGTGGCCAATCGTCCAATTGTCGCATTGCGTCAGAAAGCTTCTGTTTTTAAGAGGCAAATCAAGAGCAACGGCATAGCAGATGGTCGATGTCTTCTTCGGTGCCGCAGACATCGCATTCCGCATTGTCGGTCAATCTAGTGAGGGTTGTGACAATATGCTTTTGTGAAGGCAACTCCCAACCAAAGGCGACAAAGAAGCGACGCTTCACGTCGATGAAATCCGGATGGAGGTTGAAGTTCCAGTCGAGGGTTTATTTGGCAG
This sequence comes from Rhipicephalus annulatus, assembly GCA_013436015.1. NCBI lineage: Eukaryota > Metazoa > Arthropoda > Arachnida > Ixodida > Ixodidae > Rhipicephalus > Rhipicephalus annulatus. The sequence goes on along the minus strand of WOVY01011530.1, from coordinate 223,019 downwards.
AGTATCGTATGTTTTATGATTGGGGTGTTCCACTTCAGCAGAGATAGACAACGTGACAGGTGGCGAAGTTGCTTTGCAGCATCCGTCCTTGACAAAGGAATCGGAAGGGAAGGCTCTTCTTGGTTGGATGTGCGAGCCGCGTTCTCTGCGGAATCATTGCCACTAAACCCACAATCACCAGGAAGCCACTGAAAATTGACCTCGTGGCCTGTTTTTGTAACGTGGTGAAGAAGCTTGACAACTTCGCTGGTTAACTGTTTGTGGCAACTTCGTCGAAGCACTGACTGCATGCTCTGCTAGGCTGGTTTTGAGTCGGAAAACACAGCCCATTTACTCGGTCTCTGGGATTTGATGTACTCGAGGGCTACACACAAAGCCGCAAGTTCTGCCGCCGTAGACGTAGTGACGTGTGACATTTTGAATCGCAGAGTGATTCTTTTAGCTGAAATCACCACCGCACCGCCAGAACTAGATGCTGTGGTTGAACCATCGATGTATGTGTGCACGTAGTTGAACCTTTCGTGCAAGAAGTGCAAGCTCAATTGCTTTAGGGCTGATGAGGGCCAATTAGATTTTTTTCTGTATTCCTTAAAATTGAAAGACGTACTTGCAGAAGTTTCAGGCACCACAGAGGATGCACCGATTTCTCCGCAGGCGCAAAACCTGACGTAAACGACGCATGATGAGCACAGACAATTGCACTAAATTTTGTGTGGGGCCTCTCAGTAGCGAGAGTTGCCAAGTGGTGGGAAGAATTCCTAGCATGTTGCCTGAGGTACGTACGCATCGTTTCAATGATGATGTGTGTCATGATCGAGTAGTCCTGTGCATAGGCAATGGTTTCAGCCGTCTATTTACAGCGGGGTAAACAAAGGCATATCCTATAAGAGCTTGGGCTTGAATATTTTGGAGTGTGTGCAGGTTAGTTTTGCACGTGTTAGATATAACAGGTAGGCTGTACCGCAGGAATCTAATAAATAATACTTTGTACAGCTGTAACATAGACCCGACAGACACTCCCTAACTTTTTTCCGACAAGGAACCTGGACTAGTGGCAAATGGCGGTCAGCCGCTTTTTCACGTAGTTTACATGTGGGGTCTAAAGGAGACAAATAGATGGCGAGGAAAGGTCATTTAAAGACGTCAAAATCAGATGTCTACTTTCTAGATATTCCGACGGCAGAAAATAAGAAGCTTATATGGCTGATGAAGAGCAGGGCACAAGAAAAGCACTATCAGTTTGTATTGCAAAAATATGGATAGTTGTATGTGCGTCACAAGCGAGCGGTCGATCTGCATTGAACGCGAAGCGGATTTAGATACGATATAGTAAGGTCTTGTTTGTTTATACCACCCCATCTCTTTTCATGATGAGAGGATTAAATAGCATAAGTTATTATAACAGCTGTGTCTTCAATTTTGTTTGGCAGTGTCGCTTTTTGAACCGTAATGATCATGTGTCTCATTTTTGTGTGAATAGCAGGAGCTGAAATGCTAAGAGCATAAAATTAGAAATGGTTTTGAGTGTATTAGATCGAAACTGCTTTGGATGAATTCAATCGAGAATTTGAAATATTCGCATTTACAGAGACGTGCTTTTGCGCAGTTTCTGGTGTCAATTTTCTCGACGGTTACATTTGTGAAAGAGTCTTCAAAAATAAAATCGTCGAGGTGGTGGTTAGTACCTTTACGTTAAAAATGTTCGCGTGTCAAAACGTTAGGTCCACCGACATTCTCTGTAATGATTTTTAGAAGCATTTAGTCCATCACGTGTTCTTGAAGGACACTATTAGAAACAAAGACTCCCCAAAGGCTACAAGAATTCCATGAGCAGGAAGCAGCCTATATTTACTTGACATCATTTGAACTACACACCGAAAATAAAAGAAACTAAAACTTTGTAGGTGAGCCAACTCTAGTTCAAGCCTTTCAATAAACGCATGTTCCTGACAGGAGCTTGGCTGCCGTCTTCACCAATTAGTCAAGTGACAGTGCATTTCTTTCAGTCCAGCCAGGCTTGCATGGAACTTGGTTTACTCATACGTACACATTAAAAATCAATACCTGCTCAAAGAATGGAATCAAACGTATCTGTTGCCTTTAGGAAATGCTGAAAAACTTTCGCGAAACTAGAACTCCATGGGTTGGCACACCACAGAGCCGCGGAAAACATGTGTTGCCCGATGAAGCCTTCTTGGACAAATGCATGGTTGATTTGTTCGGCGTCGCCCACTGCGGCTTCAGTTCTCTGGCCGCCACCACCAGCTGTCTTTATCTTTCCCGTAGTTGACACGCCAACCAAGCGAGATAACTGAGCGTGATCCAACTTTTCATAGCTAGGCGAGTGGTGAGAAGGAGCGGAGGCGAACGCAAGTCAACGACTTCCCGCGCTTCGCATGATTTAGTAATGCACGAATTATGAAACAAAAAAAGACGTGTAAACAGAAGAGAACTTCTTTACAGGGATATTCATTTTCTCATTTGTAAAAACTTGTGAAAGCCAATTAACACGAACATTCGCATCAACTCTACATCAACCTCACTCCATTCATCTGGACCCTAAGATACACGGCAACCGCTACGAGTGTGCATGTTTTTTTGAAGCCGAAACTAGCGCTCAGTTTTTGGTGCCTGCCAGAGCCAAATAAGCTTTCGAAGCTGCTTTGAAAAAAAAAAGACGATACAGTTGCAGACGTAATGCTGGTGAAACGTCTATCCTGCTTGCAGTGCTAGCTAATTACCTTTCAAAAGATTACATATTGTCTCGTGGTAATGACGGTAACTAAGGAAGCAGTCGGCGTGTTAAAAAAGAAACTCTTTAGTTAGCCGAACTTGGGGTCGGCAAACTGAAAGTCAGCGTACAGCAATACACACCAATACCGATAGAGGTGAACAGAGCATCGGCCGTCTATAATGTGATCTGCGGCAAGTCGCATAAGCATTTATACTAGTCGCAGAGAACCTTCGAACAATATCAGCGATGGCTGCGTTTGTTCAGGAATAAACGCCGTTCTTCCCGCGTGCGTGGTCAAGCCTGACAAACAATTCTCAACTAATATATAATGATCTCAGTCACTTTTGCGTGGTTTGCGTAAGGGATTATGTACTCGTGCAGTGGGCCAACGACATAAAACATAGAAATAAAGTGACGCGCGTAGCAGCAATATCTATGTCTCCTCTGTCGTACAACCTCTGTGCTATAGAAAATATATATATATATATATATATATATATATATATATATATATATATATATATATATATATATATATATATATATATATATATATATATATATATATATGCGCCATCTACTTTGATTGGTTTACGTAGCACTGTCCAGGGCTACAATGCACTAGAAGTGGGAGATGGTATGGAGAAAGGCAGGAAGGTTAACCAGAATATAAGTGTCTGGTTTGCTACCCTGCAGTGGGGAAAGGAAATGAGAGACAGACAAGTAAGGAAAGGGGAATGAAGGAGAGCGGGACGGAAGCGACAACATACGAACACACGAAAACGTCCCAAACGTTCGACGAGTCAGGTAGATTGCAGAAACTCGCAAGCACAAGCGCTACGCATGAGCCTACCGCTTCTGGTGTTCGCAATGGCGATGTTTTTGTGGGCATATTTCTGCAACTGTAATGATATTATGTTGAAGGTTTACATCTCCAAAGCACGATGTAAATGTAAGAGAGACCGGAGTAGAGGGCTACGCATATTTTCATCATCTGGGGTTCTTTAAGGTGAACTGACATCGGATGGGGCACAGGTTCTTCACCTTTCAATAAGTGTGTTGCCTGCAATAAGACAGACGTATTCCTTGAGCTCGGCCCACCACGGCGTCGGAAGTTGCAATCATATCAAGGAGTACTGCGTGAGTTCGTGAAAAAAATAGCTGCAATTACACAGGAAGTGTCACTGCTATTTCTCGAAAATTTTGTTACCTGGAGATATAATACATCGCGTAGGATAAATATTTGACAAAAGTGAATATTGTACTTGCTGCGTGAAGTATTCAGGAATTGTCGATGATAAATATAGGCGGATTTGTTCCGATATAATTACTAATTGTTAAGCGTGTATTCTTTATTTGCAGCTTCCTAAATATGAAGAGCATTGGCATGCGTCTTGCTTGGAGCCCCAATGCTGTTCTGTGGACACTTGGTATACCGATGACTTTTCAGAATAAAGTAAAAGAAATTTTCGAAATGTCAATAGTGAACGTACCTTCTTAAGAAAAAACTATACAAATCAGTTTATGAAAACATACGTGTAAAAAGGCTCATTTTTGTTGTGCTATATGCACTCACATTCACTCACTGAAGCTTAGCACACCAACTGCCTATCGCATTTGTCCAAACAAAAATATGATTACGCAGCAACCTTCAAGGGGGCGAGGTAGTCATTTAACATGTCACTCATTAATGTCACAGATGCCACAGAAGGGATATATAACAGGGACAGATTTTATTTTGTTCACACTGGCCGGCATCTGCTAGCTTTTACGCAGAATGAGCAGTTTGGGAAAATTTTCAGCCTTTTACATTAGCACAAAAAAATCTATTTCGTGTTTCTAGCAGTGTTTCCACATGAAGGTGACCGTTGGATCACCCTTCATTACCTCGAGAAGGGCACAAAAGAGCTAATGAAGATTATCAGATGTGAGCTTCATGCGGAGTAGTCCGACGAAAATAGCTGTGTGGAGAATACCAGTGGCAATGGCAGATGCATACGGCATCCGCCTGTTTTCAGATGAACGGGCAAACGTCACCGTCCGAGACGGACGACTCTATAATGTAAAAACGAAACCATACAGCTCAACTTGAGCAGATAGAGAGGTTTAGAATAGAGGCCCCAAAGCCCTTTGCGTATGAATGCTTTGGGTCAAGCAGGAGCGATGAGTTTTCGAATAGGGTCTGTGGCACTTTGGGCACTCTCCATATTCTATGTCCCTCTAGTTTTTCTATTCTATGTCACTCTAGTTTTGGCCGAAAGCCGTCACTTCAGTAAGTGCCGTCAAGTATGTCTAACCCAAAACTTTGGGGGCAAGATTTGGGGCCCCCGCTAAATTCGAGAAATAGGGTCTCCAACCAAATATTCAAAGGCAGTTTGGGTTTTGCGTATGAACAGTGACCTACATCCTATTTATTTGGGGCCCCAAAACTGTTGGAAAATTACCTATTGTTTTTCGTTTCTTGTGTGTGTCCATGCAACGCTATCCCCGAGAACCGGTCGCTCCTGTACACCTGCTTCTGGCTGTCACACGCTGCTGGCATCATACCACGAATGAGACACTCTAAGTTTTGTCGTACTAAGCAGGCTTACCTGCGCGTGAAAAGCATGTTTTCGTGCCTCGAAAAGAATACTAAAAGGGCAAACAGTGTAATCGCGTCTTCGAGATTTAGCGACCAGAACCGTTAGTCTCGAAGGCCTGATTGAATCACTGCAACTGTGCTGCGCTCCTTCACAGAACTCGGAAATAGTTCTTAGACATCTTGTGCTCACATGAATTGCAAACAAAATGCACCTATGACATAGGTTTCCCTCTGAAATGGCCGACCTCGTTTATTGTGCAACAATATATGTACGGATGTTATTTACGTCAATACGAACCCTTAATTACCGTGAATGAAAAACGTGGGATAATACAACAAGCCAGAAAAGGCTGGGCTTAAACATCCGACACGCCGACTTCTTGCCAAATCTCATTACGTTAGCGAAAAAAAAAGCAGACCTTTAAGCCCAAAACTCATAGCAGTAAAACATATTCTTCGAGTGTGACAATGTAGATGTTGCAAGTCTTCGAGGCCATGACAATTCAGAAAAACCTTTCTGCCGAGCCAAAAGATAGCAGCACTCCTCAGACTGCGTCGCTTGAAAGGAAAAGGAGCAGCGTTCTTTTGAAAAACGGCGCGCTCGCTAATCTACTTGCAGTTGAGTGCTAGTTGTCTTGAAGGCCTTAACAAACTCGGAAAAAAACTTCTTTATAAAGCCAAGAGATGGCAGCACTCCTCAGGCAGGCTTGTTTGTGGTTTTGGAGGTCATAGATACTCGGAAGAGTTGTTTAGCTGCTCAAGAAGATGGCAGCACTCTCCAGATGGGCTTATCTAAAGGGTCAGTGAGCAGCGTTATCCTGAAGGCATCAGATCTCTCGTTCATTCTTTTATTCTGCTGTACCTGGCCTCAATTTAAATAATCAGTGATTCTAACACGGGTGGGATTTAAAAGCAAACGTTTCATGGACGGATCAAACCAGTTTCAGGCTTCAGAAAGTCGTTTTTTTTTTCATGAAAACCGAATCGCATCACCTCTTCTCTGTAGCTGCTGTTGTGGGTCCATGAGTGTGACGATGTTTTTTTTCATTAGTGATTTTTTGCCGTACTATAAGCGCAAAAAAAAGGGGGTAACCATTTCAGTCTCTTGTCAACCTGATCCGCCTGGCTTTGTTCCCTGGCAGCGACGGCGGCAGCTTCCAACAAGGTGACGAACAAAGTGATGAACTCGAGCACAGTGGGAAGCTGTGCTCCAGCCCACCGCTGTAGCCTTTACTTTCTACAAAATTTCGATTCAATCCTGCACTCAACTATTCTGCGCAAGAGCGATACATTTTCGTTTGAGACCTGCAAAAGCGTTTCAAGCGGAGTTTCGTCCCTCTCCTCGCGGGTGGCGCTTCTGAATGTAGCCAATACTCGGGTGCGACAAACTCTCCACGGGTGTGTGTGTCTGTGTCTCACAATACGTGTTGTGATCTATTATTACTTATTATTTTCACTCAAAATGTATTGTATACTTTCTGATAATTTTGCTGCTCCGTGCTTTTTTCTTGCTGCTTATTAACCCTGTTCTTTAGGAATCATTGATGTTACCATGACAAGCGCGTAACTAGAGGCACGCGTTTTCGTATTCGAGGTTTTGAACCAAGCAACGTTTTTTTTTTCCTTCGCTTTATAAGGGCGGTGCTGAGGGTTTACCTTTCCAAAAATGTACCTGCTGCACTCCGTCAGTCTCATGAACCTGACCACTTTTCAAGGAATTGCGTGATCGTACTTTCACGGAGGGCTGTCGCCCTCTCTAAAGCAAAATGGAAAGAGTCGACATCAGGTCGGAAGTCGCCCAGCAACAGCGGCGCGGAACGCACAATAACAAAAAAAAGAAAAAGAAGTGAAAAAGTATTTTTCAGAACCAACACGCGAACGCTTACCGGGGCGAGATGCGTAGCGCTGCAGACAGCACCGCGCCTTAAGTATATATCAAGATTGTCGATTCACTGCAGATCAACGAGCGCGGCGTTTTCAACATAACCCTACTCCTTCACCCTTTCAAGTGAGGACGCCTGAGAAGTGCTGCCATCTTTTCGCTTTGCAGTAGAACACCTCTCTTGTGTCTGTTATGGCCTCAAAGACCACTAGCACACAAATTGTCACTCGCGAAGGACATGCTTCGTGCACTGAGTTGTGGGTTTGCAATTTCTGTGTTGCCATTCACGATTTCTTCTGTTACGCCAACGTAAATAAGCTTGGTCAAGGAGCCGGCTTGTTAAATTTGAAGGCCCAGCCTTCACTACCTTGCTTTGTAGTCCTGCGTTTTGATGCAGAGTAATTTATTCTTCGCACAGGTGTGAGTAACACTCGTAGTTATATTTGGACGACGGCTGACGCCACATACTTGAAAAGTATACATTTAACACCTAGTAGCCCATCAGTCAAAAGTAAATTTCTCCAATAAATTCTTAATGGTCTTCAAGGCTGAAAGATGCTTTATAGACAGCTTGATTCGCTCCCTGAAGACCCCTACACTTCTATCATACGACATTCACAGGAGAATCAGGCACATCAGGTGAAAATTATATGTGAGGGATACCGTAAGACCATTAGTGTGGATTAGATATGAGTTAGAAAAAGATTCGCACGATCATTCAGGAAATTTAATAGAATGACCACTTAGTTGCGGAACATACGCGTAGCGGCACTCGTGTTCGAAATCTTTCGAACAGTATGCTTGCACCTTAGCATTCGGACATTTCTGTGAAAGAATACCGAGTGTCTGCCCATCGTGGTAGATTGCCGCTATTTTTGGAACAGCCCTAACGTCCAGAGAAAGCTGGCTTCCCAGTTCACTCATGTGGCAACGCTATCAAATGAGGTCTTTGTTGGAGGGCTAGACCCTCGCAGACTTTACATGACGAAGGAACAAAAATGTTACGCGTGCTGCTTTCACTGTAAAATACTTCCTTAAAAAACTGCCATAAATTCACATAAAAATGCTCATGAAATAATTTCTCACTTAACAAGGCTGAACTCTTCGTCAGTACAAATCCGATCCTTTGTCCTAAATTTCAGCCAGAAAAACGTCCTTCATCGGCTGCTGACCCGCACGTCGCGGGAGCAAATCCCGGCTCTGGCGGCTGCATTTTAGATGGAGGCGTAAATGGTGCATGCCCGTGTGCTCAGATTTGGGCACACGTTAAAAAACCACACGTGGTCAAAATTTCCGGAAACCTTCACTACGGCACCTCCCATATTCATATGGTGGTTTTGGGACGTTAAACCACACGTAATAATCAATCAATCAAGAAAGTCCTTCATGTCATTTCCTTTCAAATTTTACATATGGGTGGTTTTTCAAGCAACACAGTTTTTTTTTCTTCAGAAACTATAACAGGTAGGCACCTGTCCTCTTCGCAACCAATTTCCAGGTCGAGGCGGAAAGATTTAGCCACCAATTATTTCTGTTAGGAATGAATATTTGATAAAACAAAGTTGAAAATATAAATATTTTTTATTTGGTTCAAACGTGGATGTTTGTATGACAAAGTTGCTCTACGTCACAGATTATGCCGACTCTTGCTTTTAAAAGTTGAATATATCATGCGCGGTTTCAGAGATCTTTTGTCGAAGTTCCACACCACGGTGCCCGAGAAACCGAAACTAACGTGCCGAGTGCAGCAATACAAGCCAAGTGCGTCGAAACTAATGCACTCGGAGCGTCAATTTCAGTTTCTCTAGCCCCGCGGTCTATAAATTCGACAATAGATCTGTGAAAGCACGCGTGATATCTAAAAATTTTAAAACCAGGCTCGCCATAAATTGTGCCATAGAACAACTTTGCGATGTCAACAACCACCCTAAAAATGTTAAAAAAAGTTCTTTCAAATATTTTTATCAAATAACCATTCCTAACTGATCTATTCAGTGGCGAGACCTTTCCGCCTCGACCTGAAAATTTGCTGCGAAGACGGCAAGCGCTGACCAGTTATAAATTTTCAAGGAAATATCTGGATTTCTTAGAAAAAAGCACTCTGCATAATTTAACGCTAGGCAACACCACTGTTTTTTCAACAAATAGTTGCATCATCGGTATATTTGTTCAGTTCAGGTCAGCAGTTAAGCTGCCAGTACTGACTGCCAATTCACAGAACTCACGCTGCAGTAGCTTAGAAGTTGAGGCTCTGTGCGGGCAAACTCAAGAACGTGAGTTTGATTGCACGTCGTAAAGGTAGCATTTCAATGCTAGCGCAATCACAGAACATTCGTGTATTGACGTTTCGGTGCACTTAAACGCATGTGTTGAAATTGTTCGGGTGTCCCCGCGAGTGGTTCTTAAGATAGAGAAAGGAAGAGAAAAGTGAGCCCCGTTATTGTCTGCTTCAGGAGCGACACCGCCACAGAGCTCACAAGAGATGGGGGTGAGGAGGGATAAAAAGGGTAGAAGTAAAGGTGTAGAAAAGAGGAAGAAGAAGCACCAACAAACTGAGGGGATAGGAGAGACAGGAAAGATGGAAAAACGGTCACTGGAGTACGTGGACGGGGTACACTTGCGAGAGATGTTGTCAGCGTCTGTAGATGGCGTACAGCAGGTCCAGTAGGTCAGGGCTGCGCTGTCACCGAAGACCGTCGGCGACAGGAGGTGACGTAGGGCCAGCCCAGTCGGCCAGAGCTACGATGACGCCGAAGGTCGCGAGCGCGTGGAGCGCACGGGCGCACAACCAGTCGGCACGAAATCCAGCGAGCGATCCAACAGCTTGGCATAAAATAACACCTGGGGTTTTACATTCCCTAACCCTCAATATCATACTTGAAAAATTGATTTGCTGCACAAGCTTGAAAGAAAACAGGGGAGACAGGAAACAGCGCAGACTACCAACTGTTTATTGTCGTTTCTTGAAGCCAATATATACGCATGCTACGCTGCGCTTCCACGATACGCACAAAACCAAAGATTCCGCAAACAAAGCCGTCCAAAAACAAATCAATTCAAAAGTGACTGCCACCACAACGACCAATGCGAAAAATGGCAAAATACAAAAGTGATACCCTTACTTTATACAAAGTTTGTATAAAGTAAGGGCAGCACCGGTGGACTAGAGCACAGTTTCCTTCTCCGCTCGGGTTCACTACTTTGTTCGTTGCATTGGTGCAAGCTGCCGCCATCGCTGCAAGGTAGCTCAGATGGACCGAAGAATAATGAGAAAACTTTTTTGACGCTTCCAGTACGGCAAAATTACAGTATTATAAAAAACCTAATTACACTCATCGGCTCGCAGAAGTTCCCACAGAGCAGCGGTGATGATATGTGCTCTCAATGAAAAAAAATGACTTTCTTGTAAGAGCAAAACATTGTGTCGGGGATAACAACATAAAAGAGAGAATGGCATCTGGATCGTATACTGCATTATTTCTCAATCGGGCTATTTATATTTGGCTAATCACTACAGTGTTTCCAGTAGCCATCTGAACAATGTCGTTAGTGTGCTTGAGCTATTGATTAATATATTAGCCCTTGGTTTCATTATATGAAGCCGTTTATGTAGCACTCACTTTGATAGTATTTTTTCCGTAAATTTTATTCCTGGTTTACTGGAACTCTTGCAATATTACACTTGAACGTTAGAGTCATGTCATCAGGTGCGCATTTTAAAGCGATAAAGTTAAAGGTCTTGTTTCGCAGAAATTGCAGCGTCGGTGTCGGCGTTGTTGATTGCCAGCGAAAAATTATGATGTTATGGGCGACCGAGTAATTGAGAACGATACAAATAAAAAAAAAGTTTGTCATTACGGGAATCCAACCTGGGCCTGAAGGGGTCAGAGTGCGATTCGAACCTGGGTCACATCCGTGGCAAGCGAATAATCTACCTCCCAGCCACGCCTAAACTTGCCAATCCCATGAAAATACCTTCCTCCACTTTGAAATGCCGTGAGTGTAAGTGAATGTAACTCGTGCTTTACAAAGAAATGTTCCTTGTATATGTACTTTGGAATACAGCATGACCTGCTGCAGTAATAATAGGTTGTGTAAGCGCCAATTGCCGTCGGGTGCCATAATATGTGAATATCATAATGAGTTCGTAGTTTAAACTCGATCGCACACTTCAAAAGGCACACGCGTTACTCTGCCTATTCCCTTGAGGCCACCTAGTGGGTGCAAAGCAAGTTCGAAAAGGTTCCAATCACTGAGGGTTTGAAGTGCGCAATATGGAGAAGATGTCGCTATCGCATTCAACACTTGAAGGTGAAGTTTACGGTCCTCACTTTTTTACTGTGCACTTTCAGGAAATGTAGGCCTGTTCATGCAGAAATTTAATCTGCCTAAAGAATCATTTATCTCTCTAGATCATTCACAATTATCTCTATAAATAAACATTTTATGATAGGTTTGCAGGTGTAAAATTAACCGTTGTCAAATATGCATTGTGACTTGTCGCACTACAGTAGCGTTATTTACGGCAGCACGAGGACTAAACCACTGGGAATGAAAACGGGACGCTTCAAAGCAGACCAGTAAAAGTTGGACTTCGAACTAGAACAACTCATGTCCTTTCCTACCAATATTTATCACTTCGCGGGTATAAAAGTCGCGAATGGTAGCGCAGACTCTGCAAGCCTGCTACACATAGTCGTGAAGCATGCGCTTCGAGATTAACAATGTATATGTTAAAAGTCTTGAAGGCCACGCTCGTCTGAAAAAAAGCTGTTCTACTTTGCGAAAAGATGGCAGCACTCCTCAGGCAGACTAGCTTGTTTTGAACTCTGCGCGTTAGTTCAAATTTTGCGTGATCTGCTCAGCCGGTAGAACGTGCCCTTCGAGATTAGCTATTTTACTGCTTAAAGTCTTCAAGGCCATACAAGTCAAGAAAAAAACTGTACTACATGGATGAAAGACGGAAGCACTTTTCCAGCTCTTTGAATATTTTGAATTCGGTGCGTTATTTGGCCTTGGTGGCATCTGCTGTGCCAGAAAAGATTCGAAATTTTTCACTGTAAAAGCTAGCCGAAACGTTTGACGCCGCATTCCGCTTGCAGCTGCCATAGTGCAAACGGTTTGAATAATTATTTTTTTTTCATTTCTATTCAAACTCTGCTACAGGGCTGAACCTGTAGGACTCCCCGACGAATGTTTATGGTTTCTCTGTTGCTTATTGATCTTGAAGCGCATGCTTTACAAGCTGAGCAGATCGCACTGACTTCACAATAACGCGCCGACTAGAAAGTAACCAAGTACGCCGGAAAGTACTGCCATCTTCTCGCAGAGTAAAAATGTTCTTCCGAGACTTGGGTGCGGCAAGTCTTGAAAGCCTTAGCCATCTTGAAAGATTTGTTCCAATTTGCAAAAAAAAAAAGACGACAGGACTCCTCAGGCGGACTTGCTTAAATAATTTGAATTCCGTGGGGTATCTTGAGTTCAATGCGTTTTGCCCAGCCGGTAAAGCATGCGCTTCGAGATCAACTATAAGACATTGGCAGTCTTCAAGGCCATACACGTCTCGAAAGAAGTACTCTACCTTTCAACAAGATGGCAGCATTCCTCCGGCGGACTTTGTAATTCTGAACTTTGTGCGTTACCTTAAATAAGGTGCAATCTGCTCTGTTCGTAAAGCATGCGCTTCGAGATTACCTAGCAGGGCGTTGAAAATCTTTGAGGCCTAACACGTCTCAAAAAAAAAAATGTTGTACTTTGCTGAAAGATGGCAGCACCCCTCTGCGGAAAGCCTTATTTTTTAATTCAGCGCGTTATTTTGAACTCATTGTTGTCTGCTTTGGTGCGAATAATTCGAATGTATTCATTGTAGACGCCAGGCGCCACGTGTGGCACTGCATTTCGCTCGCAGCCGCAATAAGCACGCGCACGATGATTTTGAATATTTCTTTTTCCTTTTTTTTCCTATTTACACTCTGCTACAGGGCTGTAGCAGGGAGACTCCCCAACAAATGGTTACTGTTCCTCTTTTGCTTAAGAATCTCGAAGCACATGCTTTACCGGCTGAGTGCATCGCACTGAGTTTAAAATAAGCCAGTCCGCCTGAAACTAATGCAATCCTCCTGCAAAACAGAACACTTTCTCCGAGACTTGTATGGCCTCGAAGGCAAGCAACACCCAGACAGTTCATCTCGAAGAGAATATTTACCGGTTGAGCAGATCGCACCGAGTTCAAAATAACGCACAGGGTTCAAAATAAACAAGCCCGCCTGAAGGATGCTGCCTTGTTCACTCAAAGTAAAACAGTTCTTCCGGGACAGATATGACCTCAAAGACATCCAGCACTCAGTTAGACGATCTCGATACGCATGCTTTACTGGCTGAGCTGATTGCACAGAGTTACAAATAACACATCCAGTTTAAAGTAAGTAAGTGTTCTGAGGTGTGCTGGCCTCTTTTCGCCGAGTAGAACACTTCTTCAGAGACATGTACAGCCTCAAAGACTTCCAGCACCAAGTTAGTTGATCTCGATGCGCTCAGTAGATTGCACTCAGTTCAAAATAGGCAAGTCAGCCTGAGGTGTGCTGCCATCTCCTCGCAAAGTAAAACAGTTATACCGAGACGGGAACAGCCTAGAAGAGATCCAGCACCAAGATCTCGAAGCGAATGCATGACCGGCTGAGCAGCCTGCATGTAGTTAAAATTACCGCGCCGAGTTCAAAATAAACAAATTTGCCTGAGGGGTGCAGTCATCTCCTCGCAGAGTAGAGTAGCTTTTCTGAGATATGTGTGGCCTCGAAGACTTTTAGCACCAAGATAGTTGATCTCAAAGCGCACCCGCTGAGCAGATCGCACTGGATTCAAAAACAGCGCCCAATTAAAAAAAATCAAGTTTACCTGAGGTGTGCTGCCATCTTCTTGCAGAGTAGAACACTTCTTCCGAGACGGGTACGGCCTCAAAGACGTTTAGCACCCAGATAGCTTATCTCGAAGCGCATGCTTTACTACCTCGCTTTGTCGGCATGCAATGTCTGCGTTGCATTTACGAAATTTGTATCCGCGTGGTTGAAAATTATGCTAGGCAGAGGTCTTCCTTGTTCATGTTCAAGGCGTGGCCTTTACTGGCTTCTTAAAAGTAGTCGCGCGTTTTCATTCACTGTGGTTTAGTCTTCGTACTCACAGAGATACCGCTGGTATTTATAGTTGGACGACAATCGAACGTGCGTTCAAGAAAACGTTTCATTTTACACATGCCTGCCTATAAATACTTTCATTTCACAATGTAGTTTTCAGTTGCCTTCGCAGGAAAATTATTCTCTGGGCAGCTTGAATGTCTTCCTAAATATTTCTAGATTTCCTGCAAGCGACAGTCACTGTAAAATTTGTTATCAGAGAACATGCTTTTAAAGTACTTGAGGATTAGTGTGACAGCTTCAGTGGCGAAGTGTTGAAATCTTGTGAAGAATTACTATTTAATAGTTATTGCAACAAACACGGCTTCATATCAATGAAATAAATGTTAAAAACTTAACACCCCATTGACCATCCTCGTTGCAGGGGCCACTGAGTAGGTTGTCGCGGTTTGCCAAATATTATTCGCTTGAACAAGGACTAATGCAGGAACCGATGCAGAATCTGTTCACTTTTTTTGCAATTTCATGGTACCTTATCCCAAGGGTTGAAATCAGACAAAAGGTAGAAAATTTTGAAACGTGATATAGGACAAAGCTTTTGCTATGAGGAGGCTGACACCACAAAACTGCATTTATTTCTCAATGTATCTTTTTATGTAAAAGCAGTGTTTTCTTGATTTACACGAGATGAGATCCAGAAAATTTCCGGCCGCCTTTGCTTCGTATACACATTTCAATTTTGGGCCATCGCGTATTCTTCCGTGAAGAACAACGATTTTATTTTTTATGCAGCCACCAACGGTTTCAAACAAAGCTTCGGTACTTTTCTAATTGCCGACGCTGGACAATGTAGCCAGAAACCAGGTGTGAAGAGGTGCCTATACGGGAGTGTTTTTTTTTTTTGAGATGCAAGGCACTGCACTGAGTTATTATATCATATTTCCAATGGTAATGTATTCTTTCTTTGAGGATAGACCTTTTTTTGATAGTTTCCTATTGTTGTTGTTCATGTGCCCAGTTTATTTCTGTTACTGACGACGTAAGTATGAGCCGATGGAGGCAAAAATTCTGTGGGCACGTGTGCTCAGATTTGGGTGCACGTTATAGAACCACGGGTGGTCAAACTATCGGAGCCCTCCACTACGACGTCTCTCATAATCATATGGTGGTTTTCGGACGTAAAACCACACATATGAATTAGTGTCAGTATGAGTGACTACGGCCGAGCGTTTTTCTTCTTTTAGATTTCTACGCTTGACACTTTTTCTTCGGCTGAATAAGGTGGTGGTGGTAACCGGTGACCGTTATTGTTAACGGGCTTGCTACACTTAAAAATCGCAATAAGGCGACCAGCTTTTTAAAGAAGTGTGGCGATGTATTAACAAAATTAGGCCTATCATACACTCACTTAGACCAGACGAAGACGGTTACTAAGCAACAGAGAAACAATCGACATTCGTTGGGAAGTGCGCCCCAGCTACAGCCGTGTAGGAGGCGCAAGAAGAAAAGAAGCGAAGATAATTCTTTAAAACCAACGTGCGGGTGCCTATATCGAGGCTCAAAGCGGAGTGCGGCGCCACGCTTCTACCAACAAGATTGTCAAGTCATTGCCGGCAGAGCATATCGAACTGAGTTCAATATAACTATTCAATTCAAAATGAAAAAGACTGTCTGAGGAGAGCTGTCTTCTTATTGGAAAGCAGAACAATTCTTCTCAGACCAATAATGCCTCGAAGACATCCAGCACCCAGATACTTGATCTCGAAGCGCATGCTTTACTTGCTGAGCAGATGGCAACGATCAAGTTCAAAATAAGCAAGCCCGCATGAGGTGTGCTGTCCCGCAGAGTAAAACAGTTCTTCCGAGACGCGTATGGCCTCGAAGACATCCAGCACCGACCTAGCTAATCTCGCAGCGCATGCTTTACCGGTTCAGCAAATCGCACCGCGTCTAAAATATCGCGCCAAGTACGAAATAACGGAACGTGCCTGAAGGGTGCTGCCATCTTCTCGCAAAGTAGAACAGTTCTGCCAAGATATGTACAGCCTCAAAGACTTTCAGCACCCGGATAGTTGATCTTAAGGTGCATGCTTTAACGGCTGAATAGATCACACCAAGTTCAAAATATTTTCGCGGCAAGTTCAAAATGAGCAAGACTGTCTGAGCAGTGCTGCCATCTTATTGCAAAGTAGAAAAGTTGTTCTCAAACGGGTATGGCCTCGAAGACTTCCACTTCCTAGATAGTTGATCTTGAACGCGTGCAATACTATAATGCTTAGTAGGCTTGCGGTACCTGCGTTGTCGTTTACGAAATATGTATCCGCACAGTCGTAAATAATATTTGGCAATACCTGGCTTGTTCCAGTTCTCAACACGCCTTATACTGGCTTGCTTTGTTGTCCCACGTTTTTATTCATTGCTGTTTACAATTCGTGCTCACGTGAACAACGCTTTTAGGTATAGTAGCAGCACAAATGAGGCTTCGTGCATGTAAACGGTACAGTTGACAGCTTCCAACCTATCAATAAAAAGCTCATTTCTCGGGGGGATCGCCGATGGCATTCAGGAGAAAATGATGTGCTAAACAGATTGATTGGCTCCTTGAATATCCCTACATTTTTTGGAAACGACAATGACAGGGAAGTTTGGCATCTCAGAACATGGTTTAACATAGGTGAGTAATACCGTAAAAGTTTCAGAAGGGAGGATAAGAAATCTATAGAAGAAATACTAATAAGCATTCAGCGCAACACAAACAGCTACGTGTTATGAAAATATTTTCTGGTACCTAAAGGAAAAAAGTCGCAACATATCCATGGAGTGTACGATCATGAATGGAGTGAAGCGCTGAAGGGTTTCATCGCTGAACCATTAACCATCCGTGAGTATTGCCCACTACGTCATCAAAGACGGGACAAGTACTGTATATTTTTATACAAATTTTATTATTCGTAAGTATAGTAGCTACACATCGCTTCTGTTTCCCCTTCGTTATAATGGCTTTATGGCTGGTGAAGAGGTGGGTCGGTGATGGGGCATAGTGAGATGTTGCAAGGATGAACTTGTGGGCATTTGGCAAAGGTGGAACTATAGGCGGTCACGTACATACATACAAGCCATGTACAGACCCACGCCTTCAGGAGCTTCGCCCTAAAAAAAGGAAAACTTCAACACACCGATGACATTCTTTGTTCAGGCGGCTATACATTGATGCCTGTCAATATTAATCAAATGTAAGTCACTTAAACAAAGCCTTACGGAGGAAACGATCCAAATGGCATTCTTTTTTGTTACGATGCTATCATACCCTATCGCAAATGTTGAATCCGCAAGAACGAATAGAATATCAAGAAATATAACACAGCACAGCATTTTCGCTTCTAGGAGAATGGCAGCACAAAAAACTTCATACGTGTCTGGATCTGTCGTACTCTATGAAACCTGAGGTTTTGTGTGTGACAGGAATAGGATCCAGAATATTAAGCTAACGCCTTTACTTCACACAAAAGTTTAAATTGTTGTCAACTTCGACTTCTCTGGGAAGAGCACCACATTTTATTTATTTTTTTCTTGAGACCCGCAAACGAGTTTCAAACTGGGTTCGGGGTTCTTGCTCACGACACTCCTGAATGTACCCAGAAACCTGGTGGAAGAAGTGTTTTTCTTCTTTGTTAAGCAAGGTGTTGCGAAAAAGTATTGATATTTCCGATAATTTTGGTTTTCTAAAGATGATGCTTATATAGTTTATATGTCTTTTTTCGCAACCGTCGATGTCACTATGTAGCATGGGGTACTGTAGGTATACGCGCTTTGCTCTACAAGGTATTCATTCCTGCATCGTCGGTAACTTCAGTTGTGAAAGGCGGTTGTGCTAACCATTATGCGTTGTAGTGGAAGCATTTGGTGGAATTCCGTAACCACATTACGGAGACCATTTTTATTAATGTGTGCTGATGTATAAAACAAAAATATCCCTTTCCTACACGCGTTGAAAGCCGGACGCCAGGTTCAAAGAAAGAGCAAACACTCAACATTTGTTATGAATTCTCCAGATGACAGCACTTGAAAAAAAAAAGTGAAAATAGTATTCTTCAGAATCATCTTGCGCGTGTGTTTCGAAGCTGGACGCAGAAATAAGCGGAATACGTGTACATTGCGCTTACAATCAAGATTGCCGAAAAATTGCCGATAGAACAGCCAGCGCGCCGTGTTCAAAATAATACATACCCCTTCTCTTTTCAAGCAAGCATGCCTGCGGGTTGCTGCCATTTTCTCGCAATCGGAAACATTATTTACGAGATTGTTGTAGCCTCAAAGACTGGTAGCACGCAGAGCATTGATCTGCGAGCACCTGCTTTACCTAAATGCGGCGAAGACTTAGAATCCTTTAGTTGCTATTCGCGATTTTTTTATTCGTACGATAAATGTTGTACTAAGTGTTCAGTAGTATTTCTTCCGTACATTTGCTCTCTTCTCTTCTGAAACTATTGCGATATTACTCAAGTATATTAGGCTCATGTCTTAAGACGCCCACTTTGGCTGTGAATGTCGCTTGCAAGAAATGAAGGGATCTTCAGCGAGTCAAACCAGCTGCCTTGAGCATTATTCGTTCCTGAAAACCATCGACAATTACGCCCAGAAATAAAACATTTGATTTATATGCTGGCAGGTGCCAAATAACCGTTTTCAAGTACGCATCCTGTCTTATCATTCAATGCAGTGAATGAAAAAGTGGTACTGAGAAGTGTGCCAGTAAACGCGGGGTTTTGACATTGAAAAACTCAGGCACTTGCCTAACATAATTTAAGACTGCACGAAAGAAAGCATCATGCATGGCAATGAATTCCTTCAAGCCTACAACGTTGCAATAGCGGTAAAGCATGTGCTTGGAGATCAACAAGCTGGGTGCTACACAACCTTCGAGTCGATAACGAATTTGACAGAATTGTTTTCTTTTACAGGAAGATGGCAGCATTCCTCAGGCCGCCTAATATTTCCAATAACGTAGGATGGCTGCTTTATTGGAAATATCAATAACCTTTTGCACCACCTTGCATCACGAAGCAAAAAAAAAACACTCATGGTGAGCTTCTCCCACCATGTTTCTCGGTGCATTGAGGAGCGTCGTAAGCAACAAGAGGACCGAAGCCCAACTTTAAACGTGTTTACTGCTCGCAAAGAAATATGTGGTGCTGTTCCTGGAAAAAATTGAAAATGGCCACAAATGAATATGTTATGCGAAGTAAAGGCTTCAGTTAACTCTTGTGGGTCCCATTTTGTGTAGTAAAAAAAACCGGATTGATTGAATACGACAGATCCTGAGGCTGAATCAGTTTTGATGCTTACATTCTCCAAAAACGAAAGCTCCGTCCTGTATTACACTTCTCGATCTTCCGTTAGTTCATGTAAACTCAACCTTTCTAATAGGGGATGATAACATTGGAACTAAAGAGAAAGGCATCTGGAGCGTATCCTACTTTAATCCTCGCTTAGGTGATTTATATTTGGCTAATCACTGCTGGCTTTCCAGTGCCACCTGAACAAGGAATGTCATTGGTGTGCTTAGGTTATGTATTTTTCTTATGTTAAGGCATTTCTTTTCCTAATATGAAGCTGTTTATGTAGCTTTAAATGTTCAATAGTAATGTTTCCGTAAACTTGATGCCTTGTTTATAGCAACACGTCTTGCGATATTACTCATGAATGTTAGAAAGATGTCTTAAGGTGCCCATTTTAAAGCGATAGAGAAAAAGAGCTGATTTCGCATAAATTCCGGCGTTGGTGTCAGCGTCATTGATAGTGAACGAAAAAGCAGCATCTTATGCGCGACTGAGAAATGGAGAATGATGCAAATGAAAATAAATTGGCGATTGAACCCGGGTGGTTTGAGCATTGATAGTGGGGCATTTTTGTGAAAAGCGGATGTTGTACTACACAGCTAAGAGTCTGCATGTGAATGCACTGCAAATAATTCTTCCTCTGCTTGGGAATGCAAAAAATAAAACTCTTGCTTTAAAGACACCCCCTTTCTGTATATGTAGTTCCGAATAAAGCATGAACAATTGTAGTAAAAATGAGTTTTGTAAGCGTCCATTGCCATCGGGCATCACAACATGTGATCGTCGTAATGATTTGGTGGTTTAAAGCTGTTCGTCTACTAATAAATGTACACACGTTACTGTGCGTATTCCCTTGAGGCCACGTAGTGAGTGCATAGCAAGTTTGAAAAAAAGTTTCACGCGATAAACGTATGAACTACGCACTATAGAAATGAAATCCCTGTCTCAATCAACTCTTGAAGAGGAAGTTTAGGGTCCCCAATATTTTTACTGTGATTGTCAATTTCAAGAAATGGGAGGATCTTTGTGGAAAAAAAAACAATCTACCTATACAATCATTCATCCGCCACGATCATTCACAATTATGTCAATAAAGTAACTTTTTATCATTGGCTGCCCCGAGTCAAACAAAAATACGTTTCTTGACTTGTCGTGTAACTATAAATACCAGCGTTATTTACAGTTATTTACAGAAGCACGAGGGCTTAACCACCATGAATGAGATTACAGGTCTACCAATCTAGTGAGTAAAAGCCGTGCTTTGAACTAGAAAACGACATGTACTTCCTTACCATTATTTACGACTACGCGGATACAAAGTTCGTGAATAGCATTGCAGGCTCTGCATACCTGCAACGCATTGTGGTAAAACATGCGCTTTGAGATCAACAATGTTATTGCTGGAAGTCATCGAGGTCACACCCGTCTCAAAAGAACTGTTCTACTTTGCAAGTTCACCTGCAGCACTCTGCAGGTGAACTTGCCAATTTCGAACTAGGCGCGTTATTTCAAACTTGGCGCGATGTACTTATCTAGTAAAGCATGCGCTTCGATATAAATTACTGGGTGCTGCAAGCCTACGAGGCCATACTAGTCTCGAAAGAACTGTTCTACTTTGCTGAAAGATGGCAGCACTCTTCCAACGGACATTCTCATTTTGAATTTGGTGTGTTATTTTAAACTCGTTGCCATCTGCTGTGCCGGTAATAATTCAAATGTCCTCACTGTAGACGCCTGGCGGCAAGTGAGGCACCAAATTCCGCTCTTATTCACGATTAGTGCATGAACGATTGTTTTGGAAATTCCATTTACTTTTTTTACAATCTGCTACATGGCTGTACCCGAGAACTTCCCAATGAATGTTTATTGTTTCTGTGTTGCCTATTGATCTCGAACCGCATGCTTTACAGGCTGAGCAGATCACACTGAGTTCAAAATAAACAAAACAGCCTGAAAGTACTGCCATATTCCAGCCAAATAGGACAGTTTTTTTAGACGTTTATAGCCTCACAGACTTCCAATACCCAGATAGTTCACCTCGAAGCGAATAGTTCACCATCTAAGTATGTCACACCGGGTAGAAAATAATGGACCGAGATTAAACCAACCATGCCCACCTAAAGGTACTACCATCTTCTCGCAGAATATAACAGTTCTCCCGAGACATATATGGCGTCGAAGACTTTCCACAGCAAGGTTGTTGATCTCAATGCACATCCTTTATCATCCGAGGAGCTCGCACCGAGTTCAAATTAACGCACCCAGTTCAAAATAAGCAAGTCAACCTGATAGATGCTGGCATCTCGCAGGCTACAACAGTTTTTCTGAGACGTGTGTAGCCTCGAAGACTGCCAGCGTCCAGACTGTTATTGTCGAAGCGCATGCTTTACCGGCTGAGCAGATCACACCGAGTTTAAAATGCCGCGCGGAGTTCAAATGAAGCAAGTCCACCTGAGGAGTGCTGCCATCTTTTTGAAAAGTACAACAGTTCTTTGGAAACATGTATAGCTTCGAAGACTTCCAGCATTCAGATAGTTAATCTCGAAAAGCGTGCTTTACCGGCTAAGCACATCGCATCGAGTTCAACACAATGTGCCCAGTTCCAAATAAGCAGGTGTGCCTGAGAGATGCTGCCATCTTTGCGCAGGCTAGAACAGTTCTTTCGTGACGGGTACGGCCTCGGAGACATCTAGCACCTGAATAGTTTATCTAGAAGCGCATGGTTCAGTGGCTCAGCAAATAGCACCAAGTTCAAAATAAAGCGCCGAGTTTGAAATATGCAAGTCCACCTGAGGAGTGCTGCCGTCTTCCAACATTGCAGAGTAGTTATACCGAGACGGGTATGGCCTCAAAGACTTTCATCGTACAGATAGGTCATCTCGAAACGCATGCTTTACCGGCTGAGCGAATAGCGCAGGGCTCCAAGTAAAGCACCGAGTTTGAAATGTGCAAGTTCGCTTGAGGGGTCCTGCCATCTTCTTGCAAAATAGAATTATTCCGATACGTGTATTGCCTCGAAGACTTCAAGCATTCAGTGTATTGCCTCAAAGACCTAATGCATCCAGATAGTTGATCTCGAGGCACATGCTTTACCGGCTGACCAAATTGCACCGAGTTCTAACCTCCCGGCCTTTCGTTCCTCTCTCTCTCTCTCTCTCTGCACCGAGTTCAAACTAAGGCGCTCAGTTGAAAACAAGCAAGTTTGGTTGAGAGATGCTGCCATCTTCTTGCAGACTAGAACAGTTCTTCCGGAACGGGTACGGCCTCGAAGAGTTGCAACATCCAGATGGTTGATTTCAAAACGCATGCTTTACTGGCTGAGCAAATCACACCGAGTTCTAAATAAAGAACAGTGCTCGAAATATGCAGGTCCTCCAGAGGAGTGCTGCCATTATCTTGCAAAGTAGAATTGTCATTCCGAGACGGTTATGGCCTCGAAGACTTCCAGCATCCAGATAGTTATTCTATTAGCGCATCTTTTGACGACCGAGCAGATTGCATCAAGTTTAAAATAACGGGCAGAGTTCAAATAAGTAAGTCTGCCTGAAAACTTACTTATTTAGAACTTTGCGCCATCTTCTGGCAAAGTAGAACAGTTCTTCCAAGATGGCTATGGACTCCAACACGTGCAGAATCTAGATAGTTGACCTCAAAACGCATGTTTTACCACTGTGCATAGTAGGCCTCCAGTGTCTATTGCTGTTTACTAATTTTGTGTCCGCTTGGTCGTGAATAACGTGTAAGCAAGGACCAATTTGTTCAACTTCAAAGCCCGGCTTTTAGTGGCTTCCTTTTGGATACTCGCGCGTTTACATGCACAGCGGTTTAGTCTTCTGCCGATGTAGGAAAGAAAAGATGCAATTTCTAGTAGCATTGAGTTGCGACGCCACTTACAAAGGAACAACAAAACAATCGTCATTTGTTGGTGCGTCCCAGACGACAAGAGTGCAGGGAAACAAAAAGAAGAAAGTAGGGAGTAAAAGTGTTCATCGAAACGATCGTGCGGCCGCTTATCGCGACTGAACGAAGAATGACACAGATAACATTCGCCTGGGCTGTACAATCAGGATAGGCGAAACACTGCTTGCAGAACCGGCCGCGCGCCATGTTCAAAAAACGCTGCCCCTTCTACTTTCAAGGAAGCCTGCAGAGTGCTGCCTATCTTTGGCAGTAGGAAACACTTGATTCCGAAAACATAAAGGCCTAAAAGACCCCTAGCATCCAAAGTGTCAATCTCGGAGCCTAAGCTTAACGGCTATGCATTGTATACTTGGAAGTCCAGCGTTGCTTTTTGCGAAATTTGTTGTTCACTTGGTCAGATTTATTTGGGATGTTGATCTTCAAGGTCTGTCGTAGTTGTTCTTTTTGTTGCGCGGCTTTTTGTACACTTGATTTTTGTCTTGCTTCTCAAATGCTAAGTCTTCACCGAAATATGTCCGCCAATTTTGATTAATCTGAAAGCACAAGTACAAGTATTGTCTTCGGTTTTCCATGCTATAGCTCTACGCAAAACAAACACTGTAAGACTGCTGTGTTTTCATAAAAATTGCATCATATAACCATTGCGTAGCATGATCAGCAGAGAATATATAAACATGAGCAAAGAATTAACATATTACTTATCATTCAAAAACCTAAATTTACGTCTTGACAAACTAACGATGTTCGTAAAATACTACCAAGTAAAACGATTAAGGTCCCGATAGTCTGCCTGAAAAACCAGCGAAAAATCAAATGGAGGGGACACGCAATCACTCCGGTTTCCCGAAGTTAAATCCCGCTAAAACGCACTCCGGCTGCCCCACGCGTTTTATTCAGTAAGCCTACTTGGCTCGACAGATTCGGAATGAAAATTTCTCCGAATAAGGAGGTTGTTAGAGGAAGAGCATTTGACTTCTTACAGGCAGCAATTCTGTTCTGCATTACACTTCCGCTTTCTTCGCTTAAGCAAACAAACATACTGCCACGTAGCTATCGCATGAAGGGTGAATCATTCTGTGGACAGAAGACGACGAAGAGGACTCGCTCTGTGTGCTGCACTCCGATTTTATCGGTGTAAGTACACTGGCAAATAGTCATGTCCCGTCTCATTTTACATAACATATTTGTGGCTCAGGTGCTGATCATTCCCTGTACCCATCACGAAGCTCCGCAACGGCCGCATCATCACGCGTCCTACCATGTCACAAGTTCAAGGAACATCGTCTTTACCACCCACCTCTTCTGTGACTCCTACCTACGTTGTGCTACCTCCTGCTCGTGATCCTGGCGTATTTTCTGGACAGGATGGCCTTGACGTTGACAAAGGGCTCAACGTGTGTGAACGGATCAGCGCCAGCTTTCAGTGGGACCCGACACTCATGCTTGCCGACGTACTTTTTTACCTTGGCCCTCCGCGAGTGTGGTTCGAGACGCACAAAGCCGACATTAACAGCTGGGACACTTTCAAGTAGAAGACCCGTGACCTTTTTGGGAACACCGCTGCACGACAGATAACTGCACGAAATCAGTTAGCCACTCGGGCACAGACGTCTACCAAATCCTGCTTCGCGTATGTTCACGATGTCATCGCCCTTTGCTGCCAGGTTGAAGAACACATGCCCGAGGCTGAGAAGGTATCGAATGTGCTCAAAGGCATCGCCGACGATGCCTTCAACCTGCTTGTTTACACTAACGTCACCACCATTGATAAAATCATAAAGATTGCCGGTGGTTTGAACACTCCAAGAGCTGCCGTATCACGCAGAGATTCACACGACTGCCCAACAAGGCCGCAACTTCATCGTGTGAAACCGTTCGCCATACACCAACCTATGACCACGTCACCCAAATTGTTCGTCGGGAGCTTGAAGCTGCCGGTCCAGCTCCCATTCAACAGCCCGTTGTTACAACCCTAGCCACTGACCAATCACACCTATCAGTAGCCCTAATTCAAGCTGTGGTATTGCATGAGTTTGCTAATCTCGGTCTTCCGTCAGCGTGTCATGTGACTCACCCTGAAGTACGCCCATACCCTTCAGGTAACCGTCGTCGATCTCCTCCACCATTGCCCTTCCGGAACCCTATGCGATGCGAACCCCTGACGACGAGCCTATCTGATTGTTCTGTCATCAACAGTGACATATTTCTCGTTATTGCCGTCGCCGCTGGTCCAACCTAGCACGTCAGAGCTACCCTACTTATATGCACCCTACCACTTCTATAGAATTCGTCGGAATGTGCACTGCTTGTGTGAACCTTACTGGTCGCCACGCCGCAGTCCATTTTGCCGTTCTAGATCGTTGCCACCATGACCTCATACTAGGTCTTGATTTCCTCTCCGCAGACTCGGCTTTAATTGACTGTTCCTCTAACATGCTCAGCCTCGACCTTACCCTTCTCTCTGATGCCTGTGAAATGCCCGTTAGCCGCTTGGGTTCAACCACTTTTGTTCGCTTGCCGCCTCGAGCTGTGACATACGTTTGTTTGTCATCGATCCCTCCAGTTACCGACGGGGACTACATCGTTACACCGATAACAGACCATTGCCACCATAGTGGACAACTGTGTGTTTCTTCCACTCCTTATTTTCGGCCTCATATCTCAAGTGTTGCCCATCAAGATGTCACTTGCTCAATTCGCTGCCATAAGAGATGATGACAAACGTTTTCGCTGTAACTGTTCCAGACCAAGCCGAAGTCTCACAGTTACCCGGTTCTGCCAAAGCCATCTTTCGAAATATGATTAGAGCAGACCTTTCGCCTGATCAGGCCGACGCTCTGCCGCGTTTTGGCCTCCTACGGTGACATTTTTGATATCTGTGATCGTCTCTTGCGCCGGATTGATATTTTCAAGCACCGAATTAACACTGGTGACTCAGTGCCTATCCACCGTGGGCCTTACCACGTGTTCGCATCAGAACGAGCAGTGATTCAGAAAGAAGTAGACAACAAGCTATCGAAAGACTTCATCGATCCATTGTTAAGCCCTTGGGCCTCCCCAAGGTTCTTGGTAAAGAAGAAAGACGGCTGGCGTTTCTTTATTGATTATCGGCACCTCCAAAAAATCACCAAGAAAGACGTGTATCCGCTTTCACGTATAGACGATGCACTTTTTTTCATCTCTCGACCTACGGTCTGGCTACTGGCAAATTGGTGTAGACGAAATGGATCGTGAAAAAACTGCTTTCGTTACCCCGACGGCCTTTACCAGTTCAAGGTCATGCCGTTTCGTCTCTGCAACGTACCAGCAAGCTTCGAAAGAATGATGGACACTCTGCTTCAAGGATTTAAAAGGGCGACGTGCTTGTGTTACTTAGACGGCGTGATAATCGTCTCACCCACCTTCGCACCTTCGCCACACACCTTCAACGCCTTACGACCATTCTATCAACATTCCGACATGCCGGCCTCCAGTTGAATTCCTCGAAGTGCTGCTTCGGTCTTCAAATAACTGTTGGGGGGCCACCTTGTTGACGCTTTCGGTGTACGACCAGACCCAGGAAAAGTACGTGCAGTAATGACTTTAGCGCTCCACGCTCTATTTATGATGTTCGCAGTTTCGTGGGCCTATGCTCTTACTTTCGATGGTTCGTGAAAGAGTTTGCGGCACTCACACGCCCACTCACAGACGTTCTCCAACACGACGTTTCGTTTTGTTGGGGTCCTCTTCAAGTTAACGCTTTCTCTCGACTAATCACTGCTCTAACGACACCACCGATACTTGCACGTTTCGACCCAAATTCTTCAAAAAAGTGCGCACAGATGCTAGCGGTCATGGCATCGGCGCAGTTTTGGCCCAAATTCAGCGGGGCACTGATGGTGTAATTGCATATGCAAGTAGTCTCCTTTCAAAATCTGAGCGTAACCACTCTATAACAGAACGAGAATGCCTTGCCCTTGTCTGGGTGGTTTCGAAATGTCTTCCTTATTAGTTGTATGGCCGCCTGTTTCTTGTCGTCACAGATCATCACGCCCTCTGGTGGCTTTCTTCACTTAAGGAATCTTTGGACGACTTGGTCGTTGGGCGTTGCGTCTTCAGGAATACTCCCACTGAGTTGCCTACAAGTCTGGACGCCCCCATCTGGACGCCGATATCTTGTACCGCTACCCTGTTGACCAACCAAATGAATCGGTCAGCAAGCCTGGCCCCAGCGTCATGTCCATGTCTAGGTTTCGTCACATTGAGGACGAACAGCGTCGCGATTCTTCCTTGTAGTCACTCTTTGCTCATCTGTAATGCGACACTAACGATGTGTCACTCCTCATGTTCGTTCACCTCAATGGCACGCTGTACCATCGTATCGTCCAGCCAGATGTCCCTGAGCTACTTCTAGTCATGCCTAACCATCTCCGTTACGCGGTCCTGCATGAGCTTCACGACAAACCAACTGCCGGCCACTAGGGCGTATCTCGCACGTACGACCGCGTCCGGCACCGCTTCTTTTGGCATGATCTCGCACGGTCCATTCGACGCTACGTGGCTTCTTGCGATTAATGCCAACGTCGAAAACGACCTGCCGCACCCCCTGCTGGATTCCTTCACCCGATCTCAATCCCTACCAAACCAGCTTTCTTCTGTGTTGGTGTAGACCTCCTCGGACCGTCCACTGAATCAAATTTTGGGAACAAGTGGGTCGCCTTTGCTATAGACCATGCGACCAGGTTTGCCATCTCTAGAGCGCTGCCCACCAGCACTGGTACTGACGTTGCCGACTTTTTGCTCCACGATGTAATTCTACACCATGGCGCTTCTCGGTAATTGCTCACCGATCGTGGATGTGCATTTTTGTGACGCGTATTCGACGACTTTTTGCGCTCTTCCTCAACGCAACACAAACTCACCACTTCCTACCATCCTCAAATAAATGGCCTTACCGAACGCCCAAATCGCACCCTCACGGACATGCTCTCGATGTATGTCTCATGTGACCACCATGACCAGAATCTAGCGCTGCCTCACGTGACGCTTGCCTATAAATCATCTCGTCGTGGTACCGCAGGTTATTCATCTTGTTACATGTTCTATGGCCGCAATCCAACCTACCACTGGACACCCAACTGCGGACTGCAACACCTCCGCCGAGTGAATACGCACGTGATGTTATTGCTCGTGCCGACCACGCACGTTAGATTGCCCGCTCTAGGCTTTTGGCTTCACAATCAACCCAGTAGGCTCTCTGCGACAGAAAGCATCTCGATGTCGACTTCTCACCAGGTTCTCTAGTTCTTCTCTGGTGCCCAGTTCGTCGTATTGGATAGTCAGAGAAGTTGCTATCTTAGTACAAGGGACCTTACCGTATCATGCGACGGGTAACGGATGTTACCTACGAGGTCATTCCAGTATCCGGGACTAACCTGTTTGCAAACACCCCAAGTGACGCAGTCCATGTCAGTAGGTTGAAACCATACCGCCCTCCTTCTGAAGAACACGTATGAAGTGCACCGAGCTGGTGTTTTTACAACCGGGGGGGGGGGGGTAATGCTACGTAGCTATCACATGAAAGATGAACCATTCTGTGGACAGAAGGCGACAAAAAGGACTGGTTTGCTCGCTCTGTGTGCTGCGCTCTGATATTATCGGTGTAGATACGCTTGTAAATAGTCACGTCCCATCTCATTCAACGTAACAATACCTTAACACACCGACGACATTCCTTGCTAATGAATGTAATGATTAGTTTACGGGGATCTACCAAATATAAATCGTTTAAACGAAGACTAATGCATGATCCGACGAAGACGGCACTGTTTTGTACTACATTGTTATCATCTCAAATCGCAAAAACCAAATAAAAAGTGGATGTTTCGGAAGTATCTTAGAGAAAGTAGGGCTCTATCTTAGCGGAGTTGATGTACAAAGGTTGTTTCGGCCTCATGAGCTGTCGTGTTCTACAAAATTTGTGTTTTCTTGGGGTACACAAGAACAGTTCCTGCATATTAGGCTGTTGGCTTCACCTCGTATAAGATTCATTTGTAGCCACTCTACAGTTAAGGGCACCGTATTTTTCTCTGAGGGCTTCACACTGGTTTCCAACTCACCCTCAGCGCTCTTGTTGTGCAAGACGATCCTGAATACAGTCAGAAACGTGGTGCGAAGTACTCCGCTCGAGTGTCTAAAATTTTTGCCATGCAATGTGTTGCGAGGAGGTATTGATATTTCTAATAAAATGGGTACTATCAATACACGGTTTATTTGCTATGTTTATTCACATAGCCATCAAAATCTACAGAAGCTTGCGGGGCGTGTGGTACGTGGATTTGTTTTTCAACGTTTCCATCACTGAAACATAGTTTTCCTCCACATGAGATTGGCCTTTGTGGTAACCGTTAACCTTCACTATGAAAGGCTTTGCTGCACGTCTGTCTCCGCGTGAAATAGGCGCTTTGAATGAACTCTGCTGATGTAGAAAAAAAAGATGTCTTTTCTTCTAGTATTGAGTGGCAACGTCACTCACAAGGAAACAGTGAAACAATCGTCATTTTTTGGGAAGTCCCCAGACGGCAACAGTGCAGAGAAACAAAAAAGGAAAATAGGGAGAAAAATTGTTCATCGAAACGATCATGCAGCCGCTTATCGCGTCTAGACGAAGAATGGTGCAGATAACATGCGCCTGGTCCGTACATTAAGAGTAGCCGAAGCACCGCTGGTAGAACAGGCCACGCGCCAAGTTTGAAAAACGCTGCCCCTTCTCCTTTCATGCGAGCCAGCCTGCAGAGTGCTGCCGACTTCTGGCAGTAGGCGACACTTCATTTCAAAACTATATACAGCCTCAAAGACAGCTTGCACCCAAATTGTCAATCTCGGAGCCAGAGCTTAACGGCTGTGCTTTGTAGACTGAATTCCAGCGTTGCTTTTCGCAATTTTTGTTAACACCCGGGCAGATTTATTTGGGCTGTTGATTTTCAAGGTTTGTCGTAGTTGTTCTTTTTGTTTCGCGGCTTTTTGCACACTTCGTGTTTGTATGTTTTTTCTAATGCCAAGTCTTCAGAGAAATATGACCGCCGATATTGATTAATCAGAGAACAAAAGTGTAGTCTTGGGTTTTCTGTGCTATAGCTCTACGCAAAATTACACTGTAAGACAGCTGTGTTTTCATGAAAATTTCATAATCTAACCAATTCGTACCAGGATCAGCAGAAAATATAGAAACAACCAAGCAAAGAAATAACATACTACTTCTGCTTCAACTCCTTAAACTTACGCCTGGAGAAACTAACGATGTTCGTAAAATACTCCCAAGTAAAACAATCAAGGTCCCGATAGCCTGCTTAAAAACCAGATAAAAATACAAAGGATGGGCCACGCAGTAACTGCGGTTAGCTGAAGTGTGTGTTGACTGAATCCCGCTAACACGTTCTCCGGGTGCGCCACGTGCTTTAATCGGTTAGCCGCAACAGAAACTTGGCTCGAAATATTCGGAATGAAAACTTCTCCGAATAGGGAGGTTGTTAGAGCCAGGGCATTTGACTTCCTACTGGCAGTAGTTCTGCATTACACTTCTGCTTTCTTCGCTTAAGCATATCTACATACCTTTACACAACCGACGACATTCCTTTCCCATGAAAGTAATGATTAGCCTACCCCGACTTACCAAATATAAATTGCTTAAACGAAGAGTAATGCAAGATCCAATGAAGACGGCTCTCTTTTGTGCTACAATGTCATGGTCTCAAATCGCAAAAACGGCATAAAAGGGATACGTTTCGGAAGTGTCTTAGAGAATGGAGGGTTCGATCTTAGCGCAGTGGCAGTACAAAAAGTGTTTCGGCCTCATGAGCTGTCGTGTTCTATGAGATTTGTGGTTTCTTGTGTTGAAAAGAACAGTTCCTGAGTATTAGGGTGCTGCCTTCACCTTGTCTCAAGATTTATTTGTTGCCACTCTACAGTTAAGGGCACCGTATTTTTCTCTGAAGGGTTCACACTGGTTTCAAACTCACCCTCGCCGCTCTTGTTGTGCACGATGATCCTGAATACAGTCAGAAACTTGGTGCGAAGAACTCCGCTCGAGTGTCCAATTTTTTTTGCGATGCAAGGTGTTGCGAGGAGATTTTGATATTTCTAATAAAATGGGTACTATATTTGCAGTTTATTTTCAATGATTATTTACATAACCGTCGACGTCTACTGAGGTTTGCGTAGCGTTAGGTACGTGGATTTGTTTTTCAACAGGGAGTTTTAGAATAGCGCAACGCGAGACCTTGCGGTGCGGTCGCTGCCACTGCGCATGCGTCGTAACGCAAGGCAGCTTTCGTGTTTGCGGACCACATGCAGAAAGTCCGAAATTCCGTGTGGTGATGGCAGTCTGCATGTGGCCCGAAAGCGCTGGTTTCAAGGCTACGTTGTCGCTGCGATCGGGCGTTGCGGATCGCAACAGGGCAAACGCTATTCTAAAACTCTTATGGCACCCGCTTCGCCTGCAACGCCCGCAGCGCTTGCAAACGGCATTCTAAAGCTCCGTAGTGTTTCCATCACTGAAAGGTAAATTTCCTCCGCTTGAGATTGGCGTTAGTGGTAACCGTTAACCTTTACTATGAATGGCTTTGCTGCACATCTGTCTCCTCATAAAAGGGGTGTTTTTAGTGAACTCTCGCGATGTAGGCGAAAAAAGATGTCTTTCCTTGTAGCATATAGTGGTGAAGCCGCTTATAAGGGAACAGCGATACAATCGTCATTCGTTGGGACGTCCACAGACGACATGAATGCAGAGAAGAGAAAAAGAAAATAGGGAGAAAAAGTGCTCATCAAAACGAACGTGCGGCAGTTTATCGCGGCTAGACTAAGAATGTTGCAGATAACATGCGCCTGGTCATTGTAATCGGGATAGCCGAAGCATTGCTGCTAGAACAGGCCGCGCGCCATGTTCAAAAAACGCTGCCCCTTCTCTTTTGAAGCAACCCTGCCTGCAGAGTGCTGCCGATTTCTGGCTGCAAGGGACCCTTCATTTCAAAAACATAAATGCCTCAAAGACACCTAGCTCACAAAATGTCAATCTCGGAGACCAAGCCTAACCGTATTGCGTTGTAGACTTAGAATTCCAGCGTTGTTTTTCGTGATTTTCGTAAATAACCCGGTCAGACTTACTTGGGCTGTTTATTTTCCCTATCTCTCGTAGTTGTTCTTTTTGTTTGGCGGCACCTTTTACTGTACACGTCGTATCTAGTTCTTCTTCCACGCGCAAAATTTCGAACATGAAGCGACAGCACGACGGCACGTTTCTTTTCACATCTGCATTCACCCATAGTTCGAAATCTGCAAATGTGTAAAAAAGCAACTATATTACTGCTGAGCAATTTATACGCTATAAACATGAAGCCCTGTAAATCCTTCAACTGCTATTTCGACTTAATTAATTGTAACTATTACTGCTTAGTTCTTATGGTAACTTAGTTTTTATAAATAAAGGCAATGTTTGCGATCACCTTTTTTTCTGAGCATGTTTAAACATGCTGTACACACTTCTTTATATTCGCTAATCGGAGTATAACCCTTGTTAGAAATTTGTTCTTCTGTTTCGAAAGTTGTTCTTTCTGTTTCGCGGCTTTTTATACACTTGGTATTTGTCTTTCTTCTCAAAGGCTAAGTCTTCACCGAAATATGTCCGCCGATTTTGAATAATCAGAGAACACAAGTATAGTCATGGGTTTTCTGTGCTATAGATCTACGCAAAATATACACTGTAAGACTGCTGTGTGTTCATGAAAATTGCATCATCTAACCAATGCGTACCATGATCAGCAGAAAGTGTATTGTTACGGCTAAAGGCCGGGCAAGAAAACAGAGGACGATGAAGTGATGCGCGTGGAAAGCACCCGCGGTTGCTCCGAGGAAGACGACGTCAAAATGGCTGCTCTTTTGTTCTGTTAGTAAAGACCTTGTTTTTCCTGGTCGCACCGTCGTCCTGTATCTTGTTATTTTCACGTCGCGACATTGGTGGAGGTGATGGACTTCTCCAACTGATGCTTGGGACACCTCCGCGCCTTGGTACTTCGTGTCAGCCACCGCAACCCGTTCCTGCAGTGGATACTCCTGCCCACCCCAACAGTCGCCAACAGGGAGGCCTAGCACCGAGGCAATTCCTCTGTAAACTTCTCCAGCAACACACCGTGCTTGGAGAAATGGCTACTGGAGTGCCTTCACAGCTTACTTTTGAGCGGCCTCAAATTCCCGAGACTTTTCACGATAAGGTCCATGAAGACGTTAAGAACTGGTTAGCCCAGTTTGAGCGGCGGGTCGCGAAGGCCAACCGCTGGTCCACTGAACAAAAGCTATCGCGCGTCTACTTTTTTTTGGCAGATAGCGCTCGTACGTGGTACGAAAACCACGAGTCAACTCTGTCTTCGTGGAATAAATTTCGGCAGCAAATTCTTGGGACATTCGCAACACCGACCACCGTGATTCTGAACTGCAGCTCATCAAGGCACGCATACAAAAACCATACGAAAGCGTCGCCATGTTTGCGGAGGACATGACCCACCTATTGAGCCGGGCTGACCTCGAGAGGCCTGAAAGTAAAAATTTATAACATCTGATGAAGGGCGTCAAAGAAGAGCTGTTTGCCGGTCTCCTACGCAAGCCGCCAACAAGCGCAGCGGAATTTATCTAAGAGGCTACGACAATCGAGCGAGCACTGTAGCAACGGCGCCGATACCACAACCAACCAAACAACACATCTCCCAGCCTCTCTGATTTGACTGCCTGCAGTGAGTATTCTCTGCATGAGCTCATTCACGAGGTCGTTCGTGAGGAGATCTGAAACCTTCTCTTTACTCCGCAAGAAAATACCGTTGCTTGCGTTGCAGCAGTTGTGCGGCAAGAACTCCACCAGGCATTTTCGTCGCCCGAATCGCTTTCAGGCAAGCGGTCTGGAAGCTACGCACCGGCCGTCCGTCGACCCACTCCAGTGACGTATAACTCCACACAACAGGCTTATCGCGACGTCATCTAAGGGCCTTACAACGAGCCGTCGACCCCAGCTTCAGATCCACCGCTGCCATATCCACAGTCTAGCGTACCTACGCAAACGTTGTCAATCTACACCGTCGACATCTGCATCTTGGTCGCAAAGAATTCCCACCGGGCGACCATTCATTCGTAAGACGAGCTTGTGGCGCACCGTCGACCGTCGACCATTTTGCTTCCATTGTTAAGAAGCCGGCCACGTTTTCCACAGTTTCCCATACCGTGACCTTATACATCAGAACTTTCTACAAACC
The DNA here is from genome assembly GCA_013436015.1 of Rhipicephalus annulatus. NCBI lineage: Eukaryota > Metazoa > Arthropoda > Arachnida > Ixodida > Ixodidae > Rhipicephalus > Rhipicephalus annulatus. Next base: position 188,159 of record WOVY01011530.1, on the reverse strand, counting down.
ACCCTTCGTGATTATTTCGATAACCGCGATGACAGCAGTGCAGGCCGGCAAGCACAGCAACCTGATGTGCCGTACAGTCGACCCCGCGCTCCTTCACCTGCACCTAATTCGCCGCAGCAGCGCAGTTACTCCGAGGTGGCCCGGGGTAGATCTCCTAGCCCTCGTCGGGGAAACTAACAGCAGCGACGTTTGGGGGAAGGTTGCCGCACGTGAAGATGCTATCACACTCCGAACAACTTCACTACGACGCGATACGACGGATGATACCACGGATCGTACGACGGACGATACTAAAGACGATACGACGCCACCGACATCAACGGAAATCGTAAGTGCCAATCTAGGCACTTGTATAGACCGACGCCCAGTAACAGGGCTGGTAGTTCCTGGCGCGGACTTCTCTATTATCAACCGTAAACTTGCCAACTGCCTAAAGAAAGTCAGAACAATGTGGACGGTCCCGAACATAAGAACCGCTGAGGGTCAATTGGTGACGCCGACGGGCAAATGTGGCGCTCGAATTAATATCTGTACTTCAGAATTCGTCGCTACTTTCATAATTTTATCGGTGTGCTGCAAAGACGTGATTTTGGGCGTGGACGTCCTCCGTGAATACAACGCCGTTATCAATATTCCTGAGAAATTGGTTACGTTTTGGATGGCCCCAGGTCAAGTTTCGGATGAGCTCTGTACAGACCAGCGATGTAAACTTTTGCGCGTCTTCGACGACGACGTGACCATCCCGCCGCGTTCGAGTACACTAGTGGCTGTGTCATGTGACACGTCGAGCGATTTAGAAAACATCACTGAGCAAATTCCAACACTGGTATTCAGCCATGATTTATCTATCGCAAGAGGCGTCGTGAGCACAAACTTTCGATACGAGCACGTCTTTATTGCGAACTTCAGTTCTGAACGCCGACATGTGACGAGGGGCGTGCCGGTCGCGTACATGGAAGAGCTCGCCGAGATGACAGACTGCCTCACTCTTGAGAAAGATAATTCAACTGATCTGCCCCCCGTACCTTTCTCTGTTGATACTGGCCCAAGTTTGCTGCCGGCGCAAAAGCTAAGTATCCTGCAGCTTGTTAGCCAGGTTGAAGATTGTTTCTCTTCAACGTCCAGGGTCTATCAAACGCCACTGTCCAAACATTGAATTATGACGGGTGGCATGACCAGACACATCAGGCGAAACCCGTACAGGGTTGCTCCTCGGGAACGTGAAGCCATAGAAAAGCAGGTGCGACCGATGCTTAAAGATGACGTTATTCTGCCATCGATAAGCCCTTGGGTTTCGCCGGTTGTATTATTAAAGAAAAAGACAGCACCTGACGTTTCTGCGTGGATTACCGCAAGCTGAACCAGGTGACAAAAAAAAAGGCGTCTACCCACTTCCGTGTATCAACGATTCACTCGATCGACTATGGCATGCACTTTATTTCTCGTCGATAAATCTAAGCAGCGCGTATTGGCAGATAGAAGTCAATGAAAGAGACCGGGAGAAAACAGCTTTCGTAACATCTGATGGTCTTTTTGTATTAAAGGTACTTCCATTTGGCTTTTGCTCAGCACCGGCAACGTTTCAGCGGCTAATGGATACCGTAATATCAGGCCTCAAGTGGCGGACATGCTTAGTGTATTTAGATGACGTCATCGTATTTTCTGCTACATTCGAAGAACACGTCAGGAGACTGCACTCAGTATATCAAGCTATTCGTTCCGCCGGACTAATACTTCGTTCCACCGGAATATTCGTTCCGCCAGACTAATACTAAATGCCACTTCGGCTTCGAAGAGGTTCTGCTCCTGGAGCATCTTGTCAGCAGTGATGGTGTGAGGCATGACCCTGAAAAAATAGCTGCCGTTAACGAATTTTCCAGTGCCAACTGACAAAAAGGCAGTCAGACGGTTTTTAGAACTGTGTGCTTACTACCGGCGCTTCATTGAGAACTTCTCGCGCATTGCCTCGCCGTTGATCCGCCTTACCAGAGAAGACGTCGCATTCGTATGGAATGAATAACAGCAAAAATCATTCGACGAGCTGCGGCAACACCTTCAGGAGCCACCAGTCCTCGCACACTTTGATGATGACGCCCCGACAACAGTGCACACCGACGCTGGCAATGTCGGCTTAGGAACTGTACTCGTGCAGTGGCAGCATGGTGATGAATGAGTAATTGCTTACGCGAGCAGAACGCTTTCACGCGCGGAAGAAAATTATTCCACCACGAAAAAAGGGTGCCTTGCGGTAGTGTGGGCAGTTATGAAATTCCGCCCAAATCTGTATGGTCATCCTTTTAATGTTGGCAGCGACCATCACTCTCTGTGCTGACTGATGAACTTAAAAGACCATTTCGGGCAGTTAGAGCGCTGGAGTTTGAAGCTTCAAGAATTTGACATGATGGTGGTCTACAGGTCGCGGAAGCGACATTCAGACGCCGATTGCCTTTATCGTGCGCCGTACGAACTTGCAACGGCAGAAGATTAAGATACAGCCTTTGTCGGAGTTGTATACACGGCTTTTATCGCACAGCTGAAACGAGAAGACCCGGAACTAGAAACCATATTTTGTTTTTTTGGAGGGTCACACTTCAAATGTACCTAGACTGTTTGCGAGAGGGCTTTCGTCATTTTTCTTGCGCAACGACGTTCTTTATAGGATGAACTTCATGTCTTACGGAACGACTACTTACCCGACGTGCCATAATCTCTAAAGAGTGAAGTATTACAGGCACGCCACGATGAACTTACGTCTGGCCACTTGGGTTACACACGTACGCTGTGCTGAGTGAGGAAGAAATACTACTGGCGAAGACTGTAGTACGGCGACCGTTCAACACTATGTTCGGACGTGCCTTGATTGCTAGCGCAGAAACGTTCCACCCGTAAAGCACGAGGCCTTCCTCCATCCTATTGACGTGCTTGTTACTCCAATAGCTCACGTCGGAATGGATCCTTTGGGGCCATTTCCCACCTCATTGGCAGGTCGCAGATAGACTATAGTAGCCACCAACTACCTCACTCGTAACGCTGAAACCAAGGCTCTGGAGAGGGGCACGACAAGTGAAGCAGCCCGATTTTTCGTGGAGAACGTGGTGCTGAGGCATGGCGCTCTGTCAGTGGTATCAACTGACAGGGGAACTGCATTCGCAGCCGAACTATTACAGATGGTTTTAAGACTTAGTGGCACATCTCACCGGCGAACAACGGCGTATCATCCGCAAGCTAATGGTCTTACAGGGCGTTTCAACAAGACACTTGCTTATATGCTTTGCATGTACGTTGAAATGGAGCATAAAACCTGGGATGAGTTCATGCCGTAATTCACGTTTGCCTATAACACGGCTCATCTAGAAACAACAAGAACAACGCCATTCCACCTTCTTCATGGTCATGCAGTCACTACTATACTGGATGCTACGCTGCCGCTCGAGTGCGAAAACGTCGAGAGGGATGCTGATTAAATCCCCCAGCTTGCCGAAGAAGCCCGACAACTTGCTTGCCTACGTATTAGTAGCCAGCATGACTACAATTCAAGACGGTAAAACCTTCGTCACCGACCAGTTTCATTCGAACCAGGAGAGAAAGTTTCGATATGGACTCCTACTCGGCGCCGTGGCCTCTCAGAAAAACTGTTAAGACCGTACTTCGGGCCCTATGACGTTCTACGCCACCTTAGTGACAATAATTTTGAGGTTGTTCCTGATACTGCGCACTCTTCAAGGCGTCGAAGGTATGCTCCAGAAGTTGTGCACGTTGTTCGGATGAAACCTTATTTCTCCGAATGAATTGATGCGTTTCCTAAGAGTACAAACCACTTTCATTATAAAGCATCGGGACGATGCTTTCTTGAATGAAAGGCTAATATCTCGTCTAAAGGCCGGGCATGAAGACAGGGGACGACGAAAAGATGGGCATGGACAGCACCCACGGTTGCTCCGAGGAAGACGACGTTGAAGCGGCTGCTGTTTTGTTCTGCTAGTACAGACCTTGTTTTTTCTAGTTGCACCATCGTCCTGTATCCTGTTTTTTTTTTCACGTCGCGACAATATAAACAACCAAGCGAAGAAATTAAATATCACTTTTGATTCCGCTCACTAATTTTACGTCTGGACAAAATAACGAAGCTCGTACAACAATCCCAAGTAAAACACTCAAGGTTCTCATAGCCTGCTTAAAAACCTGTGAAAATTACAACGGATTGGTCACACATATACTCCGGTTACCTGAAGTCAAATGCCGCTAAAACGTACTCCGGGTATGCCACGCGTTATAATCGGTAAGCCGCAACAGAAACTTGGCTCGACATATTCGTAATAAAAATTTATCCGAATAGGGAAGTTGTCAGAGGAAGTGCATTTGACTTCCAATAGGCCGTAATTCTGCATTACACTTCCGCTTTCTTTGCCTAAACAAACCAACATACATTAACACTAGCAACGACATTCCTTGCCCATGAGAGTAATGATTAGCCTACCACAACTTACCAAATATAAATCGCTTAAACGAGTAGTAATGCAACATTCGATGAAGACGGCACTGTTTTGTGCTACACTGTCATTATCTCAAATCAGAAAAAACGGCATAAAAGAGAGATGTTTCGGAAGTGTTTTAGAGAACGGAGGGCTTGATCTTAGCGCAGTGGCCGCACAAAAAGTGTTTCGGCCTCATGAGCTGTCGTGTTCTATGAAATTTGTGGTTTCTTTTGTTAACAAGAACAGTTCCTGAATATTAGGGTGCTGCCTTCACCTTGATTGATTGATGTGTGGGGTTTAACGTACCAAAACCACCATATGATTATGAGAGACGCCGTAGTGGAGAGCTCCGGAAATTTCGACCACCTGGGGTTCTTTAACGTGCACCGAAATCTGAGCACATGGGCCTACACCATTTCCGCCTCCATCGGAAATGCAGCCGCCGCAGCCGGGATTGGAACCCGCGACCTGCGGGTCAGCAGCCGAAAACCTTTGCCACTAGACCACAGCGGCGAGAGCTGCCTTCACCTTGTCTCAAGATTTGTTTGGGGCCACTCTACAGTTAAGGGCACCGTATTTTTCTCTGGAGGCTTCACACTGGTTTCAAACTCACGCTCGGCGCTCTTATTGTGCACGACGATACTGAATGCAGTCAGAAACTTGGTGCGAAGAACTTCGTACGAGTGTTTATTTTTTTTTGTGATGCAAGGTGTTGCGAGGAGATATTGATATTTCTAATAAAATGGGTACTCTATTTGCAATTTATTTGTCATGTTTAACATAACCGTCGACGTCTACTGAGGCTTGCGTTGCGTTAAGTACGTGGATTTGTTTTTAAACGTTTCGGTCACTGAAACGTTGTTTTGATCCGGTTGAGATTGGCGTTGGTGGTAACTGTTAACCTTTACTACCAGTCGCTTTGCAGCACACCTGTCTGCACGTGAAAAAGGCGTGTTTTATGAACTCTGCCGATGTAGGCAAGAAAAGATGTCTTTCCTTGTACCAATGAGTGGTGACGCCGCTTACAAGTAAACAGCGAAACAATCGTCCTTTGGTGGGATGTCCCCAGATGACAATAGTGCAGAGATACAAAAAAAGAAAATAGGGAGAAAACGTGTACATCAAAACGATCGCGCGGCCACTTATCGCGGCTATACGAAGAATGACGAAGATAACATGTGCCTGGTCTGTACAATCAGGATAGCAGAAGCACCGCTTGTAGAACAGGCCACGCGCCACGTTTGAAAAACGCTGCTCCTTCTTCTTTCAAGCAAGCCAGCCTGCAGAGTGCTGCCGACTTCTGGCAGTAGGAGGCACTTTATTCCGAAAACATAAAGGCCTAAAAGACGCCCAATATCGAAAATGTCAATCTCGGAGCCAATGCTTAACCGCTATGCGTTATAGACTTGGAATTCCAGCGTTGCTTCTCGCGAGTTTTGCTCATCACCCGGTCAGATTTATTTGGGCTGTTGATTGTGAATGTCTGTCGTAGTTGTTCTTTTTGTTTCGCGTCTTTTTGTACACTTGGTATTTGTCTTTCTTCTGATTGATATGTGAGGTTTAACGTCCCAAAACCACTATATGATTATGAGAGACGCCGTAGTGGAGGGCTCCGGAAATTTAGACCACCTGGGGTTCTTTAACGTGCAACCAAATCTGAGCACACGGGCCTACAACATTTCCGCCTCCATCGGAAATGCAGCCGCCGCAGCCGGGATTTGAACCCGCGCCCTGCGGGTCAGCAGCCGAGTACCTTAGCCACTATACCACCGCGGCTGGGCGTTGTCTTTCTTCTCAAGTTCTAAGTCTTAACCGAAATATGTCCGCCGATTTTGATTAATGAGAGAACACAAGTATTGTCTTGAGTTTTCTGTGCTATAGCTCTACGCAAAATACATACTGTAAGACTGCTGCGTTTTCATGAAAATTGCATCATCTAACCAATGCGTAGCATGATCAGCAAAGAATATATAAACAGCCAAGCAAAGAAATAAAATATTACTTCTGATTAAGCTCCCTAAATTTACGTCTGCACAAAGTAACGATATCCGTAAATTGCTCCCAAGAATAACGCTTAAGGTCCCGATAGTTTGCCTTTAAAACTAGCGAAAAATCAAACGGAGGGGCCACGCAGTCACTCCGGTTACTCAAAAGTGAAATCTTGCTATAACGTACTCCGGCTGCGCCACGCGTTTTAATGAGCAACTTGGCTCGACATATCCGGAATGAAAATTTCTCCGAATATGGAGGTTGTTAGAGGAAAGGAATTTGTCTTCCTACAGGCAGTAATTCTCTTCTGCATTACACTTTCACTTTCTTCGCTTAAGCAAGCCAACATACGTCAACACTCCTATGACATCCCAGCCAACCATATAATGTCTGGTACACATCAAATGAATATCAACCATATTATAACTATATTCAGAAAAGCTAATTTATTACTTATAAAATATCTAGAAGATGTCCTCTTTGAGCAGAGTTGACCTTCATATATTGTGCACATCAGCTCCACGTACACTACCATAGCTGAAATCAAGAAAAAGAAATGGACATGGGCCGGGCATGTAGCGCGTAGACAGGATAACCACTGCTCGTTAAGGGTAATTAACTGGATTCCCAGAGAAGGGAAGCGGGTTAGGGGGAGACAGAAGGTTAGGTGGGCAGATGAGATTAAGAAGTTTGCGGGTATAAACTGGCAGCAGCAAGCACAGGACCGGATTAACTGGCGGAACATGGGAGAGGCCTTTGTCTTGTAGTGGACGTAGTCAGGCTGATTATGATGATGGTGATGATGATGACACTATCGACATAAAATTGGTAATATTAGTACAACATTTAGAGGACGTTCTTTTTGACGCCAGTCAACATCCATAGATCCTCAGATCCATAGATCCATAGATCCATCGATCCAACATACATACATCCATAGATCCTTCATCGGATCTTCCATTAGTCTTCGTTTAGGCGATTAAAATTGGATAGGAGCGGTAGGGTAATGATTACGTTCCTGGACGAAAAATGTCGTTGGTGTGTTAAGGTATGTAGCGTTTCTTAAGCGAAGAAAGCGGAAGTGCAATACAGAAGAGAATTACTGCCTGTGGGAAGTCGAAAGCCTCTCCTCTAACAACCTTACTATACGGAGAAATTCTCATTTCGAACCTCTCGAGCCAAGTTTCTATTGCGGCTTATAGAAGAAATCGCATGGTGCGGCCAGAAAACGTTTTAGCGGGATTTTACTTCGGGTAAGTAGAGTGACTGGGTGGCCCCTTCGTTGTAATATTTCTTGGCTTTACAGGGAGGTTATCGGGACCTAGAGCGTTTTACTTGAGAGTATTTTACGAACATCGTTACTTTGTCCAGGCGAAAATTTAGGGAGCTGATTCGGAAGTATTATTTTATTTCTTTGCTTCACTGTTTATATATTATCTCGTTATCATGCCACGCATTGGCTAGATTGTACAATTTTCATAAAAACACTGAAGCTTTGGAGTCTATATTTTTGCGTAGAGCTATAGCCCACTGAACTCAAGACAATGCATGTGTTGTCAGAATAATCGAAATAGGCGGACATGTTTGAGTGAGTACCTAGCATTTGAGATGAATGACGAATTCCAAGTGTACAAAGAGCCGCGAAACAACAAGAACAGTTACGACAGATTACGTAAAATCAACAGCTTGAGTAATTTTGACCGGGTGAATAACAAAAATCGCGAAAGGCAACGCCGAAATTCCACGTGCACAGTGCATAGCGGTTAAGTTCGGGCTCCGAAATTTCCCCTCTGTGTGCTTCATGTCTTTGAGGCTTATAAGTTATCAGAATAAAGTGTCTTCTACTGCCACAAGTCGGCAGCACTCTGCAGGCAGGCTTGCTTAAAAGGAGAAGGGGAAGCGTTTTTTGAACGTTGCGCGGAACTTGTCCGACAGGCAGTGCTTTGGCTCTCCTGATTGTACAGGCCAGGCGCACGTAAGCTGCGTCATTCTCCGTCCAGCTGCGATAAGCAGCCACTCGATCGTCTAGATAAACACCTTTTCTAGCTATATTTTTGTTTATCTACACTGTTGCTGTCCGGGGACTTCCCCACAAATGTCGATATCTTCGCTGTTTCCTTGGAAGCGGCGTCGCCAGTCAACGCTTCTAGGAAGAAATATTTTTTTTGCCTACATCGGCGGAGTTCATTAAAAACGCCCTTTTCATGCGGAGACACAAGTGCAGCAAAGCCACGCATGGTAAAAAGTGATCGGTTAACGCCACCGCCAATCTGAAGTGAAGGAAAACCACGTTTCAGGGATAAAAATATTGAAAAACAAATCCACGTGCCTAACGTTACGCAAGCTTCAGTATGAGGTCGACGGTTATGTGAATAAACATGGTAAATAAACAACACAATAATAGTACCCATCTTATTTGAAAGATCAATATCTTCTTGCAACACCTTGCATCATATAAAAAATAAGGCAATTGAGCAGAGTTCTTCGCACCATGCTTATGGCGGTATTCAGGGTCGTCGTGCACAACAAGTGCGCCGAGGGTGTTTCAAACCAGTGTGAGGCAAACCAGAGGAAAAAACGAAGCCCTTCACTCTAGACGAAGACGAAGAAGTGTGTTTTGAATAGGAGATACTTCTGCTAACTCCGGCGTATTTCAGTGGTAATTCAAGTCTCCTGGTCGGTTTTCGCTGCTCCCTTGGAGGGGATGGATGCAGACCAACCCGGGCGCCTGCCGGCACCAGTGGCGTCTGCGGCGGCCGCCTCCAGGAAGCGTATTGGACAAGCGATTGACAGCGACAGTGAAGATACTCATGCTTACTATCCCAGCAGTGATGACTTTTAAGATGACGCTTTCCAATCTGTGCTGAGCAGCAAAGTGAAGAGGAGGAACATGAGGACATCCTCCTCCTCAAGTATTCAAGCTGTAAGTGAAGCGCCAAAGTCGAACACTTATACCATCCTGTTTCTGCCTGCACTTCCTACCGTCAGCATGAAACGCCTTAACAGACAGTCTGTGTCGAGGTCTCTGGATGCGCTTGTGCCGAATGAGATCACGGACATAAGAGTGAACGCCAGAAAGAATATACTGGCTGTGGACGTTTTGCACGCAAGTCCGTTGGGCGTTCTGCACAGTGTAACTGACTTGGACGGCAACCAGGTGCGCTCTCATGTTCCCTTGGGATGTGATGTAGTAACCGGCGTGATCTACGACATTGATGTCGCTATTTCCAATAAGGACTTACAACTTCTTGTCAAGTCAATAACTGATACTCCAATTGTTGATGTCACCCGGCTAGGCAAGTCTCGCTGTGTGAAGATTGCGTTTAAGAGCACATCCCTCCCCTCTCATGTGAAGGTGGGGTACTTCAGACATGCTGTGCGGCCTTTCATTCCAAAGCCTCTCTAGTGCCATAAATGCATGAAACTTGGACATGTGAGCAGCGTCTGCGAGAATTCGGTGGTATGCCACCACTGCGCCGCGCCCCATGCAGCGAATAAGTGCGTCGCTACTGCCAAGAAATGCTCTAATTTTAATGGATCCCATGAAGCCACATCGAAGGACTGCCGCGGATTCAGAAGGAAATTGCCATCTTGAAGGAGATGGTGCGCGATGTTATGCCATCGAGTCCTCGTCAAACGTCCGTGCCTCGGAAAAAGGCAATCTGGGTCAAGGCCAGCCCGCAGCCCGCCCGACGCGAACATCTCAACGGCGTGAACACGCGCGGCGCCCCTCTGGCCCAGGTGCAGTGAGTCAGCGGCGCACGTGACAGCGAGCCGGCGGCCGCGTGCCTGGTGGTCTGACGCATGGCGCGGCGGCCCCCATTGGCGGAATCTGCCCGGACGACCAGCGGCGCTTCTGATTGGACTTTTTGGTTGGACCCGGTGCAAATAAAAGAAGCCCTGCGGCGTGTCGCGATCGGCGGTCCTATGTGAGTGAGAGGAGGCCCCGTGTCGGAGAGCCGGCATGTGTGTGAGTCAGCGGTCTTAGGCGAAAGGCTGACCTATGTGTTAGAGAGGAGAGTTCGGCTCTTCGAGTCTCTGTCGGCCCCAGTGCCGAAATTGTAACGCCTCTGTATATATGCTGTACATAAACCTTGTTTAACTCACCGTCGTCTCGTCCGCTCGTCTTATCGGCTCTGCGCAGAAGCAGTCGCGAGCTGATAAACATACTCTACGCAACAGTGGTGGCTTCGGTGGGATCGGCCCGTCGTTCTCAACAGTGGTTGGCAGCTGCGGGATCGGCCGGCGTCAGCGACATCGATGCGGTGAGTGCCTGATGTTTTCCCCTCAGTTCACCAGACTACTCTAGCTCAGGTTGTAGTAGTTTAGAGAAGGGCTGTGTGAAGCATTGAAGTGAGCTTTGATCGTTTCAAGCCAAGTCGAAGCGCTTTGAAACCAAAGTTAATGCGGAGGGGGTAAACACGGGAGTGTGAAAAATTGCTTGCGCGTCTTGCTAGTAGGCTTATAGTGGGTACGGCAAGTAGATTCTTAACAGGGGAAACAGCAAGAGGCTAGTGTGAACGATGGAGAACCTTAAAGTGAAGGAACTCATCGAAATTTGTGAGGAACTCGGCATTACTTTGGGCCGCGCGAAACGAAAGCAAGCGATCCTTGAGATCATGAAGGATGAGGGAGTGTCGGCTGAGGAAGTCGATGAGGCCTGGGTGGATATTAAAGCACGCCGTGAGGAGGCTGAAAGGCGAGAAGTAGAACGTCGCGAGCGCGAGGAGGCCGAGAGACAAGAGCGCCTAGAGTTGAAACGACTAGAATTGGCAATCCTACAGTGTTCGCAGGCGCCTAGCGTAGCTTCTCCGACGATTCAGGTCAGCGGTTTCAGAATTCGGGACCAACTGCCACCGTTCGTAGTAGGCGAGGACATGGCGAAGTATCTCGTCAAGTTTGAACACGTCTGTGAGCGAAATGCTTTGGAGCAGTCTCTTTGGGCGCGGAACCTGCTAGCTCTTCTTCCCGGCGAAGTGTCCGACGCGATAACTTGCTTGTCGAGGGAAGCGTTTGAGAGCTATGACGAGGTTAAAGAAGTGCTCTTGAGACGTTATAAGTTGTCGCCCGAGGCTTTCAGGCAAAGGTTCCGGTATGCTGAAAAGGGGAAGGAGTCACACGTTGACTTCGCGTTTCGTCTTAAAGCCGATTTGATTGAATGGCTCAAGGGCGAAGGTGTTTATGACGACCGCGATAAAGTGGTGGAATGCGTTGCATTGGAGCAATTCTACCGCTGCATCGAGGAGGATGTCAGACTTTGGCTGCAGGACAGACTTGGGGAAGTACAGTTAAATAAGGCAGCTGAGTTAGCTGAGGAGTATTATGCTCGCCGAAAGTTGCATAGCAGGGCAGTGCGCGTTGAAAAGGATGAAAGGAAAGAGGGCTTTTCAAGGAAACCTGATCAACGGAAATCCGCTCCGCACCGTAATTTCAAGAAGGACCCGTCTCTTACGAAGGATAGTGTAGGGGAAGGGCAAACAGAAGCGGAGAAATCGAGTGAGGTTTCTACCACACAGGCATTTGAATCGGAAAACAAACGGAAGCCGGTAATTTGCTACAACTGCAAAAAGGAAGGACACATCGCGAGAAACTGTCAGGAAAAATTTGCCTTCGCAACAATCCGAGAATCAGGAAAAAACATGCGGTTGTTGGAGCCGTATCTCCAAGAAATTAAAGTAAATAAGAAAACGTGCCGAGCGCTTAGAGACTCAGCGGCAACCATGGATGTTGTCCATCCTTCATTGGTGTCTCCGGATGATTTCACAGGAGAATGCGCGTGGATCAGGCAAGTCGCCGAGAAGCAGAGTGTTCGCTTACCAATCGCCACGGTTGTCATTGAAGGCCCGTTCGGTAAGCTTTGCACCGAAGCGGCTGTGTCTGCCGCGCTAAATGATCGTTTTCCTTATCTTTTCTCCAACAACTCGGAGCAGCTTCTCAAAGAGCAGGGCAAATCGTTCTTCCCCAACTTAGCGTGCATGGCCCTCACGCGATCGCAAACGCGGAAGCCTGATCTGGTTCAATGCAGTGAACTCTCAAGTGACCTTGTCGGCGGGTCGACGGAACCCCAGAAAGGAAATTTTCCGCATGAGTCATGTGAGCAGTCACGCGAGCGGCCCGTCGCGAAAGCGGTCGGCACGGCCGGCGCGGTAGGGGGAGACGACATGGCGCCATTGAGTCAGAGCGAGAGGGTTGCAACGCTCTCGCCTGTAGCGGAAAGTTGGAGCGAGCTGCCGAGAGTTGATCGAGAGACGCTCATTCGAGAGCAGCGTGAGGATCTCTCGATTGAAGCGCTAGCGGAAAGCCAAATTGAAGCGCTAGTGGAAAGCCAGAAAAACGCGGCAAAAGTGCTGTCGAAGGAGCACTACGAGGAATCGGTGAAGAAGCGTGCTTTTGAAGTAGGAAGTCAGGTAATGCTGCTGCAGCCGTCCAAAAGGAACAAGCTTGAGGTTGATTGGGAAGGGCCCGCCAAAGTATTATCGAAGTCTTGCGATACAAATTATGAAGTGAAATTAGGAAGGCGGCCGGACAAAATTTACAACTTGATGAAACCATACGTTCAACATCAAGCGGTCGTAAATCTGTTGTTGAATGCTTCAAAGGAAGAGGAAGCAGAAATTTTGAGTTCTAGTGAGGTAATTGAAGGGGGATCGAAAGTAATCCGGGAGCAGATAAACCTAGAGCCTAGCGTAAGTGAAGGAGGACCTGAGAAAGAGGACCTGAGAAAGATTGTTTCCGAGTTTGGGTATGTGTTGTCGGACCGTCCCGGAGAAACGACGGTGATCGAACACGATATCAAGCTAAGCGGTGAGGAGTCAATCAGTAGCAAGCCGTATCGTTGTTCCCTTGTGCAACGTCGAAAGTGTGAGCCGCTCTTGGTGCCGCATAGGTATCGTCGCCTAAAAGTGGCCGGTTACTGAAGTGGAGCATGTTGCTCCACAGCGCAACTTTGATGTTCGCTATCAAAAAAAAATAAAAATAAAGGAAAGGTAAACGCTAATGCAGGTGCATTGAGCAGTGCGTTCCAGCTAGTAACTTCTCAACCTTTCGGTTTCTGGCTGGCGATTCGGGGCAAAATTTTGACCTCATCACGACCTGGGCTGAGCGCTCTCGTTCAGAGTGCTCTCAAGGGGCCAACTTTATGTGGTATTCTAATTCGTTGCGTTGTTGTAATTGTGAAAAATTCAAGTTCTTACTTTAAGAGTCTTGTGTCCCACATGTGCCTCTTGATGTAGAGGGAACAAAATTCCGATAAACACGTAGATAGGTATATGTTGTACTATACTTTGTCTGGTGTTCTGTCGGGTGACCGAGGGCACTTGCTTGTGTCGTGTGTTGTCTGTTGTCGAACCGTTCTTAGCAAGTTGCAGAACCATCGACAAGTGCTGAAACCGAAGATGGTCAGAAGAGACGAGTGAAGCTGGTCAGCAAGTTGTGGCGACAAGCCAGTGGAGCTGGGATCCGTCGTCAAAAATGGGATGTGTTCCCGGAACAGTCTGGAGCTGTATTCTCCCCATGGCCCTGGAGGCGAACCTGGAGGGACTTGGCGGACGAGCGCACCTGACATCCGAGCCCCGTGGAAGCAGCTCGTCTTTCCGGTGCATTGTCTGGCGGCGGGGGTGCTGTTATGCCAGCGAGTCCTCGTCAAACGTCCGTGCCTCGGAAAAAGGCAATCTGGGTCAAGGCCAGCCCGCAGCCCGCCCGACGCGAACATCTCAACGGCGTGAACACGCGCGGCGCCCCTCTGGCCCAGGTGCAGTGAGTCAGCGGCGCACGTGACAGCGAGCCGGCGGCCGCGTGCCTGGTGGTCTGACGCATGGCGCGGCGGCCCCCATTGGCGGAATCTGCCCGGACGACCAGCGGCGCTTCTGATTGGACTTTTTGGTTGGACCCGGTGCAAATAAAAGAAGCCCTGCGGCGTGTCGCGATCGGCGGTCCTATGTGAGTGAGAGGAGGCCCCGTGTCGGAGAGCCGGCATGTGTGTGAGTCAGCGGTCTTAGGCGAAAGGCTGACCTATGTGTTAGAGAGGAGAGTTCGGCTCTTCGAGTCTCTGTCGGCCCCAGTGCCGAAATTGTAACGCCTCTGTATATATGCTGTACATAAACCTTGTTTAACTCACCGTCGTCTCGTCCGCTCGTCTTATCGGCTCTGCGCAGAAGCAGTCGCGAGCTGATAAACATACTCTACGCAACAGTGGTGGCTTCGGTGGGATCGGCCCGTCGTTCTCAACAGCGATCACTCATTTCATCGAGAAGCCGCAGCTAAAGTCAGAAAGCGTCGTTCACGTCGTAGCCGGTCTTCAAGGACGCCCGCTACCTCCTCGACACGTTTGCCAGATCCCTCATCAGTACCACCACCATGACCTCCCAGACCACATGCTGTGAAAAAAAACTGTAAAGGACAAAGCCAGTGAGCATACCCTAACTGTGACAGAGTGGCCTGCACTTCAAAGGGAAGCAGCATCAGGCGAACTGAATGAGTTTTATGATGGCCAGCCCACGATCCCGGTTCGAGATCTTTCCAACCAAGACAGGCAAGTGACTGCAATCGTGCAATAGTTAATTGCAACGATTCGCACGCTACTGAGCAGCATACCATCTCCGTCTTCTACGAAAGCACTGCAAATACTGTATGCATTGAATCCAGTTTTTTCTAACGTCGTATAAGCACAATGGCTCAACAAGATCTCATCTTCCGCACTGAAGTTAAAAGTGGGGCGATTTTTCAGTGGAATGCCAGAGGCATGAAGTCCCGTATCTCAGACTTTCGCCAATTTGTTCGGGCCAATCAATTCCCTATAGTTGTCATATGTGAACCAAACGTATTACGCCTTATAGATTGTCTGGTTATGAAGCTTTTTGTTCAGCCGCTTGCGAAGAACAAAGCAAAGTAATTGTTTACATTCGCACGGACTTATCTTTCGCACCCAATAAGTTCAAAGGAAGACAATCAGTACGTGTGTCTTCGTGTAAAGAAGAATGTGGTTTCGTTCACGCTTATTGGTGGATATATATCTCCGTCATCGCAATTTGACTGCGACAATTTAAAAGACATCCTAATGAGGACCGATGGGCCTTGGATCATCAACGGTGACTTCAATAATTAATTGCACGCCCATCACATGCTTTGGGGGAGCACTAGGATAAATGCCATGGGCGGAAACATTGTTACATTCGCTTCCGCCTACGACCTTTACATCGTGAACGATGGTACCCCATTATATCTGCGTGGTCTCACGTACGGCCGTCGCCTTACCTGACATATGTGTCATGGTGCTTCTCTCACAAAGTTAAATGGTATTGCGATATTGAGACTCATGGGAGTGATCACAAGCCCACCTACGTGAAGATCGATGGTATCACAAAAAATTTGTCTTCTGGTGTTGTAATTGGCACTGACTGGTCGATGTTCACACCGCGTGTTGACGACGCTTGCCAAGAAGGCCTTGCCTGCAGCCTGGAAAATACCATCGCAGAAGCGTTGCAGACGTTAAAGTGTAAATTACCATTTTCGTCTAAAATAACACAGTTCGACATCAAACTGGAAAGATTACAAGTTATACGAAGGCGTGCTGAACGACGATACAGACGCACAAGATCAATTTACGACATGAGGGAAGCAAGACGGCTCCAGAAAAAGATTCAAAGACGCGTTTACAAGCTGGAGAGCGAACGCTGGAAAGCATTCCGCGAATCTCTAGACCCACATAAACTGCTGTCATATATCTGGAGAACAGTTCGTGGTCTTCGCTCGTCTCTGCAACAACGGCACCCTTTTAAAGCTTTGGCACTCCATCATGGAAAAACAGAACTCGAGGTGGCTGAAGAATTTTGCACGAGAGTTCCCGAGAATATTATGAGCGAGAGCATCGACGCCGTGATCACTCCTGAGACGCGATTACCAGAAATGGACATTGCATTAACCATAGAAGAACTGGAAGGTTCGTTAGTCACATCTAAGCGCACGTCATCGCCAGGTCCTGATGGTATTACTTATATAGTGCGTTGGGACACCTTGGACAAAAAGCCAGAAGAGAACTTTTAACATGCTTCAACAACTCCTGGCTCAGCGGCCGTGTTCCCCGAGAATGAAAAATAAGTCAAATAATACCACTTCTCAAATCAGGAAAATCACCATTGGACTTGACAGCGTATCGCCCTATTGCCCTCGCAAGCTGCCCCAGAAAAGTGATGGAAATAATGGTTCTATTTCGTCTTGAGTGGTACTTGGAATGATACACCAAATACCCTTCCTGCATGGCAGGCTTTCGTCGGCGCTGCTCCTCCATCGACTGTGTCCTTGACTTATCGACATTTGTTCAGCAAGAAAAAAGTCGCAAGCGTATCAGTGGCACTCTTTCTTGACGTGAAGGGTGCATGTAATAATGTAGCTCACGATGCCATCTTCACTTCTCTAGCAGCAATGGGCATTGGTGGACGAATGTTTCAATGGATAAAAGATTATATACCTGGCAGGGGTTTCTTTGTGCAAACAGTTGAGGGTAAAACTGATGAACATTACACCTACTGCGGAATACCTCAGGAAGGTGTCTTAAGGCCCACATTGTTCAATGTTGCCCTCGTTGGTCTGGTGAAGGTTCTGCCAAGCCAAATTTGGTGTGCTTATCCATAAACGCAGATGAATGATATTTGCCTCTGGAGTGCTGCAGTTACTCGCCCTCAGGTTCGTGCACAAATACAGCGGGCAGCAACCCTCACAACAGCGTTCCTTCTGAAACAAGGCCTAACTATATCAACTGTGAAGTGCGCGTGGATGGCATTTACACGCAAAGCAATGACGCCATACCCTGTTTACATCAATGGGCAGAATGTCAAATATGCACGGACGCATCGTTTCCTGGGCATAATAATCGACAGAAGTATTTCGTGGAGTTCGCATTGTGCGTACTTGAAGAAGAGACTGCTATCTATTGTGCATATAATTGAATTCATATGCTGAAAAGCATGGGAAACTTCTGCGGCCTCCATGATACAGCTGTACAGGGCCTTATTTCTGGGTCTATTGCGCTACAGCTTGCCGGTACTGACTAACACTTGCAAATCCAATGCTCATTCATTGGAGAGTTTCCAGGGTCAGGCGCTGCGTATCTGCCTAGAACTGCCTCGATGCGCTTCTACTTATGCCCCAATCGTGCTTGCCAAAGACCATCCAGTCAGGACGTATAGAGTTGTGGATAGCCTCAGAGCGCACATTCGACATGCTAGCTGTGTCCCCGACCACCACTTGGCCCTTCTACCCTCCGGAAGACCACGCGCTGCGTTTTCAGACGTCATAGCCAAGCACACAAACAGCATTCCATCAGAATAAACACCAGCTACGAGAATGGCGTGTCCTTTATGGTGCTCCGACCAGCCGCTAGTACGTCTAGAAATTCCGGGTATCAAAAAGAAAAGCAACCACTCCAGAGTAGCATTGAAGCAAGCAATACTGTTATTATTACATGAGTTGTACTTGGACCGAACGCAGATATACACTGATGGGTCCGTCTCGTCCAGCAGCTCATCAGGTGCCGCTGTAATTCCTGCGGCAGCAATGACAATCAAATTTAAGTTGTCACATATGACTACATCTACGGCATCAGAGCTTGCTGCTATAAGGGCTGCTTTACAATATCTCGTTCAAGAGCGTCCATGAAAATGGGTCATATTCTGTGATTACAATGCAGCGCTTCAGAGTTTGCAGTCTGCCATGTGTAGAAGGAATCATGAACAATTTGTACATGAAATAAAACATTGCCATCATGAAGCTCTAGCATGAGGGCATTATATTATATATCAATGGCTGCCTGGACATATCGGTACTGCCGGAAATCAATTAGCCGATGATGCAGCCAGCTCAGCCCATGAAGGAACACGTGTGGTCCCGATTCCTCTATCAAGGAATGATGCTGCAAGACAACTTTACCTGCTGGCTCGAGATCTTACATGCAGGTAATGGTCATCTACCAGCTTCCAAAGGTGTCAGTTATATGAACTGGATCCTTCGCTCAAGATACAGCTACCATCACAACTTTCCCACTCCGATGCGACACTGTTATGCCGCCTTGGGTTGGGTGTTGCATTCACAAAGGAGTACTCCTTTCGCATTGATATGGCAGACACCTCTGATTGCGACTACTGTGGAGCTGAAGAGACCATCGAACACGTCCTGTGCAGCTGCGCTTGCTACTACACACAGCGATGCCAGTTCTAGATGGTTTTGAATCAACTTGACTCCAGACCATTTTGTGTGCAGAAAATTCTAGGACCCTGGGCATCTGCCTCAGTTGCGCAGAAAGCGACTGAAGCAATCCTACTATACTTAAATTCAACAAACCTGAGCGACCACCTGTAGACTGTGTGTGCTCCCCCGAGTGTGCTTGTGATTGTGTGTACCTTCTTATCCCTCTGCAACCTCTTTTCTCCCATTCATCTCTTCCCCCGGTGCAGGGTAGCAAACCGGATGTGCATCTGGTTAACATCCCTGCCTTTCCTTGCATCTTTATCACTCTCTCTCTTCACTGTAGAGTAGGAACAAATAAATCTTGGTACGAAGTGAAGGCAGCAGCCTGTTATTCAGGAACTGTTCTTGTGTAACACAAGAAAACACGGATTTTATAGAACACGACAGCTCATGAGGCCGAAGCAGTTTTTGTACTTCCACTGCCCTAAGATCGAGCCCTCCGTTCTCTAAGACACTTCCTATACATCCATCTCTTTTGCGGTTTTTACGATTTGAGATGATAACAATTTATCGCTGAAGAGCGCCCTCCTTTACGGATCTTGCAATGGTCTTCGTTTAAGCGATTAAAAGTTGGTTAGTTAAGGTAGGCTAATGATTACTTTCAGGAGCAAAGAACGTTGTTGATATGTCAGGGTATGTTGGGTTTCTTAAGCAAAGAAAGCGAAAGTTAAATGCAGAAAATAATTACTGCCTTTGGGAATTCAAAGACCTGTCCACAAACAACCACCCTATTCGGAGGAATTTTCATTCTGAACCTCTCGTGTCAAGTTTCTGTTGCGGCTCACAGAATAAATCGCGTGGTGCGACGAGAAAACGCTTTAGCGGGATTTGGCTTCAGAAAAGCAGAGTGAATGCGTGGACCGTTCCTTGTAATTTTGCTGGTTTTTAAGGGAGGCTATCGGGACAATTAGCGTTTTTCTTAATAGTATTTTACGAACATCGTTACTTTGCCCAGGTGTAAATTTAGGTAGCTGAATCAGAAGTATTATTTTATTTATTTGCTTTACTGTTTATATATTATCTTCTGATCATGTCACGCATTGGCTAGATCGTACAATTTTCATGAAAACACAGCAGACTTACAACGTATATTTTGCGTAGAGCTATAGCACAGTACACTCAAGACTACGTTTGTGTTGTCAGAATAATCGAATTAGGCGGACATGTGTGAGTGAATAGCTAGCATTTGAGATGAGTGAAAAAACCCAAGTGTACAAAGAGCCGCGAAACAACAAGAACAGTTAAGACGAATCGCGTAAAATCAACAGCACGAATAATTCTGTCCGGTTGATTAGGAAAAATTGCATAAGCCAACGCCGAAATTCCAAGTGTACAGTGCCTAGAGGTCAAGCTTGGGCTCCGAGATTGCCCCTCTGTGTGCTTGATCTCTTTGAGGCTCATAATTTATCAGAATAAAGTGTCTTTTCTGCCAGAAGTCAGCAGCACTCTGCAGGCAGGCTTGCTTGAAAGGAGAAGGGGCAGCGTTTTTTGAACGTGGTGCGCGGCTTGTTCGACAAGCAGTGCTTCGGCTCTGCTGATTGTACAGACCAGGTGTACGTAAGCTGCGTCATTCCCGTCTAGCTGCAATAAGCGGCTGCACGATCGCTTTGATAAACGCCTTTTCTAGCTATTTTGTTTTTTTTTGTTTCTCTGCACTGTTGCTGCAGGTCTGGGGACTTCCCAACAAATGTATATTGTTTTGCTGTTCACTTGGAAGCGGCGTCACCACTCAATGCTTCTAAAAAAGGCATAATTTTCTTGCCTACATCGGAAGAGTTCATTAAAAACACCCCTTTCATGTGGAGACACAAGTGTAGCAAAGCCACGCATCGTAAAAAGTGAAGGGTTACCACCACCGCCAATCTCAAGCGAAATAAAACTACATTTCAGGGATGGAAACATTGACCAAAAAATCCAGGGGCCTAACGTTTAGCAAGCCTCAGTATGACGTCGACAATTAAGTGAATAAACATGGTAAATAAACATCAATTAATAGTACCGATTTTATTTGAAAGATAATATCTCCTCACTACACCTTGCATCATATAAAAAAATAAGACAATCGAGCGGAGTTATTCGCACCATGTTTGTGGCGGTACTAAGGGTCGTCGTGCACAACAAGTGCACCGAGGGTGAGTTTCGAACCCGTGGGAAGCAGTCCAGAGAAAAAAACGAAGCCTCTCACTGTAGAGGAGCAACAAATTAATTTTGATACGAGGTGAAGGCAGCAGCCTAAAATTCAGGCACCGTTCTTTTGTAACGCAATAAAATACGGATTTTATAGAACACGACCACTCGTGAGGCCGAAGCAGTTTTTGTACTTCCACTCGCCCAAGATTGAGCGCTCCGTTCTCTAAGACACTTAAGAAACATCCGTGTATTAGCAGTTTTTACGATTTGAGTTATTAACATTGCATCACCGAAGAGCACTCTCCTTCACCGGATCTTGCATTAGTCTTCGTTTAAGAGATTTAAAATCGGTAAGTCGCGGTAGGCTAATGAATACTCTCCTGGGCAAGGAATGTCGTCAGTTTGTTAATGTATGTTTGGTTTCTTGAGTGAAGAAAGCGGAAGGGTAATGCAGAACAGAATTTCTGCATGTGGGAAGTCAAATGCCGGTCTTCTAACTACCTCCCTATAAGAGAAATTCTCATTCCAAACCTGTCAAGCCAAGGCTCCATTGCAGCTTACTGAAGAAATCACGTGGTGCGGCCAGCAAACGTTTTAGCCCGATTTTACATCGGGCAAGCAGAGTGACTGCGTGGCTTCTTCGCTGGATTCTTTCCGGTTTTCTTGGGAGGCTATCGGGACCATGAGCGTTTTACTTGGGAGTATTTTACGAACATCAATTTTATTCATTTATTTATTTACTTATTTATTATTACTTATACCTACAGCGCCCTCTGGGGGCATTGTTGTAGGGGGTTTACAAATCCAAAGTACATTTAAATCAGTGGGGACAAGTTGAATTGCACGGCACACATAAATAAAAACAAGTCAAAAATACTTAATTCACAGCATACAATATCATTATGTGACCACATACTCCTTTAAAAGGGAAGGAAACGCTGTGAAAGGGGCGGTCACAATTTTTTTTGGAAGACTGTTCCATTCGTGTATAGTTTTCGGAAAAAAACTGTTTGCATCCGTTGATGTTCGGTACATATATTCACAGACTTTCAAAGGATGGTCCCGTCGTATGGAGATATATGTTGGTGGTCTGATGTATTTGTTTTTATCGATCCCAGTTTTGTCGTTTATTATGTTGTAGAAAAGACATAGCCTGTTATATTTACGCCTTGAGGAGAGTAACGGCCAACCAAGTGAACTAACAATTTGATTGATATGTCGGGTTTAACGTCCCAAAACCACCATTTGATTATGAGAGACGCCGTAGTGGAGGGCTCCGGAAATTTCGACCACCTGGGGTTCTTTAACGTGCACCCAAATCTGAGCACACGGGCCTACAACATTTCCGTCTCCATCGGAAATGCAGCCCCCGCAGCCAGGATACGAACCAGCGACCTGCGGGTCAGCAGCCGAGTACCTTAGCCCCTAGACCACCGCGGCGGGGCGAACTAACAATTTCGCTAGACCTTCTGATGAATTCGTAATCACCCGTCACAAACCGGGCGGCACGCTTCTGAATGCGCTTCAATGCATCAATATTTAACTTTGGGGCTGGGTTTCAGGCAGTGCAAGCATATTTTAAAATCAGGTGTACATTTCACACGTAAAGAACTTGTTTAAGAACAGAGGGGGCGGTTCTGAAATCGTGGCGTAGGAAGTTAAGCACGCGACTGTAACACCCCTTGACTGGGGCCCTTGAGGTATTATAAATAAATAAATAAATAAATAAATAAATAAATAAATAAATAAATAAATAAACTGATACCATGAGAACATGATCATTCCACGATAGTGTGCTGTTGATTACAACGCCAAAAATACTTGTATTCATTTACCATCGATAATGGTATCCTTTCCATGAAGTAATTTGTGATAAGAGGCTGCTTTTTCTTGGTAAACCTAATGACACAGCACTTTGACACGTTAAGCTGCATTTTCCACGTACTGCACCATGCTATTACTGAGTCAAGGTCTTTCTGCAATTGTTCGGAATCTTGAGTGCACTTAATTTCACGATATATGCAGCAGTCATCTGCGTACAACCTCACTTGACTGTCCACGCATTAGGCAAGATCATTGATATAAATCAAAAAGAGAAGGGGCCCCAGGACGGAGCCTTGTGGCACTCCTGAAATGACGTCTACATGTGACGACGACGCAATATCGATGATGGTGCATTGTTTCCTGCATGAGAGAAAAGCTTGTAGTCATGCCAGCGTGTTAGCAGATATATTGAGAAAGATAATTTCAGTAAAAGGAGCGAGTGTGTAACAGTGTCAAAAGCCTTGCTAAAGTATAAAAAATGCAATCAATTTGGCTACCGCAATTTGACGTTGCAGCGATGTCATGTGTAAATTCTACGACTTGCGTATCGCAGGAAAACCCTTTCTGGAAACCGTGCTGTGTTGTACAGAAAAAATTGTTAGTCTGAAGATGCTTTGCGAAGTTCGAGTATATAATATGCTCAAGTGTCTTACAGGACACACATGTTAACAAATTGGGCCGATAGCTTCTAGTACTTGACTTCTCACCACTCTTGAAAATAGAAATTACATTTGCTCGTTTCCAGTTATCAGGTAATGGACCCTGCAATGAAGAATTTCTGAACACAGCTGTAAAAATGGGCTTATTGAAAGGGCATAGTTCTTTAAAATGAAGCTTGAGATTTGATCTAGCCGTGATGCCGAGTTCGCACTAAGGTTTTTTAAAAGAGATGTCACACCTTGTCCTGAAATTTCAAACTCCGCCATTTCCGCTAACGTTACTGTGTTTCAAAGTGTAGTTTGTACCGCTGACGAAGCCGAAAACAAACTTTGTTACTTTGTCCACGCGTATTTTTGGGAGTAATTCAAAAGTAATATTTTATTTCTTTCCTTCGCTACTTATATATTATCTGCTGATGAAGCCACGCATTGGCTAGATTATGCCATTATCAAAGAAACATATAGTCTTACAGAGTATAATTTGCACATAGCTATAGCACAGTAAACTCAAGACAATGCTTGTGTTGTCAGAACAATTGTAAAAGGCGGCATGTTTGAGTGAATACCTAGCATTTGAGATTAATGACAAAACCCAAGTGTACAAACGGTTCCGAAACAAAAAGAAGAGTTACTAAGGATCACGTGAAACCAACAGCTCGAATAGTTCTGTCCGGGTGATTAACAAAAATCGCAAAAGCCAACGCCAGAATTCCAAATATAGAGCGCATAGTGGTTAAGCTTGGGCTCCGAGATTTCCCCTCTGGGTGCTTCCTGTCTTCGAGGCCTATGAGTTATCAGAATCAAGTGCCTTCTACTGCCAGAAGTCGGCAGCACTCTGCAGGCAGGCTTGCTTGAAAGAAAAACGGGCAGCGATTTTTGAACGTGGTGCGCGGCCTGTTCGACAGGCAGTGCTTCGGCGCTCCTGATAGTACAGACCAGGCGCACGTAAGCTGCGTCATTCTCCGTCTAGCTGCGATAAGCGGCCGCACGATCACTTTGATAAACACCTTTTCTAGCTATTTTCTTGTTTTTTGTTTCTCTGCGCTGATGCTGTCTGGGGACTTCCCAACAAATGTCGATTATTTCGCTGTTCCCTTGGAAGCTGCGTCGCCACTCATTGCTTCTAGGAAAGACATATTTTTCCTGCCTACATCAGCGAAGTTCATCAAAAACACCCCTCTCACGGAGACACAAGTGCAGCAATGCCACGCTTGATAAAAAGTGAACGGTTACCGCGAAAGTCAATCTCAAGCGAAGAAAAACCACGTTTCAGGGATGGAAACATTGAAAGACAAATCCACGTGCCTAATATTACGCAAGCCTCAGTATGACGTTGACAGTTATGTGAATGAACATGGTAAATAAACAGCGAATTGATATTACCCATTTTATTTGAAACATCAATATCTCCTCGCTACACCTTGCTTAATATAAAAAAATAAGACAATCGAGCGCAGTTCTTCACATACCGTTTCTGGCGGTATTCAGAATCGTCGTACACAACAAGTGCGCCGGCGGTGAGTTTTAAACCCGTGTGAAGCAGCCCAGAGGAAAAAAGAAGCCTCTCACTGTAGAGTGGCAACAGGTAAATCTTCATACGAGGTGAAGGCAGCAGACTAACATTCAGAAACCCTTCTTCTGTAACACAAGAAAACACAGATTTTATTGAGCATGACAGCTCACGAGGCCGAAGCAGTTTTTGTACTTCCACTCCCCTAACATCGAGCCCTCCGTTATCTAAGACACTTCCGAAACGTCTTTCTCTTTTGCGGTTTTTATGATTTGAGATGATAACAGTGTATCACTGAAGAGCGCCCTTCTTTACGGATCTATCAATAGTCTTCGTCGTCGGTGTGTTAGGGTATGATGGGTTTATTAAGCGAAGAAAGTGAAAGTGAAATGCAGAAGAGAACTACTGCCTTTGGGAAGCCAAATGCCTGTCCTCAAACAACCGCCCTATTCGGAGGAATTTTCATTCTGAACATCTCGTGTCAAGTTTCTATTGCGGCTTACTGAATAAATCGCGTGGTGCGACGAGAGAACTTTTTAGCGGGATTTTATTTCGGAAAAGCAGAGTGAATGCGTGGGCCGTTCGTTGTAATTTTTGCTAGTTTTTCAGGGAGGCTATCACAACCATGAGCATCTTTCTTGTGAATATTTTACGAACATCGCTACTTTGTTCAGGCGTAAATTTAGCGAGCTGAGTCAGAAGTATTATTTCATTTCTTTCCTTCGCTATTTATATATTCTCTGTTGATCATGCTACGCATTGGCTAGATGTTGCGATTTTCTTGGAAACACTGCAGTCTTACTGTGTATATTTTGCGTAGAACTAGAGCACATTCAACTCAGGCAATGCTTGTGTTGTCTGATTAATCAAAATAGGCGGACATGTTTATTTGAAGACCTAGCATTTGAGATGAATGACGAAACCCAAATGTACAAAAAGCCACGAAAGAACAAGAACAGTTACAACGAATCACGTAAAATCAACAACTCGAAAAATTCTGTCCGGGTGATTAACAAGAATCGCGCAAGGGAACGCCGGAATTGCAAGTGTACAGCGCATAGCGGTTAAGCTTGGGCTCCTAGATTGCCCCTATGGGTGCTAGATGTCTTCGAGGCCCATAAGTTATCAGAATAAAGTGTCTTCTAATGCCAGAAGTCGGCAGCACTCTGCAGGCAGGCTTGCTTGAAAGTAGGAGGGGCAGCGTTTTTTGAACGTGGCACACGGCTTGTTCTACCAGCAATGCTTCGGCTCTTCTAGTTGTAAAGACCAGGCGTACGTAACCTGCGTCATTCTCCGTCTAGCTGCGATAAGCGGCCGTACGATTGTTTTGATGAACGGCTTTTCTAGCTATTTTCTTGTTCTTTGTTTCTCGGCACTGTTGCTGTCTGGGGACTTCCCAACAAATTTTAATTGTTTTGTGTTTCCTTGATAGCGGCATCTCCACCCAGTGATACTAGAAAAGGCATATTAGGGGCGAAGCTCCTTAGGGCGTGGGCTGGGCGTCCCCTGTATGTAGCCACCTCTAGTTTAGTTCTTGCAGTGCTCACTAGATGGCGGTACCGTCCCCTGTATGTAGCCACCTCTAGTTTAGTTCTTGCAGTGTTCACTAGATGGCGGTACCGTCTCCTGTATGTAGCCACCTCTCATATAGTTCTTGTAGTGTTTACTAGATGGTGGTACTTGTAGCTGATGATGAAAAGATGCAAGATGTTATAAACTAGAGAGCGGTACTTGTAGTTGATGAAAGACGCGAGATCTTATAAAATAGGAATGATGTCACATATGGCGCGTGTCATTGGTTGAAGGCAATCGTTCGATTTAGTGCGGCGACGTACGCTAGGGGGAGCGATGTAATAAAATTGAGTGTGCAAAATGTACAGAGGATTCATGGTTTACCAGGTTTACCTCCGGAGCTTCGCCCACTCATCATCATTCACTTCGTGGATATGGCGACACTTTTTTTCTTGCCTACATCCGCAGAGTTTATTTAAAAAACGCCCCTTTTATGCGGAGACCCAAGTGCAGCAAAGCCACGCATGGTGAAAAGTGATGGGTTACCACTACCATCCATCTCAAGCGAAGGAAAAATACATTTCAGATATGGAAACACAGAAAAACAAATCCACGTACCTAATGTTACGCATGCCTCAGTATGACGTCGATGGTTATGTTAATAATTATGGCATATGAACAGAAAATTTATGTTACCCATTTTATTTGAAATATAAATATCTCGTCGCAACACCTTGCATCATATAAAAAAAATAAGACAATAGAGTGGAGTTCTTCGCACCACGTTTATGGCGGTATTGAGGATCGTCGTGCACAGAAGAGCGCCGAGGGCAAGTTTCAAACTCGTGTGAAGTAGCCCAGAGAAAAAAACGGTGCCCTTCACTCTAGAGTGACAACAAATAAATATTGATACGACGTGAAGGCAGCAGCCTAATAATCAGGAACCGTTCTGGTGTAACATAAGAAAACACAGGTTTTATAGAACACGACCACTGATGAGGACGAGGCACTTTTTGTACAGCCACCCCCCTATTATCGAGCCATCCGTTTTCTAGGACACTTCCGAAACAGTCATCTTTTAGGCGCTTTTTGCGATTTGAGATGATAACACTGTATCACTCAAAAGCACCCTTTTTCTCCGGATCTTGCATTACTCTTCGTTTAAGTGATTTATATATTTTAGGTCATGGTATATGCTAATGATTACTCTCCTCGGCAATAATGACGTCAGTTTTAAGGTATGTTGGTTTTCTTAGGCGAAGAGAGAGGAAGTGCATCCTAAAGAAAATTACTGTCTCTGGGAAGTGAAATTCGCGTCCTCTAACACCCTCCGTATTCGGAGAAGTTTTTATTCCGAACCTCTTGAGCTAAGATTTCATTGCGGTTCACTTCAAAAATTGCCCGGAGCAGCCGGAGTATACCGTTTAGCAGAATTTGACCTTGGATAATTGGAGTGACTGCGTTACCCCTCTGTTGTATTTTTCGTTCGAGTTTTAGGGAGGATATCGGTACCCTGAGCGTTTTTCTTGAGAGTATTTTGATTGATATGTGGGGTTTAACGTCCCAAAACCACCATGATTATGAGAGACGCCGTAGTGGAGGGCTACGGAAATTTCGACCACCTGGGGTTCTCTAACGTGCGCCCAAATCTGAGCACACGGGCCTACACCATTTCCGCCTCCATCGGAAATGCAGCCGCCGCAGCCGGGATTCGAACCCGCGACCTGCGGGTCAGCAGCCGAGTACCTTAGCCACTAGACCACCGCGGCGGGGCTCTTGAGAGTATTTTACGAACATCGTTACCTTGCCCAGGCGTAAATTTATGGAGCTGAATCAGAAGTCATATTTTCTTTGCTTCCCTAGTGGTCATGCCACGCGTTGGCTAGATCATGCAATTTCCATGGAGACAAAGCAGTCCTACAGTGCATATTTTGCGTAGAGCTAAAGCACAGTAAATTCATTAAATTGGTGTGTTGCCTCATTAATCGAAATAGGCTTACATGTTTGAGTGAAGACCTAGCATTTGAGATGAGTTAAAAAACACAACTGCACAAAAAGCCGCGAAACAACAAGAACAGTTACGACGGATCACGCAAATTCAACAGCCCAAATTAATCTTACCGGGTGAACAACAAAAATTGCAAAAGGCAACGCCGGATTTCCAAGTCTACAACGCATAGAGGTAAAGCTTGTGCTCTGAGATTAGCAGTATGGATGCCAGCAGTCTTTGAGCCCTTTTATGAATTCAGAACGAAGTTTCTACTACAGCCAGAAGCCGGCAGCACCCTGCAGGCATGCTTGCTTGAAAGGAGAAGGGGCAGCGGGTTTTGAACGTTGATTAATGATTGATATGTGGGGTTTAACGTCCCAAAACCACCATAAGATGATGAGAGACGCCGTAGTGGAGGGCGCCGGAAATTTTGACCACCTGGGGTTCTTTAACGTGCACCAAAATCTGAGCACACGGACCTAAAACATTTCCGCCTCCATCGGAAATGCAGCCGCCGCAGCCGGGATTCGAACCCTCGAATCGCGGGTCAGCAGCAGAGTGCCTTAACCACTAGACCACCACGGCGGGGCAGCGTTTTTTGAACGTGACGCGCTGCCTGTTCTAGCGGCAGTGCTATCTTGATTGTACAGACTAGGCAGACGTAAGCTGCGTCATTCTCCGTCTAGCTGCGATAAGCGGCCGCACGATCGTTTTTATAAACGCCTTTTCTATATATTTCGTTTTTTAGGTTTCTCTGTATTGTTGCTGTCTGGGGACTTCTCAACAAATGTCGATATTTTCGCTGTTCCTTTAGAAGCGGCGTCACAACTCAATGCTTCTAGGAAAGGCATATTTTTCTTGCCTACATCAGCGGAAATCAATAAAAACGCCCCTTTCTTGCGGAGACACAAGTGCACCAAAGCCACGCATGGGGAAAAGTGAACGGTTACCACCACCGCCAATCTGAAGCGGAGGACAACCACGTTTCAGGGACGGAAACATTGAAAAACAAATCCACGTGCCTAATATTACGCAAGCCTCAGTATGACGTCGACAGTTAAGTGAATAAACATGGTTAATAAACAGCAAATTGATAGTACCCAATTTATTTGATAGATCAATATCTCCTTGCAACCCCTTGCATCATATAAAAAATAAGACAATCGAGCGGAGTGCTTCGCACCACGTTTCTGGCGGTATTCACTATCGTCGTGCACAACAAGTGCGCCGAGGGTAAGTTTCAAAGCCGTGTGAAGCAGCCCAGAGAAAAAAACGGTGCCGTTCACTGTAGGGTGGCATCAAATAAATCTTGATACGAGGTGAAGGCAGCAGCTTAATATTCAGGAACCGTTCTTCTGTAACACTAAAACACAGATTATATAGAACACGACAGCTTGTCGCGTGCTTGAATTCTGAAGGGCACTACGTTTTCAATACGCGAAGATTTTTCATTGGCAACGTGACAGACCCGCTGAAAGCTGATAGAATTTGCCTGAACTCAAAATAGGCCATTTAGGCTTGTAGTAGACAAGCTGTGCATCGAAAACGTTACTTACGTCTATGACGCCGTCACTAACTCAGTTATACGCTCAAGCAGTTACCAAGAAGGAAACGTACAAACGATTAGGAAGCCGGAGCTGCATAAGCCTTGCACTTCTCTATCACTAACAGTATCATTACAGTATCAGGAACCGTTCTGGTGTAACATAAGAAAACACAGATTGTATAGAACACGACCGCTGATGAGGACGATGCACTTTTTGTACAGCCACTCCCCTATGATCGAGCCCACCGTTCTCTAAGACACTTCCGAAACAGTCATATTTATTCGGTTTTTACGATTTTATATGATAATATTGTATCACTAAAGAGCGCCCTGTTTCTCTGGATCTTGCATTACTCTTCTTTTAAGCGATTTATATATTTTAGGTCGTGGTACAACCTAATTATTACTCTCCTGGGCAAGTAATGTCATCGGTGTGTTAAGGTATGTTGGTTTTCTTAGGTGAAGAAAGAGGAAGTGCATCCCAAAAGAAAATTACTGCCTCTTGGAATTGAAATTCACGTCCTCTAACAACCTCTGTATTCGGAGAAATTTTTATTCCGAACATCTCGAGCCAAGCTTTCACTGCTGTTCACTCAAGAAATTGCCCGGAGCAGCCGGAGTACCGTTTACCAAAATTTGACCTCGGATGATTTAAGTGACTGCGTTACCCCTCTGTTGTATATTTCGTTGGTGTTTCAGGAAGAATATTGGGACCATGAGCGTTTTTCTTGGGAGTATTTTACGAACATCGTTACTTTGTCCAGGCGTAAATTAATGGAGCTGAATCATAAGTCATATATTAATTCTTTGCTTCGCTGTTTATATATTCTCTGCTGGTCCTGCCATGCGCTGGCTAGATCATGCGATTTTCAAGAAAACAAAGCAGTCTTACAGTGTATATTTTGCGTAGAGCTTTAGCACAGTGAACTCAATACATTGGTGTGTTGTCTGAATAAATGAAATAGGCTTACATGTTTGAGTGAAGACCTAGCATTTGAGCTGAATTAGAAAACACAACTGTACAAAAAGCCGCGAAACAACAAGAACAGTTACGACGGATTGCGTAAAATAACCAGCCCAAAGAAATCTTATCGGGTGATGAACGAAAATTGCGAAAGGAAACGTCAAATTTCCAAGTCTACAACGCATAGCGGTAAAGCTTGTGCTCGGAGATTGGCAGTCCGTGAGCTAACAGTCTTTGAGCCCTTTATCAATTTAGAACGTAGTTTCTACTACTGCCAGAAGCTGGCAGCACTCTGCAGGCAGGCTTACTTGAAAGAAAAAGCGGCAGCTGTTTTTGAACGTGACGCACTGCCTGTTCTAGCGACAGTGCTTCGGCTATCTTGATTGTACACACCAGGACCACGTGATCCGCGTCTTTCTGCGTCTAGCCGCGATAAATGACTGCACGATTGTCTTGATACGCACTTTTTCTCTCTATTCTGCTTCTTTTTCGTTTCTCTGCACTATTTTCGTCTGGGGACTTCCGAACAAATGCCGTTTCTTTCGCGGTTAGCTTCCCAAGTGAAAATTTCGTGCTGGTTGGTTATTGGTTACATTAGTGCTGGTTTAGGAACACATTCGCAGCAGGTGAATAAACCAGCAGCTAATGAAAGCAGTAGCGGATGTAACCAGTAGCTGGTTGTTCCAGCAGGGGTTGGAACCAGTAGGCGATGAAAGAAGCAGCTAATGGAACCAGTAGTTCGTGGTTCCAGCGAAGTGTTGCAGGCAGTCGACCTACTTGTAACTCGCCGACATGGAGCACACCTCCAGGCGACAAAGCAGGCAATAAGCCTAATTCGAGGTGCATATGTAAGCTGGAAGCTTTATTTCAACTCGAACCAGCTGAAATACGGCCTGTTTTCAACCAGAAGTTTGTCCTTTCACAGCTGAACAATCGTCACATTCTATTTTCGTAATACTTAGTAATATGAGTTATTATTACGAGTTATTTCGTATCGATGAGCAGATTAAGTGTGTTTCCCTCAAGAGTATTTAGTTCTAAAGGGACTGCTTTTCAAAAGTCTGTTAAGTACACCCATAACACACAAGCCCACACAAGCGTTGATCTACTACGTTTCATTAAAAATCTATTTACACTTAAAAAGGGTAATTTTCCAGCTTCGGCTCCCGTTTGGATCGTTCCGGATGAAATTCCGTAGGGAGTCTTGATCCAAGCCGCCGATGTCTGTAATGTCGAGGGCAGCCAAGTGATGCAGGTAATCTATAACAAAATAAATGATCTCGTTGTCCATGCAGATCATGACTGCAGATATCGATCTTTAAAAATGCTACTGAACGTCGATTCGCGGGTAGCAGTGCGCGTGATAACGTACATATGAAGCGAATAGATTTTACATCTGTACAGTCAAGGGCACCGTATTTTTCTCTGAAGGCTTCACACTGGTTTCAAACTCACCCTCGGCACTCTTGTTGTGCACGACGATCCTGAAAACAGTCAGAAACTTGGTGCGAAGAACTTTGCACGAGTGTTTAAATTTTTTGCGATGCAAGGTATTGCGAGGAGATATTGATATTTCTAATAAATTTGGTACTTTATTTGCAGTTTATTTGCCATGTTTATTTACATAACCGTCGACGTCTACTGAGGCTTGCGTAGCGTTAAGTACGTGGATTGGTTTTTAAATGTTTCCATCACTGAAATGTAGTTTTGATCCGCTTGAGATTGTCGTTGGTGGTAACTGTTAACCTTTACTACCAGTGGCTTTGCAGCACACCTGTCTTCACGTGAAAAAAGCGTTTTTTATGAAGTCTGCCGATGTAGGCAAGAAATGATGTCTTTCCTTGTACCATTGAGTGGCGACGCCGCTTACAAGTAAACAGCGAAACAATCGTCATTTGGTGCGATGTTCCCAGACGACAATAGTGCAGAGATACAAAAAAAAGAAAATAGGGAGAAAAACTGTTCATCAAAACGATTGCGTGACTGCTTATGGCGGCTATACGAAGAACGACGCAGATAACATGCGCCTGGTCTGTAGAATCAGGATAGCAGAAGCACCGCTTGTAGAACAGGCCACGCGCCACGTTCGAAAAACGCTGCTCCTTCTTGTTTCAAGCAAGCCAGCCTGCATAGTGCTGCCGACTGCTGGCAGTAGAAGACACTTCTATCCGAAAAGATAAAGGCCTAAAAGACGCCTAGTACTAAAAATATTAATCTCGGAGTAAATGCTTAACCGCTATGCGTTGTAGACTTGGAATACCAGCGTTGCTTCTCGCGAGTTTTGTTCATCACCCGGTCAGATTTATTTGGGCTGTTGATTGTCAAGGTCTGTCGTAGTTGTTCTTTTTGTTTCGCGTCTTTTTGTGCACTTGGTATTTGTCTTTTTTCTCAAATCCTAAGTCTTATCCGAAGTATGTCCACCGATTTTGATTAATGTGAGAACACAAGTATTGTCTTGGGCTTTCTGTGCTACAGCTCTACGCAAAATATATACTGTAAGACTGCTGTGTTCTCATGAAAATTGCATCATCTAACTAATGCATAGCATGATCAGCAGAGAATATATAAATAGCCAAGCAAAGAAATAATATTGTTACACAAGGCAAGGTAAATTAATGGAGTTTATAATGGGCCCTGAGTCCGCGATCACCGTATAATGATGATGATCTCCACCGCCATGGCTCGTACCCACTCAAAGGGATTGCATTGGAGGCAACGTTGTCTTCATTCTCTACCCGCGCTTCCCTTGTTTTTCACGGTAGTGATACTTCTTATCATTCGTCCTGTCTCAGACGAAGCCCTCTGGGCGAGTCATTCTTGCATCCTTCATGTAAACGGCTTCAGGCGGGCAACATGCGTCACCTCTGTCTTGGATGAACGTCGGCCACTAGTGGTGACACGTGCAATTTCATAGTTGACCTCGCTGAGTCGATGAAGTATCACGAAAGGACCGGCGTAGTGTGCCAGTAGCTTTTGGCTCAAGCCACGTCTGCGTATTGGGGTCCACATCCACACTAGATCACCGGGGGCATAGGTTACATGCCTGTGTTGACTGTCGTAGCGAGTCTTGGAGGACTCTTGCGCTGCCAGTGTACGTAGGCAGGCAAGTCGACGTGTCTCCTCTTCCGCACGACACAAAGTTTCCGCAATTGTTAAATCGTCATGAACGACAAAAGGAAAGATAGTGTCCAGCGTATGTCGAGGTGAGCGAGCGTAGAGCAGATAGAAAGAGCTGTAGCCTGTCGTTTCGTGTTTCGACGTGTTGAAGGCGTACGTGACGAATGGTAAAACTTCATCCCAGTTTTTGTGGTCGGAGGCGACGTACATTGACAACATGTTGATCACCGTTCGGTTTGTGCGCTCGGTGAGGCCGTTAGTTTGTGGATGATACGCTGTTGAGTGTCGGAACTTTGAAGCACACAAATGAAGTAATGATTCGACATTATCAGCGGTAAATTGTCGTCCACGGTCACTTATTATCACGCGAGGAGGTCCGTGTCGGAGGATGACTGAATTCAACAGGAACTCCGAAACCTGGACTGCAGCGGCGGAGCATAAGGCAGCCGTCTCGCAGTACCGCGTCAGGTAGTCGGCGCATACAACTATTCACCGGTTACCTTTTGAGGAGCATGCAAATGGTCCCATCAGATTAATGCCAACCTTTTCAAAAGGGGAACCGGGAGGCTTTACAGGTTGCAGGTGACCAACTGGACCCGGAGGGCCGCTTGAGGCTCTGGCCCTGCGTACAGCTGGCCACGTAGTTCTTAATCGTCTTGCTCATTTTCGGCCACTAGAACCGCTCTTTCGTGCGACTTAGTGTTCGTGCGGTGCCTAGATGGCCAGAGGTGGGGTCATCATGCGTGAGACGCAGAACAGTCGTTTGGAGAGACGCAGGAACAACTAGCAGAAAGCGGGCGCCCGTCGTGGACAAGTTTTTCTGGTAAAGAAGACCATTTCTAACGCAGAATCAGCCTTCGCTTAATGAATTTCTCGCTCCAGGGAAGAGAGCTTTCAAGCTTGGGTCATTACGCTGCTCAGCGGCGAAAGTCACGGCATCGGGAAAGCCAGACGACAAAGAAGCGATAAGGTGGTCAAAGTTATCGCCTTCACAATCTGTCGATGGTAGCGGCATTCTAGAGAGACAATCCGCATCAGCGTGTAGACGACCAGTCTTGTATGAAATGGTGAAGACATGTTCTTGCAAACGAATGGCCCATCATGCGAGATGGCCGGATGGGTCACTAAGGTTGACCAGCCAACACAGGGAATGGTGATCTGTGACAATAGTGAACGGGTGACCATAGATGTATGAGCGAAACCGTTGCACGGCAAAGACTACCGCTAGGCATTCCTGTTCGGTCACTGTGTAGTTGCGTTAAGACTTGCTTAAAGAACGACTTGCGTACGCCACAACGTGTTCCTTCTTGCCAGAACGCTGAACGAGAACGGCACCGATACCGATGCCACTTGCGTCTGTGTGAATTTCTGTGGGCGACGAAGGATTGAAGTGCCGAAGTATTGGCTTCGAAGTTAACAAACACTTCAGCTTGTGAAAAGCGGCATCGCACTCGGAGGTCCACTGAAACGGGCTGTTCTTGCGTAGAAGACTCGTCAAAGGGTGAACGACATCCGCAAACTTGGGTACGAACCGGCGGAAATACGAGCTGAGCTCGATGAAGCTACGCAGTTGTTTCACAGATTTAGGATGCTCGAACGATTCAACGGCCGCTGTCTTTTCTGGGTCAGGTCTAATGCCATCTTTGTTGACGAGATGTCCTAACACCAATGTCTGTCACTCGCCAAAGTGGCACTTTTTTGAATTCAATACAAGGCCAGCTTTTTCAATGCAGCTGAGCACGAGGTCTAGGCGAGTGTTGTGCTCCTCAAACGTACGCCCAAAAATTACGACATCATCAAGGTAACACATGCCTATATGCCATTTTAAACCACGCAATATAGAGTCCATAAATCTTTCGAATGTCGCAGGAGCATTACATAATCCGAATGGCATAATGTTGAACTCGTAAAGTCCGTCAGTCGTAACAAATGCTGTCTTTTCTTTGTCAGCTGCGTGCATCGGAATTTGCCAGTAACCTGATCTCAGGTCGACAGATGAAAAGTAGGACGCGGAATGCAGGCAGTCTAGAGCGTCATCGATGCGCGGCAGTGGATAGACGTCTTTCTTGGTAACAGAATTCAGTCGGCGGTAGTCAACGCAAAGTCTCCACGTACCATCCTTCTTCCTCACTAGAATGACAGGAGCAGCCCACGGACTTGCCGATTCCTGTATTATTCCCTTTTCCAGCATCTCTTGGACTTGCTCGTTGATGATCTTGCGCTCCGATGGTGCCACTCGGTAAGGTTTCTGCCTAATGAGATGCGCTGATTCGGTGTGGATCTGATGACGTATCCGGGACGCTGGGATTAGGGGCCTTTGGCTGTATTTAGAAAAATCGAACACTTTCGAGTGCTTAGACAGAACGTCTAGCAGTGTATGACGTTCGCTTTGGTCAAGTGACTTGCTGACCATTTGTAGGAATTGGGCATCTTCTGAACCTTCTAAGCCTATATGTTCATTTTGGCTTGTAGCATCAACAAGCGCAACCAGCGTCGTACATGACTCGGGTCTAAATACTGCAAGTTTCATGCCGCCTGGCAGAATTGCAGGCTCCATGGAACTGTTCATTGTCCACACTCCTGCCCGTCCATCAACGACTGACACTATACAATGGGGAATGAGAATGTTCTTTTTCAGGCATGCCGAGGGAATCGGTTCGAGCGTGGCGTCAAACGTGCCACAGTTGTTACTGGAACATGTCACGGGAACACACACAGCAGAAAATGCAGGAACGAATGTATCCACGGAGACGAAAAAGATGCATTCCTCCGGATAGGAATTTTCCAAGAGTGCCGTTGGGAAAGTACCGTGTATAGAAAGATGCCCACTTCTGCAGTCTACAGTTGCCCCACACTCACACAAGAAGTCAATACCCAAGATAACGTCATGTGTAGACCGCGGAATAACCGCAAACTCTGTGAAAAACACCTTGCCACACAGAGAGACGTCCACAGTACAATATCCAACGGGACACAACACGCCACCACTTACACCACGAAATGTCTCCCTACGGTTCAGGCAAAACATCACTTTTGGTCCTAGCAGGTTCTTAAAATTTACAGTCATCACCGAGACTGTCGCGCCTGTATCCACAACTGCCATAGTTGCCACTCCATCGACAACTACACGAACTTTGTTCTTCAACATAAACGCTGACGGGGGTATATCTGTAGATAGCACCTGTGATCTTGCGGCTTCACCCCCACTGGCCGCACCGACTAGTTTTCGGGCGGCGGTGTACGTGCACGTCGTCGTGGCGACGGCGATCATGGAGCACGGGGAGCTGGTGCTGGCTTCAAACTTCGATCAGAGGCCGACGAGGGGTAGCGTGACGAGGTAGGTGCGCGTGGTTTCCGTGACGTGGAGTGCGGATGGTCGAAATGTTGGTAATACATGTGCCAAGACTGTCGCTGATATGGGCGGTGGTCACAAAAACGTGCAATATGACCCGGGACGCCACAGTTATAGCATACCGGAATAGATCGGGGGGCACGTGGCTGCTCAGAGTAACGACTCCTCTCGGAAGGCATGGGATAGTGGTTCCGCCCTTCAGGGGCACTGTAGGAAGGCGATGTTGGGTAAACAGGTGGGCGAAAACTTCGTTGGTAGTTGGGAGTCGGGTGACGGGGGAATCCAGCCTGCCGTGTGCCTTGATATTGATAAGCGTCTGCTGTGTTGATCGAAGATTGCCATGGTGGAAGAGAAACAGGAGTTTGCACACGTTCTGGTTCGTTTACGTACACATCCTGAAAATCGCTGGGGTGATGATAGGTCTGCTGACATTGAAGCAGCTCTTCTCTGACAATCTGCCGTATGGTCAAAGCAAGGTTGTTAGGCGGCACTGTTTCAACACTCGCCACAATGGCGACGTTGGACAGGCGGCCGAATTTTGGAGAAATTAGTCGCATCTTGAGAGATTCAAAGGTACGACAATGCTTCATCACGTCGGACACGCAGTTCAAGCAGTCTTTCTCAATTAAGAAATTGTACACGTCTTCGGCTATACACTTGAGAACGTGTCCAACCTTGTCTTCTTCAGACATCTTCCCAATCACGATCTTGCATAGTTTCAATATTTCTTCAATGTATGTCGTACATGTTTCTCCTGGAAGCTGTGCCCTCTGAGACAATGTCTGCTCCGCGCGTTTCTTCTTTGCATCCGAATCACTGAAACACTTCTGCACTTCTTCAACAAAACGTTCCCAAGTAGTGAACATGTCTTCGTGGTTCTCGTACCACATGAGGGCGGTGTCAGTTAACGAGAATACGACATGATTGAGCTGTTCGTTCGAGTCCCAGCCATTGCTTCTGCTCACCCGCTTGTAGTTCTTCAGCCACACATCGACGTCTTCTCCTGAGGTTCCGCCGAAATTTGGCGGCACTCTGTAGTACGGCGCGGAACCCATCGGAGTAGGCCTCGAAGCGTTGGATTGCTGCTCTTGGGCCATTACGATCGGCGAAGGTGGAAGTCCGGCGAGGGGGTGGCTGTGACGAAGTCCTGGTAGTGAAGCTTCCGTCTTTGGGTTCGTAATACCCAGCATCTCCACCAAATTGTTACACAAGGCAAGGTAAAGTAAGGGGGGTTTTTAATGGGCCCTGAGTCCGCGATCACCGTGTAATGATGATGATCTCCACCGCCATGGCTCGTACCCACTCAAAGGGATCGCAGTGGAGGCAACGTTGTCTTCATTCTCTACCCGCGCTTCCCTTGTTTTTCCTGGTAGTGATACTTCTGATCAATATAATACTTCTGATCAGCTCCCTAAATTTACGTCTGCACAAAGTACCGATGTCCGTAAAGTGCTCCCAAGTAAAACGCTCAAGGTCCCGATAGCTTGCCTGTAAAACCAGCGAAAAATCAAACGGAGGGGCCACGCAGTCACTCCGGTCAGCCGAAGTCAAATTCCGCTATAAAGTACTCCGGCGGCGCCACGCGTTTTAATCAGTAAGCCGCGAGAGAAACTTGGCTTGACATATTCGGAACGAAAAGTTCTACGAATAGGGAGTTTGCTAGAGGAAAGGCATTTGACTTCCTACAGACAGTAATTCTCTTCTGCATTACACTCTCACTTTCTTCACTTAAGCAAATCAACATACGTCAACACTCCGATGACATCTCAGCCAACCACGTAATGTCCGGTACACATCAAATAAATATCAATAATATGATAAATATATCTTCAAAGGATGTTCAGAAAAGTTAATTTATTATTTATAAAATATCTAGAGGATGTCTTCTTTGAGCAGAGTTGGCCTTAATATAATGCCCACACCAGCTCCACATACACTATCGATATAATATTGGTAATATTAGTACAATATTTAGAGGATGTCCTTTTTGACGTGAGGCACCATCCATGGATCGTTAGATCCATAGATCCATATATCCGTATATCCAACTTTCATACATTCATAGATCCTTCATCGGATCTTGCATTAGTCGTCGTTTAATTGATTAAAATTGGATAGGCGTGGTAGGGTAATGATTAATTTCCTGGGCAAAAAATGTCGTCGGTGTGTTAAGGTATGTTCTGTTTCTTAAGCAAAGAAAGTGGAAGTGTAATGAAGAAGAAAACTACTGTCTGTGGGAAGTCGAATGCCTCTCTTCTAAGAACCTCCCTATTTGGAAAAATTCTCATTCCGAACCACTCGAGCCAAGTTTCTATTGCGGCCTAATGAAGAAATCGCGTGGCACGGCCAGAAAACATTTTAGCGGGATTTTACTTCGGGTAAGCAGAGTGACTGGGTGGCCCCTTCATTGTAATATTTGTTGGTTTCACATGGAGGTTATCGGGACCTAGAGTGTTTTACTTGAGAGTATTTTACGAACATCGTTACTTTGTCCTGGCGAAAATTTAGGGAGCTGAATCATAAGTATTATTTTATTTCCTTGCTTCACTGTTTATATAATCCCCCTGATCATGCCACGCATTGGCTAGATCGTACAATTTTCATAAAAACACTGCAGTCTTAGAGTGTATATTTTGCGTAAAGCTACAGCACAATGAACTCAGGACAATGCATGTGTTGTCAGAATAATCGATATAGGCGGACAGGTTTGAGTGAATACCTAGAATTTGAGCTTAATGACGAAACTCAAGTGTACAAAGAACCGCGAAACAACAGGAACAGTTACAACGAGTCACGTAAAATCAACAACTCGAATAATTCTGCCCGGGTGATTAACAAAAATCGCGCAAAGGAACGCCGGAATTCCAAGTGTACAGCGCATAGCGGTTAAGCTCGGGTTCCGAGTTTGCTTCTTTGGGTGCTAGATGTCTTTGAGACTATAAATTCATAAAAATAAAGTGTCTTCTACTGCCAGAAGTAAGCAGCACTGTGCAGGCAGGCTTGCTTGAAAGGAAAAGGGGCAGCGTTTTTTGAACGTCGCGCGCGGCTTGTTCGTCAGGCAGTGCTTCGGCTCTCCTGATTGTACAGATCAGACGCACGTAAGCTGCGTCATTCTCCGTCTTGCTGCGATAAGTGGCCGCATGATCGTTTTGATAAACGCGTTTTCTATCTGTTTTCTTATTTTTTGTTTCTCTGCACTGTTGCTGTCTGGGGACTTCCCAACAAATATCGATATTTTCGGTGTTCCCTTGGAAGCGGCGTTGCCACTCAATGCTTCCAGGAAAGGCTTATTTTTGTTGCCTACATCGGCGAAGTTCATTAAAAACACCCCTTTCATGTGGAGACACAAGTGCAGCAAAGCCACGCATGGTAAAAAGTGAACGATTACCACCACCGCCAATCTGAAGAGGAGAAAAACCATGTTTCAGGGATGGAAACATTGAAAAATAAATCCACGTGCCTAACGTTATGCAAGCTTCAGTATGACTTTGATGGTTATGTGAATAAACATGGTAAATAAACAGCAAATTGATAGTACCCACTTATTTAAAAGATAATTATCTTCTCGCAACACCTTGTATCATGTAAAAAAATAAGACAATCGAGCGGAGTTTTACGCACCACCTTTCAGGCAGTATTGAGGATCGTCGTGCATATTAGGAGCGCCGAGGGCGAGTTTCAAATCCGTGAGAAGCAGCCCAGAGAAAAAAAAACGAAGCTCTTCACTGTAGTGTGGCAACAAATAAATCTTTATACGAAGTGAAGGCAGCATACTAACATTGAGGAACCCTTTTTCTGTAACACAAGAAAACACAGATTTTATTGAGCATGACAGCTCATGAGGCCGAAGTAGTTTTTGTACTGCCACTCCCCTAAGATCGAGCCCTCCGTTCTCTAAGACACTTCCCAAACGTCCATCTCTTTTGCGGTTTTTAAGATTTGAGATGATAGGAATGTATCACTGAAGAGCGCCCTCCTTTACGGATCTTACAATAGCCTTCGTTTAGGCGATTAAAAATTGGTTAGACGCGGTAGGCTGATTATTACTTTCAGGGGCAAAGAACGTCGTCGGTGTGTTAGGGTATGTTGGGTTTCTTAAGTGAAGAAAGTGGAAGTGAAATGCAGCAGAGACTTACTGCATTTGGCAAGTCAAATGCCTGTCCTCAAACAACCTCCCTATTCAAAGAAATTTTCAATCTGAACCTCTAGTGTCAAGTTTCCATTGCGGCTTACTGAATAAATCGCGTGGGGCGACGAGAAAACGTTTTAGCGTGATTTTACTTCGGAAAAGCAGCGTGAATGCGTGGCGCGTTCGTTGTAATTTTTGCTGGTTTTTCAGGGATGCTATTGGCCCCATGAGCATTTTTCTTGACAGTACTTTAAGAACATCGCTACTTTGTTCAGGCGTAAATTTATGAAGCTGAATCACAAGTATTATTTCATTTCTTTGCTTCGCTATATATATATTCTCTTCTGATCATGCTACGCATTGGCTAGATGTTGCGATTTTCTGGGAAACACTGCAGTCTCATAGCGTATATTTTGCGTAGAACTAGGGCACATTCAACTCAGGCAATGCTTGTGTTGTCTGAATAATCAAAATAGGCGGACATGTTTGATTTTAGACCTAGCATTTGAGATGAATGACAAAACCAAAATGTACAAAAAGCCTCGAAACAACAATAACAGTTACGACGAATCACGTAAAATCAACTCGAATAATTCTGCCCGGGTGATTAACAAAAATCGTGCAAGGGAACGCCGGAAGTGCAAGTGTACAGCGCATAGCGGTTAAGCTTGGGCTCCGAGATTGCCCTTCTGGGTGCTAGATGCCTTTGAGGCCCATAAGTTATCAGAAAAAAGTGTCTTCTACTGCCAGAAGTCGGCAGCACTCTGTAGACAGGCTTGCTTGAAAGGAGAAGGGGCAGCGTTTTTTGAACGTGGCGCGCGGCTTGTTCTACCAGCAATGCTTTGGCTCGTCTGGTTGTAAAGACCACGCGCGCGTAATCTGCGTCATTCTCCGTTTAGTTGCGATAAACAGCCGCACGATCGTTTTCATAAACGCCGTTTCTATTTTATTTTTTTGTTTCT
This sequence comes from Rhipicephalus annulatus, assembly GCA_013436015.1. NCBI lineage: Eukaryota > Metazoa > Arthropoda > Arachnida > Ixodida > Ixodidae > Rhipicephalus > Rhipicephalus annulatus. The sequence goes on along the minus strand of WOVY01011530.1, from coordinate 145,760 downwards.
CGGCACTCTTGCTGTCTGGTCTGGGTACTTCCCAACAAAGGTTGATTGTTTTGTGTTTCCTTGATAGCGGCATCTCCACCCAGTTCTACTAGGAAAGGCATATTTTTCTTGCCTACATCCGCAAAGTTTATTATAAAAACGCCCCTTTCATGCGCAGACACAAGTGCAGCAAAGCCACGCCTGGTGCAAATTGATCGGTTACCACCACCACCAATCTCAAGCGAAGAAAAAATACGTTTCTGAGACGGAAACACTGAAAAAAAAACCCACGTACCTAACGTTACGCATGCCTGAGTATGACGTCGATGGTTATGTAAATAATCATGGCATATGAACAGCAAATTGATAGTACACATTTTATTTGAAATATCAATATCTCCTCGCAACACCTTGCATCATATAAAAAATTAGGACAATCGAGCGGAATTCTTCGCACCACGTTTCTGGTGGTATTCAGGATCGTCGTGCACAACAAAAGCGCCGAGGGCGAGTTTCAAACTCGGATGAAGCAGCCCAGGGAAAAAAACGGTGCACTTCACTGTAGAGTGGCAACAGATAAATCTAATTATGAGGTGAAGGCAGCAGTCTAATATTCACGGACCGTTCTGGTGTAACACAAGACACACCGATTTTATAGAACACGACCACTGATGAGGACGACGCACTTTTTGTACAGCCGCCCCCCTATTATCGAGCCCTCCGTTTTCTAAGACACTTCCGAAACAGTCATCTTTTATGCGGTGTTTGATTGATTGATTGACATGTTGGGTTTAACGTCCCAAAACCACTATATGATTATGAGAGACGCCGTAGTGGAGGGCTCCGGAAATTTAGACCACCTGGGGTTCTTTAACGTGCACCCAAATCTGAGCACACGGGCCTACAACATTTCCGCCTCCATCGGAAATTCAGCTGCCGCAGCCGGGATTCGAACCCGCGCCCTGCGGGTCAGCAGCCGAGTGCCTTAGCCACTAGACCACCGCGGCGGGGTTTATGCGGTGTTTGCGATTTGAGATGATAACATTGTATCACTGAAGAGCACCCTCTTTCTCCTGATCTTGCATTACTCTTCTTTTAAGCGATTTATATATTTTAGGTCTTGGTATATGCTAATGATAACTCTGCTGGGCAAGTAATGTCGTCGGTTGTTAAGGTATGTTGGTTTTCTTAGGCGAAGAAAGAGGAAGTGCATCCTAATGAAAATTACTGTCTCTGGGAAGTGAAATTCGCGTCCTCTAACAACCTCCGTATTCGGAGAAATTTTTATTCCGAACCTCTCGAGCCAAGCTTTCACTGCGGTTCACTTCAGAAATTGCCCGGAGCAGCCGGAATACGGTTTACCAGAATTTGACCTCGGATAATTGGAGTGACTGCGTAACCCCTCTGTTGTATATTTCGTTCCAGTTTCAGGGAGAATATCGGTACCATGAGCGTTTTTCTTGGGAGTATTTTACGAACATCGTTACTTTGCCCAGGCGTAAATTTATGGAGCTGAATCAGAAGTCATAATTCCTTTCTTTGCTTCTCTGCTGGTTATGACACGCGTTGGCTAGATCATGCAATGTCTATGAAAACAAAGCAGTCTTATAGTGCATATTTTGCGTAGAGCTTTAGCACAATAAACTCATTACATTGCTGTGTTGTCTGATTATTCGAAATAGGCTTACATGTTTGAGTGAAGACCTAGCATTCGAGATGAGTTAAAAACACAAGTGCACAAAAGCCGCGAAACAACAAGAACAGTTACGACGGATAGAGTAAAATTAACAGCCCAAATGAATCTTACCTGGTGATCAACAAAAAGTGCGAAAGGCAACGCCAGACTTCCAAGTCTCCAAAGCATAGCGGTAAAGCTTGTGCTCCGAGATTGGCAATCCTGGTGTTAGCAGTCTTTGAGCCCTTTATAAATTTAGAACGAAGTTTCTACTATAGCCAGAAGCCGGAAGCACTCTGCAGGCATGCTTGCTTGAAAGAAGAAGGGGCAGCGGTTGTTGAACGTGACGCGATGCCTGTTCTAGCGGCAATGCTTCGGCTATCTTGATTGTACACACCAGGCGCATGTAAGCTGCGTCATTCTCCGTCCAGCTGCGATAAGCAGCCGCACGATCGTTTTGATAAACGCCGTTTCTAGCTATTTTCCTTTTTTTGTGTCTCTGTAGTGTTGCTTTCTGGGGACTTCTCAACAAATGTGGATTGTTTCGCTTTTCTCTTGGAAGCTGCGTCTCCACTCATGGCTTCTAGGAAAGACATACTTTTTTTTACTACATCGGCGGAGTTCAATAAAAACGCCCTTTTCATGCGGAGACACAAGTGCAGCAAAGCCACGCATGGTGAAAATGAACGGTTATCACCACCGCCAATCTCAAGTGGAGGAAAACCACCTTTCAGGGACGGAAACATTGAAAAACAAATCCACGTGCCTAATATTACGCAAGCCTTAGTATGGCGTCGACGGTTATGTGAATAAACGTGGTAAATAAACAGCGAATTGAGAGTACCCATTTTATTTGAAAGATCAATATCTCTTCGCAACACCTTGCATCATACCTAAAACAACGCAATCCAGCGGAATTCTTCGCACCATGTTTATGGTAGTATTTATGGTCGTCATGCACAACAAGTGCGCCGAGGGTGAGTTTCAAAACCGTGTGAAGCAGCCTAGAGAAAAAAACGAAGCCCTTCACTGTAGAGTGGCAACAAATAAATCTTCATAGGAGGTGAAGGCAGTAGCCTAATATTCAGGAACCGTTCTTGTGTAACACAAGAAAACACAGATTTTATAAAACACGACAGCTCATGAGGCTGAAGCAGTTTTTGTACTTCCACTCCCCTAAGATCGAGCCCTCCGTTCTCTAAGACACTTCTGGAACATCCATCTCTGTTGCGGTTTTTACGATTTTATATTGTAACATTGTATTACTAAAGAGCGCCCTCCTTCATCTGATCTTGCATTAGTCTTCGTTTAGGCGATGAAAAATTGGTAAATTGTTTTGCGAAGCAATCGTCTTGCACTGTACGTTTTTCTTCTAGCATTGTTAGTATTTTTGTCAATGCCTTGTCATTGTATTATTGTATTTGCCCCTCCTGCGTGGGCCAGCATATTGGTCTGCAGCAACAATAAATAAATAAATAAATAAATAAATAAATAAATAAAGTTATGGTAGACTAATAATTACTTTGCTTGGCAAACAATGTCGCGGGTGTGTTGTATTAAGGGATGTTGGGTTTCTCAAGCGATGAAAGCAGAAGTATAATGCAGAAGAGAACTTCAGCCTGCGGGAAGTTGAAGGCCTGTCCTCTAACAACCTCCCGATTTGGAGAAATTCTCATTCCGAACCTCTCGAACGAAGTATCTCTTGCGGCTTACTGAAGAAATCACGCGGTGCAGCCAGAAATCGTTTTAGCGGCATTTTGCTTCGGAAAAGCGGAGTGACTGCGTGGCCCCTTGGTTGTATTTTTGCTGGTTTTTCAGGGATGCTATCGTGACCATGAGCGTTTTACATGGGAGTATTTTGTGAACATGGTTACTTTATCCGGGTGTAATTATTGTCTCATTTTTTTATATGTTGCAAGGTGTTGCGAGAAGATATTGATATTTCAAATAAAAGGGATACTGTGACTTCGCTGTATGTTCACCATGTTTATTTACATAACCATCCGCGTCATACTCAGGCTTGCATAACATTAGGTACGTGAATTTATTTTTGAGTGTTTCCATCCATGAAACTTAGTTTTCCTTCGCTTGAGCTGGGCGGTGGTGTAACTTTTCACTTTTACCATCCGTAGCTTTGCTGCGTTTCTGTCTCTAATGAACTCTGCCAATGTATGCAAAAAAATAGGCCTTTCCTATTTGCATTGAGTGGCAATGCCGCTTCCAAGAGAACAGCGAAACAATCACCATTTGTTGGGAAGTCCTCAGATGGCAACAGTCCAGAGAATTAAAAAAAGCAGAAAATAGCGAAAAAGAGCGTTCATCAACATGATCCTGCAGCCACTTATCGCAGCTAGACGGAGAATGACAAAGATTCTGTGCACCTAGTCTGTACAATCAGGAGAGCCGAAGCACTGCTGGTAGAACACTCTGGGCGCCACGTTCTTAAAACACTGGCCCTTCTCCTTTCAAGCAAGCCTGCCTGCATTGTGCTGCCGACTACTGGCCGTAAGAGACATTTAACTCTTATAACGTATGGGCCTCAAAGACGTCTAGCACTCAAAGAGGCAATTTCAGAGCCCTAACTTAACCGCTATGCGCTGTACACTTGGAATCCCGGCTGCCTTTCGCGATTTTTGTAGATCACCTGGTCAGAATTGTTCGAGCTGTTGAAATTACCTGATCATTCGTAACTGTTTTTGTTGTTTCGCGGCTCTTTGACCTCTTGGGTCTCATCATTCATCTCAAATGCTAGGTCTTCACTCAAACATATCCGCCTATTTCAAATAATCTGACAACACAAGCATTGTCTTGAGTTTGCTGTGCTGTAGCTCTACGCAAAATATACACTATGAGACTGCTTTGTTTCCATGAAATTTGCATGATCTAGCCAACGCATGGCATGATCAGTAGAGAACACATAAACTGCGAAGCAAAGATATTAAATAATACTTCTGATTGAGCTCCCTAAGATTACGCCTGGATAAAGTATCCATGTTCGTAAAATACTCCCATGCAAATTGTTCATGGTCCCGATGGCCTCCCTGTAAGACCAAGAAATATTACAACGAAGGGTCCACGCAGTCACTCTGCTTTTCCAAAGTAAACTCCCGCTAAAACGTGTTCTCGCCACACCACGTGATTTATTCAGTAAGCCGCAATAAAAACTTGACACGAGAGGTTCAGAATAAAAATTCCTCCAAATAGGGAGGTTGTTTGAGGAGAGCCATTGGACTTCCCACGGGCATTAATTCTCTTCTGCATTACACTTCTGCTTTCTTCACTTAAGAAACCCAACATACCTTAATACAACACACCCCCGACATTCTTTGCCCAGGAAAGTAATCATGAGCCTACCGCTACTTACCAACTCTTAATCACCTAAATGATGACCTATGCAAGATCCGATGAAAAAGGGCGCTCTTTAGTGATGCAATGTTATCATCTCAAATCATAAAAACTGCTTAAGAGATGGATGTTTCGGAAGTGTCTTAGAGAACGTAGGGCTGGATATTAGTGTAGTGGCGGTACGAAAACTGCTTCGACCTCATGAGCTCTCGTGCTCTATAAAATCTGTGCTTTCTTGTGTTTCACAAGAACGGTTCCTGAATACTAGGCTGCAGCCTTCACTTCGTATCCAGATTTCTTTGTTGCCACTCTACAGTGAAGGGCTTCGTTTTTTTCTCTGGGCTGCTTCACACTGGTTTTAAACTGACCCTCGGCGCACTTGTGCACGCTGACCCTGAATACCGCTGAAAACGTGGAGCAAAGAACTCCGCTCGATTGTCTTAATATTTATATGATGCAAGATGTTGCGAGGAGATATGGATATTTCAAATAAAATGGTACTATCAATTTGCTGTTCACATGCCATGATTATTTACATAGCCATCAACTTCATACTCAGGCATGCGTAAGGTTAGGTACGTGGATATGTTTTTCAGTGTTTCCATCTCTGAAACGTATTTTTCCTTCGCTTAGATTGGTGTTGGTGGTAACCGTTTACTTTTCACCACGCGTGGCTTTGCTGCACATGTGTCTCAGCATGAAAGGGCCGTTTTTTTAATAAACTTTGCAGATGTAGGCAAGTAAAATATGTCTTTCCTACTAGCACTGGGTGGTGATGCCACTATCAAGGAAACACAAAACAATCGACATTTGTGAGGAAGTCCCCAGACAGCAGCAGAGCCGAGAAACAAAAAAAGAAAGTAGATTGAAAAGGCGTTTATCGAAACGATCGTGCGGCCGCTTATCGCAGCTAGACGGAGAATAACGCAGATTACGTGCGCCTGGTCTTTACAACCATGAAGAGCTGAAGCATTGCTGGTAGAACAAGCCATGCACCACGTTCAAAAAACGCTGCCTCTTCTTCATTCAAACAAGCCTGCCTGCAGAGTGCTTCTGACTTCTGGCATTAGAAGACGCTTTATTCTGATAACTTATGGGCCTCAAAAAGACGTCTTGCACCCATAGGGGCAATCTCGGAGCCCGAGTGTAACAGCTATGCACTGTACACTTGCAATTCCGGCGTTCCTTTGCGCAATTTTTGTTAATCACCAGGGCAGAATTATTCTAGCTGTTGATTTTACGTGATTCGGCGTAACTGTTCTTGTTGTTTCGTGGCTATTTGTAAATTTGGCTTTTGTCATTCATCTTAAATGCTAGGTATTCATTCAAACATGTCCGCTATTTCGATTATTCTGACAACAGAAGCATTGTCTTAAGTTTACTGTGCTATAGCTCAGCGCAAATTATACCCTGTAAAACTACTGTGTCTCTTTGAAATTTGCATGATCTAGCGAATGCGTGGCATGATCAGCAGAGAACACATAAACAGCGAAGCAAAGAAATAAATTTATACTTCTGATGCACATCCCTAAATTTACGCCGGAACAAAGTAGCGATGTTCGTAAAATACTCTCAAGAAAACTGCTCATGGTCCCGATAGCATCCCTGAAAAACTAGCAAAAATTACAACGAAACCACCACGCATTCACTCTGCTTTTCCGAAGTAAAATCACGCTAAAACGTTTTCTCGTCGCCCCACGCGATTTATTCAGTAAGCTGCAATAGAAACTTGACTCGAGATGTTCAGAATGAAAATTCCTCCGAATAGGGCGGTTGTTTGAGGACAGGCATTGGACTTCCCACGGGCAGTTATTCTCTTCTGCATCACACTTCTGCTTTCTTCACTTAAGAAACCCAACATACCTTAATACAACACACCCCCGACGTTCTTTGCCCAGGAAAGTAATCATGAGCCTACCGCTACTTACAACATTTAATCGCTTAAATGATGACTAATGCAAGATCCGATGAAGGAGGGCGCTCTTTAGTGACACAATGTTATCAACTCAAATCATAAAAACCACATAAAAGATGGATGTTTCGGAAGTGTCTAAGAGAATGGAGGGTTTGATTTTAGGGGAGTGGAAAAACAAAAACTGCTTCGGCCTCATGAGCTGTCGTGTTCTATAAAATGTGTGTTATCTTGTGTTACACAAGAACGGTTCCTGAATATTAGGCTGCTGCCTTCATTTCGTATCAAGATTTATTTGTGTCCACTCTACAGTGAAAGGCTTCGTTTTTTTCTTTGCGCTGCTTCACGTGGGTTTGAAACTCACCGTCCGCGCACTTGTTGTGCACGGTGACCCTGAATACCGCCATAAACGTGGTCTTTGAGGCCAATTAGTTATCAAAATTAAGTGTCTTATACTGCCAGAAGTTGGCAGCACTCTGCAGACAGGCTTGCTTGAAAGGAGAATGAGCAGCGTTTTAAGAACGTGGCTTGGGGCCTGTTCGTCAGACAGTGCTTCGGCTGTCCTGATTGTACAGACCAGACGCACGAAATCTGCGTCTTTTCCGTCCAGCTGCGAAGCAGCCGCATGATCGTTTTGATAAACGCCTTTTCTAGCTAGTTTTATTTTTTTGTTTCTCTGCACTGTTGCTGTATGGGGACTTCTCAAGAAATGTCCATTGTTTCGCTGTTCCTTTGGAAGCGGAGTCACCACTCAATGCTTCTAGGAAAGGCATATTTTTCTTGGCTACATCGGCAGAGTACATTCAAAAACGCCACTTTCATGCGGAGACACAATTGCAGCAAAGGCACGCATGGTAAAGGTGAATTGTTACCACCACCACAAATCTCAAAAAAAGGAAGACTGCGTTTCATGGATAAAAACATTGAAGAACAAGTTCACCTGCCTAACGCTACGCAAGCATCAGTAGGGCTTCGATGGTTATGTAAATTAATACCACATAAAAACTGCAAACTCATAGTACCCGTTTTATTTGAAAGATCAATATCTCCTCGCATTAGCTTGCATCATAAAAAAAAAATAAGACAATCGAGCGGAGTTCTTCGCACCCCGTTTCTGGCGGTATTCAGAATCGTCGTGCACAACAAAGGCGCCGAGGGTAAGTTTGAAAACCGTGTGAAGCGGCCCAGGAAAAAAAAAAACGGTGCCCTTTATTGTATGGTGGCAACAAATAAATCTTGATACGAGCTGAAGGCAGTGGCCTAATATTCAGGAACCGTTCTTCTGTAACACTAAAAAACACAGATTGTATAGAACACGACAGATCATGAATACGACAGCTTGTCGCGTGCCCGAAATCTGAAAGGCACTACGTTTTCAATACGCGAAGATTTTTCATCGGCAACGTGACAGACCCGCAGAAAGCTAATAGATTTGGCCAGAACTCAAAATAGGCCATTTAGGCTTGTAGTAGACAAGCTGTGCATCGAAAACGTTACTTACGTCTATGACGCCGTCACTAAGTCAGTTATACGCTCAAGCAGTTAGCTAGAAGGAAACGTACAAACGTTTAGGATGCCGGAGCTGCATAAGCCTTGCACTTTTCTATCACTAACAGTATCATTCGCTAACATTAGAAGCATCTTATCCAAACGTGAAATAGTCTCATCTTATATGAATGATAGCCTTTCTGATATTCTTGTCTTCACTGAGACATAGCTTATCGCTGACATCAATGACAATGACATTTTCATGCATGCTAACAGATACAACATCTATCGAAGCGATCGTCCAGACAGAAGGGGTGGTGGTGTTCTTATAGCTGTTAAAAAACCATCACGTCTTATGTCGTCGCTTCCCATTATAAGACTGAAACTATATAGGTAGTTTACACAATTCATTCCACAAGGATGTTGCTCGGCCACTGTTACCATTTTCCCGATTGTCATCATTCTTTCTTAGAAGAGTTGCGCAGCAGCATTAATTCTGCCATCAAAATCTGTGAGGCTCGCATCGTTAATATATTCGGTGATTTTAATCTACCATTTATTGACTGGGAGCAGCTGTCATATTCGTGTAAGTACTCAACTGACTTCATTAACTTAATTTTGGACTTTGATTTGGCTCAGGTTGTCACTCACTCAACTCGCGGTTCAAATACACTTGACCTCGTTCTTACCACTGCACCTGAAACTATAGACCACAAGAACTGTTTGAATGGCTTTAGTGACCACAAACTGCTGCAAGTTGATCTTTCTATCTTGCCACCTTTTGCAGGAACCGAATTAAAGAAAATTAGAGAATATAATAAAGTCGATTATGAAGGCATTAAAAGGAAACTTGAGTCTTCTCTTGACAATGTGCGACTGCCTTTTTTTTTTACAGTCGCTCAGTTGAGAAAAACTGGGTTCTTTTCAAGAATGAGATTTATTCCCTAATAGAAAAACACGTGCTGTTGATAACGATTACAAATCATAAAATCAATCCATGGTTCAACAAGTCTTTGCGCAGACTTAGATACAAAAAGAAGCGGCTTTATCGGTCGGGTAAAAATTCGCGTTCGCACACGTCTTGGGATAGATACGAGGAATGCCTAAAAAAATATTGCCACGAAATTAAAACTGCGAAAAATAAATACTATTCCCAGGATTCACCTTCACTCCTAAAATCTAATCCGAAAAATTTATGGAAAGTAGTAAGTCCTGATTTCGACGATAACTTCATTTCATTACACGATGCAAATAACACTCCTTTTGCCGACATTGATTGTCCTCATGTCTTCAATTCATTTTTTTCATCCGTGTTTACTAGCGAGCATGATCATCTTCCAGAAATTGTTGAACGCGATTACTCATTCATGTCACCCATAGGTATCACAGTTGAAGGCATATTTAAAATTATTGAAAATGAGAAGACGTCATCATCTTCTGGTATCGACGGCATCAATTCAAAAATAATAAAGAACACTGTTTATGTGTCTGGCTCTATCTGCTTTCACATTTTTCGGCAGTCAATCACTACAGGAATGTTGCCTTCTGACTGGAAGATAGCGAAGGTAGTGCCAGTCCATAAAAGTGGTAGTAAAATTTCACCTGGAAATTATCGCCCCATATCCTTGACGTGCATATGTTGCAAGATGCTTGAACATATCATAGCTTCTAACACCTATGTGCATCTAGAATCTAACAATTTCTTTTTCTCAAATCATCACGGGTTCCGAAAGGGTCGTTCTTGCGAGACTGAACTCTTTGAGTTCACCACCGACCTACATTATAACATGAACAGTAATCTACATGCAGATTGTTTATTTCTTGAATTTCAAAGGCATTTGATCGTGTTGCTGATTGTCACTTGATATTAAAACTGTCATCACTAAAACATGATTCACTCACGCTAGCATGGCTCAGAAACTTCCTAACTAACCGCCAACAATTCACTATCGCCAAGAATCATTCTTTATCACTTTGTTGCGTTTCCTCTAGTGTACCACAAGGCAGTGTTCTTGGTCCCTTACTTTTCCTCATCTGCTTTAATGACCTGCCTGACAACTTACCCTCATGTATGCTTATATTTGCCGTTGACAGCATTATCTGTCGTCCATTCCGCAACAATAGCGATCATTCAACTCTTCAAAAAGACCTCGAGCATATTAATTAGTGGTGCAAAACATGGCAGATGACACTTATTGTTTCCAAATGCAAACTGATCACATTTAGTCGCAAACGTGATAACTTTATTAGCCAATACTGATTTGATAATAGCATTGTAGAACGCACTGATCATTAAAAATACCTAGACATAAACTTAACTTCTACACTTTCGTGATCCACACATATCACTTCTATCTGTGCCAACACATCAAAATGATTAGGCTTTATGCGCCGAAATCTATACAGTGTTCCCTTCTATGTACGCAAACCGGCTTATCTTGCTCTAATCTGTCTTCAACTGAAATTCGCATTCTCCATTTGGTCACCATATCAACAATACCTCATAGATAAGTTAGAATGTGTACAGAACAGAGCTAGTCAAGTCATAGCGCGTAATCACAGCTACCCGTCCAGCGTAACACAGATTAAACATAGCCTTGCACTAGAGCCACTGAAAATTTGCCACATCTCACTTTTATCACTATTGCACAAACTCATCCACACCAACATGATGCCATCTGTTTACCTTATTCTAGCACATCGAACTTCAAACAGACTACATGACACCTTCAGCGTATCACGCATGTACGGCAATACTAACGCTTTGAACAAGTCGGCTCTTCTACGAGCTATTTGTTTGTAGAATGAATCGCCAGATGATCTTGCGTCAGAACCAGACCACACAAAGTTCTATCATACTCTCAAAAAATACTTATGCACCAAAAACTGCTCTATCACATCTTCGTAATCATCTGTGCTTATAGGACTGTTGTTGATGTTTTTGCACTATTGCTAGGTTGTAGTTACTGTCATAATTTTTTTTTGTATTTCACCTTCACATACTGTAACTCACTTTTCTAGTATGTCTTGTGCTTACATGTTCATAAGTTAAACTGCATTTTCTATTATATTCGTTCCTTGCCTATGTATGTGTAGATATATAAGTATATATATTTTTCTAACATATTATCTTTACCACCCCTCTTACACAATGCCCCTCAAGGGCTCTGTAAGGTACTGTAAATAAATAAAGATAAATAAATGAGGCCAAAGCAGTTTTTGTACTGCCAATCCCCTAAGATTAAGCCTTCCGTTCTCTAAGTTACTTCCGAAACATCCATCTTTTATGCGGTTTTTATTATTAGAGATGACAACATGACAACATTGTATCACTAAAGAGCGCCCTCCTTCACCGGATCTTGCATTAGTCTTTGTTTAAGCGATTCAAAATTGGTAAGTCGCGGTAGGCTAATGATTACTTTCAGGGGCAAAGTACGTCGTCAGTGTGTTAGGGTATGTTGGGTTTCTTAAGGGAAGAAAGCGGAAGTGTAATGCAGTAGAGAATTACTGCCTGTCGGAAGTGGAATGCCCGCCCTCAAACAACCTCTATATTTCGAGATATTTTCATTCCGAACCTCCCGAACTAAGTTTCAACTGCGGCTTATTGACGAAATCCCGTGGTGCACCCAGAAAACGTTTAAGCGGGATATTACTTCGAGAAAGCAGAGTCACTACGTGGCGCCTGCGTTGTAATTTTTGCTGGTTTTCTAGGAAGGCATTCGGGATCACGAGCGTTATTCTTGAAAGAATTTTACGAACATCGTTACTTTGTCCAGGCGTAAATTCAGGGAGCTGAATCGGAAGTATTATTTCATTTCTGTGCTTCGTTATTTATAAATTCTATGCTGATCATGCTACGCATTGGCTAGATGTTACGATTTTCTTGGAAACACTGCAGTCTTACAGTGTATATTTTGCATAGAATTAGAGCACATTCAACTCAGGCAATGCTTGTGTTGTCTGATTAATCGAAGTAGGTGGACATGTTTGATTGAAGACCTAGCATTTGAGATGAATGACAAAACCCAAATGTACAAAAAGCCACGAAAGAACAAGAACAGTTACAACGAATCACGTAAAATCAACAACTCGAATAGTTATGTTAACAAGAATTGAATAATTTGGTTAACAATAATCGAATCGAAAAGTTAACAACTCGAATAATTAACAAAAATAGCGCAAGTGAACGCCGGAAATGCAAGTTTGTAGCGCATAGCGGTTAAGCTTGGGTTCCTAGGTTTCCTCTATGGGTGCTAGATGTCTTTGAGGCCCATAAGTTATCAGAATAAAGTGTCTTCTAATGCCAGAAGTCGGCAGCACTCTGCAGGCAGGCTTGCTTGAAAGTAGCCCCGCCGCGGTGGTCTAGTGGCTAAGGTACTCGGCTGCTGACCCGCAGGGCGCGGGTTCGAATCCCGGCTGCGGCGGCTGCATTTCCGATGGAGGCGGAAATGTTGTAGGCCCGTGTGCTCAGATTTGGGTGCACGTTAAAGAACCCCAGGTGGTCCAAATTTCCGGAGCCCTCCACTACGGCGTCTCTCATATTCATATAGTGGTTTTGGGACGTTAAACCCCACATATCAATCAATCTTGCTTGAAAGTAGAAGGGACAGCGTTTTTTGAACGTGGCTCATGGCTTGTTCTACTAGCAATGCTTCGGCTCGTCTGGTTGTAAAGACCAAGCGCACGTAATCTGCGCCAATTCTCGCCTAGCTGCGATAAGCAGCTGCATGATCGTATTGATAAACACCTTTTATCGCAATTTTTTTCTATTTTTGTTTTTCTGCACTGTTGCCCTATGGGGACATCCCAAAAATTGTCGATTGTTTTGTTTTTCCTTGATAGCGGCATCTCCACTCAGTGCTACCAGGAAAGGCATATATTTCATGCCTACATCCGCAAAGTTTATTAAAAAAACGCCCCTTTTATGCGGAGACCCAAGTGCAGCAAAGCCACGCATGGTGAAAAGTGATCGGTTGCCACCACCACCAATCTCAAGCGAAGGAAAAATACGTTTCAGAGATGGAAACACTGAAAAACAAATCCACGTACCTAACGTTACGCAGGCCTGAGTATGACGTCGATGGTTATCTAAATAATCACGGCATATGAACAGAAAATAGATGGTACCCATTTTATTTGAAATATCAATATCTCCTCGCAACACCTTGCATCATATTAAAAATTAAGACAATCGATTGGAGTTCTTCGCAGCACATTTATGGCGGTATTGAGGATCGTCGTGCACAGAAGAGCGCCGAGGGCGACTTTCAAACTCGCGTGAAGTAGCCCAGAGAAAAAAACGGTGCCCTTCACTGTAGAGTGGCAACAGATAAATCTTGATACGAGGTGAAGCTAATAATAAGGAACCGTTCTGGTGTAACACAAGAAAACACAGATTTTATAAAACACGACCACTGATGAGAACGAGGCACTTTTTGTACAGCCACCCCCCCTATTATCTAGCCCTCCGTTTTCTAAGACACTTCCGAAAGAGTCATCTTTTATGCGCTTTTCGCAATTTAAGATGATAACATTGTATCACTGAAAAGCACCCTCTTTCTCCGGATCTTGCATTACTCTTCGTTTAAGTGATTTATATAATTTAGGTCATGGTATATGCTCATCATTACTCTCCTGGGCAAGTAATGTCGTCGGTAGTTAAGGTATGTTGGTTTTCTTAGGCGAAAAAAGAGGAAGTGCATCTAAAAGAAAAAACTGTCTCTGGGAAGTAAAATTCGCGTCCTCTAACAACCTCCACATTCGGAGAAATTTTTATTCCGAACTTCTCGAGCCAAGATTTCATTGCGGTTCACTTAAGAAATTGCCCGGAGCAGCCGGAGTACCGTTTACCACAATTTGACCTTGAATAATTGGAGTAACTGCGTTACCCCTCTGTTGTATTTTTCGTTCGAGTTTTAGGGAGGACATTGGTACCATGAGCGTTTTTCTTGAGAGTATTTTACGAACATTGTTACTTTGCCCAGGCGTAAATTTATGGAGATGAATCAGAAGTCATGTTTGCTTTCTTTGCTTCCCTGGTGGTCATGCCACGCGTTGGCTAGATCATGCAATTTCTAAGGAAACAAAGCAGTCTTACAGTGCATTATTTGCGTAGAGCTATAGCATAGAAAATTCAATAAATTGGTGTGTTGTCTGATGAAATGAAATAGGCTTACATGTTTGAGTGAAGACCTAACATTTGAGCCGAATTAGAAAACACAACTGTACAAAAAGCCGCGAAACAACAAGAGCAGTTATGACGGATCGCGTAAAATAGACAGCCCAAAGAAATCTTATCGGGTGATGAACAAAAATTGCGAAAGGCAACGCCGGATTTCCAAGTCTACAACGCCTAGCGGTAAAGCTTGTGCTCCGAGATTGGCAGTTTGTGTGCTGAGAGTCTTTGAGCCCTTTATCAATTCAGAACAAAGTTTCTACTACTGCCAGAAGCTGGCAGCACTCTGCAGGCAGGCTTGCTTGAAAGAAGAAGGGGCAGCCGTTTTTGAACGTGACGCGCTGCCTGTTCTAGCGGCAGTGCTTCGGCTATCTTCATTGTACACACCAGGAGCACGTGATCCGCGTCTTTCTGCGTCTAGCCACGATAAGTGACCGCATGATTGTCTTGATACACACTTTTTCTCTCTATTTGCTTCTTTTTTGTTTCTCTGCACTATTTTCGTCTGCGGACTTCCCAACAAATGCCGTTTCTTTCGCGGTTACCTTCCCAAGTGAAAATTTCGTGCTGGTTGCTTATTGGTTACATTAGTGCTGGTTTATTAGCAGATTTGCAGCAGCTGATTAAGCCAGCAGCTAATGAAACCAGTAGCAGATGTAACCAGTAGCTGGTTGTTCCAGCAGGTGTTGGAACCAGTAGGCGATGAAACCAGCAGCTAATCGAACCAGTAGTTCGTGGTTCCAGCGAAGTGTTGCAGGCAGTCGACCAACTTGTAACTCGCCGACATGGAGCACACCTCCAGGCGACAAAGCAGGCAATAAGCCTAATTTTAGCTGCATATGTTAGCTGGAAGATTTATCTAAATTCGAACCTGCTGAAATACGGCCTGTTTTTAACTAGAAGTTTGTCCTTTCACAGCTGAACAATCGTCACATTCTATTTTCGTAATACTTAGTAATACGAGTTATTTGGTATGAATGAGCACATTAAGTGTGTTTCCCTCAAGAGTATTTAGTTCTAAAGGGACTGCTTTTCAAAAGTCTGTTAAATACACCCATAACACTCAAGCACACACAAGCGTTGATCTACTACGTTTTATGAAAAATCTCTTTACACTTAAAAAGGGTAATTTGCCAGCTTTGGCTCCCGTTCAAATCGTTCCGGATGAAATTACCAAGGGAATCTTGATCCAAGTTGCAGATGTCCGTATTGTTGAGGGCAGCCAAATGATGCAGGTAATCTATAACAAAATAAACTATCTCGTTGTCCATGCAGATCATGACTGCAGATATCGATCTTTAAAGATGCTACTGAACGTCCATTTGCGGGAAGCAGTGCGCGTGATAACGTACATATAAAGCGAATAAATTTTACATGTGTACAGCCCCATTAGTTCACTCAGGAAACTAAAATTGAGCAGTGTGTTAATACTTCAATACATGGAGACAAAGGAACATGGCTTACTTGCAGCAACCGGCAAGGATATGCGAAAAAATTAACATTACAATCACCAGTGTACAACGACAGTGAGCCTAATAAAGCACACAAGCAATTGGGGTATGCATAGTTTACTTATATTTGAAATAAATATGCAAGTTACCTGCATGGAAATCGCTCACGTACACGGCGGGCCTCGGTCTACACTCACGAAATTCATACACAGCATAACATAGCAACAAAACAGCTGAAATAGGCTTCTATTCACTTGTTACACTTTCCACGGATGGAACTGACCCCAAAGTAAACCATTATTAGCTCATCTCACGTAGATTCTAGAGGAAACATGAAACTAACACATCGAACATACATATACAAAAACAGACAAGTGACGGCAAGAGCACAACATGCTTTGTACTAAACTAAGACGCTAAGACGTCATAATAATTTATACGTTATTTAAGACTGCTATCTTTTATGCTTTTACCTGTAAATAAATACTAAATCTTTTTTATTGTATAGTATTTCTCTTAATAATGCGGTAACTAATCAGTATTAGTTTTAGAAATGCCAATAATAGATACGAGAGTACTGCTACTGTGCAGTCAGTGAGTATGGTGACCAATTCAATGCTTTTCAATGCTGGGTGCCGGTAAAGACGTAGCGATGGCGGCGATCTTTATGGCAGAATTAGCCTCTCTAGCAGCGTTGTAGTTGACGGGAGCAAGCTCACTACAGTCTGATTGCAATAGAGAATAAAATAAGGTCAAAACAAAAACGCTCTTTTCCGCGGACAATCAAGTCAGTACAGAAAATCAGCAAGCACCCTGCTGGTACCAGTGCAGCCAGCAGGCAGCTTGCTAGGATCACCAGCAGGTCAGTAGGCAGTATACTGGTCCCAGTAAATAACCAGTAGGCATCCTTCTGGAACCAGCAGAAAACCAATAGGCATACTGTTGGAACCAGTACAACCAGAAGGCAGCTTGGTGGTACCATCAGAAAGCCAGTCGGCAGCTTGCTGGTCCCAATAAAGACCCAGTAGGAACCCTGCTGGAAGCAGCAAAAACCTGTGTGCAAACTGCTGGAACCAGTACAACTAGCAAAAAACCAGAAGCTTAACTGCTGGTTCCATTAAAAACCAGCGACTCCCAGCAAAAAACCAGCAGAAATTTTTGACCAGGGTTGGAAGCAGCGTGGCCCCTCAATGCTACTAGGAAAGACATATTCTTCTGGCATACATTGGCATAGTTCATTAACAAACGCCACTTTCTTGCGTGGACGGAAGTGTAGCAAAGCCACTCTTGGTAAAAGCTAGCGGTTACCACTACCGCCAATGTCAAGAGAAGCAATACTACGTTTCAGGGATGGAAACATTAAAAAAACATTTCCACGGGCCTGACGTTACGCAAGCCTCAGTGTGACGTCAACCGTTATGTAAATAAACATAGCAAATATACAGTCAATTGAAAGTACCCATTAGATCGAACACCTTCCATCACAAAAAAAAATAAGACACACAAGTGGAGTTCTTTGCACCACGTTTCTGGCACTATTCAGGAGCGTCGTGCACAACAAGAGCTCCGAGGGTAAGTTTGAATTCCTCGTGCAGCTCTCAGGAAAAAATACGGTGCCATTCATGGTAGAGTGGCAACAAATAAAACTAGATATGAGGTAAAGGCAGAAGCCGAGTACTCAGGAACCATTCTTGCGTAAAAGAAGTGAACACAGATTCTAAAGAACACGCCAACCAATGAGGCTGAATCAATTTCTGTATGGCCACTATCTTTAGATCGAGCCCCCCCTTTCTTTATGACACTTCTGAAACATCTCTCTTTTAAGCGGTTTTTTTGCTTTGAGATGATAACGTTATAACATAAAAGAGCTCCGTCTTCACAGGATCTGCCATCAATCTTCGTTTAAGTTATTTATATATTTAGGGTCGTGGTATATTTTAATGATTACTCTCTTGGGCAAAGAATGTCGTCCGTGTGTAAAGGTGTGTTGGTTTTCTTAAGCGAACAAAGAGTAAGCGTCTTGAAGGAGAAATTACTGCCTTTTAAAAGTGAAATGCCTTTTCTCTAACAACCTCCCTATTCGAAAAAAACTTTATTTCTGAACCTCTCGAGCCAAGTTTCTATTGCGGCACAATGAAGAAAACGCGTGGCCTAGCCGGAGTACCTTTTTCCGGGATTTGACTTCGGATAATTGGGTGACAGCGTGGCCCCTGTGTTGTATTCTTCGCTGGTTTTATAAAGAGGCTACCGGGATATTAAGCGTTTATTCGGGAGTATCTTACGAACATCGTTACTTCATTCAGATGTAAATTTAGTGAGCTGAATAACAAGTAATATTTCATTTTTATGCTTCGCTGTATTTATATTCTCGGTTGATCACGCTTCATCGGCTAGATGATGCAATTTTTATGAAAACACAGCAGTCTTACAGTGTATAATTTTAGTAGAGCTACAGCACAGAAAACTTGAGACAACCCTTGCGTTGTCTAATTTATCAAAATAGGCGGACATGTTTGGGTGAAGACCTAGCATTTAAAAAGAAAGACAAAAACCAAGTGTACAAAGAGCCGTGAAACAACAAGAACAGTTACGCTAGATCATGTAATATCAGCAGCGCGAATAAGTCTGACAGAGTGAATAACGGAAATCGTGAAGAGCAACGCCGTAATTCGAAGTTTACAACGCATAGCGGTAAAGCTTGTACTCCGAGATTTACACTATCGATGCTAGCCGTCTTTGAATCCTTTATGTTTTCGGATGAAAGTGTCTCCTACTGCCAGCAGTCGGCAGCACTCTGCAGGCAGGCTTGCTTGAAAGTAGAAGGGGCAGCGTTTTTTGAACGTGGCGCATGGCTTGTTCTACTAGCAATGCTTCGGCTTGTCTGGTTGTAAAGACCAGGCGCACAAGACCAGGCGCACATAATCTGCGTTAATTTTCGCCTAGCTGCGATAAGCAGCCGCATGATCGTATTGATAAACACCTTTTCTAAACACAAAAACACAAAAAGGTCCAGCACCCAATGCGGATATAGTCGAAGAGGTTCCTGCAGCACAAAGAAGTGCAAAACAGTGGCGCCACGACTCTTACTCGGAAGTATTGAAGCGCTCAGCACCAAAACATCGCGTTGGAAAAGAAGTCTGGGCCCAGGAACATGCTGAAGTGGAACTTTCTACCAGGCCAGACACAGCCAAGGAGCCACTGACTACCAAAGGGAAGGGTCACAGCAGCTTGCTGAGTAAAACTTCTTCGAGAAATGCGATCTCGGCGGAGACAGCCGGAAGCGAGCAAGTCATTTTGCCAATAATCTTTGCGGCTCTCAAAGCAATTCTACGATCCCTGCCACAAGCAGGTTCTTTACCAGAAGTGAAATTGCTGCTAGATGTTGAGCATCTTCTCTTGTCGTAATCATGGCTACTGGACTATCTAACTGGTACAAAAGAAGTGCAATATTCCAGTGGAACTGCAACGGTTTGCAGAATAAGAGTGGAGATTTTCGGAAATTCGTCGCTCAGCACGGGTTTCCGATTTTGTGTATTTTCGAAACAGGAGTATCCACTAACTTTCGCTTGTCCAATTATGTGGTGTACCAAGCAGACCGTCCTGCTGCAAAAAGCAGAGTGATGTTGTGTGTGAGACGCGATATTCCGTCGACACTTGTGGCTACTTCAAAAACAGATGCGCCGGAATTTGTTAGATGCAAAGTGAAGTTTGGTAACGTTACTGTAACTGTAGTTAGTGTTTACGTGCACCCTCAAGCAAACGTTTCATACGCAGAGTTGGCTGCAGTGTGTAGATCTGACCATGATCCCATAATTATATGTGGTGATTTTAACGCGCACCATGAATTGTGGGGTAGTGAGCGTTGTAGTGTAAGGGGATCTGCTATAGTAAAAATATGCGAAGATTATGGTTACACTATACTAAATGACGGTTCTCCAACGTTTCTACGGGGGCATAACTACTGCAGCGTACTAGACATTACTGTGTGCTCCTCTGAATTAGCGGCTGGAGCAGACTGGACTGCAGACGCTGACACAAGAGGAAGTGACCACTTGCCAGTATTCATATATCACCCAAAGTTGAAGAAAACAAGAAATAACCTCACAACAAGAATTACAAACTGGGCAATCTTTCGAGAACTACAGAGACAAAATCTTGAACCCTGTTCTGACGCAGAAACGTATGCATCTAAGATAAAAAATTTTCTAACAAAAGCAACTCGTACAGTACCCATTCCAGATGGGTATTCGGGTGTTGACGCTGAGTATGAGAGGCTTCGGGCAATACGACGCCGATCTGAAAGAAGATATCGCAGGTCAGGTAATTTAGAAGATTTCAAAGTTGCACAGAAAGTACACACTACAATGCGTAACCAACTGCAGAAGCTTTCAACCAAAAGGTGGCAAGATTTATGTGCCTCACTTTCCCCATTTACCTCGGCGACTCAACTGTGGAACATGGTACGCGCCCTCCGACAGCCAGTAGTCCACTCAAGACCACTACAGGCTCTAGCGCTGTCTCGAGGAGTTAGCGAACGGGTGATTGCCGAAGAATTTTGCGATCTTATACTGAGAAATGGAGAGACCGCCCAAACGAGCGAATATAAATCCTCAGCAGAATCAGCTTCGGCGGTTGTAACAAAGTCCTCTGCGATCAGTTCATCAGATCTGGATGACAGCTTCACACCAGAGGAGCTCCAATATGTATTGTCTTCAGTAAAACGAACAAGTTCACCAGGAACAGATGGAGTTACATACGCTGCTCTTGCTAATTTGTGAAAAAAAGGAAAATTACACCTGTTGGACATCTATAATAAAATTTGGCAACAAGAAAAAGTTCCGGAAAGTTGGAAGATATCAAAAGTAGTACCATTGCTAAAGCCAGGGAAGAGCCCTATGCAGTTGGACTCGTTTAGGCCGGTTAGTTTGACAAGTTGTTTTTCAAAAGTGATGGAAAAAATGATCAATGAACGAATTTTATGGTGGCAAGACATGAAAAAACTTCTACCAGAAAGCATAGCCGGCTTCAGAAGAGGTAGATGCACAATGTACTGCATTCTGGATTTGGTCACAGATGTGGAAAACCAACGAACGCAAGGAAACATCACTGTCGCTGTATTCCTTGATGTCCACCGAGCATACGACACAGTGAGTCACGTTCACGTTCTGGAAGGCCTGGCGTTACAGGGATTCAAGGGCAAGATACTGCGTTGGATCGCTGACTTCCTGAAGCACCGGAAAATTTTTGTAGTTACGCAGGAGGGCCCAACGTCAGAACATGTCGTCAACCAAGGAGTGCCACAGGGCAGCGTACTAAGCCCTACTCTCTTTAATGCAGTCATGGCGCAGCTCCCGTAGAATCTTCCACCCAACATCAGATGTTCAGTATATGCTGATGATATAAGTATTTGGACGTCTGGTCCATCGTTTTTGGATATACAACAAACTCTGCAAGAAGGATTGGATAATGTAGACCATTTTCTAAAACAAAGAGGTATGGCACTGAGTCTGGCCAAAACAGCCATACTTCCGTTTACATTAAAAAGACCTGGAAATTTCCAGATTATTCTGCAAAATCAGCCTATTAAAATGGTTAAAAACTCATAAATTCTTGGGAGTAATTTTAGACCGGAGACTAACATGGTCGCCTCATGTCCAGTCCCTGGAACAAAAAGTGAATCAGGCCATTCGAATCCTCCGGCATCTCTGCGGGGCCAAATGGGGTGGTACTACAGAATCGTTATTAGCCCTACATGTTGCCTGGATACGCCCCATCGTAACTTACTCACTGCCCCTGCTGCACGGACTCCCAGCCTCCACCGAAAGGAGACTTCACTTGTTATTGGCAAGGAGCTTGAGGGTATGTCTGGGTTTACCACGGTCAACTTCCAGTGATTTAGTGTATGCGGAGGCTCGAGAGCCACCTTTAGCAGTACTGCGAACTAAAGAAACATCTCGAAATTTATTTAGAATTTTCACGCAACATGAAAGTCACTTTTTATCTGGTGCACTAACACAAAGAACGGCAACGAGACTACAGGATACTATATCATCATTTCAAGCAGTAGTACCAGAATTTAAACAATGGAAACCTTCAAAACCACCTTGGACGCTGCCACTTCTCAACGTTATCCGTGAAATAGACGGCATAGAGAAGAAAGCAGCCATGGCACCTCTAGTAGCGGCACAGTTGGTACTTCATCAGCTAAATGTAATGCACAATGAAAAAACGAAGATATATACAGATGGATCATGCACAGAAGAAGCTTCAGCCTGTGCGGTCTTTATACCCGAAATTCAGGAAAAGAAGATGTACAAATTATCGCACAAATCTTCATCAACGACAGCAGAATTGGTGGCTATCTTTGAAGCAGTTAAGCTTATCTGCGAGAATCCAGATCCACGAAAATGGGTGATATGCACTGATAGCAAACCTGCTCTTCAGCTAATCAGAAATGTGAGATCACCTTACAGAAATGGTGAAATACCACAATGTATCGCAGAAACTGTGGAATATGCCTCATCGCAGGGTCACAACATCGTATTCCAATGGATACCCAGCCACATTGGAATAAAGGGAAATGAAGATGCTGATAGTCTCGCAAAGAAAGCATTGAAGGAAGGACGGGATATCACAATCCCTATATCTGGGACGGATATTCGACATTTTATATCGCAAGGAGCTAACCATTGTTCGATGGAGAAGTGGTTTGAGAGCCCTAAATCAAAGGAAACGGTACTTTATGAAGTTGATCCACACAGAAAATTTTCCATAGCGACAGACCTTCCACGACACCTAGAGACATTGATCCACCGACTTAGATTGGAAGTAGCATACACAAACAGCTTCCTGCACAAGATCCATCGATCCAACTCACCGGAATGCCATTGTGGTCATGCAGAAGAAAATGTTCGCCATATTCTTTTGGAGTGCATTAAATACGCGAAAGAAAGAGAAAAATTAAAGAACAAATTAGCAAGTTTGGACAGACGGCCCCTCACAATAAAGAAACTACTTGGACCATGGCCTGAGATGCATCTTCAGAAAAAGGCAATAATCTTCCTGACAGACTTTTTAGTGGAGACCGGACTGGACAAGCGCCTATGACTGACAGCCAGAAATGAGTATCATGTAAAGTGTGGTCATGTATATACTGGCATTAGAGTAGGAAGGTGTGCGTGAAAGTAGTTTGACTGTGTGAACTGCGTGAAGAAAACTGTGTATTGACATGTTATTTGAACTGGTTTCAGTGTGCTAATATGTGTTTTTTTCCTTTTCCGTATTGTTAATTTTTGGGTACCGTTCTGTATTATTATTTTATTTCTCGCTGCAGAACTCTGTGATATGGAGTAGCCGAGGCAATAGGCTCCTCAACGTCTCCACAGCAAAACAGTTAAAACAACAACAACAACAACCTTTTCTCGCAATTTTGTTCTATTTTTCTTTTATGGGGCGAAGCTCCTCAAAGCGACACCCGTTCGTCCCTCGTAGCACGTAACATGTCTTACGCTTTGACCTCCAAGGGGGTGCTGGTGGGAGATTTCTCCTGTGCGTTGTTGAACAATAAAAAAATCGCAGCGTTCGCGTTAACTAAAAGCCAAATTCTTCTGTATCTCATTCCCCATTATCAGCCATTTGCATGTACATTGAGCAGTATCTGACAAGAAAAGGTTGCTACGTTATACTTGCTGGACGTAAACTCCTTTGTTTCAGAAAGGTTTAGCAAGCGTTCGGCCGCAGTGCCATGAATACAGTGAACTAGTATATACCATGAACTCAAGGTGGTTAAAGGTTGGAAGTAGGCACGACGCGCCAGCCGTAAGAAAGTGTGCGTGTGCTACCTCTCGTTTAGTCCTTGGAATGTCTGCTGGATGGCGGTGCTTCTATATGCGGAATATATAATGAAAAGATGCGAGATCGTTGTACTTGGAGTGTTAACTAGATGGACGAATGGACACACAGACTGATGCACGGACGGACGCACGGATGGCTGCACGAACGGATGGACGCATGAGTGGACGCAGGGTGGATGCATGAACGAGCGCATGAACAGACGCATGGATGGACGTGCGGACGCACGTACAGACGCACGCACGGACGGGCGGATGGACGCATTGATGGACGCACGGACGGAAGGATGCAAAAACGAATACACGGACGCATGCTTCGCCCCACTCTCCATCATCCACCCCGTGAATATGCTGCCATTTTTCTAAACTGTTGCCCTCTGGCGACTTCCCAACAAATGACGATTGTTTTGTGTTTCCTTGATAGCGGCATCTTCACCCAGTGCTACTAGGAAAGGCGTATTTTTCTTGCCTACATCGGCAGAGTTTATTAATAAACGCCCCTTTTATGCGGAGACCCAAGTGCAGCAAAGCCTCGCATGGTGAAAAGTGATCGGTTACCACCACCACTAATCTCAAGCGAAGGAAAAATGCGTTTGAGAGATGGAAATCCTGAAAAACAAATCCACGTATCTAACGTTACGCATGCCTGAGTATGACGGCGATGGTTATCTAAATAATCATGGCATATGAACTGAAAATTGATGGTACCCATTTTATTTGAAATATCAATAGAGAGTTTTAGCAGAGCGGGCCAGCGGCCAGCGGAACGGAGCGGACCAGCGGAAACGCCACTGCGCATGCGCCAGTACGCTGAGGCGGCGAGCGGCTTTACGGTGCTGCGCGCTCGCCCGCTCGTTTCGTCATCCCTGCGCAGCGCGCAGCGGCGGCCGGGCGAGCGAGCGTAGTTATTCAAAATGGCTGCCTCGGTCGCCGTGTCGCGTCGCCGGCCGTGGTCGCGTCGAACGCTTCTGAAACAGGAATGCAACCAGCTAAAAAGCCCCGGAGGTGCTTCAGTGCTCACGAGGACCTCTGTCTTCTTCGGGAGGTGGCCGCGGCGAAGCCGTTTGGCGATGACATCAAGTGGGTGCATGTTCTCGCTGCGGTGAATCGGGCGGTGGGCCGGGAGCTCACCCTAAGAAGAATAAAAGAT
Organism: Rhipicephalus annulatus; assembly: GCA_013436015.1. NCBI lineage: Eukaryota > Metazoa > Arthropoda > Arachnida > Ixodida > Ixodidae > Rhipicephalus > Rhipicephalus annulatus. The sequence goes on along the minus strand of WOVY01011530.1, from coordinate 120,735 downwards.
CGTGTAGACATTTTTCTGGGATACTGGAAGCTACAGGACTCCAAGAACCTTAAAAAGTGAGTATATTTGTTCATTCTGCACGTAATTCTTTCAGGCCAACCCCCAGCGACAGTCTTGTGTTCCGCTTTCTCGTCTCCTTTTTCATGGCGTTGTTTTATCGCTGTTAGCTGGCGCGCATGTTTATCTGACGATCGTCCCTTTGCCTATTCAGGTCGCGTACAGAGGAGCAGTACTCTGAAAAGGAGGAGATCCTGCAGTACTTGTGGGATTTTCGCGAAAGTGTGAAGTACGAGCCCAGGATTGCTCCCAGAGGTGCCGCCTGGGCGGCGCGAACGCGGAGGTTGGGAGCGGAGCCCCCGGTAAACACGGACGAGCTGCCGGGGGTGACGCTCTCAGACGACGGCGCGCTCGGTTAGTTGATGACGCCTACTGTTGTGCTGTCTTCTCTTTTCTCTTATTAATTGAAAGCAGGTTCTGCTGCCGACCTGTTGCAGAGCGTATACCTGCCATCTGCCGCCAGCCCTGGTGCTGAACCGGGGCAAGAGAACGAGCAGCAGGAACAGCGCGCCTCACCAGAACCAACACAGCAGCAGCGGCCTCCCTCAACTGAGCTACAGCGGCGCCAACCTGCAAGTGTGCAGCACGCCCTCCCAGGCACGAGTAAAGGTAAGTGTGGCGAAAGGTTTATACACTACTTCTACACAGCAGAACGATATTCAGGAGAGCATCATAAGAATACGCCAGTGAATGCATCTTAAAAGAGTTAACAGTGCATGTAGACGAGGACACTCAAGCAAGAAAAGGCAACAGAAAGCGGTGAACTGCAACTGATATTTTATTCAGACTCTAAAACATCCACTGTGAAGGCCAAGAGAACCTTCTCGTGTATGCTTATCGTTTGCACTGGAAACCAGTGCGCACTCTGCATAGCGGAGCAAAAGCACACTTTTTGCTGTACGAAGCTAAGTAGTCGCAAACAACAGTCTTATGTTCTCGAAGAAAAGAGCAACGAGGGTGAAAAGCATCTTTCAAGATGCTACACTAACTAGCCCACCAAGCTACCCCTGAGAAAGTAAATGCAGTAATCAGTCACAGTTTATGTATTTCTGTCCTTTAGTGTAGACAAGTCGGCCTTCAGTGTGCTCACAGTTATACAAACTGTGGTGCTGTTTTGTGACTGTTTCTAATTTTTTCTGAATCACAAGCATTCAGTTCCCTTACATGTGCACTGAAAAAATCTCCACAGCAAGAAGGGCAATGAACAAGGCAAATGTTAAGTAGGCACACATTTCGCCAAAACCACCAGCTCCCTGTAGAAGTGCAGCTTGCTGAGCCAGTTGGCACATGTCGAGGGAACGGAAACCAGCGAAAAGGACGCAAAACACGAAGAGAGACGAGAGCCAGCGTTGTGTTGTCTCGTCATTCCTCGTGTTTTGCGTCCTTTTCTCTGGTTTCCGTTCCGTCACCACCTCCCTAATGCATCTTTCAGACATAAAACTTCAACAGATTTCACAGCAGGTTTTGGCAGAATTCACAGCAAGCATCTAAAACTTAGGCAATTAAACACTCAACTGCAGCACAGTTACGTGTTTTACAACGGCTATGTGTTACTGCTGATTACTGGAGATCGTGTTCTTTGCGTGTTGTTCTACAATTACGCAACAACGTCCGCTACAGTGCATAAACTCGCATTAACTGAATGCCGAAATTTTTTTGCCTTCACAGGAATAAGAGGCTTGCAAAGTCTCGGGCTGCAGCTGCTAGCCCAAAGAGAAAAAAACGAACTAGATTTGCGCTCTAGGGAGCTAGAAATCGAAAAAATGAAAGTTCGCCACGAGGAGCGTCGTCTGGCACTGGACGAGCGGAGATTGGCCCTGGACGAGGAGAAGCACCGCTTCGAAGTTGAACGCTGGAGAGGCGAACGGGAGAGCCTACTCGACGAGATAAAAAAAAATGCTTGATGAACAAACCACCAAATTGGCGCAGCACCACAACACATAAGACAACACCACCACAACACGTAAGTAGAGAAACATCTCCAGTAGGATCACATTTTCTACACGTAAACTCAAATACAACTTTATTTAAGATACAATGGTTCAGACTCGAGGACGCCTAAGGTTGTAGATTATTTATTTATTAGGAGGTAACGGCAAGACATCACTGCACATCAGCATTTTTCTTGCGCCGAGGGGTCTAAAACGGGTAGTTCCAGCAAAAACACGTTCGGCTGGTTAACAATTTTGAAAACTGCTTTTTAAATATATGGAAGTGTATGTCTTGCCGGAACAATACATGTAATTTCATTGAAAATGAGATACTGTCGTGTTGTAGCTAGAAGTCCTCAGGTAATAGAATCTTAATTCTTTGATAAATTGTCGGCTTCATTGCATCTGTCATGTTTTTTTTAAGTGTGAAAGGATCCAGCGTCAAGTGTAAACCTGACAACACCCTACGGTATGCAATTCTTCAATAAAGTCTTTGTTTTCGAAGCTGCTTATCATGGAACATTACCGTGGGGCAAAGCGAACCTCGAGAACTGGTGGTTCAAGGCCCAAGTGTAGGGATACATCGACACTGTACACACATTTCGCACTGTACAGAGGGGACTTACATGCATGGGAAATTAGATGACACTGCCACTAATGTTGTGGCATTTAACACAGTATAGCGGAAACGCTTGTAACAATACGAAATCAATTTCTACATACGAAGAAACACAGGAATGTCAGTTTTTTGCACTTTTCGCTCGGCAGATTTCATTCACTAGAGTGTCATAACAAGTAGCGTACGTTTAGTACAGCAAATGACAGCCACAAGATCATTCTAAAGCATGGCTCGCCAACGAACTTTGTTTCGATAACTGTGGTTGGTTGTACAACACTATTTGTGGGCAAGGTAAACTTCAAGCTGTGGTGGTTCAAGGCCGAAGTACTGCGGTACCTGGGCACCATACAAGCAAGTGTGACAGTTTGCGAGGAGTGCGCTCGCTTTGTATATGCGTGAAGGTTCTGAAGGTAGAGTTTCTGGTTTTTTTTTTGAAGTCCACGAAGGCAAACAGTCCGACAATTTTTCCAAAACCCCACTCCACAGCCTGCCTCACACTACTCATGGCTTTGTTGAAAGCTAATTGTTCAGGAGTCAGGAGAGCTCCGCCATAGGGCTTGAGCAGAAGGGGCCGCAACGGGTAGGCAGGGTCCCCGTAGATTCAGTAGTCGTGACCTTGAACGAAGTTTTGTAGCTTCGTATACGCGGCGCTGTTTCCAAAGTTACCTGAAAGAATAAATTACGATTAGATGGAGCTGCGCTCGTTCCTAGCAGGGAAGGAGGAGGCGAGTGACGTTCAGCAGCGGTTTGATCCACCAGCTGTGCTTGTCATTTACTCGCCTGAATCGTGTTTGTTGCCGGGGTATGATCCGTCCAACTGGCAGATTATGCCATTTGGGCACATTATAGCTTGGTACTTCAGAGGATTGACTCTCTTGTGGCCGCTGAAGTACACTTTCTGGTTCCTTGTTGGTCGGCATATTGGCCGCGCCGTGCCATCGATGAAGGCCCAGCAATTTGTCAGCGGGGCACCTTTCGCGTGAATGGCCTGAAAAAATAACGAACGAATATGTCAGAAAGTTGTAATTGCAATTGTACAACTCTAATTATTCTCGCTTGCCTGTGAGAACTCTTCCAGGGTGTCCAGGTTCAGCCACGTGTGGTTATTAACGTCGTCCAGAAGGTGGAAGAAGTTGTCCTCGATGTGCCTGAGCACTTCGTTCGTCAATGACGATATGGTCGAGCTGTGTCGGGCGAAAAGGTGTTCCAGATCACGCAGCCGGTTTGGGTAGGCTAGTCTTCTTAGCGTGATGCAAAGGGCCTCGTCGCCGGGAACTGACACCCTCTGCGGAGTTGTTACCTTGTCAGGTATGCACAAGGCTCTCTGTAGCCTGGGTACATCGTCCTTTTCAAACCGAAAGTACGTTCTGAACACGCCACTGTCGATCGAATCAATGTCCAAAAGACCTCGCATGGAGAGTGGGTCACGCCGTGTCTCGCCCAGAACTTCTAAGCACAAGACGTCGACTATTTCGGACCATTTTAACCGAGTCAGGAGCAGGGGGTCCTGCAGTATGCTCTGGGGCATTGTTCAAAACAGTTATCAGCGGCAATTTGCAGCGGCAAGCCACACACTGTCTGTTAAAAAGCGCGGCAACAAACAGCTGGCTTGGAGCTTCGACTTCAGTTGGCGTTGGTGACGTACTTTCCTCAGTTTAACGACTTCGCTAAAAGATACAAATCACCGTTAAAGTAAAATAATATGTACTGAAACATAAAACTCGTGTTTGTATTGTGGTTTTAGCATCTAAGAATAAACCTTTACTTTTTTTTCCTATGAGGGTAGTTCAATTTTGAATGGACAGATGGCGCAGTACAACGCTTCGCTGGGGCAGAGAAGGTGTTCCGTTATTTGTATAGGAAGAGCGTGGACACACAGTGGAGAAAAAGAACTAGAAGACTCACTAGTAAATATACGGCTGGTATTGTAGGCCATATGTCAACAAAAAGCGTTAAGGGAAAAGTCAGTGAGGCGGAGAGGATTTACTGGATGGCAGCTATGGAGAAAAAACCGGCTTTGAGTAACTACCGAAAGGGCAAAAATGAAATAAGGAGGGAGGCATTTTACGATAATTCAAGGGGAAGCGCTTTACTGTTTGAAGCGAGATCGGGTTGCCTTAGAACGCGTAGTTATAAAGCAAGATTCAGTAAAGAAGAAGAACAATGCACATGCTGCGGGAAAGATAAGGAAACGGCGGAGCATGTTCTAATTGAATGTGGAGATATCCACCCAGGTGTACGTTTGGGCACGAGCCTACAGGAAGCCTTGGGTTTTAGGGACAACAATGGAAAGCTGAACACACCCGCGATTGAAATAAGTAAGAGACGGTTAGAGTATTGGTGGCAGAAAATTAGAGAGAAAGGACAAAAATAAATATTGGAAAAATAAAATATGGACAGTGTGCCGTAAATGGCAGAGAACTTAAGCTGAAAATTTACCTTTTTTTCCATTAAGATAGAATTTATCGAAGTAGAGGCATTAGGCCAACATAAAAAAGAAAAAAAGGTGTTTTTTTTTTGTCGAGCCTGGTGGCATACTTGTTACCACCCCGTTATAAAGGGGACGCTCATAGCATCCATCCATCCATCCTGGGGGCAGCAGCCGATCGCTCAGCTAAAACTCTTTTTTTCGCGCGTCGTTCCGCTGGCGCTGCGCTCGTCCGCTCCGGTTCGCTGGCCGCTGGCCCGCTCTGCTAAAACTCTTTAATATCTCATCGCAACACCTTGCATCATATAAAAAAATAAGACAATCGAGCGGAGTTCTTCGCACCACGTTTCTGGCGGTATCCAGGATCGTCGTGCACAGCAAGAGCGCCGAGGTTGAGTTTCAAACCCGTGTGAAGCAGCCCAGAGAAAAAAACGGCGCCGTTCACTGTAGAGTGGCATCAAATAAATCTTGATACGAGGTGAAGGCAGCAGCTTAATATTCAGGAACCGTTCTGGTGTAACATAAGAAAACACAGGTTTTATAGAACACGACCGCTGATGAGGACGAGGCACTTTTTGTACAGCCACTCCCCTATGATTGGGCCCTACGTTCCCTAAGACACTTCCGAAACAGTCATATTTATTCGGTTTTTACGATTTTATGTGATAATATTGTATAACTAAAGAGCGCCATCTTTCTCCTGATCTTGCATTACTCTTCTTTTAAGCGATTTATATATTTTAGGTCGTGGTACAACCTAATTATTACTCTCCTGGGCAAGTAATGTCATCGGTGTGTTAAGGTATGTTTTTTTTCTTAGGTGAAGAAAGAGGAAGTGCATCCACAAAAAAAATTACTGCCTCTGGAAGTGAAATTCGCGTCCTCTAACAACCTCTGTATTCGGAGAAATTTTTATTCCGAAAATCTCGAGCCAAGCTTTCACTGCGGTTCACTTAATAAATTGCCCGGAGCAGCCGGAATACGGTTTACGAGAATTTGACCTCGGATAACTGGAGTGACTGCGTTACCCCTCTGTTGTATATTTCGTTCCAGTTTCAGGGAGAATATTGGTACCATGAGCGTTTTTCTTGGGAGTATTTTACGAACCTCGTTACTTTGCCCAGGCGTAAATTTATGGAGCTGAATCAGAAGTCATAATTCCTTTCTTTGCTTCTCTGCTGGTTATGACACGCGTTGGCTAGATCATGCAATTTCTATGAAAACAAAGCAGTCTTAGAGTGCATATTTTGCGTAGAGCTTTAGCACAATAAACTCATTACATAGGTGTGTTGTCTGATTATTCGAAATAGGCTTACATGTTTGAGTGAAGACCTAGCATTCGAGATGAGTTAAAAACACAAGTGCACAAAAGCCGCGAAACAACAAGAACAGTTACGACGGATAGAGTAAAATTAACAGCCCAAATGAATCTTACCTGGTGATCAACAAAAAGTGCGAAAGGCAACGCCAGACTTCCAAGTCTCCAAAGCATAGCGGTAAAGCTTGTGCTCCGAGATTGGCAATCCTGGTGCTAGCAGTCTTTGAGCCCTTTATAAATTTAGAACGAAGTTTCTACTACAGCCAGAAGCTGGCAGCACTCTGCAGGCATGCTTGCTTGAAAGAAGAAGAGGCAGCGGTTGTTGAACGTGACGCGATGCTTGTTCTAGCTGCAGTGCTTCGGCTATCTTGATTGTACACACAGGAGAACGTAAGCTGCGTCATTCTCCGTCCAGCTGCGATAAGCGGCCGCACGATCGTTTTGATAAACGCCGTTTCTAGCTATTTTCCTTTTTTTGTTTCTCTGTACTGTTGCTGCCTGTGGACTTCTCAACAAATGTCGATATTTTCGCTGTTCTCTTGGGAGCAGCGTCGCCACTCAAGGCTTCTAGGAAAGGCATATTTTGTTTTTACTACATCGGCGGGGTTCAATAAAAACGCCCCTTTCATGCGGAGACACAAGTGCAGCAAAGCCACGCATAATAAAAAGCGAAAGGTCAACATTACCGCCAAACTCAAGCGAAGGAAAACCATGTTTCAGGGATGGAAACATTGAAAAACAAATCCACGTGCCTAACGTTACGCAAGCCTCAGTATGACGTCGACACTTATGTGAGTAAACATGGTAAATAAACAGCAAATTGATCTTGCTCATAATATTTGAAAGATCAATATCTCTTCGCAACACCTTGCATCATACATAAAATAAGGCAATCCAGCGGAATTCTTCGCACCATGTGTATGGTGGTATTTTTGGTCGTCATGCACAACAAGTGCGCCGAGGGTGAGTTTCCAAACCGTGTGAAGCAGCCTAGAGAAAAAAAAATCAAGCACTTCGCTGTAGAGTGGCATTAAATAAATCTTGATACGAGGTGAAGTCAGCACTAAAATTACGGAACAGTTCTTGTGTAACACGAGAACACACAGATTTTAGAGAACACGACAGCTCATGAGGTGGAAGCAGTTTTTCTACTGCCACCACGCTAATATCCAGCCTCCGTTCTCCAAGGCACTTCCGAATAATTCATCTCTTAAGCAGTTTTTACGATTTGTGATAGGTAACATTGCATCACTAAAGAGCACCCTCCTTCATCGGATCTTGATTTGTCTTCGTTTAAGCGATTAAAATCTTGTAAGTTGCGGTAGGCTCATAATCACTTTCCTGGGCAAAGAATGTCGTCGGTGTGTTAAGGTATGTTAGGTTTCTTAAGCGAAGAAAGCGGAAGTGCAATACAGAAGAGAATCACTGCCCGTGAGAAGTCAAATGCCTGTCCTCTAACAACCTCTCTATATGGAGAAATTTCCATTCTGAACCTCTCGAGCCAAGTTTCTATTGCGGCTTGCTGAATAAATCCCGTTGTGCGGCCAGAAAACGTTTTAGCGTTATTTTACTTCGGGTAAGCAGAGTGACCATGTGGCCGCTTTGTTACACTTTTTGCTGGTTTTCAGGGAGGCCATCGGGGCAAAGAGCGTTTTTCTTGGGAGTATTTTACGAACATCGTTACTTTGTCCAGGCGTTAATTTAGGGAGCTGAATTAAAAGTAACATTTTATTTCTTTGCTTCGCTGTTTATATACTATCTGCTGATCATGCTACGCATTGTCGAGACCATGCAATTTTCATAAAAACACTGCATTCTTACAGTGTATATTTTGCGTAGCGCTATAGCACAGTAAACTCAATACAATGCTTGTGTTGTCAGATTAATCGAAATAGGCGGACATGTTTGAGTGAACACCTATCATTTAAGATCAATGGCAAAACCCAAGTGTAAAGAGAGCCGTGAAACAACAAGAACAGTTACGACAGATCACGTAAAATCAACAGCTCGAATATTTCTGACCGCGTGATTAACAAAAATTGTGAAAGGCAACGCCAAAATTCCAAGTGAACAGCGCATAGCGGTTAGGCTTGGGCTCCGAGATTGCGCCTCTGTGTGTTTGATGTCTTTGAGGCCTATAAGTTATCAGAATAAAGTGTCTTCTACTGCCAAAAGTCGGCAGCACTCTGCAGGCAGGCTTGCTTGAAAGGCGAAGGGGCAGCGTTTTTTTTTTCTATTGTGGCGCGCGGCTTGTTCGTCAGGAAGTGCTTCGGCTCTTCTGATTACACAGAGCAGACGCACGTAAGCTGCGTCATTCTCCGTCTAGCTGCGATATGCTGCCGCACGATTGTTTTGATAAATGCCTTTTTTATCTAATTTTTTTTGTTGTTTCTTGGCACTGTCGCTGACTGGGGACTTCCAAACAAATGTTGATATTTTCACTGTTCCCTTGGAAGCGGCGTCGCCCCTCAATGCTTCTAGGAAAGGCATATGTTTCTTGCCTACATCGGTGGAGTTCATAAAAGAAAAACCACTTTCATGCGGAGACACAAGTGCAGCGAAGGCACGCATGGTAAAGGTGAACGGTTACCATCACAAATCTCAAACGAAGGAAGACTGCGTTTCATGGATAAAGACATTGAAAAGCAAATCCACGTGCCTAACGCTACACAAGCGTCAGTAGGATGTCGACGGTTGTGTAAATAAAAATGGCAAAAAACAGCAAACTGATAGTACCCGTCTTAATTGAAAGATCAACATCTCCTCGCATTACTGTGGATCATATAAAAAATAAGAGAATCGAGCGTAGTTTTTCGCACCACGTTTCTGGCGGTATTCAGAATTGTCGAGCACAACAAAGGCGCCGAGGGTAAGTTTGAAACCCGCGTGAAGCAGCCCAGGAAAAAAAAATGGTGCCCTTCATTGTATGGTGGCAACAAATACATTTTGATACGAGGTGAAGGCAGCGGCCAAGCATTCAGGAACCGTTCTTCTGCAGCACTAGAAAACACAGATTTTATAGAACACGGCCACTGATGGGGACGAGGCACATTTTGTACAGCCACTCCCCTAAAATCGAGCCCTCCGTTTCATAAGACACTTCCGATACAGTCATCTTTATTCAATTTTTACGATTTGATATGATAATAAGTATCACTAAAGAGCGCCCTCTTTCTCCGAATCTTGCATTACTCTTCGTTTAAGCGATTTATATATTTTAGGTTGTGGTATATGCTAATGATTACTCTCCTGGGCAAGTAATGTCGTCGGTGTGTTTAGGTATGTGGGTATTCTTAAGTGAAGGAAGAGGGAGTGCACCCCGAAAGAAAATTACTGCTTCTGGGAAGTCAAGTTCACGTCCTCTAACAACCTCCCTATTCTGAGGAAGTTTCCTTCCGAACCTCTCGAGCCAAGTTTTCACTGCGGTTCACATAAGAAATTGCCCGAAGCAGCCGGAGTACGGTTTACCAGAATTTGACCTTGGATAATTAGATAATTGGAATTCACCTCGGTAACCCATCTGTTGTATTTTTTGTTTGTGTTTCAGAGAGGATGTCAGGACCATGAGCGTTTTTCTTGGGAGTATTTTACGAACATCGTTACTTTGTCCAGGCGTAAATTTATGGAGCTGAATCAGAAGTCATAATTTATTTCTTTGCATCGCTGTTTATATATTCTCTGCTGGTCCTGCCATGCGTTGGCTAGATCATGCAATTTTCATGAAAACAAAGCAGTCTTACAGTGTATATTTTGCGCAGAGCTTTAGCGCAGTAAACTCAATACATTGGTGTGTTGTCTGATTATTTGAAACAGGCTTAGATGTTTGAGTGAAGACCTAGCATTTGAGCTGAATTAGAAAACACAACTGTACAAAAAGCTGCGAAACAACAAGAACAGTTACGACGGATCGCGTAAAATAAACAGCCCAAAGACATCTTATCGGGTGATGAACAAAAATTGCGAAAGGCAACGCCAGATTTACAAGTCTACAACGCATAGTGGTAAAGCTTGTGCTCCGAGATTGGCAGTTTAGGTGCTAGCAGTCTTTAAGCCTTTGTGTGTATTCAAAACGAAGTTTCTGCTACTGCCAAAAGCCGGCAGCACTCTGCAGGCAGGCTTGCTTGAAAAGAGAAGGAGCAGCGGTTTTTGAACGTGACGCGCTGCCTGTTCTAGCGGCAGTGCTTCGGCTATCTTGATTGTACAAACCAGGACAACGTGATCCGCGTCTTTCTGTGGCTAGCCACGATAAGTGACCGCACGATTCTTTTTGATACACACTTCTTCTCCCTATTTGCTTCTGTTTGTTTCTCTGTACTATTGTCGTCTGGGGACTTCCCAACAAATGCCGTTTCTTTCGCGGTTACCTTCCCAGGCGAAAATTTCGTGCTGGTTGGTTATTGATTACATTAGTGCTGGTTTATTAGCACATTCGCAGCAGGTGATGAAACCAGCAGCTGATGAAACCAGTAGCAGATGTAACCAGCAGCTGGTGGTTCCAGCAGGTGTTGGAACCAGTAGGCGATGAAACCAGCAGCTAATAAAACCAGTAGCTTGTGGTTCCAGCGCAGCGTTGCAGGCATTCGGCCAACTTGTAACTCGCCGACATGGAGCACACCTCCAAGTGACAAAGCAGGCAGTAAGCCTGATTCGAGCTGCATATTGTCAGCTGGAAGCTTTATTTCAACTCGAACCACCTGAAATACGGCCTGTTTTTAACTAGAAATTTGTCCCTTCACAGCTGAACAATCGTCACATTCCATTTTCGTAATACTTAGTAATATGAGTTAGTAATAGGAGCTATTTGGTATACTTAGTAATATGAGTTAGTAATAGGAGTTATTTGGTATCGATGAGCAGATTAAGCGTGTTTCCCTCAAGAGAATGTAGTTCTGAAAGGGCTTATTTTCAAAAGTCCATTAGATACACCTATAACACACAAGCCCACACAAGCGTTGATCCACTACATTTTATTAAAAATCTATTTACACTTGAAAAGGGTAATCTGCCAGCTTCGGCCCCCATTCTGATCGTTCCGGATTAAAATGCACAGGAGATCTTGAACCACACCACAGATGTATGTAATGTCGAGGGCAGCCAAGTGGTGCAGGCAATATATAACAAAATAAAAGATTTCGTTTTGCATGCAGATCATGACTGCAGATATTAATCTTTAAGAAATGCTACTGAACGTCCATTCACGCGAAACAGTGCGCGCGATAACGTACATATGAAGCGAATCAATTTTACATCTTTACAGCCTTATTAGTTCACTCAGAAAACTATAAGTGAGGAGTGTTTTAACGATTCAATGATGAAGCAGCCCGAACTGCTCATGATGATGCCCCTTGTGCAGCTATACCATTATCAAGAACGGACGCCACTGCAAGGCTTCGATCACTTGCACGAGAACTGACACTCGCTCAGTGGAATTCACCGGCATTCACCAACGTCCGCCTTCATAATTTGGACACACACCTACAGCTCCGTCTTCCATCAGGAATAACCAGAGCAGAGGAGACACTTTTCTGCCGTCTGTGAATTGGGGTGGCCTTTACGAATGCTTATTCGTTTCGAATCGAAATGGCCAGCAGCCCGACATGTGACAACTGTGGCTGCGCAGAGACTTTCTCCCATCTTCTCTGCGAGTGTCCTCGCTTCAGCGTGCCAAGAAAAGAACTGTCGAAAGCTTTAGATAGAATAGACAATCGCCAATTGTCGGAAGAAAGGGTATTAGGACACTGGCCGAGACCGTCCTCTGCCCGCAAGGCATTGAAAGCGTTGTTGCGCTTTCTGCGGCCAAGTGGTCTCAGAGACAGACTGTAAACAGCGTCGTGGATCGTCTGATGACCTTCTCTTTCCTTTTTTTACGTCTCTTTTCTCTCATCTTTTATCCCCCTTACCCCCTTCCCCAGTACAGCGTAGCCAGCCGGTCTGAGAACTGGCTAACCTCTCTGTCCTTCCTCATTTATTCCTTCTCCTCCTCCTCCTCCATTCCAAATATACAGCAAATTGGAAGTACCCATTTGATCGAACACCTTCAATTACAAAAGAAAAATAAGACACACAAGTGGAGTTCTCTGCACCACGTTTCTGGCATTATTCAGGACCGTCGTGCACAGCAAGAGCTCCGAGGTTGAGTTTGAATTCCTTGTGCAGCTCTCAGGAAAAAAATACGGTGCCCTTCATGGTAGAGTGGCAACAAATAAAACAAGATATGAGGTAAAGGCAGAAGCCGAGTACTCAGGAACCATTCTTGTGTAAAACAAAAAATACAGGTTTTATAGAACACGCCAACCAATGAGGCTGAATCAATTTTTGTATGGCCACTATCCTAAGATCGCACCCCCCCCCCTTTCTTCATGACACTTCTGAAACACCTATCTTTTATTCAGTTTTATCGATTTGAGATGATAACATTATAACAGAAGAGAGCACCGTCTTCACCGGATCTAGCATCAATCTTCGTTTAAGTGATTTATATATTTATGGTCGTTGTATATTCTAATGATTACTCTCCTGGGCAAAGAATGTCGTCGGTTTGTAAAGGTACGTTGGTTTTCATAAGCGAAGAAAGAGGAAGCGTATTGAAGGAGAAATTACTGCCTGTTGAATGTGAAATTCCTGTTCTCTAACAACCTCCCTATTCGAAAAAACTTTTATTCGGAACCATCGAGCCAAGTTTCTATTGCGGCACAATGAAGAAAACGCGTGGCCTAGCCGGAGTACCTTGTTTTGGGATTTGAATTCGCATAATGGGGGTGACTGCGTGGCCTCTCTGTTGTATTTTTCGCTGGTTTTTTAGAGAGACTGTTGGGACCTTAAGCGTTTACTTGGGAGTATTTTAGGAACATCGTTACTACATGCTGATGTAAATTTAGTGAGCTGAATAATGAGTATTAATTCATTTTTCTGCTTCGCTGTATTTATATTCTCGAGTGATCACGCTAGCATTGTCTAGATGATGCAAGTTTTATGAAAACACAGCAGTCTTACAGTGTATAATTTAGTAAAGCTACAGCACAGAAAACTCGAGACAACCCTTGCGTTGTCTAATTTATCAAAATAGGCGGACATGTTTGGGTGAAGACCTAGCCTTTAAAAAGAAAGACAAAAACCAAGTGTACAAAGATCCGCAAAACAACAAAAACAGTTATGACAGATCACGTAAAATCAACAGCGCGAATAAATTTGACAGTGTGAAGAACGAAAATCGTGAAGAGCAACGCCGGAATTCGAAGTCTACAGCGCATAGCGGTACAGCTTGTGCTCCAAGATTTACACTCTGGATGCTAGCCGTCTTTGAAGCCCTTATATTTTAGGATTGAAATGTCTCCGACTGCCAGCAGCAGGCAGCACTCTGCAGGCAAGCTTGCTTGAAAGGAAAAGGGGCAGTGTTTTTTTTAACGTGGTGCGCTACCTGTTCTAGCGGAAGTGCTTCGGCTATCTTGATTGTATACACTAGGCGCACGTAATCCGCGTCATTCGGCGTGTAGCCGCTATAAGTGACCGCACGATCGTTTTGATAGACACTTTTCTCCCTATTTTCTTCTTTTTTGTTTCTTTTCACTGTTGTCTGGGGACTTGCCAACAAATGTTGATTTTTTCACTGTGGCCTGGTAAGCGGCGTCACCGCTCAATGCTACTAGATAAAGTATGTTATTTTTACCTGCATCGTCGGAGTTTATTAAGAAGCGCCACTTTCATGCGTGGACAGAAGTGTAGCAAAGCCACGCATGGAAATGTTAACGGTTATCACCATCGACAATTTTAGGAGAAGGAATACTACGTTTCAAGGATGGAACTTTGAAAAATACTTCTACGTGCCCGACGTTTCGCAAGCCCCAGTATCACGTTGAAGGTTATGTAAATAAACAGGGCGAATCAACAGCAAATTGGTTGTATTCATTGTATTTGAACAAGCAATATCTCCACTCGAAACCTTGCATCACAAAAAACTAACAAGACAGTCGATTGGAAGTCTTCCAAGGAGGATTAAAGCAAAATTGCTGGAGTGCAAGCTCCCGCAATGCCTTGCCAGCAGAAGTGAAGCCAGCTTTTGCCACTGCCAATATGGCGGAAATATGCTCTTTTCTGATAGTGCCCCCTTAAAGATCAAGTGACTTTGATATGCTATGTATATGGTACGCTAGTTCTATAATAGAAGATAACTGTTGCCGATGAAATAACACACAGAAACATGTATAAATGATTTATTCTTCAAAGAACTTTGCCTCCCATTAGAGGCTCACAAAGGACAACTAGTAACTGTAAGACACACTCGGAGCACTATGTGACCCGAAAAAGTTCCTACATTAAACTCGTTGGGCGTTTATATAATCCCTGGTGATCATGCTACACATTAGCTAGATGATGTCGTTTGCATGAAAACACAGCAGTCTTTCAGTGTACATTTTGCGTCGATTTATAGCACAGAAAACGCTAGACAATACTAGTGTTGTCTGACTCATCAAAAGAGGAAGAATTGTATGGGAGAATACCTAGAATTTGAGAAGAAAGACGAACACCAAGAGTACTAGAAGCCTCAAAACAACAAGAAAATAAACAACAGATCACGTGAAATCAACGGCGGGAATAAATCTGTTAAGCTTTACCACTAGTGGCTTTACTATACTCTTCCGTCGCCGCAAGAAAGTGACCATTGCTTAATGAACTCTGCCCATGTAGGTGAAAAAAATTGCTTTTTCTAGCAGCGTTGAGGTCCGATGAAACTTTAATAATCTTGCTACGCACAGAAAATCAGTGAAGGTCTTATTGAACTTTTTGCGTGGTAGTAGCCTATTGAATAGGCAAAAACACCCCAGCTCACTTTTTTTTGTGTACGTCGATTTCGTTTTTAGATTTCTTTTCCGCCTTCGTTCCACATTTTTCTTTTAATGGGTGCAGGGTATATAACCGGATGCTTGAATTTCCGGTTAACCTCCCTGCCTTTCCCTCGTTTCATTCTCTCTCTCAAGGAAACAGCAAAAATATTGGCATTTGTTGGAAATTTCCCAGCAGACAGCGGTGCAGAAGGACCGAAAACAGGAAAACATGCTGAAAAAGTGGTTATCGAAACGATCGCGCGGCCGCTTTTCGCGGCTAGACGCGGATTGACGCGAATTACGTGCGCCTTGTGTGTGCAATCAAGATAACCGAAGCACTGTCACTAGAACAGGCAGCGCGCCACGTTCTAAAAACGCTGCCCCTTACCCTTTCAAGCAAGCCTGCCTGCAGGGTGCTGCCGACTTCCGGCAGTAGGAGACACTTCATTCTAAAAAGATAGAGGCCTCAAAGACTGCTAACACCGAGAATGTTTATCTCGAAGCGCAAGCTTTACCGCCTTGCAGTGTAGATTTGGAATTCCGGCGTTGCTTTTTGCAATTTTCGTTATTCACACGATTGGTTTTATTCGCGCTGTTGATTTCACGTGAATTGTCGTAATGTGACTGGTCGTTCCACGGGACTTTGTACATTTGGTTATTGTCGTTCATTTCAAATGTCAAGTCTTCACCCCAACATGTCCGCTTATTTTAAATAAACCAGACAAATGAAGTATTGTCTTGAGTTTCTTCTGCTAAAGCCCTACGGAAAATATACAGTGTAATATTGCTGTGTTGTCATTAAATTGCATCATCTGGACAATGAGCTGTGCGGCCAGCAGAAAATAAATAAACAGCGAAGCATACAAATAAAAAAAACACAACTGGTTTGACTGACTAAATTTCCATCCAGACGAGGAAACGATGTTCATAAAATACTGCCAAGGTAAAATGCTACAGGTCTCAAACGCCTCAGTGAACAACCAGCCAAAAATAAAACGGAAGACCCAGGCAGTCCATCCGGTTACCCGAAGCCAAATGCCTGTAAAACGTACTCCGGCTGCGCCACGCAATTTCTTTAGCTAGCCGGAATAGAAACTTTGCACGAGTTTCAAATCAGGCTTACTTCGGAGGCGCCAGGCAGTTCACCGAGGACCGTTTCAAGGGAATACCGTTCACGCTTCCCACTGCGACTATCCTTTGTTCAATACTCCGTGCGCGTCTAACCTGATCAAGGGTGCTGTTTAAGCTCTTTTGACCAACGACCCCGCTGCTTAGATTTAACTGTCCGAGGAGTACTTCTCGTACATCAGCACTGGTTATCGCAAGCGGCTGTCTTTACTTCACATCACATTTTAATTTATCCACATGGGCAACTTTTCCGCGAACATCGGCACATCTTTCTTCGAGAAACGGAAGCGGGTTTGAAAACAGGGCTTCGAGCCTGTATTTGCGCACGGCGCTCCTTAATGTAGCCAGAAATCTGGTGTAAAGAAGTCCCCACGAGTGTGATTTTTTTTCATTGCAATACAACGTGTTGCTAGGAGTTATTACCTGACATTTCCAATAAACAAGTATTCTAAATCTGCTGCTTATTTGCCCCGCTTATGTAACCGTCTACATCACTGTGGGACATGCGTAACACCAGGCACGCATTTTCTTTGTCAATGTTTTCAACCCAGGCGCGTGCCTTATCTTCTCTTGATAAAGGCATAGCTGTTAACTGTTATCTGTTAACTGTTATCTGTTATCGTAACTTTTAACTGTCAACTGTTATCGTTAGTATGTTTGCTACACTCCCATAACCACAGTAAGATGATGCTTTCTTACAGAATTGTGAAGTTGTACACTAAAAATTGCCTGGCCTGCGCGGGACGCCAAACAGTCCCAGCGCAAGCTGGAAGAGCGTCGTTTGAAAGCCTTTTAGGAGCAAAGCTCCTTAGGGTGTGTCCATCCTTCGATGGTATATGTAGCCACCGGTGGCACATACCTGAAAGAGTGGTCCTTCGAATGTCCGATGGATGGCGGCGCTTTTATATGACGAATACATGATGAAAAGATGTTAGAGGGCTGTACTTGGAGTGTTCACCAGAAAGACGGATGAACGGATGGACATGCAGAAGATGGGCGGTCTGATGGACGCACAGACAAACCGTGGGGCGGGCGCGCAGATAGACGGACGAACACAGGGATGGCTGCATTAACAGACACGCGGACGGAGGGACAGACGCAAGAACGGCCGTGCGGACGGACGCATGGATGGAAGTACGGAAGGACGGATGCACCGAAGGTCACAAGGAAGGACGGACACACGGATGGATGCACGGACGGAAGCAAGAACAAATCGGATGACGAAAGAACGAACCAACTGATGAACGCTTCGCTCCACCACTCATCATTCACTTCGTTGATATGCTGTGATTCTCTTTGGGTATCTGCTACAACCGCAGTTACAGGGTACCCACTACGCCATAAATCATCGTATTTTTTAGTACTAGACAGGCATTTTTGTTTTCTTTTGATTGGGGCTAACAGAATATGGCACATACCCACTCTGGGGCAGTGGCCAGGATGTCGTAGCTTTCAATTTAGTAGATTACTTTAAAGATATTTAATGATTCACTGTAGCACCCTTCGTCATTCTTCAGAGAAGCGTGGTGCCTGTCTCACATTTGCAAAAAATTTTGTTGCCACTTTTTTTTTTGCTACGGCTGACAACCATGAAGAATTACGCCTCAAGTTTTCGTAATGGCATTTGCGCATTCGTTGACCCTATTCACAATGTGTGACCCCCGGCTCTTCATTGGTTGTTTTAAAACGCTTTAGTACTTACATTACCGCGATTCCTTTGCCGACACCAGTTCAAACTCAAGTTTCAACGAAGACTTGGTCCAGTGGTAAAAAAATGGTCTGGCACACAGGGGAGCCCGCTTCGCATTCTATCGTATACTTGGTGCTTTTATACACGAAGATTTATATTATTTAGCGTAAGAATGGTTACACACACCGGCAGCAGCGGTGGACAAACTATGGCGCACGCGGCTCCTTTGTGATGCAATAACAGATTTTGCTGTAGAAGTTGCTTGTAATACCCTCCACAGATGGCGGATGCCGGTTTGAAGGAAACAGAGAAATAGTCGACATTTCATTGTAATTCTGAGGCGGCAGTGGTGTAAGAAAAGAAAGAGAAATCAAGTGTGAAAAAAATTTGCCCCGTATCTGCATTTAATCTGCAAATGTCGTCGAAAGACGATATTCTTGCGTGTGGAGAGAGTGAACAAAACATTTATTTGATGTTCTGCTCAAGAAAATTGGTGAATGGTATTCTAAGGCGCTGCGTTAGAGTGCCTCGAGCGTGCAGCGGAGGCGCACGAGCGCATCAAGTCACGTCACGCGTGAGACATGACTGCCATCTGGCAGTTTTTTTTTCAAAAACAAAGCCCGTGTCTCGAAGACGGGTGTGCGCACCCGCCTGAGAGATGATAAGGTGTAGAACGTAAGGCGACGGGTAGTCGCCACCACCTTCTTGTTTTAGCAAAGCGTTGCAAACACTCGCCTTTATGTGCAAGCGTCGGATGGTCAGCGTAGGCGTGACAAGCGCTGCGGTCCTTAAGATTACTTATGTATGCATTTTCTAGTAAAATGCGCACATGCAGAATATATACGTGTTGATGTGGTGCCTCAGACACGTGCAATAATTGCTCTTCGATCGACAATTGCACAAGTATGAACGCTGAAGCTTGAGGCGCTGTGGATTGGGTCGACCGTTTCAAATAGCCGATGCTTTTAAGAGTGGACAGACAGACAGACAGACAACAGACAGACAGACAGACAGACAGACAGACAGACAAATCAAAATTTTTGCGCCGAAGGTCCCCAAGAAAGACTATCGTCTTAAAAAAAGCCTTCTTCGACACCATCGTGCAAGCGCTTATCGGGGATAGACGCTGAATGACGCGGATAGCGCCTTGCCTCCTGCCTACAATCAAGATTGCCGAATCATCGGCGTAGGAGAAACAGCGGGCCTTGTTCAAAATACGGCTGCCCTTTCTCTTTTCAAGCTAGCCCGCCTGTGGAGTGCTGCCACCTTCTCGCAATGTAAAACACTTCTTCCGAGAACGTTATGGCCTGAAAGACAGCTAGAAACCAGATTGTTGATCTCGAAGGACAGGGTTTACCGCCAAGAGTTTACGGCTTGTATTGGGTGCGTTGCCATTTGCGTTTTTTTTTCTAATTGTGCTGTCTTCGATGACGTTGCGCAAGGAGCTGGCTTGTTCATTATCATAAGCCAGCTTTTAATAGCTTTCTTTGTAGTCTTTTTTATTGCGACAGAGACTTGCCTTTAAGGCATAATATTTTTGTTAAATGTGTGCTGTTAGGCCGGTGCTGTGTAAGAAGTGAAGTAGTGTCTTGTGGAATCAATTTTCATGTATCCAGCGGTTTCAACTGGCTGTGTCGCCATAGCGAAGGCATACTTGAGCGAGGTTACGGGAGGTTCTGTGTAGTACCGCGTTTTTATTTACTATAAGGTTTAGTATTCAAACTGACGTAAAAAAAAACTTGTAAGTATAGGTAGACGCAAGGGGAGCGGCGTTCTTTAAAATAATGCAATTGACATTTGCCAACCTATCAATCAAAAGTTTATTTTTCGAGAAAATTTTCGATAGGCTTCTACTCTACACGATGATCAATTCAGCTGGATTGGCTTCCTGAGTACCCCTACATTAATTTTATTTGACATTTGCAGCACAAATGTGAATCTCAAGTCATCATTGTACATGCAGGGGTAATACCGCAAGAATTTCAGTGGTTACTAAATAAAATTTTTCCGACGAAATACTATCATTGCGTCATATTATTAAAATGTGTATTATTAGGCAAATAAAAGGAAGCAGCATTTTAAAAACTTGAAACTCAATAGGCTTCACATACAACTCAAAAAATTGAAGCTTCAGACAACAAGAAATCGCATGAGGAGTACTCAGCGTAGGTGAATGGAATACTACCAAGTTCAGCTAAAATTTACACTACCATGACAAATTTCAAGGATTTCTACGCGAGGGGTTCAAGAAGGTGCAAGAGCTTAATGCAACGTCCGCATCTAGCAGTAGTGAATTCGGCATACCCAAGTAAAACGAATGATTAATTTCAGAAGTTCGCTTGTTTGCTGTTGGTGGTTTACAAAAACAAAAAAAAGGGCCACGTTAAGGTATATCGCGTATGCGTAGTGAAGGGGCGGGTGTCGTGTCAAAAGTAGTGCCATGCAGCTGACAGAGGAGTTTATGTTAGAAGTAATTGTTTAAGCATTTTCAACTTGGATTATTGAATAAGAGCTGAACGCGCATTATGAATCGTATATTGATAACTACATTACGCAATGTCACTTAGGTAAAATTTGCAATATTTAGTTTAATATTTTTCTGATGAATCACCATTTCATTTGCATAATCGTTTATTTCATATATGCAGGCAGGTGTTCACGTAAGCCTGCCAAAGCATGGTTGCGATATTCGTTATCCGTGAATGATCATTCTAACTGATGGTGTAGTAGCGCAACTTCGACGAGGGGGACACAGAGGATAAGAAAACACGACACTCGCTACATGTTTTCTTATCCTTTGTGTCCCTGTCGTAGTTGCGCTACTACACCATATGTTAAAATGATATCTCGCCAACTAGCCCAGCTCTCAACCCTACTGAAATCCGTGAAACACTCGCCAACACTAACCATCTGTTAGTAATAAAAAAGTTTTGTATTACATAAAGGCGTTTTTCAGGCGAGTTCCGTAACATTGTACCTTTGTGTGGTGGAATACACTTTTGTTCACTCATTTTGGACGCCTTTCATGGAGACGCGTTACTGGCTTAGATAGGAGCATCGCCTACTCATTGCGAGTTTGTCGATGTGAGGTATGAAGAAATTAGGTCAACACGTGATATTGGACGGCTATTATGCTAGTTACGCTCAGATTCTCCACACAGCCATCAAGCGTAGCATGCATTTTAGCCACTGGGTCATTTCGTTAGTTTGACGTTAAAACAGTTGAAAAAAGAACCACCTTGATTGCTTTTTGCTAGGCACTGTACTGACGTATCGAGTGAAAATATCTAATGCGTAGTCAAGCTCAGCTCATCAATACTGCTGATTGTTTCTGCGAGATTTTACAGCACCAATGACGGCGTGGGAGAAAAAATAATCGTAACTGAAGTTTTACGTGCGAAAGCTGCGGTATTATTATTTATTTATTTATTTATTTATTGAAAATACCTTACAGGCCAGAAGGCATTGAGTAAGGGGGGTTACAGTGAAAAATCGCATGTAAATTTCAAAATAAATACGGTACAATGTCGGTTAGTAATAACAAAAAAAAAATTAACAAAGCAATAAGTCAGCAATACGTAAACATGGCGATGAAGTATATAAGAACACTCCGTAACATAAAAACCCTCGGAAAAGAAGTAAAAGAACGTCAAGATGAAATATTAAGGAAATGCGTCTGAACTTTTTGCCGAAACGTGTTGGGGTTGCTATCAGAGGCGATATCGTCGGGAAGATCATTCCACATGCGGATGGCTTGTGGTAGTGCGGATGTGTTGAACGCGTTCGTGTTTCCAAAAATGCGAGTGAAGCTGAGATGGTTATGTAATCTGCGTGACGTGTAGAGCGGGCGTTGAAGGTGCAACGACGATGTTTTGTTACTGTAGACGTACTTATGAAATAGGCATAACAAGGACACGTGACGACGAACATTTAATGCTTGGAGGGAATGATGGAGTTTAAGCTGAGTCACACTGGAATTGATGTCATAGTTTCTAGAAATGTAACGGGTGGCTCTGTTCTGGATTGTTTCCAGCATGTTAATTTGATACTGAGCGGAAGGGGACCAAACAGATGAGGCATATTCAAGTTGCGGGCGGACGAAAGTTAGGTATGACATTTTGCGAATGTTAGTGGGACAACGACGAAGGTTTCGGCGTAAATACCCCAATGTTTTGGAGGCTTTTGCACAAACGTTAGTGATGTGATCAAACCAGGAAAGCCCTGGTGTAAGGTGGATGCCAAGATACTTGTAAGAAGTCGCCGTGGAGAGCCTGTCACATTGCATATGGTAAGTGAAGTTAGATATGACCTGTTTACGTCCAAAAGAAACAAGCTTTACACTTATTAGTATTCAACCTCATAAGCCAAGTGCTGCACCAGTTAGAAATAGTGTTCAGATCATCTTGAAGGATGGAGTGATCGTTAGGACAGTTTATAGGTCTGTAGAGCATGCAGTCATCAGCGAAGATTCTGATATGCGATGATATGTTAGTTGGGAGGTCGTTGATGTAGATAAGAAAAAGTAATGGGCCAAGAACGCTCCCCTGTGGGACGCCAGAAGAGACATACGAAGAGGGAGAGGAAGAATTATTAACGATTGTGAACAGCTTGCGAAGTGACAGAAAATTGCGTAGCCAAGATAAAGTGAGGGAGTCTAATCGGAGGGCAGATAATTTTGAAATAAGGCGACAATGGGCGACACGATCGAATGCTTTGGCGAAATCAAGAAATATGCAATCAGTCTGTAGGCCATTATTTATGTTGTAATGAATGTCTTTAGTGAATTCTAGTAACTGTGTTTCGCATGACATGCCCTTTCTGAATCCGTGCTGGTTTGAAAAGAAGAATTTGTTAGTCTCGAGGTGACTGTATACGTGGGAGGCGATTATGTGTTCGAGGAGTTTGCAACATATGCATGTGAGCGAGATTGGGCGATAATTTTTAGGTGAGTTCTTATCTCCGGATTTAAAAATGGGTACTACTTTGGCTATTTTCCAGTCGTCTGGAAGTTTTCCAGACGATAGCGACTGTCGAAAAATGTGGTATAATGTAATGCTAGATATGGAAACAGTATTTTTAATTACCTTAGAGTTGATATCATCTATACCAGCTGATGAGGATGCCTTAATCTGTTTAATTCGACACGCGATACCCTCCACCGTGATTTCAATAGGCTGCATGTATTGGAAGTTGTAATCAGGGATATGTGGTACGTCAGAAGAATCTTCTTGGCTAAATACAGATGAAAAAAAGGTATTAAAAGTAGTGGAGCACTCGTAGTCTGAAAGCGGAATGTTGTTTTCATTAAGTAATGACAACTGGTTGGAACCGTGGTCAGGGGATATGAGGCGCCAGAATTTCTTTGGATTATTTTGCAGAAGAGAAGGTAGGTCGTTGTGAAAATATTTTTCTTTGGCGTTGCATATTGCTTTACAGTAGTCAGTCAAGTACTGCTTGTATTTTTCCCAAGCGGATGGCGTAGCACTGCGTTTGGCATTGCAGTACAGGCGTTTTTTCTTGTTTCTTTGCTTACGGAGGGATTTAGTGAACCAGGGATTAGATAGATCATTAGAAACAGTGATAACAGGGATATATTGGTTTATCAATGAAGACATCTTGTCTCTAAAAAGCACCCAGTTTTCATTTACAGACCTGTTGTAGAATGACGGAAAGAGGACATTGCTAAAAAATTCTTCGAGCTGTGCACTTATTTTGTCAAACTCTGCTTTGCTGTAGTCCCGAATTTTCTTTTTGGATATTCCTGCAAATGGTACAGGTAAGTCCAACGTTACCTCGATTAAATTGTGATCACTGAAGCCCTTTAGGCAAGAGACTGTCCTCACTGAATCAGGAGCATTAGTTAGTAATAGGTCTAACGTATTTAAACCACGGGTTGGTTGATCAATGACTTGCGAGAGGTTAAAGTCCAAGACTAAGTTAATGAATTCTGTGGAAAGGCAGCATGGTGATGAGAAGTTTGTCCGATCAATCAGCGGGAGGTTGAAGTCACCGAATAGGTAAACTACACCAGTAGGGCAAAGATCTTTGGCATTTTTGATGCTATGACGAAGATCACGTACAAATGTGTTATTATAATCAGGCGGACGGTAACAATTGCCAACCAGAATTTTAGCGTGTTTAGTCACACACATTATCCAAATTATTTCAATGGGTGAGTCAAGATTCAGTACATACGAAGAGATTGTATTTTTTACACCAAGAAGTACACCACCACCTCTCCTGTCGACGCGATCTTTGCGGTATATGTTATATCTTTCACTGCCAGCAAGAACTTCGTTATTTGTGATTGCAGGGTATAGCCAAGTTTCCGTGAGCACGAGTATATCTGAATTGTTGTCTTCCAGAAAAGAGCAGATTGTATCGCGCTTGGGTATTATGCTTCTAATGTTAGTAAATGATATCAGAAAAGAAGGGGTCGCCAAATGTGATTTAGGTTTCTGGTGGTGTTTAGGTAGACATGTTTTGGTTGCGAGCTATCTTTCCGATAGAATAACGGTTTTGCTGGCATGATCAAGTATGTAGGTTTTGCCATCCATGCGTAGCCTGTCAACTGAGAGCTTAAACGGTTTTCTTTGCGTTTTAGCGAATTCAATTAGGCTTTTTCGTGCCTGTCGCGTAGCTAGAGAAAAATCTTCTCCGATAGAATATTTGGACCCTTTTAGTTTTGGAGCTGACGCAAGAATTTGCTGCTTATCTTTAAAGAAAGTCAGTTTGGCTATTATAGGTCTCTGTTTGCTGTCTCTGAATTTCCCCAGCCTGTGCACACGCTCGAATTGTGCGCCAGTCAAAGAAATGTTGAATTTTTCGGAGCAGAATTCGATTATTCTTTTTTCAGATGCTGCCCATCCCTCCTTAGGGTCATCTTCTATTCCAAAAAAAAGCAAGTTAGACCGCCTCTGTCTGTTTTCGGTATCGTTACACCTGGACGTAATCTCGGTCAAATGATCCGAAATTTGGTGCAGGGAGTTATTAGGCGTACCGGTACCAGTTGCCGAACGTGACGCGACAGATGATTCAAGCGCTAAAATGCGTTCAGTCAAACGAGCCACTTCGTTCGTAGAAGCCGTCAGTTTTTCAATGGTCTCGCTTAATTGCGCTGACAAGGCTGCATGCCCTTCCTCTAATTTCTGTATGGTTAACATAGCTGCGGCGAAAGCCTCAGACTCGATCTTGCTCATAGGCCCTGGGTTCGATTCAATATCACCCGACAGCATGAGCAGCACATCAAAGATTACCAGACAGAAACGAGATATTCGTGACAAAGATCGTTTCAAAGCATCACACCATTCGGCTGGGCACGACACCGCAATCAAACAGTAATTGCTACTCCTAACACAGACGGCGTATTTGTAGTCACTGACCTGCAAATTGAGCGGTTGAAACACATGCATCTCTGGTGCGGTGCCGTGCCCGAGGTGATCTGCTGGTGATTCCCTTAAATATGCTGAGCCGGTTCCGTCAGGCGTAGTCGTCGATGCCCCTAGCGGCCAGATGTGCGTCCAGATTTGCTTGTTCAGCGTCGGCATGAAAAATGCAGACGCAGGCCAAGCCGGTGAAGTGCCATCGGGGACCAGTGCGCACGTGCCAGCAAGGTAGGAGCAGACAGCCCAGGTAATCGTGGCCTGCAAATTGAGCGGTTGAAACACATGCATCTCTGGTGCGGTGCCGTGCCCGAGGTGATCTGCTGGTGATTCCCTTAAATATGCTGTAGCCGGTTCCGTCAGGCGTAGTCGTCGATGCCCCTAGCGGCCAGATGTGCGTCCAGATTTGCTTGTTCAGCGTCGGCATGAAAAATGCAGACGCAGGCCAAGCCGGTGAAGTGCCATCGGGGACCAGTGCGCACGTGCCAGCAAGGTAGGAGCAGACAGCCCAGGTAATCGTGGCCTGCAAATTGAGCGGTTGAAACACATGCATCTCTGGTGCGGTGCCGTGCCCGAGGTGATCTGCTGGTGATTCCCTTAAATATGCTGAGCCGGTTCCGTCAGGCGTAGTCGTCGATGCCCCTAGCGGCCAGATGTGCGTCCAGATTTGCTTGTTCAGCGTCGGTATGAAAAATGCAGACGCAGGCCAAGCCGGTGAAGTGCCATCGGGGACCAGTGCGCACGTGCCAGCAAGGTAGGAGCAGACAGCCCAGGTAATCGTGGCCTGCAAATTGAGCGGTTGAAACACATGCATCTCTGGTGCGGTGCCGTGCCGACGAATTATGACGAATGCTGTAGGTGGTATATTTCGACATTTCGACCAACCATCATTTTTAGCGTGAAGCATTTGTCTGCGTACTGCAAGCACGTTTGCTGTCTATCTATCTATCTATCTATCTATCTATCTATCTATCTATCTATCTATCTATCTATCTATCTATCTATCTATCTATCTATCTATCTATCTATCTATCTATCTATCTATCTATCTATCTATCTATCTATCTATCTATCTATCTATCTATCTATCTATCTATCTATCTATCTATCTATCTATCTATCTATCTATCTATCTATCTATCTATCTATCTATCTATCTATCTATCTATCTATCTATCTATCTACACGTCTACGTCCTTGTTCTCTCGGGATAGCCGTGTTAACTTGGGGTAAACGAAAATTTGTGTAAAAGGGCAAAATGGTTTAACAAGTGTGAAGTGCTGGTCATGACATGAGTAATGTGAGTATCTCGGCGAGTACGCCCTCAAACACTCTCCGTCAGACCTTTGGCACATACGCGCCGCCGGGTGTGTGGCACAGGTATGTGGGGATGTGGTTCCGACGATTGACAGTTTATATCTACCCAGAAATGGTGATAACAGACATGACCAATTTTAATTATAAGCGTTGAAAATAGCTCAATATCGGGCGTGTTGACTCTACGAATGCAAAGAAAAAATGTCATGGTCCCACCAGAAGTGTAATACCAGCAAACTGCGTGTAAATCAAATATTCAAGCACAGAGCCACGCCTGTTCTCAGATTGACTCATCAAGTAGACTCTAATTGTTTTGAAACACTAGTTGTGGTTGCAGTGCTGGCATCCGATTCTACAATCAATATATATAAACTCATATGATGCTGCTGCCACTTCAGGTTAACGTGAATTTGAGTGCGGTGCCATCTGCTGAAGTTCATTTATGAAGCAATGTACAGAGCTACCAGCCTCTGAAACTGTTGATGCAGTTACTGTTGTGTCACTGTACTTTAAACACTTCAACTGCTGTGACTTATGAAAAAGTTGTAGAGCCTTCCTGAAAAAACAAAAATAACACAGTGACTTGACTTCATCATAAACTTTATCATAGAGTGCATTCAAATCTACCGGCAACGGAACACACGAGCATTCCTTGTGTCTCGAAACGTAGCTCTAGCTGCGGCTGCTGTTGCTGCTGCTGCTGTTGTTGCTGCCGTATGGAATCCAGTGGACTCCAGGTTTCTCGCATCGTTTGCTGTACACGTCATATTTAGTTCTTCTTCCACGCGCAAAAAAATCAAACATGAAGCGACAGCAGGCTGGAACATTTCTTCTCACATCTGCGTTCACCCACAGTTCGAAATCTGCAAATGTGTAAAAAAGCAACTATATTACTGCTGAGCCATTCATACGCTATAAACATGAAGCCCTTTAAATCTTTCAACTGCTATTTCGACTTAAATAACTGTAACTATGACGGCTTAGTTCTAATGGTAATTTATTTTTTTAAATGAAGGCAATGTTTGCGATCATTTTTTGCCTGAGCGTGTTTAAACATGCTGTACACACTTCTTTATATTCGCCAATCGCAGTATAACCCTTTTTAGGAATTCGGAAGCTCTATGATGCCCTATGGTTTATTGACGTGTAAGTACCTTTCTTACTTTGCTAAACTTGTGTGGATGGTGAAATTTTCCTTCTAGTTTAGATAGCTTGCGTTGCCTTGGGAGACTATATAGTGCGCTTGACAATGTCCGCAAGAGACGGTACCCCCTACACCTGCAAGACTGTAATCATTCCTTGCACAGAAAACGCTCTTGCGAAATTTTAACCAAAATATTACTTGAAAATTATTTTGAATAAAAACCTTAAACATAGAGGGACCTTATGCTTCGCATCTGAGAGTTGAACGCGACAGCAATATTCTGATCTCACTGCGCACTTCATACACTTAGTGTATGAAATCTCATCGAACTTGCTGTGCACCTACCGCGTGACCTTAACGGCGAAATAATGTGCGCGCCTTTTCTAGTGGCTGACTAGCCATTAAGCCATTATGGTAATCTCAGATTCTGACACCTGATGTACGCTTGTGCCACACATTATTACGGGAATATTTGATGTGGTATTCTGAACCTTGTATACAGGATGCGTGTGTTTGTAGGGCATCAAAGTTACATTCACTGCGTTTTTTTAAGCAGAGAAGTTTCCTTCACTGTATTCACAAGCAGAGGCGTGGATGTGTGGTAGAACACAGGCTTGCCAAGCAACCTACCCGGGTTTGATGCCCACTTATTTTACTTTCAGCTTTCGCGATTTCTCGGTAACGCAAAGATGATGATTTTTCACTCGCAACCACCGATGCCGACGCCAAAACCGGAATTTCTGCGAAACGAGCTCTATAACATTATCGCCTTAAAATATTAAGGCAGCTTATTTAGATAGTGCATCACGATTATTTAGATAGCGGATCACATAAAAGAGTTGGAAGAAACCAAATTTTATTAATTGAGAGATTCGCAATCAAAACCACCTTGATTCGATTAAGAAGCTCTGCACAGCAGAACAGATATTCCGGTGACAATGACCTAATGAGGAGTCTCCCAATGAAAGACTATTACAGATGATGAAATTCGATTAAATTCGAATAAAAGCAGCTTTAAGAATGTTTTTCCTCTGTGACATGAGGCGAGTACACGATAAAAAATAATGCTCGATTGTTTCATTCTTGTTACATAATGAGCGAAAAGGGGAAGGAGCCAGACGAGCTCTATGCATGTAGTAAGTTAGTTTTGAAACTCTACAGCGTAATTTCGTAAAAAGAACCTCTCCTATGCGTAATGACCAGAAATTCCTACGCTAAGGAAACAAAAGGTGTCGATCTTCGTTTAGGTGAGCAATCAATGTTTTACCAGAGGTTTCAGTTATGGCGCGCCTTCGAAATCTGTCACGTATTATGAGTGTTGATGTGGGAATAATGAAAAGTACCGAACTACTGAGAGCGGCTTTCGCCAGAGCATCTGCCATTTCATTTTTTTTTATTCTCTTGTTTCCAGGAACCCCGATCAATCGTAATAAAGTTATATGAGTTGGAACCCGAATTGAAACAGTGCGTGATAAATACGAGTCACTATAGGAGGCGAGCACCGAACAAAAAGATAACGAATCGGTAACTATGTCCACACTTGATACTGGCGGGCTGAGTTTTCTTAATGCCATAATCACCGCTATAAATTCTGCCGAAAATACTGACAAGAAATCGAGTAGTCCTAATGAAAACGACCAGTTGAAAGTTTCAAAGAAAATGCCAATGCCACATTTCTCTTCGAAATGCGAGGCCTTTGTAGCCATGATAATTATTATATTTATCTCTTTCGAATGCTGTTGCAGAAGTGCATTTAATAGATGTGTCGACGAATATTTCGCATGATTTGGATATATATCGTCAAACATGATTTTGACATTCTGCCTTGCATTGCTAATAGAAGAGATTTCACAATGTTTAACATCTAATGGACCAAAGAGTGATTGTCGAAACGTATACCGAGTTTCTCGCGACAGGAAAACGTCATGTGCGGCCAATGGTGTTACTGACTGCAGGGTGTAAGAAAAAAACAAAACATTATTTTTCTAACGCTGGGTTCTCACGTGCGACACGCTGTTATGGATGCAACGCAATGCATTCGAATCTCCTCACGGTTTCCTTTGGAGGAGTGAGGGTTTTTTTTTCTTCGTTGCGCTAAGTGATGAGTGTATTCGACTGGATACGGCAGCCCGGAATGCTTTTCTGATGCGATTTAAAAGTGAATGGTCTTATGTAGCGGTATTGTCAGTGTCAGACAAATATGGCAATAGCCTTTGTATTTTTTCATACTGGTGAAAGCCTTTGAAAAAGAGAACTGTTATTGTACATTTAACTTGTGTATACACAAACGAAACATCGCTACAAGTAAAGAATGTGCATACATCTTACAAATGAGCACCGGAACCTAGCTTATCACTGTGTATCCGAATGTGTTTCGGAAAAGTCCACTATGAGAGAGCAGAAAGCTGTGCCGAAGGAGAATTCAAAGGTTATAAACGATGCGGCATTGTTACAACCTAAAAGACTTGGGGTGGGGGGCGGGGATTATAAAAAGTCGGTACCGATTTAGAGTACTTGGTACTCTACTATGGGAGAGCTTAAAGCGGTCTCGTGGGCACCAATACCACACTAGAGATAAATCGCTAGGGTTGGTTGACGAAATACTCGAAGAAAATGTTTAGTGAAAATTTCGCCTTAAAGGACTTACTTTATTCATTCTAGTGTTTTCCAACCGTGTCCATTCGCTCTTTATATATGGTAGTATACCCTACCTCGAAGCGTCTCCCGACATGCACTAGCTTCCCTTTCAATTTTGTCAGCACGTATAGCATGGGATGATATCACGTCCAGCATCAAGCGCCATCTCGTAAAAGGTCTTTAGACAGATTCACTGTCCTTTAAGCTAACGTCATCTAATGCAAAGCATGAATGGCACATTTCTTAATAATAGTGATCGAAAACCCAAACGCTAGAAGATGAGGTGCTTTGACAGATCCCCACCCGTCATAATAATAAACAGTGGGACCGCATGTTTCAGCTCCACCGGTTTATCATTCATAGAAGTGCTAGAGTGGTGAGGTTTATTACCGCTCTCTCCCCCTTACACTCTTTCTGTAACTTTGTGATGGAACGGCTCCTCCGTGCTCGCGGCTCCCCTGTAGCCCGGCCAAAGGGCGCGCACTCATTGTAATAGGGACATGCGTGCATTGCGTTCACCTCGTCTCAACACGCACAGGCTTTCGCCGAACACACTTCGGAATGTACAAATTGAAAGTGTCCTTCAAACTCTAGAAGATGTGAGCGCATTTCTAACGTGAACTGGCTCTAAAAAAATTTACGAAGCGTGCACTGACTCGCACAAACCTCAAAAGAGGAAAATTGGATAATTAAGAAGACCAGTCTCGTTGTTTCTATGCCATTACTAGGTTTAGCAAGGCGATTCTAGGTTGTTTTAGGTTTCTCAGTGCAGATCACTTTTATATAGTTAAAGCCACAGAGGGACACAGACAGGACATGGCCCCGTCGTTGTCGTCGTAGGTTTTCCAACGCTTCGGGGCCTTCTCTTGGCTGCCATAGCCTTTAACATTCCCGGGTATGCTCTCGTTGGACCTGCATGGCGTCTTCCCAGCAATGTATTGGGCCATCCGTTGCTTTCTTTGCTTTAAGCGGATGTTGCGTGTAAGTGAGATGAACCCACTTTATGTAGGACCTGCCAAACTTCGATTATATTAGTTTTCTATGGGAAACAGTTGGTTAGGCTAGTTAGGGACTTGGAATCGATGTAGTCAAACAGCACCATAAAACAGAAAAACAAAGCAAAGGACTCAACTCTGGCTTTTTCGTGTGCATACATGTCGACAATTTTCTGATAGGCAGCACAAAATTTATTCCACATACGTGTTTACTGGGCTAACTGTTGCATTCCTATTTCGTATTGAGTAAAGGATTGCCGAATTTTTGTTTCACATGACCGCTTATGTATTTGACACCTCTTTGTACGGTTTCTAAACAGCCATTTCAGTTTCTCAACAGACATTTATTTTTTAAACAGCCTCGCTTTTAAAAATATTTATGCGTGAAAGTATTGCTACGAGTTTAAAAAAACCAGACTCATTTCAGTGCACTGCTCCATCATAAAAAAACTATTCTAGACTGCTATATTCATTTCTTTCGCATTTTCAAAGCTAAAATATCAAGCCGTGGATTCTAATCCATGCGCTGTTTCACACAAAGGGAAAAACCAAGAGCGAACTGCGTTCCCACGCAGCAAGCGCTGTAGTCGGCCGCCGCCAGAACCTCGCGCTGGTGCAAATGTTCCAGGCAGTCTTGAACTGTGCTACTTCCTGGGCCAGTATGTGGATTACATTGGTATGGAAAGACCTCCCCTGTTATTCTTTGGCTGAGCGTTCTTCGACGAAACATCCTAGTCTCGACAAGGAGCCACGTGCTTCGGGTTCTTTTTCGGAAGTATAGGCTGTACTGAGTGTTTGCGTCTAGCTTTCTTTCCAGTATATGCTGCCGTTATACACAGTGTCAAGAAAGAGACAGTGTGAACACAGGGGTCCTCATAGTAGCAAGCTTATTGACAACGCGATTAGCGTGTGCCGTTGTTAGCGGACAAGCTTTTCAAGACTGTGTTTCAAGTATTCACGCATAGTTGAGCTGCTGTGGCCGCACATCTCTCCAGCACTCGTCCCCTGCTAGCTCAATACGCTCTTGATATTGGTCCTAGGTATTGAACAGCCTGCACACTACACAGCTCAGGAAAAAGGCAATTCATTGTTACTTCAATGGCTACTTAGCTGTAATGATTTAAAGCGAGGTACCTACGCTGTGGAAAAAAATTGTTACTGTTATTTATTGCCCATACCTACGCGGAACAATAAAAGTCTGTCGCCTTCTGCCACAGTTCAACTTGTTCGCCCAGCTGCCCCATCAGTTTTCTTATAAAAAGAATACGTTTGCAGACACGCTATATCAAGTAAATTTACAAGCGAAATAAAACTCACGTGATCCTTTCTTGACACTCAAGATGGCGCAAGTATTTGGATCGCTGAATATGATTACTCCCTCTGTGGGCTCTGGTGCTGTAAAATCACAAGACGTTGCAGTTACGTAGCCAATAAAAAAGCTTAAATTACTTTGATTATCTTGCACCTTCACTGGTGCAGGACCTACCTGGCCCACAACATAATCCATTCGAGTTCGACTTCTCTTCTGAAAAAAAAATAAAAAAACACAGAATAATGTACATTAGCTGCTTTATTCGATGCTGTATTCAATTGTACAATAATGTGCTTGATTTATCTATGCATGCAATTGTGCAGTGAAGCCGTAATGGCAGCTCGCGCAAAAGGCACTCGTCGCTACCCTACAATGAGAGCTGTTGCTGTATATAAACAATAGGCGAATTTGCTGGAAATAAATGTGCAACAATTCGATTCGGACCCAAGGCCTCCGCGTAGCAGTTCAGTGTGACAGAACAGAGCCATGCCAGGGCAAGAAATTACATTCAAAATCGCCTTACACAGGATTTCTTCAGGTAAAAAACACGTTAAAAAAGTAATATTTTATGGAAGGGCTAACAATAACGCGTGGCACACCATGCAAAATGCTTAATGAGAGGGTGGCTGATCAATTCGCTTCCAGCACATGTGCCCGGCAATATTTTGTTGGTCTTCTTTCACGAAATAAGCGTTGAGTTCAAGCTTATTCAATCACGTGACAAGAACATAAAAACACACAGGATATGTGGTTTGGTGCAACGCAAAAAAAGTACATGTCACAGCTTCACTGGCCTTTTTACCAAAAAAAATCTAAATTACAAAATACCAAAAATTGTATTAGTTCTTTTTGTTTTTAGGTAGAAAGAATGATTTAAATTTGAGGACATAGAAGTTATCGACTACCTGGGGCTATCTAGTGTCTACCAAAATTTTGCATACACGTGTTACGCCCCAAACTAAATTATTTTGAGCTACGTCATTTGCAAATTGTACAAAATGTGCAACAGATATGTAGCGGGTACCTCGCTTTTTTCCAGAATGGCGAGAAATGGGAGAGCGAGTATATTTCTATTTTCTAATAAAAGTTGCAGTTACCTCACTTCTTCACCGAATGGCAAAAAATGGGAAAGCAAGTGTATTTCTACTTCCCAATGAATGTAGCGGATACCTCGCTTTTCCATGGTATGGCGAGAAATGATATAGCGAGCATATTTCCACTTTCCAATAAATGTTGCGGGTACCTCGCGTCTCTACAGAATGGTGAAAAATGGGAAAGCAAGTATCTTTTTACTTTCCAAGAAATAAATTCTTCACGTAACGAGTAACCAAGTAAGCCCAATTGTTGGCACTACTTTGCCACAGCATCGACAGTTTTTTTTACACTTTGGTAACATTACGTGCTCTCGTACCTTTTAAGTTTGATTGTATTTGTCCGAGAAGATTTTACAAGAAGCACTAAAAGAGTTACTATCCTTTCTTTGCCTTGTCGTAGATTTAGAGTGTTTATCGCCGCTGTAATTAGTAACCAAGTAGGAACTACTGTCATTTTTCGAATTGTGAATGAGAGCAAGAAATTTTTTGGAAGCTATATATTGACAAGTTCATTACCTTTTTCCTCATATTGAACGGCATTGTAGGTCTTATTGTAGTCCTTCCTTTTAACTGGCCATATGGTGTAATTGGCAGTAGTGCTGGAAGTTGCAAAGTGAGAAACATACATGAATGACATGTAAAGTACAAATTGCACCTGTATAACATATTAAATAAGCACATGAGTATGTGTGAGCATGGATGTGTCTGTGTGCGCGTCGCATTACAACAGAAGCCACCTGACCATGACATAACTCTTTATCTGAATATTTCCGCTTGTAATGAAGCTTACTACGCCCTTTTTAGTGGTGCCTCTATGGGCAACTAAAACTAGACCACACTAGGCAGGCATATTCATGGTTAAGAAGGACAAATTTCGCGCAGTTTCAATTCAAGGCGTTTATGACGCAAAATATTCACTGACGTCTGATTTATTTCGCATTATGGTGCAGCTGAACTCTGCTTTCTATCAGATCTGAATACCGTTAACATATCCAAAGACTTCACGCTCGCCTTGGCGGCAGTTATGAACTTCCTGGAAGTCGCTATATGTGTAAAAAATGGATACTTACCAAGCTTCATCAGGAGCCTGCTGACGGGAAGCAATATCTTCATTTCAGTAGCAATCATGTTACACATTGTGAATCAAGTATCCCATACAGTCAAGCAGTCCGTGTTAGATGTGTTTGTTCTGAACAAGCAGACGTACTTAAGCGCCAGCTGCGATAAACTACGTTTTTCGCTTTTAAGAGAGAAATATATTCCTCTGAATATCGATGATGCAGTGCATGCGCGTCCAAGCTTGACCATAAAACGCCTATCGACGCGGCGAAACGTCCCTGCAGCCTGAGTAAAGCATCGTTTGTAGAGCTGTCAAACGCTTCATTTCGTCACCGTCACGTCTAGAAAACGCACTGCAGACGGAACGGACCAATGTACCAATAAGCTACAGTGGCAATAATGTCAACAATAGCAAGCTTTCGTGCAATGAGCACTGATTGATGCCGTGGTCGCCAAAACATAGAGAAACGAAATGGGTATTTCACGTAAAACAGGTTAAATTGCTCTTTGCTTGCGTTGACGAGGAACAAAAACTTTACCAGTACACTACAACACCAGGAGCATGGCGTTGATATCATTTCGACACAATAAATTGAAAGAAATCATTTTCATCAGGTTGTTTGCCATGACAACCACACGTTTGATTGTGTGATGCTGTATGGTTTTATGTTGCTGTACTAGCTTTGCAAATGGGCGAAACGACGACCACTCGAAGCTCTGCGATGAAGAAATATGTGGTTATAAAACACATACAGCCGTAGCACTCAGGGAAGATATTCCATTGGTTCTTTTTTCAGGGGTATAGCTCCGATATTGCGCCGGTGACAGAATGATAGAGCAGCGCTCTACGTCATAGTCACCCAGTTTTCCTACGAGATAAAGACTAAGAAAATCCTCTCCGCTGACGAAAATTTGTGCCGTGACGGTGACACAACGGAGCGTTTGGTGGCAGTGTGATTGAGTCGTAAGGATAACCTTGTACTCACGCATAGTGTGTCGGCGTGTAATGCAGCATTGATTCTGGAGATCGCTTCAACATGCTGACGCAAAGGAAGCACCAGAAGGTTTTTTTTGCGTGTCATTTATGACAAGCGTAAATGTGCCCCACCGTGGTGGTCTAGTGGCTAAGGTACTCGGCTGCTGACCCGCAGGTCGTGGGTTCAAATCCCAGCTGCGGCGGCTGCATTTCCGATGGAGGCGGAAATGTCGTAGGCCCGTATGCTCAGATGTGGGTGCACGTTAAAGAACCCCAGGTGGTCGAAATTTCCGGAGCCCTCCACTACGGCGTCTCTCGTAATCAAATGGTGGTTTTGGGACGTTAAACCCCACAAATCAATCAACAAGCGTAAATGTCAGAGAGAGAGAGAGAGAGAGAGAGAGAGATATAAATGAAAGGAAGAGTCAGAGAGGTTAACCTAGACGAAATGGTTTACTACTCTTTACAGGGGTGGGGAAATAAGGGTCGGAAAGAGGATGGGGGTTCTAACATAAAAATAAGGACGGGAATGTCATGTACGGCATAGTTTACATTCCAAGTTCACGCTATGCTACCATGGTTTCTTTGATTGCATATACACCGACATTGATATAGCATGATATAAGGGCAATACGAACATAAAAGACGACCATTTGTTGTACATACCAAACTTGTCGTCCTGTTACCTTGTTATATGCCATATTGTACATGCTTGCACTCATATCAAACACCCGGCATATAAAGAACTAAATGTGAAGACACTTATGTCTTCACCTACCTCAAAGACAAACAAAGCACTAAATGGTGCTTTTTGTCTGGATACTTGGCATCATTTTGAACAATCCCGAGATGTGGAATCTGCCGGGTATTTTTGGTGTCTGGCGTAATTTTTCTTGTGCGTAAAGTCACAAGAGTCTACACAATATTGACGTCATGATGGTGTCCGTGTCGGAACGTACGCCAGGCGAGACTCAATTTATTGCCCAAATTAAATATATAATCAGAATCAATGCTGATTCATATTTATTGATTGATATGTGGGGTTTAATGTCTGAAAACCACCGTATGATTATAAGAGATATTGAAGGACTCCGGAAATTTCGACCATCTGGGGTTCTTTAGAGTGCGCCCAAATCTGAGCACATGGGCCTATAGCATTCCGGCCTCCATCGGAATCTCGCTGCCAGGATTCGATACCGTGACCTGCGAGTCAGTAGCCGAGTACCTTAGCCACTAGACCACCGCGATGGGGCCTCATTCACATTCACATTGATTCACAACCGAAGATTTATTGAAGCCACTTTGTTAGGCCGAGTTTTCTCAATAATCGGATATTCACTGCATGCAGATGGCTATGACCAAACTGATTCACATCTGGGCATAGCCAACTGCATGCACAGAATATCCGATTATTGAGAAAACTCGGCCTAAAAAAGTGGTTCCAATATATCTTCGGTTCAGTTTCACATTTTTCTGGGATACGTT
This sequence comes from Rhipicephalus annulatus, assembly GCA_013436015.1. Classification (NCBI taxonomy): domain Eukaryota; kingdom Metazoa; phylum Arthropoda; class Arachnida; order Ixodida; family Ixodidae; genus Rhipicephalus; species Rhipicephalus annulatus. Next base: position 83,341 of record WOVY01011530.1, on the reverse strand, counting down.
TGTTTCAGAAAAGAAGGCATACTCACTCCACACCCTGGACCCGATAGTTCGCTTTAGCGGTTACTCTGCGGGGATTGAAGTGTATATATGTTGTCGTGACATTTACGCAAGTGATATCTCTATGATAACCGTCGACGTTTTTGTAAGTTGTTTTCATCAGTGTATAAGTCGCACTTGTATTGCTGATAGCCTGAAAGATTTGAATGTGATTAGAAAGGGAAGTTTATATAGATTAGACATTACGGTGCGCGCCAAGTTGACACTCAATTCTACAGCAACATATCTTCTACTCGACCATTTTAATATTTCACTAAAGCCACAAATTAATCGCAAAAATTTTGTTCCCTATTAGGAAAACGTTATTGCCATGGCTGTATGTGTTATCTGAAAAAAAAAAAAGCTTCAAAGCCTTTTTCATTATGTCGAATCTCTAGTAAATGTGCATTATTCACTGCAATTGGTGAACCATCAATGTTGTTTTAGGACCTACATTATTGCTAACAATATAAATTCCTGATATCCACGAAAAAATAAAATTGCATTTCTGCGTAGTCACTAGTGTCTGCAAACATGAAATGTAGTGACACCACTACATGTTTTATCAATAAGAACTTATAGCAAGAAGTATCATTGATTTGGACCATTCATTTGACTGACGACATTTTGGTCTGCTACAAATCATGCTCACCCTAAGTTCACATCGCCCTCAATATTTTCTGAAAAAAAAAACAACCATCTGGAAGTTATGTACTTGTTGACTTATCTTAGCAACTATTCACTAATTACTTTCAGTATATAGAGCACATTCCTGCGAATGCCTTCATAACGTGTGCGCTTACATACATGAAATATTAAGAAAATTTGGTCCATTATCAGGCTGAGAGGTCTTCATAGGGAGGTTTGTACTACTGCCCAGTTACAGGCATCTTCAAAAAATACATTGCAACTCAATTAGTGCAATCGTAATCATCATTTCTTCATGATGCAACTTTTGTTCTCGTTCAGTTCGATAAAATATTGCTTTCAATCCGTAGAACTGTTCCTATATTTTACTTTCCCAAGCACTTTTCCCAACCAGTAACACCTCAATCTAGTCATTGGTTTTCTTTTTTGTTACTCCCGCATTTGCGGCGATCTTACGGTTTCAATACGAATTCCTGAAACACAGGCTTTGTGGCGAAGTTAACGAAGCCCTTTGAAGTCCAACTCTGTCTCAGAGTGTCCGCCTTTACCACGCCGCTGTCTCCTATATTAACCTGCTGACAGTGAACATCGTCCCAGCTACCGGCGTCCCGAATAAACGTGGGGACATTGTAGCCGTCTTAGCGGCTATCCTGCAGTTTTGAACATTCTAGTTTTTGTTACGCATGCTGTTCCAGTGTTGATCTCAAAAGATCATGTACAGAAAGTTCTCATCCAAGTGACTTACACGAACTTGCATAAAAAAATTTGGGGATCCTTAGGTTTTGCCTTTAAAAGTAGAACGCGATGGCGATATCCTGTCCAGAGCGTATACAGAAACTACTCAGTGCATACGTTTTATTGTATGATGTCACTCGATAAGTTTAAATTGCGGATTGCTACAATATAATCAATAAAGTTTAAAGTGGTTAGTATCTGAGAACCTTTCGCGTGTGGCTGCATTTTATATAATGAGTAGCGTGCTTTAAATCAAGACTTATATGCCCTCGAAATGTTTTCGAACCTCTTCTTTCTGGATGTTTTCGCAAAATTTCTCGCTCATAACTACTGGCGCTCAAGGCGGTGACGACACCAACGTTGATGCCGAAACTTATGCGAACGAGCGTTTTAATGCTGTTGGGGTCAAGCTCCTTTAACTGAATAACCTGTGATTTTACAGAAACTTTTAGAAAGTGTGAGCAATGAGTAGTTACATTCTAAGTAAAAAGTGTTTCGGCGTATTATTTTCTTCAGTGCTTGAAAAGAGTAAATTCGAACCATTAAATCTCATACACAGATGTTAAGGCCCACCCACTCCGACTCCAACTCACAATTTATCACTTGCCCGCAGTGTGTCAGGCTGTCTTTGTCAAGTTTGATGAGATTAATTGCGTTTGCGTTAACGTGGATTTTCCAACGTCCATGCGACGCTGAGGCCGGTTAGAACCTGAAGAAGTGACCTTAATTGTCTACTTACTTATAATATTAACGCTTCCCTTAACAAAAGTTAGTGCCCCATAAAAATTTCTCTTTTTTAATAAGCAGAAATTATCACGTTATTAACACCTGCTGACCCGCACCCAAGCCTCATTTCTATTCTTTTTTTTTCAGTGCACGCAAAATGTGAGTTCCGTTTTGTTCTGTTCAAACTGTTTTGCTGTATAGAGGTTGAGATCCATATTGCCTCGGCTACTTCATATCAATAAGTTATGCAGCAAGAAAATAATAAAATACTAATACTAAACGGTACTCAATAATGAACAAACAAAAAATATAATAGCACACCGAAAGCAGTTGAGATATCATGTCAATGTACACTTTGCTTGCAAAAGTTCGCACAGTCATAAAAAATATGTTCACACGCACACCTTCCTTTTCTACTGTCAGTATATGCACTAAACATCGTGGCACTTATGTCAACCCCTGGCTGTTTCTCACAGGCACTTATCCAGCTCCATCTGCACTATGAAGTATGTCAGGGAAGATCTTCGCCTCTTTCTGAAGATCCATCTCAGGCCATGGCCCAAGTAATTTCTTTATTGTGAGGGGCCGTCGGTCTAAACTTCCTAATTTGTTCCTTAATTTTTATCTTTCATTCGCGTACTTTAAGCACTCCAAAATATTATGGCGAACATTTTCTCCTGCATTTTTTGCGGTTTTTTTTCAGCTCAGACAGTTTACGAACGGCGAAGCTTGCATGAAACTTCGCAGGAATTTGAACAGCTATACTGGACGATAAAGAAGATTAACCTTTTTAATTATAGGGTGTTTCTAAGCCTTAACTATGTGGTGATATTTGTTTCTAACTTTTTCGCTCATTGCCCGCTGCTTCAGCTAGTCGAGACTTCGTTGTTTTCACGTTCATTCTCTGCGCTGAAATGGAATGAATCTCGAAGCTGCAGAGACCGAACATCGCACTTAAACTAAGCGTTTGCACCTCTAATACACTATGGGAAAATCAAACAGATTATGTGCAACTCCATTGGATGAGTAATATCTTACCACATATGTGGCTCTTTTAAAAGTTGTGTGGACTCTCTTGCGGAGTCGAACGGCTCCTTCAAACGCCTCTCATCATCTCCAAAGAGAGTCAACGTCCCCTTTTAAGAGAGCCGCTTATATACGTGGCAAGCAAGAACTACAAAATAGGAGTCAGGAAATTTTTTGGCGTGTATAGATGCTAGCAGAGCAACGTTGATGTATGCCTTCTATTGCCTCGAAATTTTATTGTAGCCACCGTTGCCTTATGTTTTCTCGGGTATTTTCGTGCTTTATGTACTCGGAGTCTTCGACTGGGCACCCTTACTTCGTCGACACTTATTGAGTTAACCGTGGCCATGTTACTGGACAAGTGGGGAGCAGTACTTACCCAATATATGTGGAACTAAGATGGCACTTTTCGATAGCCTGTGGAACATACCTTCTTTCTGATAAGTCTTGGAAATTACAACCAGCTTAGGCTGTTTCATTATTGAAAGGTATTCCTGCCCTTTAGAGACGCGTAGCAGTTTTTCTTGCGAAAACGGTTATATGAACACACGCTGAAAATTACTGCCACCGCCATCGATGTTATATTCCCTGTTTGTATATGTAAATTATATAAATAGTCGCAAAAAACTAAAATGGCAACGCGCGTAACTGTATTCAAATCTGCGATCCCCGCGACCTCCCCCTGTATCTCATACCGCCGTGATTTAGAGCTATACCACGTGCCAAGAGTGCGGCAGCAATGCAGCGTACTACGAGCAAGTGATTTGCGCGTGTCCTTAGCTTGTGCTCGTACTTAATGGTCAATGCGAAGGCAGAGTAGAGCATGATCAGACATGTTTCTTCTACAGCTAACTTCATAAATAATGAATAATGAATTCTTCGAATAAACATCTCTGCTACACTATTTTCAATGATTTCGAAGGGTAGTACTTACTCTCCAAGCGTTCTGATACTTGAAAAAGAACGCTTCGTTCACCCAAGGCGGTTGTCTTTCGGTATCGTACGTGCTTGTCTGCCCACGCACTGCACCCACCGCGCCACTCAGGACTACGTAAAGAAACAACTGCATGTTGTCACTTTGCTCCTTGACGAAGTTCGGACGGTGGCGAAGCTCGCATCTTTATATATGTTTGATTTTCATAGTTGTATAATATAGTGCCATTGATCATCGTGGCATCCCTTAGAGAGAAAAGGCACGCATCGGTTTGACACCTCTGACGCTTCACGTAACGCACACGTTAAAATTCGATGTTATTGTTCACTTGAAAAATTTTACAAGTTTCGCAAATGCATGTAACATCTATTGTTAAACCTATTGGGTAATTCTAGGTCAAACGTTTCAGCCATTTTGGCGACCATCTCAAATGCATTTGAAGAATCATTGTGCTCATTTACTGCATTGAAAACAGTGAATCGGAAGAATATTTCTGATAGCAAAAAACAATTTGGTCACGTGGCTGCTTTCTGAACTTCCCTGAATGTCATTCTGGTGTTTTTTGTGGAAAAATTGATTTTAAAACTACCACTCCTTCTTTCTATACCAAACTTCGTCCACACGTTAAGTAAAGGTTTTCCTGTAAAGTGCTTGAATATTATTAATATTAGTCTATTTTTATTGGCACATACGCTTGAACATTTTACCCAAAATGCGTTATGTTTGTATTTTTTCAACTGTAATACTACACTTTGTATAAATAACTGAATAGTGAATACTTACTCAACAGAAGGTATATTTTGAGCAAACAATACAAAACAATGTAACAATAATATTAAACCTGTCAATATGCTAAAAATTAAGAAAAAACACAAATTTTGCTAAATTGTTATTTTTGTTAAATTATGATGCAATTATCGCCATATGGTGGTTCAATTAAAATTTACTTTTATAAATAAATTGAAAGCAAATAAATTGTTCTTTTCATGTGGCTAATCTTATCATTATAATTTTTGTTTTAAGGAAGAAGTTAGTTTTTGAACTTTCCCATTATTGCATAAAGTTTCCAATTTTGTCTTACGACAGCTGCCACCCTGAAATTCCCCATTGCCGTCAAGGGGAATGTTCAAATATTACTTTCTTCCTTAAACAAAAATTTTAATGATAAGATTAGCCATATAAACAGAACGCTTTATTTGCTTTCAATTCAAGTATAAAGGTGATTTTCCATTGGGCCACCACATGAAGCAATTCGCGTCACAATTCGAAGCAAAATGAGAATTTTGCGAAGTTTGTGATGTTTTCTCGGAACGTTTAGCTGCTTGACAGGTCTAATAAAATTTGTTACTCAAAATATACCTTATTTAGGGTAAGTATTTACTGGTCAAATACTTGTAGAAAGAGCATTATTTGAATAAAAATATAATCTTGGTGGACGATTGGGTGAGTTGGGGATACATGATCTACGCTGTAGAAATCACGGACGGGAAAAAACAAAGACAAGCGCAAACTATCTACTGAAGGTTTATTCTTCTCTTTTTTCCTGGTTGCATATATATATGCAATGCGGGATAATTAAACCTCCAGTTGATAGTCTGCGCGTGTCCTTGCCATTTTTCGTCCGTGTTTTCTACCGCTTAGTACTCTTAGATAAAAAAAAATTTAAACATGGTAAATTTTGGCTCAATTTTTGGAGACGTATGTGCCAATAACATTGCACTAATATTACTGAGCGTTAAAAACCTTACAGAAGAGTATTTAAATAACATGTACACTAAGTTTTGCATAGAAAGAAGGAACGGTACGTTTAAAATAGATTTTTCCACAAACAATGCCAGCACGACATTCCGGAATGTTCAAAAGACAGCTACGTGACCAAAACTTTTTGCTCTCGGAAATATTATCTCGTTTCACTATTTTCAATGCAGTAAATAGGTACCAAACGCTTGAGATGGTCACTCAAATGGCTGTGACGTTTGGCATAAAATGACCCCATTGTAAACCAATAGGTTTACACCTATTGTGTTTATCCCAGAGCTTGAAGTCCTTGCAACTGAAAGCGTTCCATGAAACAAAAGCACTAACCTACTTGTCTAGTGGTATACTCAAGAAATGCGAAACATTCTGTTTCAATCTCTCTCGCGTTTACGTAGTACGTAACCACCAGCGGCACATACCCAAAATAGCGGTCCTTACGATTTTGACCTCCAAGGTGGTTCCCGTGAGAGATTTCTTCTGTGCGTTGTTGAACAATAAAAGATAGTGCTCAATGCACATCTTAATGGCTGCTAAGGGGGAATGAGAGACAGGAGCATTCAGCCTTTAGGTAACGCGCACGCTGCGATCCCCATTAGCAGCTATTGGCATGTACATTGAGCACGATCTGACAAGACAGAGTTGGTACGTTATACTCGCTGGGTGTAACCTCCTTGGTTTTAGAAAGGTTTAGCGAGCGTTGGGCCGCATAGCCATGAATACAGTGAACTAGTATATACCATCAACTCGAGGTGGTTAAAGGTGGTAAGTAAACCTGAAGCGAGAGAGAGAGAGAGAGAGAGAGAGATAAAGATGCAAGGAAAGGCAGGGAGTTTAACCAGACGCACATCCGGTTTGCTACCCTGCACTGGGGAAGGGATGAAGGGGAGAAAAGAGGGTGCAGAGAGATGAGAAGGTACACACAATCACGAGCACACTCGGAGAGCACACACAGTCTACAGGCGGTTGCTCATGTTTGTTGATTTTAGGTAAATTAGTAGTGCTTTAGTTGCATTCTGCGCAACTGAGGCAGATGTCCAAGGTCCTAGTATCTTCTGCACACAAAATGGTCCGGGGTCAAGTTGATTCAAAACCATCTGGAGCTGGCATCGCTGTATGTCGTAGCAAGCGCAGCTGCACAGGACGTGTTCGATGGTCTCTTCAGCTCCGCAGTAGTCGCATGTAGGAGTGTCTGCCATACCGATGCGAAAGGAGCACACCTGTGTAAATGCAACACCCAACCAAAGGCGGCATAACAGTGTCGCATCGGAGCGGGAAAGTTGTGATGGTAGTTTTAGCTTGAGCGAAGGATCCAGTTCATAAAATTGACACCTTTGGAAGCTGGTAGACGACCAGAACGTGCGTGTGAGATCTCGAGCCAGCAGGTAAAGTTGTCTTGCTGGATCATTCCTTGATAGAGGAATCGGGACTACAAGCGCAAGCCGTAATAAAGTGTGCATGTGCCACCTCCCGTTTAGTCCTTGAAATGTCCGCTGGATGGCGGTGCTTCTATATGAACAATATATGATGAAAAGATCCATTCTTTGCCCGAACAAATACCTTTAAGTTTTCATATTTTCCTCGCGCGGTAGATGACTGGAATAAATTGCCAGAAAGAATTTTTAGTGGAAATTCCATGACAGCCCTACACGATCATTTTAGAAACTTTTAATTACTGACGTTCGGGTTTTTGACAATGTTTCTTGAAGTTGCGCGTGATTTTATAGTTTTATTTGGATTGGAAATCCTGCTATGTTTGTGCGAAAAGTCGGTTTTACCGTGGCTTGTTTATTTGTAGTTCCAAATGAATTCTGCGTTTTGTTGCTTCATTGTTTTTGTTACATTGCATTGCATTGTATGTGCGTGAACATTCTTTTTTTTCTGCCCGTCCTGCTTGGACCATTAAATTGGTCTGCAGTATTGTATAAATAAATGAATAAATAAATAAATAAATAAATAAATAAATAAATAAATAAATAATTAAATAGATGGTGGTACTTGGAGTGCTGAATAGATGGACGAACGGACACACAGACAGATGCATGGAGGGATGCATGAACGGACGCAGGCGCGGATGCATGGACGAACGCAGGGACGGACGCACGAACAGACGCACGCACGGACGGGTGGATGGACGCATGGATGGTTACACAGACGTACGCAGGAGCGGACGGAAGTAAGAATGAATGGACGGACGAATGCTTCGCCCCACTACTACCCATCATTCACTCCGTGGATATGCTGCCATTTTTTTTTGCTCTCGTCACACTGATACACTGACGTTGGCAAGCGAACTGCATTTTAGATGCGGAGCATCTAATACTCGAGGCTTGTAGTGCGGCGCCGTCCGCAAGCTTCCTCCTCCTTCTTCCACCATCTGTGCATCCCTTCCTCCTCTACACACCGCGCGCGCTTCACTCCTCCACCATCTGTGCATCCTTCCTCCTCTACACACCGCGTGCGCTTCTCCTCTTCACGAATATTCGCTAGATGTATAATGTAGCGCGCATGCGCCGTCACGCTTCGAGAACATCGGCAGCTGACGCGCGCGCATGCGCCGTCGCGCTTCGAGAACATCGGCAGCTGACGCGCGCGCATGCGCCGTTGCGCTTCTCCCCCTTCTCGAACATTCGACAGCTGACAGTGCATGCGCCGTCGCGCTGTATATACTCAAGGTCGGCGCTCGCTCGCTCAGTTGCCGCTCGTCGGTTGGTTTGTACGGCGCGTCGACGTCCAAGGTCGCGGTGAAATGAATTCCAACGAATCCACAAACACAATGATCGACGTCCCTTCGACCAGCGCCGCCCTTTCGCATACGTGTGTACGTGTTCACTCATTTAACACCCCCTCCTACAACCACGTTAACCAATTTAGCCATCGACCCAAGTAAGTCGCAATTTAACACCCCATTTCACAACCACGTTAACCAATTCAGCCATCGACCCAAGTAAGTCGCACTTTAACACCCCGTTAACCAATTATATGCTCCGCATCCTCCTCAGTGTTCCACCGAGGGAAGCTGCGGGCAATTTTTTTTATTCTACTCATGCCAAATATATCAAGAAAAAATTTTGAGAGGAACTTAAAAGAAAAAAAAAGTGTGCAGATCCCGCGTATAGTGGGAATCGATGATATGCGAAGCGTGAATGAGAAACGTTGATATGTCACTTTAAAATCAGCACAACGTTACGAGGTAGAGGTAAATGATGTCGTACATGACTTCCATCTCACGATTATCATGTTTGGATGCATCGTTTACTTTCGTCATCAATTGACGTCACGTAACACCAGTTGTGGTATATGTGGAGCTAGCAAAATTGCCGAGAGCGCATCGAGAAGGGTCCAATATACTCCAACGTAGTGATGACGCACGCGCACACTAGGCACAGCAACGCTACGTTAGCAAAACGTGAGCACTCTACAGTCTGTCTACAGGCGCGACCGGCGCCACCAGCGTCCGTCGGCGCGGCCCGACGGCAAGCGGCCCAAAATGCGACATGCTGCATTTTGCGCCGATGCGTTACCCAGACAATACGGCGTGTTCCTGGTTTCGTGACGGGAGGACGCTGGACGCGCAGAAACGCCCATGCATCAAAGCAACGCAGCGCGACGCGCGCCTGCGAGTGTATGGCGGGACCGGTGCCTGGCGTGGCAACGCCGGCGTGACCCGACGAATTGAACGCCGGTGAGCACGCTCACCGCGTCACGTCGAAATGTATTGGCGCCTTGACTGTGGCATTTAGTCATGCTCTCACATGACACGCATCCCATGATTATCATGTTTGCACCAGTCACATACCCCCGTCATCCATTGACGTCACGTAATACTAAATTTTGTATATGTGGAGCCAGTGAAGTGGCCGTGAGCACGCTATGAGCGCAGCATGTAGTCATAATTTCATTACACGCATATTATTATTATCATGTTTAGCCATGTCGTTTACCTTTGTCGTCCATTCACGTCACATGATATAAATTTGGTATAAGTGGAGCTAGCGAAACGGCCGCCAGCGCATCATAAGCGCGGAATGTAGTCATGTTGTTACATGACACGCATATCATGATGATCATGTTGGCATCAGCCATATACTTCGTCATTCATTCACGTACCGTAATACCAAGTTTGGTATATGTGAAGCTAGTGGAACGTCTACGAGCGCATCATGAGCTTGGCATTAGTCGCGTTGTTACATGACACGCATGTCATGATTTTCATCTATAAGGTTCTGTCACTTGTGTTTGCCATGCAATCATGTCATACCAAACCAGTTTTGCAACATGCCATGTGAACGAAATCACCGCAAAAGCTGCAGGACCATGAAATGTAAATCATGACATTTATGATATCCATGTCATGATTTTCATGTTATGACTAAACAAATATGTTTTTTATATGGTCATTTTATGCCCTACCAAGTTTGGTATTGATACCATTATCGAAACGACCAGGAGAGTTAAAAGTCGTAGGCGGCTAGATAGATAGATAGATAGATAGATAGATAGATAGATAGATAGATACGCGCAGAGTCGCCAAAGTTTGCTAAGAAATTCTTCGCGTGTAAAAATGAAGGGGCCTGTGTTTTGTAGTTATGTCTAAGTGTTCCGCGCTATATATGTTACATGGCAGCCAACACAGGCGTTTTGTTTAAGCAGAATCATTTGGATAGGCGGAAGCAACGATCGTTATTCGCCTTTTATACAGTTTTTTTTTACCCTACCCTGAAAACACGATCTTCTTCAGTACGCAGCTGGTCGGGTTGACCAAGTAGCGCAGTGACGCACGTCGCAAGATACAGGATGCACATTTTCGACTAATTCGATGAAGTTATAAGGCCTGCTGCTGAAAATGACTTTTTCATTGTATTGAGTGGTGCCGGACTCGGTGCTCAGATAACAAGAGTTTCGCCACCACACGCCGGCTGGAGTCTGATTAGTAGGGCAAGCACTGGTCTGGTACGTTCTTGGTGAGAGACAATAAAACTCACCACCTGCACCGCCCCCTGGCGCTTGTCTTACATCGCAGGAGCAAAAGCCAAGATTCATTTTTACAAGAAAAGCAAACGTGTGGAATGTTCCTAAAATTTTTATAGTATACATATTTGCTTACAAGTAAAGCAATGCCAGTTGCGAGAGATTTGTGTTTCTAATAAAAGGTTTAACAGCATTGTTGTCGGGTGACGTTAACGGTCACGCTTTCACAATATCAAAGCTCAATTAAAGATGCCTTTTTATATTTACTGATCAAAACCGTGCTTGTTGCAGCTCATATGCCATATTTGCCTTTTTGAACGAAATCACACAATTTTTCTGAGTTGCACACAATCCCTTTAATTGTCGTTCAGCCCAGAGAAGCGTATGTGGCTCTCATTACAATGCAATGATTTTTACGCGTTTTGCAGCAGTAACCTGAAAGTGCTGAAATTCAGAGACTAGGAGAATATGTGCAAAGAGAAAGAGAAATAAATAAAAGGAATGGACAGGAAGGTTAACCCAAAGAACTGGTTTTCCTACCCTGTACAGGGGGGGGGGGCGGAGGAAATAAGGGTTGTAAACAGAATAGAGATAGAGAGATATAAACTAAATTGAAAAAAATCACAAGCACACACATTCAGGGCATTCCAATCACCGTTGTTTGGACAGGCCGGGTGAACGCAAGAAGCCCAGGAGCAGCCTCACAGCCATCTTCTGCGACATTAGATGCTATCGCTCGCCCAGGATTCTTTCTTCCGAAAGAGTCTGGTTGTTCAGTTCGTCTAGTGCATTGCAGGGTGACTGTATCTGCGAGCAGTATTGTGGGCATTCACACAGAATGCGCCAGTTGTTTCTTCACTGCCGCAGTGGTCGCATGCAGCAGTGCCGGTCATTGCTATGCGGAACACGTACGCAGTGTAATTTTAAAATATTTTTCCACCTGACATATTGATGTCGAATATGTCGACTTTTAAATTTTAGTTTTGCGTTAACCATAGGGGCCAGTCATCTGAATAAATAGCTGCCCTTCGTCCAGGCCGACGGCTGCCTCCCGGTCTTCTCGACTTCATGCCGTCACTTCGAACCTGCAAAGAGCGGTTGTCAACGCAAACCAAGAGATATGGTGGGTGCGTCGAGAGAAAAGCTTTGAAGTGGCGGAAATAAACAGAGAGGTGCATAGGTGGGGCGGTTTGCAAAAGAGGCAGAATTCAATCCGATGGGCGGCTAAGCCATGAGGTTGGTTAACAACTTGCGGGACGGGCAGTAGCTTTTTTGGGGAGAACGCGGGCCCTTCGGGCTGCAGGATAGCTAGTAATGAGGAAACCCGGGAGACTCTTTGACAGGCGGTTTGAACAATATCTAAGACAGGTTGCGTCCAGGGCAGTAGCCACGAGGGCCGAGCCAATTCAGACGTATGGTATATTAGCATGAAGGGTGGCCGGAACAGGCTGAAGTGGGAAGAGATAGAAGAACCGCTAAGGGAAAAGAGGCCGATGGTATAGGGTTTTGTAAACACACATCTTAGGGACATGTGACAACCTCCTAACAATCCGGACTATGCGTGGGAATATTGTAATAGAACAGAAGGCAGCAGGAAGAGAACTGGTATTGGGGCATTCATTCATAAAAGCACAGACTCACAAAGGGTCAAGCAGGAGTGCAAGGAACATTTATGGCTAAAAGGGAAAGTGGCATGGCAAATGACATTCTTTGGTTTGGTGTACTTGTGGACGGGAGCAAATGCCAGAGAGGAAAACCAGGCAATGGTAGAGTGTATATCAAAGGACATTCAGGAGTTAGGAGGAGAGTGCAAGATAATTATACTAGATGATAGTAATGCGCACATAGAAGATATAGAAGGGTATGCCGACCCTACAGGCAAAATGATCATTATGTGTGAAAGGCTTGATTTGATCATTTGCAAGAGTACCGAGAAGTGTGAAGGGCAAATAACATGGGATGTGAAAAGGCTGCAGTCGACGATAGATTACGCACTAATGTCACATAGGATGTATGATAAGCTCAGGGGAATGCACATAGATGAAGGTGGCTCCAGAAGTCTAAGTAGTGATCACAAACGTATCAAGCTAAGTTTTGGAAGAGCAATGAAAGTGGGAAGGAGACAAGATGAGCAATTACAGGAAATTTTTTATTCAGAAAGGCAAATTGAAATAGCACCTAAACAAATTGAGAAAGTAATCACTGAGGATAATAAAACAGTGTGAACATACACGAATATAATTAGACTCTTTGGGCTAGAGCTTGCTAAGGCACGTGACAAGTCACACCGGAAAAGAAGACACAAACCCAAGATTTGGTGGGATGAGGAAGTTAAGAGAGCCATAGCAAAACGCCAGGAAGCCTCTAGGGAACAGAGACATTCCTAGCAGCGGGGTGATACGACAGATGATGTTGAAAGAAAATGGGAAACGTTTCTAAGCTGTAGCAGTAACACATTCTTTCTGATCAATGAAAAGATTAGAAGAAAGGGAGCTCAGTGGCTGGCAGAAGTACATGAAAAAGATAGAAAGGCAGCTGCTAAATTTTCGGATCCATCTAAACTCCCTAAGAAATGATATGAGCCTAGAGCAGAGGTTTATAACTACAGCTCCATGTGCTAGGCTAGAAGGGGACGAAGCTATCGAATATATAAGAACAAGGGTGACAGAAAAATTTCAACAAAGAAGTGCTTTATGCACCACAATAGACAAGGATGAACCAAGTGGCGCAATGGCTCCATTTTGACAACGAGAGTGGGAAAGGGCTGAGAAAAGGGTTCCCAGTAGTACATCAACAGGCCCAGATGGCATTCCAATTATGCTGATAAAGACATTAGGTCCAAGGTCTAAGCAGGCTTTGAGAGAGGCAGTGAGCAAAATAATAATCGATGGTGAAGTTCCCGATGGATGGAAACTTATCAGGATGAGCATGATCTATAAAGGAAAGGGGGACAAATCTGACATAAATAACTACCGTCCTATACCAGTGACATCAGTGGTCTACAGACTGGCGATGCAGATTATAAAGACTGCAGGCATGGATAGAGGATGAGGGGGTGCTGGGAGAACTGCAGAATGGGTTTAGGAAACACAGGAGGTGGGAAGACATTCTGTTCTCACTGACGCAGTGCGTCAAAATAGCAGAAAAGAAACACAGGCCCCTGTGGCGAGCATTTTTGGATATCAAGGAAGCGTACTATAGCATGGTTCAAGAGGAATTGTGGAAAATACTGGACACACTAGGCGGGGAAGATGTAGTCTTTAATCTTTAAAGGAGGAGGAGGAGGAATAAATGAGGAAGGCCAGGGAGGTTAGCCAGTTCTCAGACCGGCTGGCTACCCTGTACTGGGGAAGGGGGTAAGGGGGATAAAAGATGAGAGAAAAGAGACGTTGTAAAAAAAAGAGAGACAAGGTCATCAGATGATCCACGACGCTGTTTACAGTCTGTCTCTAAGACCACTTGCCCGCAGAAAGCGCAACAACGCTCTTAATGCCTTGCGTGCAGAGGACGGTCTCGGCCAGTGTCCTAATACCCTTTCTTTCGACAATTGGCGATTGTCTATTCTATCTAAAGCTTTTGACAGTTCTTTTCTTGGCACGCTGAAGCGGGGACACTCGCAGAGAAGATGGGAGAAAGTCTCTGCGCAGCCACAGTTGTCACATGTCGGGCTTCTGGCCATTCCGATTCGAAACGAATAAGCATTTGTAAAGGCCACCCCAATCCACAGACGGCACAAAAGTGTCTCCTCTGCTCTGGTTATTCCTGATGGAAGACGGAGCTGTAAGTGTGGTTCCAAATTATGAAGGCGGACGTTGGTGAATGCCGGCGAATTCCACTAAGCGAGTGTCAGTTCTCGTGCAAGTGATCGAAGCCTTGCAGCGGTGTCCGTTCTTGATAATGGTATAGCTACACAAGGGGCATCATCATGAGCAGTTCGGGCTGCTTCATCTGCACGGTCGTTTCCATCAATGCTGCAGTGGCCTGGTATCCATTGATACGCTATGTCATGTTGTTTCTCTATAGCCCGGTGATGGAGCAGTCGTATTTCAGCAATTAGCTGTTCGTTTGGTCCATGACGATATGGCGAGGCAATTCCCTGGAGAGCTGCTTTGGAGTCGGAGAATATTGACCAATTCTGTTGTGGTTCTTCAACTAGGAACTCCAGAGCGGCACGAATGGCGGCGAGTTCTGCCGCCGTGGATGATGTCAGATGCGAGGTCCTGAATTTTATTGTGATGGATTTCTCCGGAATTACCACTTCGCCTGTTGAACTTGTTGAAGTGACCGACCCATCCGTGTAAATGTGAATGCGTCCACTGTGTTTCTCATGCAGAAACAGTAATGTTGTTTGTTTTAGGGCCAAATTTGACAAATTTTTCTTCTTTTGCAATCCGGGGATGGTTATCAGGGCTTCCATTGGATGTAGACACCAAAATGGTAACGACGGTCTTGCTGCGTGCGTGAAGTTCGTGGGAATCACCGTGCGATGTGGGGCAATAATAGAGCAGAACGCAGAGCATGACCTGGAAGTTGGAAGGGAGGCGAGGTGATGCGATTGAATCCGGGTGGCATGTCTTATGTGCGTTCTTAAAGCATCGACACGAATGTAGGTTGTGATAGGGTGTTCATGAGCGATTGCGACAGTCGCTGCTGAGGATGCGCATCTCGGCAGCCCGAGGCCTATTCTCAGTGCTTGAGCTTGTAATGACTGGAGGACGTGTACGTTTGTTATGCGGGCCTTGCCAAGCACAGGTAGGCTGTAGCGCATGAAGCCAAGAAAAAGTGCAGCATACAGTTGAAGCATGGCTCGTACCGATGCACCCCATGATTTTCCCGCAAGAAACCTTAGGACGTGGGTGATCATGGTCAGTTTCTTCTTCATGTAAGCGATATGAGGGCTCCAAGACAAATCACGATCTATTATTACTCCAGGAAACGGTGAATATTTTGATAGCTGATTGTGTGTCCATTAATTCTGATGCGGTATGGCGTCATTGTCTTGCGCGTAAACGCAACTAGTGAGCATTTCTCATATGACAGCTCTAGTCCTCGTCCTTGAAGGTAGTTTTACGTCAGTGTAGCCGCTGTCTGAATCCTGGCTCGTACGTGTAGACGCGTGACCCCTGATGCCCAGATGCAGATGTCGTCCGCGTATATCGACAGATGTACGGAGTGTGGCAGGACGTCAATGAGGCCGATGAGCGCAAGGTTGAAAGGCATGGGGCTTAGGACCCCACCTTGAGGTACGCCGCGATAAGTATGATGTTGCCTTGTTGCGCCATCTTCTGTCTGAACGAAGAAGGTTCTGTCCTTCAAATAGCTGTAGATCCATTGGTAAACGCGGCCTCCCAATCCAATGCTGCCCAAGGCGTCCAGGATGGTTTCATGTAATACATTGTCGTATGCAGCCTTAATATCCAAGAAAAGTGCCGCTGATAATCTCTTTAGGCTCTTCTGCAGTTGTACAGACGTGACAAGATCAACAACATTGTCTATGGAAGACCGTCCACGTCGAAAGCCGGTCAAAGCATCGGGGTATATATTGTTATGTTCCAAGTACCACTCCAGGCGAGCAAGCACCATTCTCTCCATCACCTTTCCAAAACAGCTGGCAAGCGCGATGGGGCGATAGGAGGCCATGTCCAGAGGCGATTTGCCTGGTTTGAGCAGGGGCACAAGGCGGCTGCACTTCCACGAAGGAGGAACCGAACCGTTGCTCCACGAGTCATTGTATACAGCTAGAAGGGCACGCCGAGCTGTTCGTCCTAGGTTAGCAAGGGCCATGTAATTGACTCCATCGGGTCCAGGCGATGACGAGCGCTTGCATGCTGCCAATGCTGCCTGAAGCTCCTCTAGAGAAAACATATTGTTCATCCGAGTGTCTCTGGACACCGGCGCGTTTCGTAGGTTACTCGTGTTGATCCCAGACCCCTTGTTTGCAACCCTGGCACAGAAGTCTTCCGCTACATCGATTTCACGCCGGCCTTGGTGGAGAGCAAGGCATTTGAACGGACGATTCTGTTGAGGCAATGTTCGTAGGCCGCGGATTATTCTCCATATTCGCGAAAGAGGTTTGTGGGGATCGAGCGACTCGCATAGTGACTTCCATCGTTGCGACTGTAGTGCATTGATTCGACGTTGAATCTTCTTTTGTAGACGTCTCGCTTCCCTCAAATCGTAGATGGATTTCGTGCGCCTATAACGTCGTTCGGCGCTACGACGGATTGCGCGAAGTCACTCCAACTCCACCTCATATTTGCAAAAATCTGGCAAAGGTCCACAATTAAACGTTGCCTCTTGAATAGCGGCCTTCATTATACCTTCTAGGCTTTCAAGAGAACCTTCTTGGTTTCTCTCGCATTGCTTCTCTGTGGATGATCTGTACTTTGACCAGTCTATCCGTGAAGTGGGCGCGATTTGCGACTTGCTTAGCCCCTTGATTTTTATATAGGTGAGGATGTGGTCACTGCCATGCGTTTCATTGTCCGCAAACCACTGCACCTTGGTGTTCAGGCTACTTGACACAAAAGTTAGGTCGAGACAGCTAGTATATGTCAGACCCCGTAAAAACGTGGGAGCGCCGTCATTTAAACAATATAGTTGGTGGTCAGATGCAAAGGAGGACACATCTCTTCCCCGACGGTCCATCTTCTGGCTTCCCCACAGGGGGTGATGAGCGTTAAAATCACCGGTAATAATCCATGGCCCAGGTGTCGCTGATATAATGGCGCTTAATCTTGCTGGGTCGAAGTGGCCTGAAGGCGAAATATATACTGCCACTAGCGTGAAGTTCACGTTCTTACGCTTAACTGTCAGGCACACGTATTGGTTGCTGTCGTCCGGTGTTACTGGATGCTCAATATATGTTAGTTCCCACCTGATGTAAACAATGACCTTACTGGTTTCGTTACGGGTTGCAGATCTGAAAGCCTCGTATTTAGAAAGTCTTATAGCATTGTGAAGACGTGGTTCACAAATTACGATAATTGGAAACTGATTCTTGAAAACATATGGTCGAAAATCCGAAATGCGGGGTTTAAGACCTCGGGCATTCCATTGGAAAATCGATGCCTCTTTCACTTGTTTACGGAAGGGCTGAAGGGAAAGAGCCATGGTGCTTCTGTAGATTTGATAGCACCGGATTCAAAGCGTCCAATATTTGAAGAGCTGCTGTGGGCAGCCGGAGTCTGAATATTATTCAGGAGTACTCGAATTGTCTTCATAAGGGTCTTAATCACGTCTATTATTTCGTTATCTTGACTGTCATGACTTACTCGCTCTGAAGTAGCTTTCAGTGGGCGATGCTGCCGTTCTACTGGCGGTGTTACTGACGGCAGTGCTGGCCACGCGTCAGGGTCAATGTTTCTTGCGTTTTTCTGAGGATGCTTGTTCTTGGCACTTGTTGATGCTTGTGGTGGTGAGTGCGTGATATGGGGTAGCGGTGTATCCCTGGCCTTGGCAGAGGATGTCCTAGGAGTTTTCCTATGGCGCTAACGCCGACGTCGCACTTTGGCAGCAGCCTCCCTGTGGGTAGAACCGTCTCTGGCCATCTGCCTCAGCACTTGCATTTCCTTCTTCACATTTGGGCACTGCTTTGATGACGCCTCGTGAGGACCTTGGCAATTGCCGCATTTGCGATGTTCTGCCTGGCAGGCTTCCGTGTTGTGCGACTCCGAACATCGGGAGCACACAGCAGAACTTGTGCAAACAGTACTCACATGTCCTATTTTACAGCACTTCCGACACTGAAGAGGTTTCGGCACGAACGGCCGTACTTTGTGTCGAAAATGACCAACTCTTACTTGAGTTGGGAGGCTGTCACCCTTAAAAACTAGTTTCACGCATCGTGAGTACCCGAGACGGCGGGCTTGCAAGATTATAGTAGCTTCCGTCACGGGTTTGATTAGAGTTGGAAAATCAATATCGCTGATAGAGGTGTCGACGTCGTAGATAACGCCTGCTCTAGAGTCTTTGCCATCTGGTATGAAAGAACGAACGTTGATGTTCCCGAGCACATTCACCTTTGTCAATACGTCGAGAGCAGTACGTTGCGTAACGTCTATCGCCAGAACGTTCTTGCGGCCATTGATTCTCACGTCTGTTATTTGTCCCGGAACGAGCACCTCAAGTGACATAGACGTGACCTGGCGATTAAGTCGGTTCATGCTGTCAGCGGCATTCAGCGGGACAAACAAAATAGTGTGAACCGGTGGCTCTTGAATATTCGTGGTGGCCTTACTTTGGGAAGGAGATGTCGTAAGCAGCCTCCTCTTCGCCTTGTGTCTTGCCACGGGCACAAAGTCACTTTCATCGGAGCTCTCATCACTGGCCGTAGAGTACATGAGCGTGTCCTCACTGTCAACGTCACTTGGGTGGCCGGAGCGCTTTCTTAGAGTGGCCACAGACGACGCGGGACGTATGGGTGGAGGCCCTGGTGATTCTACGTTCATTTCCGCAGGCAGAAGAGCGGTGTCTTCCACTAGCACCAAAGAAAACGAGAAAAAATAACAGAGACTGAAACCAGCGTTCCACTCAGGAAAAAACTTCGTCCTCGCATTTTCAATCTTTAAAGGATTAAAGGATGTCTATAAAGGTAACAAGGTAGTTATAAAGTGGAAAAAAACAGGTATCCAAGCCTGCAGAGGTAAAACAGGGGCTTAGGCAGGGGTGTCTCCTATCACCCTTATTATTCCTAATGTACCTACAAGGATTAGAGGCCAAATTCGAGGGACTTGGACTGGGCTTCAACCTTTCTTTTGTCAAACAAGGAAAACTCATTGAACAGGCACTACCAGCATTGATGTACGCAGATCTTATAGTGCTAATGGCCGACAACAAGGAAGATTTGCAGAGATTGGTGGACATCTGCGGTAATAAGAGAGATAGGTTAGATTTCAGATTCAGTAAGGAAAAATCAGCAGTCATAATTTTTAATGAGAATGAAAGTAGTGGGCTTAGAATACAGGTCACACTAGAGATAACAGATAAATACAAATATCTGGGCGTATGGATAAATAGTGGGGCCGAGTACCTAAGGGAACACGAAATATACGTGACGACGGAAGATAACAGGAATGCAGTGGTAATGAAAAACAGGGCACTGTGGAATTACAACAGGTATGATGTTGTGAGAGGAATATGGAAAGGGGTCATGGTTCCGGGTCTGACGTTTGGTAATGCGGTCTTGTACATGAGATCAGAAGTTCAAACAAGATTAGAAATTAAGCAACGTGGAATAGGTAGGCTTGCCTTAGGAGCTCACGAGAATACACCAAATCAGGGAGCACAAGGTGATATGAAATGAACATCATTTGAAGGCAGGGAACCTAGCAGCAAGATCAAATTTGAGAAGCGATTGAGAGATATGGGGGAGGAGTGTTGGCCTAGGAAAGTATTCAGGTACTTGTACATGAAGAATGTCGATACATATGGAGGAAACGAACCAGAAAATTGACTGGCAAGTACTTAGAAAACAGCAGGGGGCCACACCACAAAGAAATATCGGTTAAGAAGAAAGTGAACGAAGCTGAGACTGATATGTGGAGAATTGGCATTATTAAAAAGTCCGCACTAGAGATCTATCGAACTTTTAAGCAGGAAATTGCCAAGGAAAGGATCTATGATGATGCTCGGGGTAGTTCTCTACTGTTACAGGCCAGGACGGGAGTATTGCGAACCAAGACAGGTCGGGCCAAATACGAAGGGGTAGACACGGTATGCAGTGCATGTGGAGAGGAAAAAAAACGGCCGAACACTTGATAATGTTTTGTAATGGGCTTCACTCTATAGTTCATGATAACGGCGCAGAGTTTTTCAAAGCCCTAGGGTTTAGGGACAGGGAGGGCAAAATAGACTTTAAGCGGGTAGAATTAATTAGAAAGAGGTTATCTGATTGGTGGTTAAAGTCAAGGCACGTGTGAAAATAAACCCTTCACTGCAAAGTACGAATCGTCAACCTCATTTTTTAAAGGAAAAAAAATCTGGTTTTTGGTTCATTAAGTATTACGGCTTGGTTGTGCTAGCCACCGCCCGATATAAAGGGTACAGCCATATCTTTCTATCTATCCATACTTCTATCTATCTACCCTAGTGTTCACTGGATGGACGGAAATACAGACAGACGGATGGACACACGCACGGACAGACGGATGAACCCCTTGTTGGACAGACGGACGGAAGCACAAACGGACGGATGAATGCTTCAACCTATTCATCATCGTTCATTTCGTGGATATGCTGTGAATTTTTTTCTGTTTGTTTTCTTCACGCTCGAGACAGCCACCGGACGTTCGTACAATTAATTTACGTGATCACTCATCAAGTGCAGGTAAAATCCGAGCAGCCACTCCTGAGTCTTCTGTGCGCTCACGACTTTGGGCTTACTTAGTCTTGAGCAACTGGTGGCTAGATAATTGGCGACCTATGAAACAAAACGTTTCTTCTGACATCTACGCACGCAACCGAAAGTCTTTGGTTTTGCGTGCTGCGAGCGGACAATTCAATTTTGGGCCCCCATTGAGTGCGCACCCTGCCAGCCCCTAAGACGAGCCGCATGGGTGAACAGAGAAGAAATCTGGCGACCCATCTCCAGTAGAGTATTCTACCGTTGTCTAGATCGCAAATAAAGACCGCATCAGGTTTGTAGGAAGGGCTGAATATATTGGAAGATATCAGGCGGTGTTTAGATTTTCGCAGAACAAATAAAAACGACCAAATACAGAATAATCGTAGAGCCAAAAATTACCGTTCGGGAACTTATTCCCATTGTTGTTAAAAGGTAAATACTGTTGCTTGTGACTTCTAGAGTTTTTGGATATTTGGCTACTTGTATATTTTTCTTGAGTGACGTCTCAAAATTTAAGTGTTCATTTTCACCTGCTGAAATTACGGCCACCCTTGTACTTCCACCCTTCTTACGATGCTAAGAGAAGTATACGGCATGTTATTGTAATTATATTGTAAATGTGAACTATATCGTAAACTTCAACCATCATTCTCTGTTAGTTCTCAATATTGTTCTGTCTAACAAAGAAACCAAGCCCAAACATTTACACTTCTTTTCTTCACTCAAGCGAGGTTCTTATTCTGGCATACTTAGTGCCTTCAGGTGGTATGGGAGAGATTGTTGGCCAGCTTCCAGCTCATAAAAAAATTGTTCACATTAAAACTGTGCAAGAAACAGAGGACAAGAAAAAGAAGGAGACGAACAGTGGCACTGATTTCAAACAGAATTATTTGCCGCCACCGCTCAATATATACTTGAGCAGTATGTGAGAAATATATTAAGCACGACAAAAGAATTAAAACTTATTTCACCTAAGACAACGTTATCTTCGTGATAGCACACCATGAACATCACGTGTACCGGCGTTCTAAAAAAATTATGTCTTTCTATGACAACACAATCAAAGGTCTGCTGACACATACAGTGCCCAGTTTTGCCATTTATGGGGGCATCATAAATACTGCGTATGATATGATGGGCATTGCTTGTGTCAGCAGAACGTTGATTGCGCTGTCACAGGAAGAAACACGTGAAGAAATGACACGCCTTCGCTGTCGCAAGGCAATTTTTTTTTCAGCTGGCGTCACCGTAACTCTTGAATCCTCCTCCTGCTTTCGCTTAGCCCCGCTGCGGTGGTCTAGTTGCTAAGGTACTCGGCTGCTGACCCGCAGGTCGCGAAATCGGATCCCGGCTGCGGCGGCTGCATTTCCGATGGAGGCGGAAATGTTGTAGGCCCGTGTGCTCAGATTTGGGTGCACTTTAAAGAACCCCAGGTGGTCGAAATTTCCGAAGCCCTCCACTACGGCGTCTCTCATAATCCAGTGGTGGTTTTGTGACGTTAAACACCACATATCAATCAATCAATCTGCTGTCGCATATGCACAGAATGTGCTTACCACTTGCCACTCATGCCTGGCACTCAGAGGACACACGCGGTGCAAAAATACTGGGCAGAGCATAATTTTATAGTACTATGGTGACGCCGGCTGAAATCAGGTATTCGCCAAACGGCAGTCACGGCATGTCGCTGTGTGGCTAAGCCGAAAGGCACGGTTTTAGCTCTTCCCATTTCTATGCATCGTGACTGTAGGCCGTTACAATTACACTAAACATTGGAAGTAAGCACATGCACGCATGCGACGTGATATATCTTATGATTGGCATGCGGCTTGCGAAAGACTGCGGCAATGATTTGGCGCCGCTTACCACAGGAACTTCTTTCGCCTCCGTTTGGATTTTCTTGGATTGTAGTTACTTGGTCAGGAAACGACAATCAGCAAATGTTTAGCAGATGCACTTCGCCATTTCCCCGTCTATGCTCACCAACTCAAATCAGGGGACGAAGTTCACAATATCTGTCCTTTTATTCGAAACAAACCCAAAACACAGCAATGAACATTTAGCCTCGAGTGTTTCTGAAGCCCGCAAGCACGAAGGCTAGAGAGCTTTCAGTACTACCCATAGTTGCTGAGCGATCGCACCACCAGAGTCTCCTCTAGTTAATTTCAGAAAACTCTAAGGCATCAGCGTCGTCGAACAATTGCAACACTCTAAGCGGAGCTCAAGTATATAGGCACACTTGCTAGCTGAGCAGTTAGCGCTGCTACAGAAGCGTGCTTTCTTGCACGAACGCTCTTTGCGAGCCTATTGTACTAGCCTCACTGCCACTTGGGGCGGTATTTGGCACATGACGTAATGAGGACGTCGTGACAGAGCGCTCTTTCTTCGTCTTGCCTATACACTGCCTGACACAGCCATGACCCCTGCCACATGTGTCCACTTCGACCGTCACTGCCAGAATCTATGCGAGCACCATACACCTTGTTACCGATTCTTTTTCTTCAATGTCTTGTTGACGTCACGTGGCTTTAGAAAGGTGTAAGCCAGAGAAACAGGATCTCTTTATTGCTATTCATCGCGTTTTTGCAGGAGGCTTTGAGGACCTCACATACAGAAGTGTTAGGGATAAGGGTTAATAAAGGGCATGAGAGCAACCTTTGATTCGCTATAACATTGCGTTCATGAGTTTTCAAAGAACGCCTTAAACTCGTAAATATTTGAGTGGCCACGCGTATCAAAACGAAGCCGAAACAATGAAGGATACAGAAATTTGAGTACAAACCATCATTACCATGCTGGGTAAACGCCACAGTTTACTTCAGTGTATTTTTCGGAAACTGTAAGCTGGCTTGTGCGGGTTCGCAAATATCTCGGACATCTATAAAAGTATCTGGCTTGAATTTGTTCCTTGCGTCCATCTTTTATCATTTCCCAGAAACCAAACAGCTTCATTTCATTTTGGAAAGTATATTGCATCACCGAAAATTTTTATGAGCGTAAAAAATAACATATGGTGGATAAACTTAAAAGGCAGATGAGAAAGTCAGCGTCCACTAGGCTAGTGTTTGTCGCCTGTTTATTCCTTTTGCCACTTGTTTAGGCCGTGAAGCTGAGTCGACATTTATTCTAGAATACAATGCACTTGAGTGAGATCCCCTGATAAAAAAATAATGTGGCAGAGGAAATTTATTTGGGCAGCCGAGCATGTCATACTGAGAGAAGCACTTCGACGGTGTGCAAAGTATCCTTACACGTAAAAAAATACAAAAAGAACCAAAAGCTACAAGGCCCTATTCTATCGTAGCATTCGTAAGACTCTTGAACACCTCAGTGGTGCGAACAAACTGCACTTTTATTCTTTCATATGCTGAAATATGTTAAGTAATTCTTAAAAAATGCATAAATAGAACATATAAGTTTCCCATAGAACAAACGAAATACAAATAGGTTATCAGTGGTATAATTTTTTGAACCGTGTCGCAATCAACGTAATTAACTTTTCACATAGAAGATAAACTCGTATTCTGAAATGAGCTTTTTGAAGCACCAACTGTATTTGATAACGGGCAGTTCCTAAAGGTAGTGAACTTGTATTTCTTGTTTAGTGAATATCACTAATGAATTCTCCCTCCCTTCTCTGATTACTCAAAAGACATGAGCTATTATTGTTACGAGCAGGACGTAAATTCACCGATAGAGAATGAAATTGTGGCGTATATTCTGCGCCCCAGAATATATACTTTATAAAACCCGCAGCGCTTGCTCCTGTATAAAAGGTGTTCAAAACAGTCTGATGATCCAGCTGTCAGTTACTTGCAGGTTAAGAGCTTACTGAATAGGTATTGTGTTGAAGCTTTTCGCACGTAGCGAAGCTGGGGCTGATACGACGAGTGGGCTACTCAGACAATAACAAAAAGCGTTTGTACTGCTAACAAATTCAGTCACACCGTACTTCACAGCACGTACCACTTGTGCGCACTTCAAGAAAGATGAATGATACGTGGCAAATTGAAAATAATATCTAATACATCTGGTCCAACATTTTATCGCTTATATATTTGATTCAGTGAACAAAGAAATGTTGCTAGATCCAAAAAAAGTTATCTGCATTGGTGGTCCTGACATTTGAAATCATCATTTGTCTAACTGAGTCAACCTATATATTATCCCCAGGAATGCCTTTGATGCCATTGGCCGTTATCTTCATGAAACAAAACGATTGCGCCTGTAAATTCCTATCTGTATATTTGTTAGTATTATTAGGCGAATTTTAAACATCCATTTTTATTTGTTCGAAATTACTGCAATTTCTATTCAAGATATATATTATTCTGTGTGGTCGAAATGGCAAAAAATTAATGCTCTCTTTCTGTATTTACGTGTGCTTTATCCTCCTTCTGTTAGGATTACGTATCATTTGAAAGGCCCTAAATTTCATATCCTCAATTCTTGGCCAATCTTCCTGAGTGGGCATGAGCCATAGTGGAGGCATCATCGTCATCATCAGATTATACGGTTGCAGAGGCAACATGCATTGTCCAGTTTGTATGCGTGCGCTAAGTGCTTAATTAGGTGCCCCGTAGACGTCATTAATCGAATGAAAGTAATCTCATCGAGAGAAGGGTTTGCGAATGAGCGACGGGGGTGTGAACGTCGCTGTGAGGTCTGCCTAGAAGAAAGACAAAAGGTTAGCGAGAGTACGCTTAGCAGACGCTGCTTGCGTGAGTGTTGCAAGGTGAGAGAGGGGGAAGCGCAAAAGAGGAGAGAGAGAGGGAGGGGTGGGCATGCATGGTAAGAGTGGTCATGTTCTACACTGTATTGAGCTCGACTATAAGATGCTTCGAATACAATAGTTTTGTCACTCTGAGTCGAACTTGCGACCTCTCGCTCCACAGCGCGTGTCACGAAATGACTGGGCCGCACAACGTACGGCAGCGGCCACGTCTGTGCAGTGCACGAGCAGGCGGTGTTTGATCTAAGGGAGGAGGACGGAACCTTGAAACTGTTTCAGGCTTGAAAGTAGTGTGTCCGGACTATGCTGCAGTTATTACAAGCAGTTTGCGTGTACGCCTCAAAGGGAGAATTTTAAGCACCGTGATTCCAAGGGCTGCAATGCGTGCACGCCTCTTCAAGGCGGCATCGCTCTTGCGTGCGCACGCTTATTATCTCTTGATGAGGCTGGTTAGTACGTGTTGCAATTCCACACAACTTTTGCAAGTTACTGAGCACGAATGTCACGTTTCTCAATGCAGCGGCCCCGTTCGCGAACGAGACGCGCTGCTCACGCTCAAAGAGTCAGCAACAGTGGCACTTAGTTCGCAATCTTCGAGCGTATTATCGTGTTTTAGTATCACGTGTGCCATTTCAAGTCTGAACAGCGTGCTTCATTTGTCGAGCATTGGCAAGACACGCTTGAATTTTGTGTTATGCCAATTCAACACTTTTTATAACACAGATAAATCAGCCGTGTTTATTTTTCTTTCCCAAGGTGCCCAAACGCAGGGTGATCCTAGACCCGTGACGTCGCAACATATCAAGGTACTTTAAATGCGAACCATTTCTTAGCGAGCTTCGGTGACTTTGAGCGTATCTATCTATCTATCTATCTATCTATCTATCTATCTATCTATCTATCTATCTATCTATCTATCTATCTATCTATCTATCTATCTATCTATCTATCTATCTATCTATCTATCTATCTATCTATCTATCTATCTATCTATCCGCTTACGTTTGGGTGCTCTCGTGGTCACCTCCTTTACTTGGCGTGAACCAAAATTAGCTTGAGAGGGTAAGATGGCTTGACGAATATGACGCGCTTGTCAAGACATGAATAATGTCACGTTCCTGTCGCGTTCGTCGCCAAACACTTCCGGTCAGACAGTGGCACATACCCATGGGCTGGTATGTGCCGCTGATATGCGGGTATGTGCCAAAGGTGATTGACACTTGGTATCTGCTGGATACAAGGGCAATTTTAACGCGTGAGTGTTACGAAATACCCGACGAGTACCAGCTGGAATCGAATCCAAGCATTCTGAGTGCCAATGAAGCATTTTACCACAGAGCTGCGCCCGGTCTCAGAACTACTTTCAAATAGACGCTAATCTTCGTGAAACGGCAATAGTGGTTTCAGTGCTGCCTACCCGATGGTATAAACATTACATATGTACTATTTTGATACAGCTGTCACGTCAGGTTAACACCAGATGTGGTTAGTTGCCATGCACTGAAGTTGATTTATGTAGCAGTGTCCAGCGGAAGCATCTTCGCGAGCATCAGCGCTTCATATCAGCTTCTGGTGTTGCTAATACGCATGTTCTTGTTGGCATCATTGCGCAAGTGCAAAAAACTGGTCATATAAATATCTGCAACTCTTCAACATATGTCCGTGTGTGCGACATTTGTACAATATCTTAGTGGCACTTCCACACTGCTTCCACATGCTTCGCATAACGTAGATCCCCAGGTACGTGGAATCTGCCCAATTTTTTTTTCTGGTCTCGATGAAATATAAAGTTTTGTTCATTGATGTAATATTCCCTTTTACTTTTTTAAGAGCCGGTATCGTAATGTATAATGTCGGAGCTATGAATGATCTCTTCACCACCTTGTTAACGTGCTTTGTTCTATAGCCAAGGCTTTCACCGATCGATCAGGTGGAAGGTAATGATTGTAGCATCTAAAACAGATAGATGGTAATTATTCTAATTGATCTTGTGACTCATTTACTTCTACCTTGCATTTCATCTCAAGAATGATACTTTCTGAATTCTGACAGATCAAGCGCATGCCCTGTCACTCATGATATTCTTTGGTTACCAAACCGAAAAAGACAGGAATCTTTGCTTTAAATTCCCACATCCATAGGCCATCTCTAACGACTGTCGACCTAATCAGGTCTCTGCCGTTTGCCTTCGTACTATAGTCACATCCTCAATTTCATTCTTTCGAAAGTTTGGAATTCCGCAGAATCTTCTTTATATGTCCGCTGAAGTAGCATACGTAATAATTCTGCAGAAATGAAAATGTGGGGGCCATTTTCTTGTTTCAGCAATCAAATTAATACCGAGTAATGGTCGTGAAAGGTGCTGACACTGCTAAAAGATTAATTTTTTATGTTGTAGTTGTTGTAGTTATGTTGTAGACACTATCACACAGCCGTGAACATCACAGTCTTTAGAAGCTGGGTACACAAACACGACAAAAATTAAAAAAAAAACATTGAAGAGAAAATGCCTGTGTGCACCCCTTTCATCTCCAGTAACAGTGCCAAAAGTATTGTCTTGTTTTTTTTTTGTGGTGCAATTCAACACATCGTGACATATAATAAGTACCCTCGTTGTACTTTTAATGAAATACAAAATGTTGCGCTACAGTTCATCAGAGGGTGAGCCGCGAGTTTACAAACGCAAGCGGATAGACCACCCAGAATGCACTGCGCCAGGCGGCCTCACATGCTCTCTGAAGCTGCGCGATCATTGGTTCGTGCGTGATGTCGTCAGAAAACACGGCTGCGTTCATGACGATGCTTCAGGGTTTGAGTGTCGGACGCGGGCGCAGCTGGTTCAGACGCCGCGACGAAGGCGAAGAACCAAGTTGACGCACGGGTACTGGCGAACCACCTACGATGAATGTGAAGACGGCGCTATCAAGTAGTTAGTGCTACCAAGGTGCTACAGAAACGCTGTGCACATGCCTGTGTTGACGCTGTTCAAAGAGTCGTCACTCCCTTAGCAACGATCGCCGAGAGCATCGAAGTCGGCGCAGATTGATTGATTGATTGATTGATTTGTGGGGTTTAATGTCTCAAAACCATCATACGATTATGAGAGACACCGTAGTAGAGGGCTCCGGAAATTTCGACCACCTGGGGTTCTTTAACGTGCACCCAATTATCAGTACACGGGCCTGCAACATTTCCACCTCCATCGGAAATGCAGCCGCCGCAGCCGGGATTTGATCCAAGTCGATGCAGATACGCTGTGAAAATAAAGATGAGGGTGTAAATATTTTATGTGCGGACTATACAAGAAAAATCGTTACTCGGTAAGCCTTTGTTGCAGCTCGAAGAGCTGGTGTCGGAGCACTTGAGCGCCTACGTCACACACGTCACTCGATCGGCCACACAATATAGACTCAGCTTGCGGTAACTCTGGCTTATCTTAAGCAACACGTAGTGAAGGTCACCACTACTGATTATGATAGCGATGCGAAATGAAAAGCACGAACATAAGTAGCAGCGCCTCGATAGACTTGCAAACGAATGTCTCCGTAGTGGCACGTGAAGCAAATCTGTTCACATAAGGATTGAGAGGCCGCGCTATTATTAGCAGAGAAAGACACGGGTGACAGAATAATCCCTCGTGGCCAATTACACCTCGAAATCTATTGTATGTCGTGCATATAAATAACCCGCCTCCAGCCAGCGTTTTTTTTTTGTTCACTTCACCGCGTAGCATGCTTGTAGAACGGTGAAGCGTTGAGTGCACGCGCACTGTCATACTACAAAACACGCGCAAACAAGGGGTTTGCAATAGAAGTGAAGTTCAAAAGCGATTTCAATACGAATAACATAGCGGTATAACCAAATCGAACGCTTAAACAATAAAACTATTCTGATAGTTTTCAACTAGTATGAAAATCTTTTTTTAAAAAAATCCTAGAACTCCACAGCAGCTTATTTGAAATAAGTATTCACGAACTGTCGCAAAATAATACTGCAATTATGAAAACTGTGTTAAGCTTGTATGCAGTAGCAATCAGAGCCTTCGGAATACTTCTCCATTGTATGTCGAAATACCATAGCAACTACATTATTCAACTTGAAACTCTGTTGCCAGCTTTCAAGTAAAATTGTGGCATAAATTCGAAGCAATTTTGAACCGAACTCCATGCATTCAGCTGAAGATTTATTGGAACAGGCAAAATTATCACAAGATATAACCTGGCACAAAAAGCATGTAAAAATCAAGTGTTGAGAGCTCTATCTGTCAGAACAACTCACATGCACAAAAGACTTAAGACTTGGATGTGTTTTTTTTTTTCGTGAAGCTGAGTGCAGCCATAGTCCTTAAATTTAATGATGCAGACAGGAAATGAACAATTCGATGCAGCTCCACCATAGTAAAAACCCAGTAAAAGTGCTGCTTGCAGCAAAAATGCTTTATCTGCTAATGGATATACCATCAATAGCATTGCCAATACTTGGGCTGCATTTATTGTGGTAATTCGGTGATTACAAGAAAAAATGAATTCTCAGCTGATCCTATGTTTTGCTGCTTCAGGGTTGTCCCATAGGGACCAAAAATGTTTAAAAAATATTTGGCATTTAGTCAATATACCGTTCGATTTGAGTAGCGAATGTTATTTGATTCGTTATTCAAATATTCACACGCCCCTAATAATGTTGTCGCCACCAATGACCCAACATCTTTTTGTGTGAATGTTATTGCACACCTGGAGACATCACGAGTGCTTTTTTTTGCTAATATCCCCATTCCTCATGGAACACACACTTGCACATGCCTCAAGGTATGTAAATAGAAAAAGGAAACGTACCTAGCTAGTAGTGATGCCAATGCCTGACATGGAATGGGAGTAAAAAGATGCGTGTATTTAGTGAAACTTGCTCTGAACCTGGTCGTCCATCAGCAAGAAGGATCAGTTTGTAGCACATCTTTTTTACTTTTAGCCTACATCAGTAAACTGCGCATGATCCTGTTCATAAGCACTTACTTGTTTATTATTGCATTATTTGTGCAATATATATAAAACACAAGGTCAGACAACACAATTAACTCTGCTGAGATAGGAATGAAATTAACACCGCGAATTGCAAAAAAAAATCTGTTACAATTCAGCACATGCCAGGTAGAAAATTCAGTGAGTGCCAATACATCAGGCAACTCTTGCCTAAATCACCAATGGCAAGCTGCCTAAGTTATAATTATTAGTATCAATAAAATTTATTTCTTGAGAAGCTTTGGAAGCATCCATTTCCTGGCTCAAGTTGAGTCAAATGCCTACGTAGTCTAGTTGCCTACGTCGTCTGGTCTCAGATGTGTTTCGGCTTTTGGGGATAAAAATATCTTTTTACTGGGGATAAATTTAGCATACAAATGACAAGCCTGACAACTAAGTACATGCCTATTGCCACGTATGTTTTATTTATATAAAGTCAAGTTTCAGTAACAAAGGCTTTAAGCAACACTCGGCACAGGGGGAACAGTAGTGTTTAGAAGCTTCGCGATAACTTGAGAACACACTGTTAAGCTTGTGGACAGGTCGCGAATAGTCTAGTGCTTACGCAGCCACCAGAAATAGCCCAGGAATTTTTAATAGCACTTGTATAAAAGCAGACGCACTGTACTGCTTGTCAGATAATTGATGGCCGACGCACTGTTTACCGCTATTCAGGGCAGACTATCTATTGCTTGAAGTTTGACTTTCCAAATTTCAGACGAATATTCACTGAAATAAAAAGTTTGGTCTCAATTCCGCCGACTAGTGCAGTCTTCAACATCATGGCCACATGATAATATTACTTTTTTTGTCTCTCCAAGAGATGTTTACAACCTATTATTCAAAAAGTTGAAATTTCATTTTTTTAGAAATGTGCAGGTGTACAACAGCAAAATTATGAAATATAATACTAAGAGCTATCTTTTTGTTTTAATTAGAATCTATTTGAAGCAGAACAGTGTACAAGTGTCACTGTTCATACAGAATATGTGACAGAGCCCATTGATCCTTAGAGCATCTTGCATCCCAAGCTGTCTAGAAAGGTGAAGTGAAGGTTTCGAAAGAAATTTCAAAATGAGGCAATGACGTGCTATTCGCAATGGCCTGCTTGTGGTCCCCTATTTTCTCAGATTAACAATCGAGTGTGAAGAGCACAGCAGAAGTCCTTCGAAACCCTTTTTGTTAAAGAACTGGTGGACAGGCAATTGTTTAACAATTCACACAAATAAAACACAGTACATTACCTTCCATTCAAGCCCCATTGCTCTTACACGTACCCCCGCTTTAAAATCAACGGCCATATACATCTTCGTGCCACCATGTTCTCATTCTTGAAAGCAGTCCTAGATGCTCATTCAAAGTACCATCATCACATTTCACTTATAAGAGAGAGAATAGCTCCTGGTATCATAACATTAATGAAAGCACGACCATTCCTAAATTTTGCTTATACTACGCTTTTATCCACAGTCATATTACATGCTGCATCATGTCATAGGTGAAAACCTCTCCATCTCATATCCTCCCCCTTTAACGTCTCTAAAACTAAGCCATTCGCATCCTAACAATCAGTACTCTATTCACCAGCGTGCCCCACTTTTTCAGCAGCATAGTGTACTAACAGTGTGTTTTTATTCAAGTATAAACTGGGTATTCTTGTATTTAAGTGTCTCAAAGGTTCCGTAAGAGCCAATGTGTTGCAAAAATTTCAATTGGTAAACGCTAATCTCATTATGTTCACCTCTAACAACAATTTTTTGCTATCACATACATGTACTAACAACGGTAAACGCACTAGCATATTTGCTGCCATACATATTTGATATTAAATACTACCATACACTAAATATATGTAATCCAACACTTTAAATTAAACTTCATCATATCCTTTTCAATCATAACTAATCTGTATTTATATATTGGTATTCTCTTACAGTTAGAACTATTATTGTACGAGTTATTTTTACATTTATCACTCATGTGAATTTGAGTTGTCTAAAGTATCATTAAATGAAGCCCCTTTTGTTCAAGGTTCTGCTGCCATTTTTTTCTTAGCCATGTATAATTACTGAACGTTGTTTCATTACCATTTCTACTGCAATTTACATTACAATTTTGCCTTGTCTTTATTTCTATAGAAACCATTTCAATTCAAGGGTTATCAACGTGCTAAAAATAAAGTCATTGCACAGTGGAAAGTTCACCCAGCACTCAAAAACTTGAGGTGGGTTCGACTTTGCTTTCATTTCTGATGACAGACAGTACTGTGGTTCAACTGTACTTGCAGATGACTTAACTGGACAAATTTTGCTTGTTTAAAAATAATTGAGGTCAAGAACATCCAGCACTAAAAACTTTGTTTTCAGTTTTTTATTCAATGTAAATATGAAGTCTCAATAGAAGCAGGTGCGCTCTGGCAATACATGGGTTTATTTTACATTTTCAAATTTTAGCGAATGTTATGTTGCACAACAGTTTCTTCTCAAGCAGAACGAGAAAATATGTTCCCTAAACGCCTTCAAACGATGATCCACAAAGGCTATGCGGTCCTCATTGCAGTACTTGTCCACACTGAGCCGAGGTGCAGTACCCGGCAGCATTCCTGCTCTGGTCACTTATCCACATTGCTGCAGGGGCCAGCCTCCAAAGGGGGAGGGGGGGGGGAGAGAGAACAAAATGGTTTTGAATTACGAGTTCAGCAACCTGCTCTCTAGCGACATATTTACTTGTTTTTCAAAACAGTTGCATGCGAAGAAGTCTGCATTCTGTGTCAACATCACAGAGCAAGCCACAGAGATGGCATAACATCGTTACAAGAACTGATAGCTGCACAAGCAGCTAAATCAAAGACTGAACTCAAACATTGGAAGCATAGGGAGGTTTGCATTGTTAAAAACTTATGTGACGTGATCGCTTACTTAATCTGCTAGGCCGCTCTACCATTCAAGCTGAATACAGATGAATCACAGTACTGAATAGCAGCGATACTCTAACAGTGGGATTAAAGGCTGCTGAATAGTTGCTGACTTTGTGAGGTTGGTTACCGCAACTACACGTTTAACGAAGCGGAATTGAATAGCGCGACAACAGAGAAAGAAACACCGACCATTCTAAAACCACCCAGAAGCTTCAATCAACGTTTTTAGGTACTGGCTTTAACGAAAGATGGTGGTGCAGTATTCCTATTGGGGATCCCACTTGCTGCTGAGTAAAACAGTACATGCTGTCAAGCTGTGAGAAGAAACTGTAGCTCTAAAACTCACACAAGCAAGTTTGATCGCAGTGTCAATTAGACTAATTCAAAAAAATATTCAATATTTATCATAATCACTGTCATTTGAGTGGTCATGACGGCATCTGGTGGGCTTACATGAAGCTAACCAAGCTGTTCACAAGATCCGGCATAGAAAAGACACAACAAGGTAAGGACAATTATATCACGAGTGCCAGATTAATAAGGTAAAGCTTAGGCAACCAACTCAACAAAAAGCGCTAACACTGTCGTCTGTTTTTCCCCTTCTTGACTGCATAGTATCTTTCCTTCAAGCTCAAGCTGAGCTGTGCTTAAGCAATATCATTTTATCATGCACCAACTCACCCAGTCAGCAGTACTTGTGGTACAATGAAGGCACTTTTCTGTACCATTGGAGGTCATTCGCTTGAACTTCAAAAATTATTGTAAAAACTATGCAAAGGTTATGGCTTGTAAAAGGATGGTGGCAGCAAAAGCAGAAAAAGGGATACCAACAGTCTGAGCTCCTTCTAAACCAAAAGATGTTTGACAAAAGGTCAGTACTAGTTAGAGACAGTGAACCAGATTTAGAGTCATCAACCCATTAAATGGCAAAC
The DNA here is from genome assembly GCA_013436015.1 of Rhipicephalus annulatus. Lineage (NCBI taxonomy): Eukaryota > Metazoa > Arthropoda > Arachnida > Ixodida > Ixodidae > Rhipicephalus > Rhipicephalus annulatus. The sequence continues at coordinate 48,569 of WOVY01011530.1, read as the reverse complement.
TAACAGCGAATCGCGCTCACGTTTACTGCTTCATGTCACTCAGCAGTTAATCAGCTAGTGAAGCAAGCTCATTGAGACATAAATCAGTAATTAAGCATGTGTCCAGCATTCCCGGAAAGATGAAAAAGCTTCCTTTAAATGACGTAACTTATTATGCACAGCCCTAAGAATCATCTCGGCGGTGCACACCACTTCTCATGGATTTTTACATACTGCAGTCTCAAAGAGGCTATTGCAGGAGTGGAAAAAAAACAATAAATCAACATTCTTGAACAGACTTTTTACTGCTCCTGCAAAGCTACATATTTACCAGCCAACGTGACTGTGAGTTGAAGTGATGATCAGCTTCACAGAAGAGAGGGCTAAAAAGGGTGAAACTAAGTACAGCAAGAGAGTGAAAAAAAAAATTTCGACAAAAAACAGAATACAGCTGTACCAAGAATTGAGGTGGAGGACTTCGTTATAGTGATGAGAAAATTTGAAAACTCAGCAGCAAGTCACAGGGGGCTATTCTCTTTTGTCAAACTGGCAAGCCAACAAGGACATTTAAAGACTGCCCGGTACGTTGGCCTCAACGGGACCTTCAAATTCGCCTCCAGAGGCAACATTCTAAAGAAGTACGGCACCACTTCTTAAAGGCGAGTTTACCCCGCCATGCGAATGTTATAGATACAAATGTGACTCTAAGCAGGCGAGAAGCTAATAAAATCGTGATACAATATATAATTTCTTATATTAAAGTCAGGTTTCCTGTGGCACATCGGGATAGTTGAGGGACTTCATGCTGCAATCTGGCTAGTTGTGATGACATCAGGTACCGAAATGGCCACTCAGCATCACAAAAACTATCACAATGACTGCTTGTGGGTCGGCAATGAAGCCACAGTGCGTAGCAGCCGAACGAGTTTCACCATTTATCGCACAAGCACATGACGAGAAGCTCATATTGTGTTACAAAGTCAGGACACTGTAGAAATGGAAACTGGTTTCTAAAAGCATACTGTGATTACTTTTTGCAGAATCTACTCGCACATTACAGTACATTTTTTGGATCATTGACGGCTGGGTCTTTCATTAACGAAAGAAAGTGAACATTTTGCAGTCAGTACCCCTTTACGAGGTCCCATGAGGTCTAAAAACAAGTGCTGCGAAACTGAAGCGAGCTTAAGCAGTTGCAAAAGACAAATTATTTCTTCCATAGAGAACTGGGAGGACTGAGGTATTAAAATAAAGAAGTTAGAAATGACGACCTGAAGAGTGCTGTGTTTCTGTATTATGTGTAGTCTCTTTACAAATGACCTGTTAGTAACTTGTACGATAGGCCAAGGTTAGGATGCATTGAAAGAAAAAATGTCCACTAACTTTCTAGAGATCACCAAAATTTCAGTATGTTTTTCAACAAGGCATAACAAATATGTGTCAACACCATAGAATTGTACCATTTTGTTAGTTAGACCTTAGAGTATAATTCAAGTAATAATGTCAGCATAGTCTGCCTAAGTCACACATTACCTGTCAACATGAGGTGTAATGATGTTTTTTTTTTATACTTTGGCATGGAGTCAGAACATGCAGTGTTGCAAAGGGCCCACGTGATATCTCAGCAATGTTCTGTAAACAGATAATAGAGTGTTCATAAAATGATCATTCACAACACAACAGCTAGTGTAGCATTCTCTGTCACATGCCCTCAGAACATTATCATAATTCATTTGCCTTACGCGAACATGCATTTTCTGTAAAAAGGAATGCCGAAGAGGGCACATTTTTTTAATGCTATGCGCAACTTAGATGCAGCTGGTTATCGTTTCAATCACAAGACATTTGTCGATTAATTGACGTGAAAAGAATGCAAGATAAACCACTAATAATCCTGGATTACAATTTTGATGTACACACTGTAGTATTTCCCAAACTAACATGATGCTTACTGTGGGCACTCGATCGTAACGATTCACACATGCTTTTAACATTTACCTAGTAGTATTGCAGTGAAGCTTAAATAAACCCGTGCGTACTTTTTATTGGTTTATAGCTTTCAACAAACACTCTAAGCTGTGGGTTTGCGTATAACTTTTTTGTTGTTTAATTTATTTTACTTTAGACTAAGTGCACTTAAGGCACTGGGCAAATGCTGCAATAGTTGCGTTCTTGCTGGTTAGCGTACTGACCAAAGCTGTGCTTTCCCGAGCATCGTTTGCGAAGTTGACTGCATGGACGGTCTCGTAAACAAGCATTTTATGGCGTTGTTCGGAACTGCAAAGAAAAAAAAAATTACCTACCGAGACCAGCATCCTGACATCTTAATCTTCACTGTATACGACTGTCCACTTCTGCGAGTCCCGTGCGGTCGTTCAAAAAAAGGACCAACACGGCTGGCGACAGTGAAGTGCAGCGTCGACAAAACCACGCTAACAGCGTTTTTCGGCACACTTGAAGTTTCTATGTGTTCCTCCAAATGATCGGAAGGTGTTTTTTCTCTATTAAGATCACCTCAGTTAACACAGCGCGCTTATTTAGTCTTGCCTGGCAGCTACCTGCAGCAACGTTATACATCGTCATGAGCGCAGCCATGTTTGCTGACGACATCATGCACGAACCAATGAACACGCAGCTTCCGAGAGCCCCGTAAAGGAGCCTGGCACAGTTCATTGGGAGAGGGGGGTCTATCCTCTTGCCTTTGTAAACTCGCAACTGGGCCATAGCGTTCCCCGTGAACCACTTAACGTGGTTGCTGAAAGTGTTCTACAATAACTACTAGTTAAGTCGCAATCTATACTCAGCAGTTGCCTTTCACGGCCTTGATTTTGGTGAAAAAGCAAATGCACCTTTTTTTCTGTGTGGCTTTGTCTACACTTAGTGCATATAACGATGACTATGTATTGGTGTCTTTCTCACCATGTCTCTGGCATAAAAATGAACACGCCAAGCGTGTTAGGACGGTATGCACATGAACAGCCTATTTATGTTATAAGCATTTGCCATGATCGTCTACGGCTCTTTCCGTCAAATACAATGATGACACATCACTGAACTTACACTGTAATTGACGTCGACGTTCTGCGCCAACCCGAATTCCTTCATGCATCATCACACAGGTTTTTGTGAATATTTGAACCTACAATCCCGGTAACGTATCTCCTTGTTTTTATAAACATTCGCCATATCTAGCCAATGTGTTGCTGCCAATCCCTTCAGTGCGTTCCCTGTTTTTCACTGTTGCCATAGAGTACTCTGTCCATAGCATTAACACAATGCAGCCGTTTCGCCACCTATGTGAGCGGCAACGTCAGTACACATATGACATTCGATGAAAAAAAACATGTTACTTGTCTTGCCATAAACATCTCATAAGAGACAACACCGCCAAGAGTCAAGCCTAAGGAGTTTGGCCCGTAGCAGTAAAACATTTAGTGGCATAATCATCTGGAAACTACGCCACTGACCTAGCAGATGCACACCTGCTCTTTAAAGCGTTAAACTTGCTATTCTGATATGAATATGAACAAGAAACAAAGGTGCTCTTCTTCAAACGAAATTTTAAGATATCGCAAGTATTGTTTTTGCAAATTCACTTAAAATTCGTGCTTGCATGTGGAGACCACATGTATATTGTAGTGCTTATTTGCAGAGTTGCCTTGTCCTACACATCAGAGTATATCTTTATGCACTCTTCACCGATTACTTCTGCATAAAAGGTGGGTGCTCAGAGCACTTTGATGATGATGACAGCGAGTTACTCATTGGTGCTTCAATCGTCTATCTGTAGAAGCATTTTACACGTTGAGGAGTCTGAGTGGGTTGAGGCAACTAAGATACCAAAAAGCATTTCAAAATAACTTTTGTTCTTTTTGTTCTTCTAACAAAGGCAGCGGAGAGGCTGCCACTGACGTCATACTACGAACAGCGTAAACCTTTTCTGCATTTCAAAAAATGAATAATTAATACTAAAGCATATAGGCTTACGGCATCCCGTCTTTGCGATTAAATGCAGACAATAAAGCTTTGTTCGATGCTCCTCTCTTAACGATATTGACATGCGATGAATAGAAGAAATGTTTTCATGTTCTTAAGGTATGTTACAAATCCTACCAGAAACCAGGCTACATCTATGACTGTATGCGGCTAACTTCTGACATCTTTTAACAGTATCTGCCTTACTGAGCCGAACTGTAGCTCATATGGCGGTGAACACTTCATGCATTGTATCGTCGTATTCGCTAATTCAATTTGCTGTACATTTGAGAGCGTGTACCCCCACTGATGACATTTGTCTAGATAAATCGACCTCCAGCTTTATACTGCGTCATTCACTCCTGCTTCTTTTGTGTGTGTGTGTGTGCGTGAGTGCGTGTGTGTGTGCGTGCGTGTGTGTGCGTGTGTGTGTGTGTGTGTCTGTGTGTGTGCGTGCGTGTGTGTGTGCTAGCGTGTGTGTGTGCTGTGTGTGTGTGTTTGTTCGTGCGTGCATGTGTGTATGCGTGCGTGTGTGTGCGTGTGTGCGTGCGTGTGTGTATGCGTGCGTGTGTGTGTGTGCTGTGTGTGTGCGTGTGTGTGTGCGTGTGTGTGTGCTGTGTGCGTGCGTGTGTGTGCGTGCGTGTGTGTGTGCTGTGTGCGTGCGCGTGTGTGTGCTGTTTGTGTGTGTATGTGTGTGTGTGCTGTGTGTGTGCGTGTGTGCGTGTGTGCTGTGTGTGTGTGTGTGTGCTGTGTGTGTGTGCGTGTGCGTGTGTGCGTGTGTGCTGTGTGTGTGTGTGCGTGTGTGTGTGTGTGTGTGTGTGTGTGTGTGGCATGGCCGCTTCTGGCAAGGGTGACTCTATTTTCATTAAATGCCTATAAACGGGTCTTCACATAGTGAACAGACACCACGTTTTGAGATTTTTCTCATTGGCCTGGCTGTGGCATGAAAATCACAGTTTTTTAGCAGTGCAGTTTTTGCTGCCGAGAGTGTAAATTTTACTTCTCTTGCTCTCTCCCCTCTTCCCGCCCATACTTCGCGGTTCAAAAGTTGCTTTCAAGTGTTCGCACTGCACCTACCACAAATGTTCCTCTTTTCTCTGAAATGATAATTAAATGGTAACAATGCTTTGACAAGGCGAAACGCTGTGTGAAGAATATTTTTTTTATCCCGCAAAGACTTTTGAGGACGTATTGTCAGAACAAGTATAAGCTTGTACCTTGTATGACACACAGTGATGAGTTTTTTTTTATCATCCGTATTCTTCGGGTTCGAAAAACGTCAGCGACAGTTGTACATAGGTATGTTATGCAATTGCAAGTCACTCCCCGAACACAATCATTGTCATCTTGTTTGAAACGTTGTAGCACGCTTTTCCGTGTGCTAATCACGCGGACTGAAGATTGAAGACAAAAGAATACGTATACTGTCACTGTTCAAGTGAAGAAAGCTGCTTTATAAGAGTGTTCTACCTCTACTTATGACCCGCAATCATGGTCCAGTCGTCAAAGCACTCGGCTGCTGACCCGCAGGTAACAGGATCGAATACCGGCTACAGTGGCCACATAACTTAAGATGAGGACAAAAATCCTTGCAGCCCGTGTGCTTAGCTTAAGAAACACGTTAAAAAAGCCAAGGCTGTCGCAATGCCCATAGCTCATCTCTATGGCGTCTTTGGTAATCACATGATGTTTGTGTGACGTTGAAACCCGACGAATATTATTACCTTGACTTTTGACGTAGCTGTGTAACACCATGAATGCAATTGTTGACCATTGTCAAGGAAGACATTTAAGACCAGTGTAGTTAGAAGTGATTACGGGCACACGGTAGGCGCAGAAAGTGCTTAACAGTGAAAACGCCAGGAGGGGATAGAAGAGACGAGAATAGAGCGCTGAACTAACGCTGTAAAGCCCTTTCTTCGGCTACCATGGAGCACCAACCAGCCCAATCAAGCACCTTGTTAACGTGTACACGACCAGAAAAGAGCAAAATTTCCGAAGAACTCTACCAGGTCGTTCCTCGTAATGTTATCATTTGGGTACGTTGAGCCCCATCCAATTTTAGTTACTTGGCCAGGACCTTCACGATAGGATTTACCCAGATAAAGCAGAGACGACTTACACCCGTTAGTGAAATGGCAGCAGCACTTTTTATCGTAGCCACAACGAAGCACAGAGACCGCAAATTATAATCTCATGTAATCGCAATCGAAGCGTCATTCTTAAACCGCGTTCCGTGACAGACGATCACGTGTCAAACTCGGCGTGCTTGGCCGAAGCTGTCGATCAGTATTCGGCCGTTTTTCACTCGCCTAAAGTAGTGGCCTGGATTTCGCATTTCAAGCAAAGCTCCGGTTGCTATAGCTACTTGGAAATTTCGTCGGGCCTTCGATAGTTATCAGATGCTTTCACTGGGCTGAAGCGTGTGCATCGTAGCTGTACTGTCTGGTCGACAGCGTTCCTTCGCACAAGCTGAGATTCGACGCCTTTTTGACCAGCACGTGTCTTGCGCTGTGGTGGACACTGAAAGGTGCACTATTTTGTCTACTCCACTTTTGTGAGCTTCGCCGCTAAATATTGAGTTGTCTCGGAATTAGCCTTCTCATTAGCCTAACAAGTGTTGAAAGCTCAGCGAATTGGTACGGGTTCTTTTTTGAGCAAATTGTGCAGCAGACAACGGAACGACAGTAGAGCGCTTGTCTGTCTCGTTTCGTTCCTTCCACGCGTCCCGTCTGTGGCGCAGTTATCTATATGAACCTCGATAGCGTTAGAAGAATGATTCCTATAGGTGAAATAGATAGCTGCATTTGGAAGTACTGCTGTTCGAATACTTATTACGCCATTCTCGCCGGCAGGTTGCGCTTTCCGGCGAAAGTTAGCTTCTTGGGCAGGAGCATAGCAAGAAATATTTTTACTTGGGTAGGGTGGAGGCAGAAGGAGGTTGAAGCCCTTTGGCTACGCTACTGACGGCGTGGTGAAGTATGGCTTACCGCAATTGGCTACGCCACAGGCTTTGGGCGCATCGCTTCATCTAATCTTGAGCGCTTGGGTTCATCTTCAAACCCGAGTACTTTGAATGGGGCAAAAGGCAGCTGCACGTTTATTCAAGTGCACCGTAGTTAGTCCAAATTTATACTAAATTTTCCCATTACACCTGCGTCAAGATCACGTATCACGGACGAGATTTTTTTTTCTACAAGTGCATGTTATGTCTTGCACTTCAATTGGAACTATTAATTTTAAGGCGGAGGTGTGTTTTTTTTATTATTTAGGTTTATATTATCCTATTCATGCAAGACTCTCCGGTTAGCTGTATCATCTTGCTATATGAACAGGTTGCGTGGGGTCTATACTTCTACTTTTATTTACGCTATAAATATGCTTTAATCTCTTCTGTGAGCGTCTCTGCCTTATCGCACCAATTGTCTTTGTGGATTTAAACTGTGTAGTTCATGTCCATGAACATGGTGGCCTAAGTATATTGTAAATAGGTAAATGAGCAAATGAACGAATAAATAGTCTATTTTGTTACTGCTACGGAAAGCTCTGGAGTTATTAAAATTCTAACCGCCTCGCAGGTATTCCAACGCAAGATGAAATGAAACAAGCGTTCACCCTAACTGAATATCTAGGCATACCAAACCATTTACTTTCTGGTGATTCTGTTCAACGAGCACTTGAATTCATAATACGAATGTTCGCGTGAGGGTGTTCTTAATTGCCCTTCTCGCACAATCCATGTATTACGTATAGGTTTGTAGTGCTTTTATTTTCTGTCTGTTCGCTATAAAAATACTTTGCAACATGCATACAGAATAAGCACTCTGTTGTATACCTACTTATATCTGTCTACTTTGCTCCTTTTAGAATATTAAAAAGTATATATATTCCATTCTGGTTCATATGGTTCTTACAAGATAATTCGTCAAAAAAAATGTTTATGCGTGGGCGTGCTCCGGTGTGCAGGGCCAATAATTATGCTTAACCCTGTAATCAAACGCGCGACACAGACGTCTTTTCCGGCACGAAAAAAAACTTCTAAGGTAAGAAACACTGAATTTTCCGCAACATTAGGTAACTCGCTTTTTGTCTTAGATTTTGTACTTTCTACAAAATTTGTGTGACCATGCTTTTGAAGGGACGGTGGATTGGCGTTATATTTTGCTCAAGTTTTTATGAGAACTTAATTTACATCATCATCATCATCATCATCAGCCTGTCTATGTCCACTGCAGGACAAAGGCCTCTCCCATGTTCCGCCAGTTAACCCGGTCCTGTGCTTGCTGTTGCCAATTTATACCCGCAAACTTCTTAATCTCATCTGCCCACCTAACCTTCTGTCTCCCCCTACCCCGCTTCCCTTCTCTGGGAATCCAGTTGGTGACCCTTAATGACCAGCGGTTATCCTGTCTACGTGCTACATGCCCGGCCCATGTCCATTTCCTCTTCTTTATTGCAGCTATGATATCCTTAACTCCCGTTTGTCCCCTAATCCAATCTGCTCTCTTCTTGTCTCTTAAGGTTACACCTACCATTTTTCTTTCCATTGCTCGCTGCGTCGTCCTCAATTTAAGTTGAACCCTCCTTGTGAGTCTCCAGGTTTCTGCTCCGTAGCTAAGTACCGGCAAGATACAGCTGTTATATACCTTCCTCTTGAGGGACAGTGGCAATCTACTTGTCATAATTTGAGAGTGCCTGCCGAATGTGCTCCACCCCATTCTTATTCTTCTGGTTACTTCAATCTCGTGGTTAGGCTCTGCGGTTATTACCTGCCCTAAGTAGACATAGTCTTTTACAACTTCAAGTGCACTATTACCTATCGCAAAGCGCTGCTCCTTTCCGAGGTTGTTGTACATTACTTTCGTTTTCTGCAGATTAATTTTAAGACCAACCTTTCTGCTCTCCTTGTCTAACTCCGTAATCATGAGTTGCAATTCGTCCCCTGAGTTACTCAGCAATGCAATGTCATCGGCTAGTGCAGGTTACTGAGGTACTCTCCATTAACTCTTATCCCTAACTGTTCCCATTCTAGGCTTCTGAAAACGTCCTGTTAGCACGCAGGGAATAGCATTGGGGAGATTGTGTCCCCCTGCCTTACACCCTTCTTTATTGGTATTCTGTTGCTTTTTTCATGAAGCACTATGGTAGCAGTTGATCCCCTGTAGATTTCTTCCAGAATGTTTATATATATTTCATCTATGCCCTGATTCCGCAGTGTCTGCATGACGGCTGATATTTCTACTGAATCAAACGCCTTCTCGTAATCTATGAAGGCTATGTATAGTGGTTGGTTATACTCTGAGCAGTTCTCTATTACCTGATTGATAGTATGAATGTGGTCAATTGTTGAGTAGCCTGTTCTAAATCCTGCTTGTTCCTTTGGTTGATTGAATTCTAATGTTTTCTTTACTCTGCTAGCAATTACCTTTGTAAATAGCTTGTATACTACAGAGAGCAAGCTGATCGGCCTGTAATTCTTCAAGTCCTTGTCATCTCCTTTCTTATGTATTAAGATGATGTTAGCGTTCTTCCAAGACTCTGGTACTTTTCCCGTCAGGAGACACCTCGTAAATAGAGTGGCTAGTTTTTCTAACACAATCTGTCCTCCATCTTTCAGCAGATCTGATGTTACTTGATCCTCACCAGCAGCTTTGCCTCTGTGCATGCTCTCCAAAGCTTTTCTGACTTCTTCTATCATTACCGGTGGGGTATCGTCTGGGTTACTGCTAGTTCTTATAGTATTAAGGTCGTGGTTGTCTCGGCTACTGTACAGATCTCTGTAAAACTCCTCCGCTATTTTAACTATCCTATCCGTATTGGTAGTTAATTTGCCTTCTTTGTCCCTTAGTGCATACATCCGCCTTTTGCCTATCCCAAGTTTCCTCTTCACTGCTTTGACGCTTCCTCCGTTTTTCAGAGCGTGCTCAATTCTCTTCATGTTATACCTTCTTACATCGCATACTTTACGTCTATTAATCAGCTTCGAAAGCTCTGCCAGTTCTATTTTGTCTGTTGTACTTGACACTTTCATGATTTGACGCTTCTTAATTAGGTTCTTCGTTTCCTGGGAAAGCTTGCCGGTGTCCTGTCTAGCTTCCCTGCCTCCAACTTCCACTGCACACTCCGTGATGATACTCGTCAGATTATCATTCATTGTATCTACGCTAAGGTTGGTTTCCTCGCTAAGAGCAGAGTACCTGTTCTGCAGTGACACTCTGAAATCCTGTACTTTCCCTCTCAGTGCTAGCTCATTGATTGGCTTCTTGCGTATCAGTTTCTGTCGTTCCTTCTTCAAGTCTAGGCGGATTCGAGCCCGTACCATTCTATGGTCACTGCATCTTACCTTGCCAACCACTTCCACATCCTGCACGACTCCTGGGTGTGCAGTCATTATAAAGTCTATTTCGTTCTTATTTACGACATTAGGGCTCCTCCATGTCCACTTGCGGTTTCCTCGTTTTCGGTAGAAGGTATTCAAAATACGCAGATTATTGCGTTCTGCGAATTCTACTAGTAGCTCTCCTCTGGCGTTTCTAGTGCCGATGCCATAATCTCCTACTGCCTGGTCTCCAGCCTGGTTCTTCCCTACCTTTGCATTAAAGTCGCCCATTACTATAGTATACTGTGTTTTCACCTTACTCATTGCAGATTCCACGTCTTCATAGAAGCTTTCAACTGAAGCGTCATCATGGCTGGATGTAGGCGCGTAAGCCTGTACTACCTTCATTTTGTATCTTTTATTCAGTTTAATTACAATGCCTACCACCCTTTCATTAATGCTATAGAAATCCTCTATGTTACCAGCTATGTTTCTGTGAATTAGGAACCCTACTCCCAGTTCTCTTCTGTCTGCCAAGCCCCGATAGCAAATGACGTGCCCATTCTGTAGCACAGTATAGGCCTCATCTGTCCTCCTAACCTCACTCAGCCCTATTATATCCCATTTAATGCCTTCTAGCTCCTCGAATAATACAGCTAGACTTCCCTCACTAGATAACGTTCTAACGTTAAACGTTGCTAAGTTCAAGTTCCAATGGTGGCCTGTTCGTATCCAGAGATTCCTAGCACCCTCTGCAGCTTTGCAGATCTGACCGCCGCCGTGGTCAGTTGCTCCGCAGCTGGTGGGGACTGAGGGCCGTGAGTTAATTGACGAATGCCTACGGGAGGAGGTGGCCAGATACTGCACCAGGGTGGCCAATCCTTCTCTGGTGAGATCATCGGTGCGTACCGGCTTTAAGCCGGTACGCACCGATGACATCGTTTTTAAATAAAACCTACAAATCAAATTTCGTACAGTATTCTCTTTTGCGTGTTCTTGAGCGAGATGATTACAGCACCAAGCGGTAACGTGTTTCCTTAAGCTTGAGTAATAACTCCACCGATAAATGAATCGCAATTATCTCATGTCATACTTGTTATCGTTCAGTGTTATTGCGGAGTTTGATGCTTTGAAATATTTTTTGAGACTATATACTTCTTGGCAAAAATGCACAGGCTCAGACAACGTCTGTACTCGACAATTTAAGCAGAAAAAAGAACAGTCAAATTTGCGAAAAAAAGATAATTGACGAACAGTGTGAAGCAAGGTTTATCGGAATGGACCCTAGTGTTTTGAAGGCTCGTAAAAGACTCAACTGCAAGTGGTGGTGCTAGTTAAAACGGAGTGCACTCTAACTTCCTCTTCAAAACTTCAGGAGTGCTCTAAGCCACTTGGCTCGGCTGTTTATTCGAAAATGATCGTTCATTTGATAACAAGATGGTGCCATCACGGGAAAACGGTACTGTTTTCCCACTTTCTGGAAACTCACAAATCGGTTGCAAATATATGGGCCACTTTTCTCCCTAAATATACTTACTTTATTCCGATTGATATTTCCTGTTTATATTTCATTTGTACTTTGTATCCCATTACCACTGTTGGTTTTTATCACACCCTGTCAAAAATATAAAAGCTGAAAAGTTTTCATATAGGAGAAACTCAAAATTACGATTGGCCCACTAAGCCATGTGTCATGACAGCTGAAAATGGGCACGCAGAACAGCACAAGCGCCGTCTCCTCTGTTGACGCTCTTGCCATGACTTACCGACCCCTTATGAATGCACATCCTATATTATGAAACTCGTCGTGGTGCGGGGATTCACCTGAGTACATGGAGAATGCAGCTCCAGAAAAGGCTTTTCGTAATGTACATTTTGTGTTTTTGTGCCTCCTATTCTTTGATTTTCGATGTTTCGCTAAATCTGCAGGTTAATTTGGGCTGACGCTGGCTCCTCAGCTGTACGCTGTGTTCGGCATCGATGTCTGGGTGAATGCTAACGATGATGTCAACTAGAATGCTCCTCTGAATAGTCAGTGTTAAAGAAATACTCTGAACGTTTTTTAACTGAGTATCTTGTCACTTCACAATTTAAAAGAAAAGGTCTAACAAGCGAGTGCATGTCTCATAGCGAGCATATGGCGTGTCACAGAAGTACTCTTTTTTAAAGTGTTACGGAAGCCCTTTGAACTTTTTTAAATGAACACCGTCTTACTTTACAATAGAAAACAATATTTCTTCACCGAGAGTGAATGCGTCTCCATTTTCTCGTTTCACTGGCGAATAGCTATCTCCGCTTAGTGTCCTGTGGTTCACCTGCGCAAAAAAAAACTGTATATTCCGCTAGCCACATCTTCATAACGCAGAATCGGTCGCCAGTGCAGCGTAAACAATTAAAAACTCGTTCTGGGGGAGTATAGCCCGAATGGAGACATCAATCACGCTTCCGGCGTCCTTCTAGCGGATTTCGGTCTTCCAGTGTCGTAAACAATTCCAGCTACAGCTGCCTGTTTACTGATTCACTGTGTTCTCATGCCTAACATTTTTATTTTGCGACTTTATATGACCAACCAAATATTTAAACGAATATTAGAAGCATATTCGTTTGGGAGGAAACATCAATCTGATCTCTTGCGATCCCAGAGAGCACCGCAATATTATAGGCACTTTCTTTTGGGTAATGCAGCGTGCGCGTTTAAGATCTGACGTCTTCTGAATGGAACTTTCCCAAGCGTAACTTTTTCAGGAGCCGTGACCGCTAAGGAAGCTACTGTGTCACAGTTTATTGACATTCTCGTTTGCCAACCTGTTTTAGGGGGGGGGGGGGAGAAAGGGCGAATGAAGACGGAAAAGTGAGTGGCGAAACTAATTCGCATGTGTTCAAAAATACATGCTGAGGCGTTGTGCTGCTATTCACAGCGATCCAGGTTCCAGAGTGGTTCACAGTAGTCAACTTTGGATGGATGCGAGGCGCGATAAGAGCCATGCGCATATAACCTCAGTGGGCCAAATTTGTTCGCAATGCAGTGCAGTGCAGCTGTATTGTGACAGAACATGGGAGAGGCCTTCGCCCTGCATGGGGTGTAGTTAGGTTGATAATGATGATGAGGGTGAGGGGTATATTCATAGTATACTGAAATGCCAGCACGTACAGTTTCTTGTTCATTTACAGCGCCAGTCGTTCCAGTAAATAGCAGAACTCTACGGTAAGCAAAAGGCAGCCTCTCTTACGCACGTGGTTTTCCCGGGCGATACCGTTTTTTGTAGAAGCAAAAAAAAAAGATCTACCAGGCGAGCACGAAATGCGCAGCACAGTCACAGCGTAAGCTGAAAAGGTGACCTTTGTAGAGCATTTCCTTCCACTTTCGGTGCAACTGCTGTAATCGCAGTCTCATGCTACTGACAACGCAATGAATATTATGAAGCATTCATTATGCCAATAGTCGTCCTTCTTCGAAAAAGTGTGGTACCAGCCAGAGACAATTGTGTGGCATTCCACGCAGTTTCTTAATGATATGGTTGACGTTAGAGAAGAATGTTCTGAGGCTTTTGGAGTAGGTTTGAGCAATTAATGACATGCTCATTATGTAATTCGCAATGAGTGATGCTTGGCTGTTGTTTTACAGTTATAAAGCGCCTCATTCTGCATGTTCACGCAATTCCTTATCCCACAGGCATAAGGTCAGTTAAAAACAGAGGTCCAACCTTTAGCGTCGCTGATTAGTAGAACATTATGCTTTCACAAAGAGAATCCGTGCTTGAACTCCGTTCCATCGTTTTTTTGTTTTTTTTCTTATTTGCATTTTTTTAATATTGCGCGGCTACGGGCACTGGTGGCGGTGGCAGACAACTACGACTACCTTGTTGTGATCTCGTCACAGCTTTCACTGTAAGACGAAACAGGTGGACCATCAGTAGATGTACTACTTATGTCACAAGATATGCATGAAAAAGTATTTTATTAACTCATATTTCATCCATACTACTCCCCTGTTTTATTTGAAAGTTAAAAATTTATCCAGGTGTCTTCATTCAGCTCATATTGCTGGACATTGCGTAGTGCAGTGTTCCGGGCAATCGCTTTTCGGGCAACGTCTGAAGTGGGATTGAAGAGATATTTAAATAAATGTTAGAGCAGTTGTCTATAAAAATTGTACAGTGGCTATTGTGAACCTAAAAAAGTTATTTCACTCGCTCATTCACAGCCACGAATCTTTCAGCGACCATGGGAGTGATGGTTAGAACATAGATTTGCATAGTCTTCGTTAGTGGCTTTGTTTATTGTTGTTTCGGTTTGTATTGGTAAAGGAACGAACCATTTTGAACTTCATGAGTAGATTGGTAAGTCTAAAAGATGGTGAATGCAACTGCAGAACATTTGCTGTCTGGTGTTTCCCGAGAAAGCAGCTCCAAGCGATGATAAGCCAAACAGAGCAGAAAGTGCGAAGATTAAACAAATCCATGTAATACCCATCGTTTTCACGCTCACTGTAAGGCTTTGCGTTTCCGGTCTCATAAACAACAGTATACATAAAAAACTATATACTGTAGCTCAGCTGTGATTCTTGTCGGGTGAGCGTGAGCGAAGAAGGTGGTATTACAGTCAAATGAGTCGGGCACAGGCCGTGCATGCAACGAGGGACGCCACGACGCCTTGACTAAAGTCGCCAACTGAAGGCATGTGAGGGCATTGCCAAAATGGCACTCTGTTTAAAGCGCGCTAAAATATGACACACACGTTGCAGGGATCAGAGCCACGATAAGTTACCCTACTTTACCGCTCCAAGATGGCGACACCACTCATTTGACGAAGACCACTATCAGAGGTAACTCTGAGCTATAAAAGACGTGTTTGTGAAGCCGCAAGAGTTTGTGACGGTGGAGCAGTAGATAGTGTGCTTAGTTCTTTTTGCTGCGGATCGAGATTCTGTGTGTTCAACACCCGTTGACGAAACTTATCGTTTTGAGATCTGATGGTGTACATTTCAGACTTTACTTCCGTGACGAAAATACGTAACTGAAATCTTGGTGGATTTCATGCTAAAACCCACCAAGATTTCATGCTAAAAAGTTATGTCGGACGAAAGCGGCCAGTTATATAAACCTACTTTCGGCTATGTGCAGCACAAATCCACTGGAACAGTCTGGCATATTCGCAGTATCGTACTGCCAACTGTATTTGCTTCCCCAGATAATTCAGCACCACTCATTGGTAATTTATCCCACTCAGTGGGCCCCAGTTCAACACACTAATCACCCAGGGAATTATTGCGGTTTGTGGTGCGACACTGTAATTATACCAGGGAGGCCGGGGTCTCTGCTTCATATATTTGTGTGTCGTTTTTCGTCAATAACTCCTTTCGTCAGTTATAGTTTTTTTTGTCTTTTTGATATTATTTACGGCAGGCAATGATTCTCATCGAAACGATGGCGCTGCGAGATGTCCCCAACTTGTGGCCATTCCCTATATCCTAGTAACATGAACTTTGCCACAGTGTGACATATACTGTCCGATGTGCACATTTATATTTTTACGCTTGACCAGTATTCCCTAGATTTTACATGTTATATGTTCAAACCCAAGACTATGTGTTCTTAGCTACGTATAAAGTTGCTGAATATTCTAGACTTAAAACAACTGAGGTGACATCCAAAGCAATGCATGTATTCTGACAGCAACATGAAAATAAAATTATTCCTAGTGCTAGAACTCGATAGCCCAAGAGTGTGCTTGCAGTTATGTTGAATAAAGCATTGGGAATGATCTTAGAGACACCGCATGGATCAAGAGGCAAGTGAATTTTGGTGAACACATTTTGAGCGTAACTAGACGTTTCATGTAAAACGTTACATTTATTTCACATGAATGAACGCCACTTATGAAGGTATTGAACTCATATTAATCATTTTGTGCACCCAACAATACGTGCATATTGAGAGTTGCGCATACTGTGCCCGTCAGATCAAACATTGCGGTGAGTATGTGGGTACATTTAGTGTCTAGGCATTGTGCAGCCCCTCATAGAAGTCCTTATGTTATCACTTTATCAATCATGAAAGGTCTTCTATTTGTTGGAGTAAGACAATTACAAGGCTACAGCCATCCGGTGTTGACATTTCACCACCTAAATTGCGTTGCGTGACGATGGATAAAGATTTTACAGACACGTTAACGCTGAAACTGGAAAAATACGTAGAGTTCCTTTGTCTTCATGCAGAAGCTGCGCTATTGTTTATGTGAATGCTTCCACCATTTCGCGTCGATGCAAACTTTCCACTGAAGGTGACCATCGCGGAAAATATTATTCTTTCGAGTGCGTTACAGCCTAAATGTCACTTTAGTTTGTTAGTACGTTTACGTGTTTATTCTATTTTGATATATCTGTCAAATTAGATTTTTATTTTATGTACTTCTAGTACTGATTTCTGGAGTTAAGAGGTTATTTAAATTGTAGCTCAGTACCAGTTCCCCTTGTTGACAAACGAACCCTTCTAACAGTCCTTAAATAGGCTCTGGGGTCCCAACTGTGTAATAACAGGGAGTTTTCAAATAGAGGCCCGAAAAGCTTGGGGCCCTAAAGTCTTTTACGTATGAACGCTTTGCGTCAAGCAGAAGCAACGAGTTTTAGAATAGGGTGTGCGGTGCTTTGGACACTCCCCATATTCTATGTCACTCTAGTTTTGCCCGATAGCCGTCATATCATTGCGTGCCGTCACGTTTGTCTAACCCAAAACTTTTGGGGCAGGCTTTGACGCTCCCGCTAAACGTGAGAAATAGGGTCCCCAATCCAAAACTTTGGGTTTGGCGCATGCGTGGCCTTGACGCTATTTCTCCGGGGCCTCAAACTTCTGGGGCCCCTATTCAAAAACTCGCTAATAACCGTCCGCTACGTGTATACTACACAAGCTTTCTTTTTTCTTCCACGCAACTAACAGGTGTAGTGAAAACATGCTAGACGCACATAAACTCGCAAAATAAAATTTAGTGACATTTTTTTAGCTATATAGCACTTAAGGTTACTAAATGGCCAAATCAACTTCGCATACGCACAACAAGTTTAGCGCGACAGGTAATATCTATCTATCTATCTATCTATCTATCTATCTATCTATCTATCTATCTATCTATCTATCTATCTATCTATATATATATATATATATATATATATATATATATATATATATATATATATATATATATATATATATATAAGAGAGAGGGGGGGGTGAAAGCATTTTCCTATTAACTTCCAGGCTGTCTGTACCAATTGCGGACATTCACAAAACAATGTTTTGCTTTCCAAAATCGCAATTCGCGTGACTGTTACGTACTATTAGGCCGACATGCGCAGGCGCTCATCGAGCTCCCTGAGTCTATTTTAGAGGCGTATGAATCTTTTGTCAAGGTGCGTCTCACTGCTTTGTTTCAACGATTGGGTTAGACCTAACGCAGCCTTCTTTTTTTATCATTACATAACTGCAAAGATACTGGCCATATTTCGAAAGTAATAGTGCAGAATGTTGCAACACTAATAAGTGCAGAAAATTTGCTTATTTAACTTCGGAAACCTGAACGCTGTACAAGCTCTACTCAGAAGGCTGCAAGGGTGCGCAAAAGAACGTTTTTTTTTCACTACCGTTCGCGAAAATAGGTCGTCTAGGTGATTCGAAAGGCTCATGTGTAACTTACTGAAACACCCACAGCATGGTGAAGAAATCCAGCTCGACAGAGTCATAACCCGTTAGACCAAACCTGCAATAGAGTAGAAATACAAATACTTGGATGCCTCCGGGTGGCATGCAGACGTGATGTGTACAGACGTTTTGGATTTTTCTCGCGTTGCATTTGCGGTAATACAATTTCTGGACTTGCTTTAACTTGCCTTTGGAAGTTTTCTGGACACACTGTTATTACGTAGTGCAGTTAGCACATATCGAATACGCAAGCCGATTAAACTAGAAAATGGCTCGCACGTATATTTTGCTCACTAAGGCGTCATTGTCGAAGAGACATAAATCAATAAAATATAATAATTTTTCTTGGCGGAGCTGCTGTGAAAACAAACCTCCATCGTTTTAATGTGGGCGTCCACTACACACCCATTCTCGTGGAACTTGAATGCACTGGAACCTCAGGAACGCGCTGTTCCTGTTTATTAACACTTTATTTGTCGACACTGTTGAATTTATTTGTAGTGGAACGAAAAGCACCCAGGAAGGTGGGGGTTGAAAAATACGGGATGGTTCGCACACAAAAAAAACCTTTCCATCTTGCCGAAGTTTGATGTCAGACAAGTTTTTCATCACAGCTTTGGTATTCAGCTGTTGGAAGCATTCATGAATGCTGCGAAACACACAAAGGCTGTCATGCCACAAGGAGAGTGCTGTCGAGCACAATGTCCACCCCTGTGAAGCAGTCGTAAGGGTGCTCGGACCGAAAGTTTCGAGGATTTGATCCAAGCTGATGCGGTCGCGTTTTGACGGAATAGAAATGCTAGAGACCCGTTTATAGTGCGAAGTCAGAACATGTTACAGGGCACAAGATGGTGGAATTTTCTGGAACCTTCCACCACGGCGACTCTCATCATGATAATGCTGTTTCGGGACGTGAGACATCATAAATTGGTAATATTATTATTAAGAACTCTTCTTACTCCCGCTAGGCTAATACGTCACGGTTGGCCTCTATTCCTCTGCTTATAAAGATATATGAGATTTTAGCCACAGCCACGCACGTTATCTGCCTGAGGCTATGGATAATTGTTGCGGCGTCCACGATCTTAGTGTATCGGTTAAGGTTCTCAGCTGCTGACCCAGAGGTCGCTGATTACATCCAAGCTAAGGTGGTCGTGTTTTGACGGAAGAGAAATGCTAGAGACCCTTTTATAGTGCCATGTCAGAACATGTTACAAAGCGCAAGATGGTCAAATTGTTGTGGAGCCCTACCCTACGGCGACTCTCATGATCATATTGTGGTTTCGGGACGTAAGAAATTACATATTATTTATCGTTATTATTATTACGCACCCTGGTTACTTCCTCTATACGCTACCACGTCACGGTTAGCCTCTATTTCTCTGCTTAGATATGAGAGTTTAGGCACAGCCCCACACTCTCTCTGCCTGAGGCTATGGACAATCGTTGCGACGTCCCCAATGATTGCTTAGTGGTTGAGGTGCTCAGCTGCTGACCCAGGTGTCGCGGATTCCATCCAAGCTGAGGCGGTCGCATTTTGATGCAGGGGAAGTGGTAGAAACCCGTGTATGGCGTGTTGAAAGTGAATTTCAAGGAAGTTCCGGCAGGCTTAATTTCTGGAGTAGTTCTCATAACGGTCTCTGATAATCGTTATCGTGCTTTGGGATTTCGCAGTGTAAAATGGCCATCATTAGTATTATTATTGTGCGGACGTGCATTTGCAGCGTTCCAAAAAGATTATATTGTCACGAGGTTGTGACAATATTCCCGACTTTGCAAGACTATATGCAGTTTCCGTGAGCCAATTTTTGGGGTGTTGGTGCTCCGTTGTAGATAAATTATTGGTGGGATACGATTGAAGTGTATATTCTGAAGTTCTGTATTGAACATAAAAAGAAGCAGTTTTCTTGAAGCTGTGCATTAGCACTTTGATAGCATCTGCTGTAGTTCACTTGACGTTAATGTTTTAGGGTTTGTTCACTCTCAGCTTTCACCATGAACATATATATAGACGCTTCGCACCATTGGAGCACCTCTCTGTAACGTTGAAACAATAGATGACTGACCACATGTGGTGTACGTTCTTTCAACTTCTTCTTTATGCAAATTCAGGCACGTTTTAAACATTAAAGTACAGGCATTCAAACAACCAATATCATGATTTAAGACATAGTAACATTATCATTCGCACAAGTGCCTTATGACAATTTTTATAAATTAGAAACTAATACCTCAATACATAATGGGCCTCCTTAAATGTCACTACGGTCACTAATATATGTTCTCCTCGATTAGCGTCATGCCCTGGACAGTCTGGTGTCATATGCTACGTGCCCCGGTGTGGTCATGTTTCTAGTTCTCCAACGAATGTTATAATTTGGCTGTTAAATGTGATGGATACTAAAAGTCCTCACTTACATCCATGCCGTCCCTCCTATAGCATTTGTTGGGTCGTTCATACCGTCATGATGCACGATAACAGCGCTCTTCAATATACTGCAAAATGTTTTGTATGTGCCATAGTCTGCAAAGGAAAGTGTCATTGTAAGTTACCATCCAATATGAACATTCTGCTCTCGCCTTTACGTCTCGCGATATCTTATACTGCGTGCTGCATTTCAGTTTACATGCTTCCCATACTGATCTTTCATTCAAGATGTCGTGAAGGCTGTGGGCCACGAGTAATTATGGCCAATGTGCAATGTTGAGTGCCATACTGCTGTCGTGATTTCTGGTTACGAAGAAGCGCTTGCCGATTGTGTGAATCGCACTTCCTGTGGCTATTTCCTGTGGGAAAACGGTGCATCAATTTTTGTCATGCATGCTGCTGCCATGACGAAGGCGCAACGTTAGGTATCTATCAGAGTTTAAGTTTGAAATAATGTTTGTAGTGTGCTTAATCTAACAAATAAGGGGTGGATATTTATTTCAATTATTTGCGCACAGTCTTAGTATTATTGCACCATCATTTTTATAATTACATTTACATATCTCATATAAATGCCTTTTTGAGAAAATATTGGCACCAGTTCTACAACGCTATGTTACTGAATACTATAAAGTATGTAATGTCAACGAAGACATGAATTATACAAGTACTTGAGTTTCACTGTCTCCAAAATAGAGACTGCATAGGGCCTCACTACGAAATTTTTTAAAGCAGTGAATACTTAGTAGCTCTTGAACATACTTAATGAAGAAGCAAAGCTAGGGGATGAAGAAAACAGTGAGGTGCCCAAGTGTGGGGCTGGCGACGTGCGGCCGACTGCTTACGTGGAGACTCCTGGTATAGATCATGTCTGTAAAAGTGAGGTCATGCCCCGGCATTGACCTGTAATGTCACGCATAGTTTCTAGTGACCGTTGGGGTGTAGGACTCTGATGTCACGTGTAACTTTTTCACTTTTATAGGCTTTTCCTTCTAATTATATAAATGACGTTTCAATTGAGCGCAGCATTTCTCAGGCCATCACATGAAACACTGCTTCAGGGAGACCTCCATCGCTGGTTCCTGTGACCGCGTTTCAATTAGGTCTCGTCAAGTTGCGAGATATGCAATACAGTATGAATATATGCAGCCTAAATCAACGTTTAAATAGTAAAGCGTGCTGAGCAACGTTTTCCTTGTGCTTCAGCTGGCAACACGTTCAAGGGTATGCGTGCGCTCGCGTTGGAAACGTGAAGGCTGTTCGCCGTCTACGGGGAGAAAGCAGGCCTACTTTTCCAATGGAGTTCACTTATTCTCTCCTCTTTTCTCTCGTCCTTCACTACACTCGGTGAGAGCGTTTTTTGCTACGCTACCACACTGAAGTTTGTGTAGCCAGGATTGAATCACCAAGCTTGCTGCCTGACTGGGGTTTCACCAGAAAGGACAGGCCCCTTCTACTGAATTTACGCATCGGCTGTTTCTGGCCTGCAGTTCGTAGTCACCGGCTTTCGAGAGCCTCGTCCCCTGCGTAGACTGCGTGTGGGGCAGCCGCAACTATGGAGCACCTGTCGTGGGTTTGCCCAGTGTTTCGTGCACAAAGAGCAGTCTTGCTCGTCACACTCCGCCGCTACGATCTGCCCGCGGCTACATAGGAAGGCCTCCTCTTCCATGCATGGCACCACACCCTGGTCTTCAATGCGGTTTTTCACTAGCACGACAACCAGCAGTAGAAACTGCCCGCCAGGCGCCCAGTCATGCACGTCATTTCTCTTATTTTTCTTTCTCCTCCATATCTTTGATACTCATATCCCTCCCCACAAACGCTGCGCCATGCTTCCGATTAAGACTGCAGAAGTTGACTCGTCTCTTTTCATCCATCTATATTTCTCTCTCTCTCTCTCTCTCTTAGCGTTAGAGCAAAAGCCACAGAGCGAAATCGTGTGCATTCTACCTACCGCCAGTAAATGCTGTTCTCCACGGAAAATAAGACTTTTAGATGCGGAGCATCTAATACTCGAGGCTTGTAGTGCGGCGCCGTCCGCAAGCTTCCTCCTCCTTCTTCCACCATCTGTGCATCCCTTCCTCCTCTGCACACCGCGCGCGCTTCACTCCTCCACCATCTGTGCACCCTTCCTCCTCTACACACCGCGTGCGCTTCTCCTCTTCACGAACATTCGCTAGCTGTATAATGTAGCGCGCATGCACCGTCACGCTTCGAGAACATCGGCAGCTGACGCGCGCGCATGCACCGTCGCGCTTCGAGAACATCGGCAGCTGACGCGCGCGCATGCGCCGTTGCGCTTCTCCCCCTTCTCGAACATTCGACAACTGACGCGCGCATGCACCGTCACCCACCATCTGTGCCGCGCGCGCTTCTCCCCTTCGAGAACATTCTACAATTCTCCTGATTCTCCAGTGGACGCGCATGCGCCGTCGCACTTCGAGAACATTCAACAGCTGACAGTGCATGCGCCGTCACGCTGTATATATACTCAAGGTCGGCGCTCGCTCGCTCAGTTGCCGCTCGTCGGTTGGTTCGTACGGCGCGTCGACGTCCAAGGTCGCGGTGAAATGAATTCCAACGAATCCACCAACACAATGATCGACGTCCCTTCGACCAGCGCCGCCCTTTCGCATACGTGTGTACGTGTTCACTCATTTAACACCCCCTCCTACAACCACGTTAACCAATTTAGCCATCGACCCAAGTAAGTCGCAATTTAACACCCCATTTCACAACCACGTTAACCAATTTAGCCATCGACCCAAGTAAGTCACACTTTAACACCCCGTTAACCAATTATATGCTCCGCATCCTCCTCAGTGTTCCTCCGAGGGAAGCTGCGGGCAATTTTTTTCATCTTTATTTTCTACGTAGACCTATTTGAGACAGGACACAGCTCACACCAGAAGATATTCGTATATCGTTTATTTTATGAGGCGTGGCGTTTTTGAACACCCGAGAAAATTCTGCCTTTTTACGTATACCTCGAACGCTAAGCGGCGTCTGCGTCTACATGAAACGCTGATGGTGCACCCCCGTCACCTTCCACTGCATTACGAGACCCGTGTCAAATTGGACTACTTCGTGTAGTGCTACATGTGCGGATGCTTCGCCTCCGTAGAGTTTCCTTCTGTGTCAATAACAGTGGTCGCCGAGTATACACATCTGCCCTTGTAATCTTAACTGCATTTTTGTACTATTTACTACATTCAATTGGCCACGGCAATAAAATAGTAGACTGGCTATGCTTTCCTTTATCCTATTTCTTCCACATTACCATTCTATTCATCCCCACATCCACTACTCCTAACTCTCACTTTCTCTTCCCGCCTTTTTATTATACCCATTCATAGTCTCATACATATCATAGTGTCTGTTCTGCGGCGTCCGTGATGATACCACGCATGCGTAACTCTCCCTCATTCTATTCTCCCTCGCAGCTGTGCGCTCTCCTCCTCACCTCTGTATATCTACGCAGAAGGTGCCGTGCAGCAAATGATTGCACGCAACTCTCTGCGGCCAGAGCAGGATAACGTTCGAAGGCGTTGCAACGCCTGGCCTTCCACGGTGCTCACGGTTCCTTTCTCCTCAGTACATTCTCGCTCTAACATTCGTTAGGGTGTGGCTTGAGTTGTGTTCACAAGTGAAACGAAACTCGATGCGCACCCATGGTGATATTTTCGCATCTCACTATATTGGTCCTTACGGGAAGATGATGTGTAATTTTGTAAGATCTGCTAATAATCGGCATTGTTACTGTACACTGCAACCTATATTGAAGGTAATAAGGCGTAACTTTAATCAGGGACCCTATCAGTTGTGTGCAGCCTTCATCCGTAAAAAAACGCAGCAAATTATTACATCACCAATTTAATAGTTTTGATTTACTTACAAGTGTACGGCCCCTCTCCAGTTTCTTTTACGAACAGTGGCTTCCTAAATTCAGCAAAAATCATGCTATTAGTCCAAGTTCATTCATTCTGACATTCGATGCTAGTGTAAAACAAGAAAATATTCAGTATTTTACACAACACACATGAACAATATTTATAGAATTACTATTTATGAAAGACAAATACATTTTATACGAACATATGCCAATAACATCAAAAAGTGAAAGAATTAAACGCATGATTTACTTCTTTTTTATAACCACAGCAACAGGTTCTCAGTCAATTTGCGCTTCAGCTATAGGTGTCCTGCAACACTTTTTCAAGTGGCCATAAAACGTATTCATTAAGGCAGCTTACTGCCTCACGAATCCACTGCTGAAAAATTTTTTAGAATCCATTCAGTCAGAGTGGAGTTACGAAAATTTGTCGCACACTGCATGTGCACTCTCCTCTCGTAGCGATGAGTGCCGGTAGGTAAGCATCGAGACATGGTGAAAAGGAAAAGTTAATACGTCATGCGTTACTCGTGACTTCGAGCACTTTTAGGGGCGAAGCTCCTTGTGCCGTGGGTTGTGCGCCCGCGATCTATGAGTAGTTGTATAGTAGTAGTCGTCGCAGTAGTAGTAGGTATCCTTCTCTGGTTTAGTCCTTGGAATGTCCGCTGGGTGGCAGCACTTCTATATCATGAATATATGATGAAAAGATGCGAGATGATAGTTTTTAAAGTGCTCACTAGATGAACGGACGGATGCACAGATGGACAGACAGACAAGCAGATGGTCAGAATGGACTGACGCGTGGACGGACCAATAGATGGACAGAAAGGCAGATACGCGGACGGACGGATGGACTGATGAACGGACACACAGACGGCCACACGAGCGGGTGCATGAATACGCTCATGCGTACGAACACACGCACGGATGGACGCGTGGACAGACACAAAGAAGGACAGACGCATGGACAGACAAGCAGATGCACAGACGTACGGACATGCGGACGGAGGCACGAACGGATGGATGGTCGCATGCACGGATGGACAAACGCACGAATAGACGCACGGACGGGCGGATGAACGCACGGAAGGACGCATGGATGAACGCATTCACGGACGCATGAATGGATGGAAGCAACAACTAGCGAATGGACGGATGTGCGAACAGACTGACGGACGCTTCACCTCACTCATCATCATTCGGTCCATGGATATGTTGTAATTTTTTTGTTCACCCTAAGTTAATGGGCTTATCACGCCGGCACCCAGACGTAAGTAGCTAGATAGCTAGCTAGATAGATAGGTAGATAGATAGAAGATAGATAGATAGATAGATTGATTGATTGATTGATTGATAGATAGATAGTTAGATAGATAGTTAGATAGATAGATAGATAGATAGATAGTTAGATAGATAGATAGATAGATAGATAGACGGACGGACAAACGGATGGATGGACGGACGGACGGACAGACGGACAGACGGACAGATAGATAGATAGATAGATAGATAGATAGATAGATAGATAGATAGATAGATAGATAGATAGATAGATAGATAGATAGATAGATAGATAGATAGATAGATAGATAGATAGATAGATAGATACGCAGGTAGCCCGGCAGGCTGAGGATCGTCGCTTCGTAGGTGCAGTAGTACGCGACAAGTTCCTACGATGAGTGTTATGCACAGGTAGCGATATCCTCCCAAGCACCCTTACCTGCCTGCTCTCAGCCCCGTTGTACAACGCTAATAGCTCCACCTCTGCCACTTATGAGTGTCAGGCATTTTGCTCACGGTAGTGGCCATTATGGCATAGAGGGGCAGGTGCTGATCGACGTTGTCAACACTGTACAATGCTAGCGGTGGCATATGCCCAACAATGTTGCCTTCGACGTGCATACGCATCATGCGCCGTCTCGTTAAGAAGCCTTCCTACAGAAACTCGCCGTGCAACTCCAAGCAGGCTCTTGTTACATCATTCACTTTGTGAATATGGCAGTCATTTTTTAGATGAGAAGTATTGTATGGTCGAGCTCAATCCATTGTGCGGTGAGACCACCGTAGCTGTGCGTCCCTTTTCTCTCCCTTCTCTTCTAAGCTCCTCCTTTCTCACATCTTTTGATAGCATGCCCCGCGGCGCTGTTAACGTAGAGTGTGCAATATATTTCGTATTTCGCAGTAATTGTAGCGCAGTTTTTGAAGACGATAGTCTTTCTTGGGGACCTCCGACGTAAAAAGATTGGTCTGTCTGTCTGTCTGTCTGTCTGTCTGTCTGTCTGTCTGTCTGTCTGTCTGTCTGTCTGTCTGTCTTCTGTCTGTCTGTCTGTCTGTCTGTCTGTCTGTCTGTCTTCTGTCTGTCTGTCTGTCTGTCTGTCTGTCCCCAATAATGGTACCCTAAACGGCACCAAAGTGACCAAACGATACTACGAAGGGAAGACCCCATCGCAGCGCCCGCTGATATTGCTCAAGATTCAGCGTTCTTACTTGTGCGACTGTCAATTAAAAAAGAATTATTGCGCATATCTGAGGCACAATATCAACAGGTTAGTATTCTGTCTGTGCGACTTTTACTGGAAAAGGTATACTTAAGTAATGCTAAGGACCATAGGATTTATCACGTTGCGCTTACCATGCAACGCTTGCACGAAAAGTAAGTGTTTCCAATGATTTGCTAAGATGACACGGTAGTGGCACCTACCCGTCGCCTTGCGTTCTACACCTCATCGCCTTCGAGACGAGCGCGCAGGGCGCGTGTGCTTTGTTTTCCAGGATGACTGCCAGATAGCACTCATGTCTCACGTGGGACGTGACTTGATGCTCTCTTCGCCTCCGCTGCACACTCGAGGCACTCTAACACAGCGCCTGCAGAATACCATTCACCGATTTTCTTGCGCAGAACAACAAATGTACGTTTTGTTCACTCTCCCCAGACGTACTTCGACAACATTTGCATGCAGGTACGGGGCCAATTTTTTTTAATAACGTTACTGTAGAGCTTGTAATGCCTTTCGTACGCAGCTGAAATTTCATCCTCACGATCAGGAGAAGTTCCAACGACAATCAATTCTTCAAGTCGCTTTTTGTTAGAGGCACAACAGGAAACACTCGCTTCTCTTCTGCATTAGACTTAAAAGAGAACAAAAGTTTGTTTTTTTTGCCCTCTTTGAAGTATCTTGCATGTGACAAGCACCTGATACATCCCAATAGGATTGTATCTCGATTCAGAATTTTATTACCGGCATGTCGGCACTCACATCCCCAACTCAATAAATGTACCGTACTTGCTCCTCAGTACAGGCTCAGGGCATTCAAATACGTCTCTTGGGGAGGTTTCCAAACCGTTCGCCGTATTCAGCCCCTTAACAGATGACACGATGTGCAGTCTGCAGCTAGAGTAGCTGGAAAACAAAGACAGCCTGGGCACTTCTCGTGGAAATAATTTTTTTTTTTTTTGCGTCTGTGTTTACTGATCACGCAAACAACACCTTAGACGCACTCACATTAGAAACGCACGGAGTGCATCGTGCGTGGCACACAGATATTAAAAAAAAAACGGGCCAATGGTTTTAAAAGAAACAGAGTAGAACAGTCGACTTAACAAACGTCATGACTAACAAGTGAAGCATTGTGGGCAGTGAAAATATCAGACCTGAATGAAAAATTACTGCAAGAACATGAAGATGCGTGCGCTTTGTGCAAGGCTTCATTGAGCCGCGCGAATCCACGTTTCGCCAACGTTCGCCTAGGGTGGCGCCACCCGTTGATTGATTGATTGATTGATATGTAGGGTTTAACGTCCCAAAACCACATATGATTATGAGAGACGCCGTAGTGGAGGGCTCCGGAAATTTTGACCACCTGGGGTTCTTTAACGTGCACACAAATCTGAGCACACGGGCCTACAACATTTCCGCCTCCATCGGAAATGCAGCCGCCGCAGCCGGGATCCGAACCCACGACCTGCGGGTCAGCAGCCGAGTACCTTAGCCACTAGACCACCGTGGCGGGGCGTGGCGCCACCCGTACAGCTCAAAGCATTAGCGGGTGAGACGGATAGGGCTAAAAAGCCTGAACGAGTCTCCCGCCAGCGAAATTGCAGCGCTGTCTAACATATATGAGTTCCATTATCAATGAGAAAACTAGGCGGCCGGAACGCGTTTTGGGTGCACGCAATTGCTTATGGTTTTCAGAGTAAAAAAAGAATACGATTACGCTTAGGAAGCCGCAGCTAGCAGTGTGAACGAAAACTTGACACTTTTTTTTTTTGGTATAGTCGAACATGGTTTGAGCGTATGTTAGCTGTTGATGCCAGCATGAAAGTAATAGCCAAAAAGTAGCCTTGTAGTCATCGCCGTTTTTTCGTTTTGAAGGCAGCCATTGTGGCGTAAAGCAGCTAAATCTGGCAACCGTGGCGCCCTGCCAAAAGTGACCGACACGCACGTATAACGCAGTATTTTAACGTTGCTGCTTTGAACTGCACTTACGCTACTCTAAACCTTCTGCTTCAACCGCTACAGAAATTCAAGATAGTTCAAATATCTAGTGAAATAGCCCCACTCGTACAACAACATAGAGTACAATTCTACGTAAAATTGCACATGAATTTCTTTCCTTTATGAGGAACCAATTAAACAAAATTTCAACTAGACCACCATTTTGATTGAGTACCAAGAAAAAAGCGGGAAAATAAATACATATTTATTGATTTGCAATGAACTATTAGAGATAACTTGCTGCTTTTTAGGGGTGCAGCTCCTTCAGGCGTCACCCGATTGTCCTCCGTTGTAACCACCTGTATCGGGCATGTGCCACAGGGTGGTTTAGTTCTTGAAATGTTCGCTAGATGGTGGTACTTGTATATAATCAATATATGATGATAAGATGCGAAATGGTGGTACTTGGAGTGTTTACGAGACGGACGGACATACAGACATACAGATGGACAGACGTAGAGATGGGCTGATCAGCCCACGGTGACGGACAGACGGATGCACGAATGGTCGGACGGATGGTTCACCCCACTCATCATCATTCAGTCCATAGATTTGCTAGGATTTTTTCTGCACCCTATCACTTGGATATAGGTTTGCAATACCAGAGACTAGCAAGAATTTGTGGAGTCATTGTACTTACCGTGTAAATAAATAGGTAATAGTGTTATTTGCGTCTTGCTGAGTAGCGACATGGCTCTTTAACTTCTCAAGAGTAACGTTTGTTGCCAGTGACCCTGGCTTATATTCAACACCAAGGCTATCAATCTGAAACAATGATGGAGAACATAAGACAACATTTCTGTACCACATTAACCACGCCTTCCTCTCAAAACAGATGTACGCAGATATGCACGAAAGGAGAACAATAAGAACATCCCTCAATCATTTGTCACTCGCATTTTTTAATTGTGCATGGTTGTTTGTTGAAACGTCATCACATTTGGGTCCACAATAAAGAACCCTAGGTGGTCAAAATTTTCAGAGGCCTTTACTACGGTGTCTCTCATAATTATGTGGTTGTTTTGGGACGTTCAAACCCACGCATCAATCAATTAAACAATCAATAATTCGCAACATCGCTTCAAGAATAAGTGAAATTGGAGAAAGCTCAACTAAACTTATTCAATGAACATGACTTTTCGGTACCGACAGCAATATCTCCTTTCCAAGGGTGCGAAAATTGCCCTCGAGGCTTTGAAACAAAAAGATTCTAGCCTAACCTCGATTTACGAAGTTTCGAAGGACTTGTAAATCAAGTTCTTGGATCTTAAGCTCATGTTCCAGGTAGACCATATTCGCTGAGGGTTTCGGGCTCACAAAAATTGTAAACACTTGTTTATGGTCGCCCCGCCGCTGTAGTGTAGTGGCTAAGATACTCGGCTGCTGACCCGCATAACGTGGGATCGGATCCCGGCTGTGGCGGCTGCATTTCCGATGGAGGCGGAAATGTTGCAGGACCGTGTGCTCAGATTTGGGTGCACGTTAAAGAACATCAGTTGGTCGAAATTTCCGGAGCCCTTTCCTACGGAATCTTTCATAATTATATGGTTGTTTTGGAATGTCAAACCCTACATATCAATCAATCAACGTGTTTATGGTCATCTGATTACGTTTGGCTCTCTTAAACTTTCGCAACCTTTTCACCGCATGTACAGCGTTCAGGCTTGATATAGATTACCCTCTATTAAGTGTCTCTAAGCAATAAAAAGGGTGTCCTAAGGACTTAAAGCGCATACTGGTGCAAGTATTCGCGATGAAAAGAACAAAGAAAAACTACAATTCATTCTTATGTACACATAAGGTGGCCTTAATAATGTAGCCTGCATATAAGGCAATATTATGGCTTTGAGCACTTGAACAAAACTCTCAACGTTTTACCCAACCGCGCAGGATGAAGTGGAAGCGGCAGGTAGGCAGCAGGTACCGGGATGTACAATTCAGCACAACGATAGATTGGTCATTTGCCAAAAAAGTTTCATATACCTTTTACCTGCTGTGCTACCGACATATGCTAAATCAGGGGGCGTGCGAACATAAGCCCTCGGGAGCGCAAGAGAAATACCATGAATGATGTGTAGTCGAATTTAGAAAGCAATATCCAAAAATGTGGTTGATGGGCATCCTTCGCCGACAACGAGATTGTATTAACTTTAAAATGAGACAGCACGTGAGGTGGTTTAAGGATTTAAGCCAGTTGTAAACATGGAGCATTCTTCCTTGCAATATATCATTTAATTTTCGCTTCTAGTTTGCGTAGAACAGCCGCACTATGTAGCTATGATAAGTCATTAGCACTAAATGACCATCACCCCAAATTTTTCGTACTGCTCAAGCCTAACGTTTCATCCAGTTCCGCTCTGACAAGCTACAATGTTGCATTTTTACCATTGTTTCAGAAACCATATATTGTGTGAAGCAGTAACTTCTTAATGAGGGGCAATTCAGAACGTTTTTAACTTTAGACTTACCTGGTCAACACTTACTACTTCGATTTTAATCATTATTGACAGAGAGTGGAAAAAGGCCTCAACCTGAAAAGAAAATGTGATATATTATACATACAAATGTATACACTAGAAAATATAGTTCCGACTGCAGTGCATAATAAAAAAACATAAAGCAGCAGCACCAGCTCAAGTTGTTTGCAGCAGAACAACTCTATCGATTCAATTGAGAGATTCATGGCTTTTTCACCCTACGTGTAAAAGGAAGCTTATAACCATATATTACTTTACCGCAGGAAGGTTGCGGCACACTGTACTGGCCAGTGTCTTTGCGAAGGTCTACAATGTTTTCTTCGGTTCTCTTAGAAAAAGTGGTCATATTGCTAAACAGTATAGTAAACAAATATTTCACCTAATCAATTTTGAAAGCTATAGCACAAGTTGTGGATGCTGCATAGCATAGATGTATTGAAATGTTTTATTTCATTAGCAATTCTATAGAGAATCTTTAAGTGTTTTTGCCATCACCGTCACGTTTTGCATCTAGTCCAAATTGATAACGTATTCCGCGGCATCGTATGTTTTACCTGCGGGTAAACGCAAACGGGGGGCAAAGAATGCGGCTGAAGCACAGATAAAAAATCACCGTCAAAGCAATCCGTAGCAATGGTTAGCCAGCAAAAGCTGAAGTGTTCAGCCTTGGTGTTTAGCAATGGTTTCAACTGGATGCTACACTGAATCTTTTCAGAAATATTGGTTACTTGTCCGTAACGAATATATGGTGCTTAAAGAATTTGAGGAGGTCGAAATGTCCGGTGCCCTTTAATACGTCTTTCTCAGTTGTAATACTGCTTTAGGATAAGAAAACCCAACAGTTATAATACTGGCTTCTCTGATAGTGGCGTGAAACCTCAATGGCCTACTCAACATACTAAGTATGATGCAGACTCCCAGCAGACTTGGTCCATTTCTTCCTGGTGTTCTCCACCTTAAAAATTCACCAAAGCTCTACAAATACTGCATGGAACCAGTGCACTTTGAAAGCTTTCAAGCAGGAAATTCTGGACGTTTTAATGAGCCATTTTGAAACTAATTTTGAAGTGTCGTCAATAACACTCTATGTTGGTATATTTGCATCAGCCTTCCTCGCTTTATATAACAGTTTAGCACACTGTTAATTTTAACATACTATCCACGTCTCGTTATGAAGTTTTAAAGGTGTTTGTGTATAACACGCACACCTGGCGCAAACAAGTTCGAGCTTCATAAACACCTTGATTTATTGCTCATTTTTTTTCAATGTGTCATGCTCGACAGAACACCTGTTAAGATGGCGTCACGGCCTACCACTTGACCCTCGCGACGGTTAACAGCAATACATCAGTCATCAGAGTTAATATTCCATAGATGGAAAAACGAACATAATATTTTGTTGTGTGTTTTGTTATATTCATATAAGTATACATGGTGCCTTGCTTTCGTTCCCATAAATTGTAAGAAGAAACAAAGCTTCCTTTTTCTCACCTTTTCAAAAATTTTCTTAAAATCCTCGAGAGTTGGCTCCTTTTCATCTTCAGTGACTTCGTTTTGTGATGGGGCTGTTGACTTTAGCGTAGAATCATAAAGAACTTTTGCGGTTACAGTTACACCTTGACCAACTTCCGGCAGTGACCACTCAAACTCTGAATCTACAAAGGATATCACATCAAGAAACACATTTATTCTGTGTTACTGGTCTCCGTCTTCCTATCGCCAATGCTATGTTTTAAGAATTCGTGTTCATGTTGAAAAGCTTATTGTATAATTTTTAGTGACTGCAGACCAATAAGTCTGGAGAATACTGTACACTAAACAATGTGCCTTTGATAGAGCGTACGTATACTGCCTCTTTCAGGAGCTCATTTTGTAGTTGATATTGGAAATATCTTTTAGAAGAAATGCCATATTTCGTCTTCGAATTGATTATGTACGAGTGTTCTCTTTTTGCATTGCGTTAAAAAATGAAGCGAGCTTTATTTAGATACCAAACGTTGACGCAAACACTATGATTAAAAAGCTGATTGAGAGCCCTGTTATGCCTTCATCTTATGTGTATGTTTTAGGACGGAATCTCTAACGGGCGTGTTCCAAATTCAGGTGAGGTACAGAAAGTGCCATTCGCAAAAACTCCGCTTCAAAGACCTGCAAACAAACGAAAATGCAAATTTTGTAAAGAGCAGATTCTTGTGCATTCGTGCATTGTGAACATCCGGCCAAACATAATCCAAATAAGCCATGCGATAAGAAGTTACCGGGTAGAGGACAACACACTTATTCTAGCATCACTTTCTCACTTCGCCTTTCTACTCTTTTAGATGCGGAGCATATAATACTCGAAGCTTGTAGTGCGGCGCCGTCCGCAAGCTTCCTCCTCCTTCTTCCACCATCTGTGCATCCCTTCCTCCTCTACACACCGCGCGCGCTTCACTCCTCCACCATCTGTGCACCCTTCCTCCTCTACACACCGCGTGCGCTTCTCCTCTTCACGAACATTCGCTAGCTGTATAATGTAGCGCGCATGCGCCGTCACGCTTCGAGAACATCTGCAGCTGACGCGCGCGCATGCGCCGTCGCGCTTCGAGAACATCGGCAGCTGACGCGCGCGCATGCGCCGTTGCGCTTCTCCCCCTTCTCGAACATTCGACAACTGACGCGCGCATGCACCGTCACCCACCTTCTGTGCCGCGCGCGCTTCTCCCCTTCGAGAACATTCTACAATTCTCCTGATTCTCCAGTGGACGCGCATGCGCCGTCGCGCTTCGAGAACATTCAACAGCTGACAGTGCATGCGCCGTCGCGCTGTATATATACTCAAGGTCGGCACTCGCTCGCTCAGTTGCCGCTCGTCGGTTGGTTCGTACGGCGCGTCGACGTCCAAGGTCGCGGTGAAATGAATTCCAACGAATCCACCAACACAATGATCGACGTCCCTTCGACCAGCGCCGCCCTTTCGCATACGTGTGTACGTGTTCACTCATTTAACACCCCCTCCTACAACCACGTTAACCAATTTAGCCATCGACCCAAGTAAGTCGCAATTTAACACCCCATTTCACAACCACGTTAACCAATTTAGCCATCGACCCAAGTAAGTCGCACTTTAACACCCCGTTAACCAATTATATGCTCCGCATCCTCCTCAGTGTTCCCCCGAGGGAAGCTGCGGGCAATTTTTTCGACATCTAACAATTAAAGGTGTCCCTCTCTGTCGTGAGCACACCCACTTTGGCATCCTAGCTAGACTAGAGCCAATACGTCATCGTCAAGCAGGCAAAGACCACGCGAAGACTTCTTCACGGGTCGCTCACATCAGAGTGACCCTCGAGTGGCCCTAGCGGTTGGATGAAGAAGTGCTGTAGATGGGGGCCTAAGTCGCATCACCGCAGGATCAAGGTGGCACCGCTTCGTGTCGCAGATGTCTGAAAAAATGACAGCTTTTCCGTGAAGGTGAAGCAATGAACACGATAGCTCTGAATTGGAAGGTCACGCGCAGAATGGCAAGCAGATCAAAACGTGCCCCGCGTTTCTCACGCACAAAGACGCACGAAACGTACACATAGGTACAGAATAACATGAAGAAGCGTCTCAGTTTTTGCTTCGGCGTGTCTGAAAACTGCGCCCTTTTTGCAAACTGAGGCTGTGCAACGATTGCCGGGACCTTTGTGCGCCCGGTAACTACAACAGAATCATCCTGACAAAATTCAAAGTCAAGCCAAGACATATTATTCTCCCCACTGCAAGATAAGGGCGCGCGATCGAGCGTACACTTCCTTATTCTCTACGCGGGCTAAAGTACACGGGAGAAATGAGAACCGTCGTGTGCTCACTGCACCATATTGCTGATAATGCTGAAAACACGATCCCCCCCCCCACAGAGATGCCCGCCAACATCGGTAAGTGATAGATATGAATAGCTTGCCATTTGAACGTTAAAGGAGGTACCTTCTGGTGGCTCTGTG
Source organism: Rhipicephalus annulatus (assembly GCA_013436015.1). Taxonomy (NCBI): domain Eukaryota; kingdom Metazoa; phylum Arthropoda; class Arachnida; order Ixodida; family Ixodidae; genus Rhipicephalus; species Rhipicephalus annulatus. The sequence continues at coordinate 13,344 of WOVY01011530.1, read as the reverse complement.
GTTGATCCCTCACATTCACGACGCGAAGGTCCCACGTTCCATTCCGCGCGCCAGAGTCTTTTTTCTGTGACTTCTTTTTTTCTTACGTTTATATATATATATATATATATATATATATATATATATATATATATATATATATATATATATATATATATATATATATATATATATATATATATATATATGCGCGCTACTCTCGCCCACAGCTGATTGTGCCGATACGTGGCTAAAAGCGAGTACTGATGCTGCTGTTTCTTATTATTTGAATGTCCACTGATAAACACTTCATTTGTAACACTTTGCTGTTGGAAAATTAAGCACTGAATCTTATACGTGCGGCCGTCTATGTTTCCAACGCATCCCCGCCGTGGTGGTCTAGTAGCTAAGGTACTCGGCTGCTGACCCACAGGCCGCGGGACCGAATCCCGGCTGTGGCGGCTGCATTTCCGATGGAGGCGGAAATGTAGGCTCATGTGCTCAAATTTGGGTGCGCGTTCAAGAACCCCAGGTGGTCGAAATTTTCGTAGCCCTTCACTACGGCGTCTCCCATAATCATATGGTGGTTTTGGGATGTTAAACCCCACATACCAATCAATCATGTTTCCGACGCATGTGAAGGTGGCTGGTTGGGACCCGCTTTTCTGCGTCGCTTCAGTCATCGCCCTTACGACCGGCTGAAATATGTATGGATGTACAGCGACGTCGAATAGTTGCTCTAAGTATTGCGAACTGTGAAAGTCGGACCGATTTCAACAGATAAACACGGCATTGACTGCCGGCGAGCGCAATCAGCTGTCCTCACCTTACTGATAGTGACGTCAAAGAGCTTCGACCAATCACAGTGGCCACGAGACTCGCGATGGCGGCCGCGGCGTCTGTTGCTCGTTTTCAGCAAAATAAAGCTGTTTACGTTGGTTTACCCGAATTTCCTACTTGATTTTCGAGTTAACCGCACAAAGTCGCGCATCATGACACCATAATTGTTTTTTAAGTGTTTCACTCTCCTTTAAACCTGCAAAGCGCACTGCAGCAGTCATGTAAAGGGCGTGTTTGCGATATGACTTGCCAGAGCTTCTACCAATTCTAACTGGGCACACACAATTTCGTGATCAACTCAATGAGATAATCTTGGTTTATTATCCGTACTGATAATTTGCTTTCACCGTACGTAACATGCATGCATGTTACGTGTTTTCTACAAAACTTTTCACTTGAACCAGAGTCATGGACGTCTAACTTTAGATGACTCCACCCTTAGCAAAGTCCTGGACTTTGAAACAGACCCAAGAGCTTCTTTTGATGCTTGTGCCAATATATTCGCAGATATTTGTTTCTAAGTTATACTATCTCCTTCGTTCCTGCCTACAAAATACAATAGCTTCTACATCTCACATCCCCTTACACCTGACACAGTGCAACCAACCAAGGGTTTTTGCGTGCACATTTGCGAGTAGATATTCAAGAGGCTTACAATGTTGGTATTGGTCGCCTTGCTCGTCTTTCCGTGTAACCATGGCGTGTATTGACCGTAATGGTTCATTGCATGGGTAGATGCAATGTATGCAATAAAGAAAAGCAGAACAGCTGGATTCATTTTCAAATATATGCGAAACCTATGCAACCAGGTCAGTCAGGTTGTAGCACCGTCTCGCAGACGTCCGCGTGCAAGTTCTCTTTATATATATTCCTACGGTTAAACAGCCATGTTACTCGAAGCTGCTTGGCATGAGAATATTAATAGTGTGATTTGTTCGTTACTAAAGAGTTGTGAAATATGCAATAAAATGCATCACTCTTTAAACTATGTCTGTCTTCACCCTTTTCATGCTACCACGTCGTTACATGAGATTCAGTCATTGTTCTGGTGAAATTCCATTTCACTAAAGTAGTCTCGTGACGTCCGACAGATCGATGCACATCACTTGAATTATTTCCATGATCAATAAGTACCGCTTCAAATGAGACATTGGTAATATGACCTTTACCAATACTAAAAAAGACTATCTTAGACTTGATGACTAACTGTAGGGCCAAATGAATAGGGTCGGAATGTATAGACTGGAATGTATTTCGCTGAGCAAGCATGAAGTCTAAACCGCTTCATCTATATGCTGTCAAAGCCTCGAAATGCTCTGTTTCGGCTTCCGCATTTAAAACAATGGGAAACTTTTTCTTTAAAAGGTAATTGCACGCTTGGCAGTTTTAAGTAATAGGTTTAACAAGTACATCGCCGCAAAAAGTCCATGTTCATCTGCATTATGGCGAAGTATTTTAACATATGGCAAGCTCTAATGCTTTTAGCTTTCGCACGTCTAATATGCAAGTTTGCTGCTAAGGTAAACGAAGGCTAAAGTTAGTTTAACTTATTAAAATACACTTTTTTGATTGATTGATTGGTTGATTGATTGATATGACGGGTTAAACGTCATACAAGCACCATTTAATTATGAGAGATGCCATAGTGCAGGGTTCCGGAGATTTTGACCACCTGGGGTTCTTTAACGTGCACCCAAATCTGAGCACATGGGCCTTCAACATTTCCGCCTCCAACGGAAATGCAGCTGCCGCAGCAGGGATTCAATCCCGCGACCTGCGAATCAGCAGCCGAGTACCTTCGCCACTAAACCACCACGGCGGGGCTCTAATGCTCTTTGCTTTCGCACGTCTAATATTCAAGTTTGCTGCAAAAGTGAAAAACGGCTAAAGTTAGTTTACAAAATCAAAATACACTTTTTCGACGTGCTACGCGACATCCTGAGTCATGTTCTAGTAGAATTGCACTCTGTGCAAAGGTAATATGCAATGCGATATGCAAAAGTTGTATGCAAGAGTAATACTTAGTGTGAACAAGAAAAAGCCTTACGAACTCTTGGTTGTAATAATCAAATTTGTTTTGAGATTTTTTGAAGCATAATTGTTAAAGATCTTTAAATCCGGGAAATTCCGAAATGAAGTTTTATGCGGACGAAAGTTTTTTTTTTTTTGCAGTATGCGGGGCGATGATTAAAAACAAACTGAGTCACTTAAAAAGTTATGCTTTGATGTGCGTACTTGAGAAAATTTTGCAGACCCAACCTTTGAAACACGTGTTCAAACAGTCATGATCTAGGCGTATTATTACTGCTTATTTGAGTGGAATAAACTTGTCACTTACGTTAGAAACAAGGCGGTAGGAACATTAAGTTTTAAGAAGCGTAACTTCGGTAGTTTACCACAAAGACTTAGATAGTAGCTCTGTTTTACGCACGTCCGCAGTATACTGGAGTATGCGTGCGTCTACTGGGACCCATATACTAAGGAAATTACAGATAAACTTGAAAAAGTGCAGAATAGAGCAATTTGATTTGTCCTTGGAAATTACGAAAGGATGCTTAGTGTGACAGAGAGCAGAAAAACATTAAATTGGAATCTTCTTGAAAACCGTCGTCAAAACCTCAGATTAAAATTCTTTCATAACATTTATCAATAGAGAACAGGGATCATCGGGCAAATGTATTTTCAACCACCCATTTATGTTTCTCAAAGACGTGATCATCACTTAAAATACGCGAAATTTGTTTTTGGGGTGACGCTTCTCGCTACTCTTTCTTTGTCTGCACTATAATAGAATGGAACACTCTGCCAACGGAAATAGTCGTCTGTATTGATTCAAGTCTTATATTTTTTCATGCTTTATAAATGTCTTTATGTGTTTGATTATATTTACTGTACCCTCCCTGCTGTAGTGCCTCATGGCGAAGCCAGTCGGTATTCAATAAATAAATAAATAAATAAATTGCAAAAGTAATAAATAAACATTTTGTATGCCAAACGGGCTTGCAAGATCAGGTTGTTTTCTAAAAAGACCGACAGAAGAAAAGATTATTTATTTTTGTAGTTACATTATATCTACAAAAATTTTATTGTTTCAATGAAAGGTAGCATTTTTCTTCCTAATGGGTAAAGCTTAAATGTAAAATCTTGAAGAACAATTTTTCTGCAATTTTTCTAGAATAAGAGAGATTCGTTTTCAAGGGGGAGGTGCAATTCATATTAGGAGGAGGAGTTAATATACCTTTTTAGATGCAGTCATGTAATGACAGATATCAGTTGAAAGATTTGCCAAATACATATACAAACTTTTCTCCGAAATTCTCACCAACGCCAAATAAAAGCAAGTCACATGGAAGAGACCTCCCACGTTTAGATATGTGACGAGAAATTGAAACTCGCCATTAGTATGGCACAGACGGTGTTCTACGTGGTCCAACAGAAGCGTGACATTTTCCTATCATTCACTCTGTCAAAAGAGCTGCACTCAACAATAATGAAGATGTACTGATACGTGTGTGGTGATATTCTCTACTAATGATTCCAAAGTTACCGTGTTCACTAAAGTAATATATTCGGGATATATAACGCATGAAGTAGTTGAGCGTTTCACAACGCGTGATGGAAAGAAAAGATAGGCAAAACCCCTACAAAGGTAGCTCAAGGCATTTATTGCATAGCAAAAAAGTGTTATCTGATGTCATATGGTGGTATCACGTTATGAGAGGCCGCAATGAAATAAATATGATGCTCAAATCTTGGAAAAACCCCAGTGGTAAGAAAACATCAGATCGTGACGTCATCAAGTAAACACAATTCGTAGCGGTTAGGAATCTCCTATAAATGCTGCTTTTGTTGTTTTTTTGTTAGGTGAAAGTGTTAGGAGGTGAACCGAGTTCTGCCTGGGTATTATGTGGTGTGACACCTTGAAACACCCAGCCAGGTATGTTTCCTTCACTGACGTATCGGCATCATCATCAGATGGAGTGACGAGCTGATATGCGGGATTTCAAGTCCCAAAACCACCATATAATTTTGATTCACTCCGTAGTAGAAAGCTCCGAAAATTTCGATCATCTGAAGCTCTTTATTGTCACCATCATCAGCCTGAGTACACCCACTGCAGAGAAAATGGCTCTCGCATGTCTTACTGGCATATGATAGGCAGCTTAAAGTCCCACGTAAGAGCATACCCTTATCAAAGCGATGACTTGGTATCTTAGGTGGCGGTCATTGGCGTATTTTTTCGAGCTTGAGCAGCGCTTGCTTACAGCTTTCTCAGTCATGCGACACAAGGGTGAGTCACCTGTATTAGATACGTACATCTTATAGGTCGTGGTAGGATGTATGAGCCACGCGGGAGGGAGACAAATGGCGTCATGGAATTCACGACATGCAGGACATGTTACTCATGTGAAAACGTTTTATTCGTGTTTTACACAAGCTCATGCCTTTCTACGTTAATATAAGTTTATACCAACTTAAGCAGACGACCACAAGAGCCCCCGGATGTATACTGTGATAGATAGATAGATAGATAGATAGATAGATAGATAGATAGATAGATAGATAGATAGATAGATAGATAGATAGATAGATAGATAGATAGATAGATAGATAGATAGATAGAAGCAGTTAAGCAGTTCAATGCATTTTTTGGGCAATGAAAATATCCGGAAGAAAATGGGCCTGTGTTTGTGATGTGGTAAAAACAGTTAACCGACGGGCACTCATGACGAAGCAATGAATACCAATATGTGGTAAGTGCACCCAAGGATGACTGCAGGACCGAATTTATAAATTTGCAGTCATAAAGTGGTGTTAGCTTGCTCGGAAAGAAAACGATTTCAAAAATATCAGAAGAGGCTTTCGTAGTGCAACGAAAGTAAAATGCGCTGAAGATGAAAATGACTACAGTATTGCCGAAGGTAGTAAGTCGCATTTATGTCCGTGATCTATAGCCTGTAGTAACTGAATTCATACTGAGAAACATGCAGAATTATGCATTAGAAAACGCTGTTAATGTTTGCGCAGACTTTTGATTATTTTAAAAATTCTTTCTGTCATATATGGCTTTGTCATTCAACTATGTCACTCAAGTATCAAGGTCTTCTGAAAAACACTTCCACTCCTATTAATTACAGCTTGACAAATACACATTCATTGTTAACGCGAGGCGATGGCAAAGATGTACCGTTGGCACAGCCAAGAATGATCGCACGTATCATTTCATTCCTTTTACGAAGCAACAAAAACAGCTTTAAAAAGGATATCTTCAATCGCTTAAAACATTACGTGTTATAAAGGGTAATTAATCTGCTTCGTTTTTCTATCTTGCATATGGCCACGTGAGAGCTGGGAGAAAAACAAAAGCCTGCTGATGTGTCATACGAGCGTCACCTCTAATATAAGCTACACTTAGGCAATTTTATGTCGATAAAGCAGCAGTTAACAAGTACACTTCCTGCCATCTAAACCTGGCTGCATTTCAATAATTAACAACAATATCTGTGAACACATCTGCTACGCAGCCTCTGTATCTAAATCAATCATTTGGTAAATGTCAATGTCAAATTGCCATCGATTTATTAAGTTTATGTATGTCGTGTGAACGAGACCTCTGGCGGAATGTACTAAGCGTTAATATAAGTATAGTTGAGGACGTCACACTTGACGCCTGTGACATGCTTCTAAAGTGTAAAGAAGCCCAAATATAATGCAAATATGTGCACATGAAACAGAAGCTAATCTTGCACTCGTCTTTTAACAAACAAGAACTCTATTCCTGTTCATAGGTGACTTCTTATTCCTTTCGTCCATAACTTTTCGTGCTACTGTGACGGTATCACGAAACACTTCCACAAACCTCGTCTGGGACAACCAGAAATTGTTTGCAGCGGGCGACAGGAAGCGTTTGTTAGAAGGCGAAACGATCGGCCTGAACTCTAAGCTGATACTTGGCACATGCGAAAAGGAAAAAGGAGAAAAGTCATGGACGATAATGAAAAACAGAAAGAAGGGGCGCGTATGTACAATAACCTCTTACACCTTGTTTTGAATGCGAAGCCTTTTTTAGCGAACTTCGGCGACTTCCGAGCGTATCTATCTATCTATCTATCTATCTATCTATCTGTCTATCTATCTATCTATCTATCTATCTATCTATCTATCTATCTATCTATCTATCTATCTATCTATCTATCTATCTATCTATCTATCTATCTATCTATCTATCTATCTATCTGATCTATCTATCTGTCTGTCTGTCTGTCTGTCTATCTATCTATCTACTATCTATCTATCTATCTATCTATCTATCTATCTATCTATCTATCTATCTATCTATCTATCTATCTATCTATCTATCTATCTATATCTATCTATCTATCTATCTATCTATCTATCTATCTATCTATCTATCTAGCTATCTATCTAGCCGCCTACGACTCTTAGCTCTTCTGGAAGTTTCGATATTGATATCGATACCAAATTTGGTACGGCATAACATGATTGTATGAAAAACTATTTGACCAGTCATAACATGAAAATGATGACGTGGATGTCATGAGTGTCATAATTTACATTTCGTTGTCCTGCAGCTTTGCGGTAGTTTTGTTCACATGGCATATTGCGAAGCTGGTATGGTATGACATGATTGCACGGCGAATACAAGTGACAGACACTAACATGAAAATTATGACATGCGTATCATATAACAACATGACTACATGCCAAGCTCATGATGCCGCTCGCGGCTGTTTTGCTAGCGTCACATATACCAAATTTGGTATTACGGTACGTGAATGGATGATGAAGGTATGATACTGGTGCAAACACGATAAACATTATATGAGTGTCATGTAGCAACATGACTACATGCTACGCTCATGATGCGCTTGCGGCCATTTCGCCAGTTTTCACATGTACCAACTCGGTATTACGTGATGCGAACGGGACGCTATAGGTAAAGGACACATCCAAACATGATAATCACGACACGCGTATCATGTACTAAAATGACCAAATGCCACATTCATGACGCGCTCGCCGCCATTTCGCAAGCTTCAAATATGCCAAATTTGGTATTACCTGGCGTGAATGGATGACGAAGGTATGTAACAAGTGAAAACATGGTGATCATGGGACGCGTGCCTTGTGAGAACATGACTACATGCCACCGATGAGGCGCCAATACATTTCGACGGAGACGCGGTGCGCGTGCTCGCCGGCGTTCATTTCCTCGCATCAGGCCGGTGTCGTCCAGCCAATTACTCGCAGGCGCGCGCCGTGCTGCATTGCTTTGATGCATGCGTGGTTCAGTCGTGTCCGGCATCCCTCTTTCACAAAAAGAAAGAGACGCAGTGTTGTCTGGGTAACGCATCGGCCACAAAATGCAGCATGTCGCATTTCGCGCCGTGTTCGTTGGGCCGCGCTGACGGGCGCTGGTCGTGCCGGTCGCGCCTGGCGTGAGACGAAGATTGCCCGCGTTTCGCTAACGTAGCGTCGCTGTGCCCAGCGTGCGCGTGCGTCAATGCTACATTGGAGTATATTGGAGCCTTCATGATGGACTCGCGGCCATTTTGCTAGCTCCACATATACCAAATGTGGTAGTACGTGACGTCAATGGATGACAAAATATATAACTGGTGCAAACATGATAATCCTTACACGCGTGGCATGCAAGAACATGACAACATACCACGTTCATAGCGTGCTCGCGGCCGTTTCGCTGGCTTCACATATACTAAATTTGTTATCACGTGACGTGAATAGGTGACGAGCGTAGACGACACATTCAATTATGATAATCATGACACGGAAGTCATGTACGGCATCATTTACCTCCACCTCGCAACGTTGTGCTGATTTCAAAGTGAGATATGAACATTTCTCATTCGTGCTTCGCATATCATCGATTCCCTTTGTACGTGGGACGGGCCCTTTTTTCCCCCCTAAAGCTTGGTGTTCGGAGATATCTCATATATGCCACAGAAATCTTATAAATGCCATTTTTGCAGGTGTTGCTGGGGTTTCGGCTTAAACTAGTTGATTCATGCTGACAGCAGCAAAAAAAGAGAGCAGATTTCCGACGAGACACTAAAGCTGAAGCCCTGTTGTCGTGTCGTCTCATCTCTTGGGTCCTGTCAGAATTGTGCACATTTTTTTTCTCCACTGCGGGTAAGGGTTCATCATGCCTTATCTTACACTATGGAGAATAACTTAGTTCAACTGAGAGTTTTTACACCAATGACTGACAACAACGTTGAAGCCAGCATCTTTTGTTCGGATACACCCAGAGGACAGTCACTCAATTGATCGATTAGTGTATCATCCGATCGGCAGCGTTGTGAGTTAAAGCTGCCCGCACAGCGGATAACGAGTGCGTACCGTTCAGTGAATGCGGGGCCTATATAAATCAGGCGTAAGAAACTAGGTGGCTTCGCTTTGTTTTATCGGGAAGGTAAAAGCCATGCGAGGGTCTACATCTCACAGGCACCAATGTGAATTGTCTGAGTTAGACTGTGAAGTTCTGTGCTCTCTCAAGAGCGACTTCACGAAAAAGAACACATAACGTCACAAGTATTAAATTTTAACGTGAACGGCGCTGTTACATGAAGCGGCTTTGTTGAAGCGTCAGCAAGCTCATTGCCAGTCACGGCACAGTATCCTGACACCCATTGTAAGATAATCGACTTACAAATTTGTAGCTTGACATTGAATACATTTGTTGATTCATAAGCCAATATAGTTAGTCTCTCTTTCTTGAGCTCGAATAATGAATTTGCAAAGAGTACTGTCCATCAGAAACTATTCTCTAATCAGACATAAATCCCAGCCCTTCGCATACCTAAACACTTGCTTCTTGATTATCAGACGAGGTACGCGTCTTGAAAAAGCAGAAGGTGTTAAAAAAAACAAGACAGTGATACTATGCACACACGTCTTCAATTTTTTTCAACATTATATTGCAATGTTGAAGCATGAATACCCGGGTGCCCAATTTACACATTACATTTCTTTTCGTATAGGTTCGTAAGTGTCGTTAAATCATTGGTGTCCTTCACGTCGGTAACGTGAATAACATGACTGATGGGGCACTGAAAATAAAGTCGATGCGGGTAATGTTGAAATTAAAATGACGTTTACCGCAGCCAAGAATATTTTAATCAGTTTAATTAAAGAACGCGGGTACGAAGTAATCGACAATGAGAAGGGCCGACTCTGAATTAAAGCAATCAAGAATGTTTGAGTGTAATATTCCCCCTTCCCCTCGCCCACCAAATGTAGTGCCTTCTGCAAAAGCACACACTAATCATGTATTTGTGCAAAAGTTTCTCTAGAATAACCAGCGCCCTATACAAAGGTTACCATTAGAGACAGCTCGGAGAGTTGATCTAAATTTTCGTTCATAAAAAAAAACACGTGAAAATGCCTCAACGCACACAAGTGTCGTCCTTTATCCTTCATGCGGTGTGTGTTGCAACTTTTCCGTGCATCTTTTTTTTTCAAACGTGACAGGCAAACACCAGCCAGAGAGTTGGAGCAAAAGCAGAACCTTAAGAAGGTTGAATTCCGGAAAGGCCATAACCATGCGGCATGTTTAGCCAGCATAGAATCCGCATCCTTATATATGACTGACTCTTTGGCTGTTTTCTTCTACCACGAATGTTTCTAAACTCTACGTTACACCACATGCTCTGCCAGTGCCCCTCATTACGCAGTGTTCAGCACATAACCGAAGGGGAATGGAGCTCTGCGCTCAGGAGCTCAGAACTTGCACATCAACTCTGGGCTCCCAGAGGGCCCACGACTCGGCAGTGAGGCTCAGCCTACCCGTTGCGACCTTGTAGCGGCCCGCTGTTCTACCTCCTTGAGGTAGTGTTCCTCAGGAATTCAATAAAGTTTTGGTTGTCTGTTGTCGGAAATATTTAAATGGTAAGAACGTTTTCGCAATGCGAAACGCTACGCGACAAATCCCTTCTAGTCCCGCACCGCAAAGGGGTTTGAAAAAGTATTTGCGGCAGAATGCGACACGTACCTTAAAATACCCAGCGCGTCGTAATTTCCTTTGTTTGTCTTCCGTGTTGCCCGGGCTCGAGAAATGTCAACTACACCTGTTAAAACACACCACTTTTATTTCACAACTTATTCGCCCATAGGTACGTTACGAAAGTGCAAATAGTTCCACGAACACTAGGATTATCATCCTGTTTGAGACGTTGTAGCAGGCTGTTTTATTTTTCCTTGCTCGCGCACTGAAACTTAATAGCAAAGAAATGCGCATACTCTCAATGTTCAACCAGATAAAGCTGTGCTAATAAGACTTTCCTACCTCGACTTCCGACCTACCAAAGTGATAAAGCAATTAAAACAATAAGCTGCTGGCCCGCAGGTCACGAGATTAAGTCTAGGCTCCGGCGGCACCCTTAAGATGGTAGAGAAATTACTTGAGGCCCGTCGCTTAGGTTTAGGAGCAGGTAGAAAACCCTGGGTTTTCTACCTGCTCCTAAACCCTGGGTTGAAAACCCTGGGTAGAAAACCCTGGGTTGTCGTGATTTTTGTTGCCGTCTTCGGCGTCTACGAATCATATGACGGTTTTGTGACGTTGACACCCAATTATTATCATTACCTTAATTTATGAGGTAGCTGTGCGAGCCCATGGTTGTTATTGTTGAGTGTTTCGAGGGAATCATCGTCAAAGAAAACATTCAAGGCCCGTGTGCTTGGAAGTGATTACAGGTAAAGGACCATAAAAGAGGGATATTTTTTGAAGAACTCTATACCAGGTTGTTTCTGTTAAACTTATCTTCATTTGGGACGCTAAACACCCTCCAATTTAATACTTGGCCAGGAACTTCGCGAGCGGATTTGCCCGCACTAAGCAGGGATTCAGTTGGTAGTCAGCGCTCGTTGTCCTCTTTGCTTTCCGTGCCTCGCCTTTCGTCTGTTTCTTCTAGCACCTTCGTGCTCGCGCTGCAGCGCTTTTACCATGAATTGAAACCAACTAGCCCAAATAGCCATTCTTCTTCAAAGCAAAGACGACCGCATCCGCCAGTGGAATGGCGGCAGCACGTTTTTTTCGTAGCCACCGCGAAGCACCGAGATCGAAAATGTTTCATCTCTTGTTATCGCAATCGGCGCGTCCACCGAAAAACAAATTCCGTGACAGACGATCACGTGTCCAACTCGCCACGCCTGACCAAAACTGTCGATCAGTTTCCGGCTGTTTTTCACTCGCCCAAAGTAGTGGTGTGGTTTTTGTATTTTAAGAAAAGCTCCAGTTGCTATAGCTACCAGATATAAGCCTTTCTCGTCTCGGAATTTTTTCAGGCCTGTGATAGATATCGGCTGCTTACGCAGGGTAAAGCGTATGTGCCGTTGCTGTACTGTCTGGTCGACATCGTTCGTGCGCACAGGTCGTGATTAAAACACCATTTTGGCCAGCACGTTGTTTACGCCGTGGTCTACAAGAAAAAGAGTGCCATTCCGTCTACACAGCTTTTGTGAGCTTCGTCATTAACGTGTGAGTTGTCTCGGAATCACATTTGTCATTAGCCAAACACGTGTTCAAAACTCGGCGAGTTGGTACTGGTTTGTCGTCTAGAAAATTGAGTAGCAGACAACGGCAAGATAAATGAGCACTGGTTTGTCTTGTTCGGTTCCTTTCATGTGTCAGGTCACAGTTATTTAGAAGATGAATCTTTATAGCGTACAAAGAAAGTATCCAATAAAATAATTGAGTATCTTCAGTTGCATTTAAAAGTATTGTTCGTATACTGATTGCGCTATTCTCGCGTCGAGGTGCGGTTACCGCACCGGTTGTAAGTTCGCGGGTTAAGCAGGGGCGTAGCAACAATTTTTTGGCAAGGGGAGGGTAGAGGCATAAGAGAGTTCAACTCCACTTGGGTACGCTCCTGATAGTGTGGGGGAATATGAGTTACCAAAACTGGACCACAGGCTTTAGGTGCATGGCTTCATCTAATCTCGAGGGCTAGGTTTCATCTTCAAGCACGAGTACATTGAAGGGGGCGAAAAGCATCTGCACGTTGATTTACGTGCACCGAAGTCGGTGCAAATTTATACAAAATTGCCCCATTCAACTGTACGTCATGATCATGACGTGTCTCGGGGGGAGCTTTTCTTTTTTCTACAAGTTCTTGTATGTCTTGCTCTCTAACATGGAAGTATTTATTTTTGGTTTAGGTGTAAGTTTTTTTTAATTTTTTAGCTTTATTTCATCGTATAACGGTGTCAACCTCTGATTAGTGTTATTATCTTTCTATATGAAAACGTTGGGTTGCTTCTATACTCCTACTTGGTGAATATAATCAGTGAATTAAACTGTGTATTTTCCCTTCTACACGAACATTGTGGCCTCAGCGTACTATATAAATAAATCAATATTTATAAAAATTAGTGTATTTTGTCTTCACTAGAAAAAGCCAGAATAATGTTTCCAACCAGCTCCTCAGGTATACCAAGTGAAGATGAAATAAAACAAGCGTTTTCTTAAGTGGATATCTTTGCATA